>OX393561.1:6261565-6311565 GCA_947652115.1 Blastomussa wellsi
GTAGTAAATACTCTAATAATTTTGGAACGTTTTGTAACTCCTTACTTAATTTCCGAAATTATGTGTAACCTGTATTAATATATAATTTGGTTTTATCAACTGGGTTGATAATGTGAATTGTCCACCGTAAAGAGATTCAAGAGCTGACGTTTCGAGCGTTAGCCCTTCGTCGGAGCGAATCAAGGAATCGGTCGCCTCGTCGTGTCCCTGTTTCGCCGATGTATAGCTTTAAATATACCTGGGAAATTTCCGATACTTCCAACACACGACTCGCAATTCCTTGATTCGCTCCGACGAAGGGCTAACGCTCGAAACGTCAGCTCTTGAATCTCTTTACGGTGGCCAATTCACATTATCAACCCAGTTGATAAATTATATTGTTATACTTCCTACCGACGCAGCACCACAGTTTCTTTAGAAATTTACCTCCTGTATTAATGTATGCTACTTTCTTTTTCTTTCGTTAAGAAAAATGTTGGGAAATGTGCTCATTCAGTGAAAATGTCGCCAGGCGGTTAACGCAAACTTTCCCTGAAGAATTTGTTAATTATAACAAGGCGTTGTTAAGCCGAGTGTACCCTGCTGGCAAAAGAGTGGACTCGAGTAACTACAACCCTCAGGAGATGTGGAACTGTGGATGCCAACTTGGTAAGCTGTGTAAAAAGTAGTTTTATGACGTAGCTTGTAGATCAATCAAATTTAGTACACGTAAGAGTGTACACGTAAGCAATAGAGAACTATAGAAAATGTTCGCCGCCATCCCTTGCGAATTTTCACTAGAGTAAAGCTGACGAAAAACAATAAAACACGCTTTTTCTATGTTTTATTTGACAATTAGACTACGAGCCTGAGTTTTCTATGAGCGAATAGTCAACGAGGCGCAGCATATTTTTTCTATCGCTCATAGAAAACATTGGCGAGTAGTCTAATTGTTTCACTAGAAACTCTAAAGGATTGCATTCTAAAAGCTACCATTCTATGTATTTTAAAGCGAAAAATCAAGAAAAAGAGCAACGCAGGCGCGATCGTTTTCTATCGGCCAATAGAAAACAGTAGGAAAATCAATCAGATTAAAGCATTTCCAATAGAACACAGCTGAGTTTCTACTAAACTCTGATAAAACATGGGTTTTTGACCAATCAGAGCGTGCGCAGAGTCCTGTCTATATCATAATTAATAATAAAACCTGATCTACATCGACTGCAGGTTTGCTATAAATACTAAACTATGCCAATTTTTTTTTCAGTGGCATTAAATTACCAGACGCCAGGTGTTATGATTAATTTAAACACTGGAAAATTTCTAGAGAATGGAGGATGTGGATACGTCCTCAAACCCGCTGTCATGAGGGAAGGTAAAAAATACAACATTTCATCGGACTGTACATTGTACTTGTACTGAAATAGGCAAAACGCAGTAGTGATTCAGTGAATATAGATGACTGTTCGTTGCAACCATTTTTTTGAAATAACATCCAAAACCTTTCTCGCATATATTTCCCGCGCTTTGCACGTTTTCCCCGCGCTTTTCGCCAGTTGCTTGTTTTCCCGCGCTTTTCGCTGGTTGCACGTTTTCTCATGCTTTCCAATGGATGAGTGTTTCCCCGCGCTCTTCGCGGGATGAATGTTTCCCCGCGCTTTCCGCGGGATGAATGTTTCCCCGCGCTTTCCGCGGGATGAATGTTTCCCCGCGCTTTACACCGGATGAATGTTTCCCCGCGCTCTTCGCGGGATGAATGTTTCCCCGCACTTTCCACCGGATGAATGTTTCCCCTCGCTTTACACCGGATGAATGTTTCCCCGCGCTTTCCGCCGGTTGCACGTTTTCTCGCGCTTTCCAATGGATGAGTGTTTCCCCGCGCTCTTCGCGGGATGAATGTTTCCCCGCCCTTTCCGCGGGATGAATGTTTCCCCGCGCTTTCCGCGGGATGAATGTTTCCACGCGCTTTCCCTCCACTTTCCACTGGTTTCATTTTCCCGCGCTTTGCGCTGGTTACCTGTTTTCCTGCACTTTTCAACGATTGCATGTTTTTACTCCAATTAATTTTCTGATTGGCTTTGAACTGCTTGTTTATGTGATTAGTTTATCTCTCATCTATTACAATGATATTAAACTTTTTGCACTATGTCTCTTTTAGAAATAGCGTATTTTAATCCAAACACAAAGGATGTTATTCCTGGCGTCTCGCCGCAAATACTGCAAATCAAGGTACAACGATATTTTAGCTGAATGCTGGGAATTTGTTATACCTTCGTTTATCAAAGACTGGCATGTCCTTAAATCCGAAATGAAACGCTTTTTTTCAAATGAATGATTGATTAATCTCCTTTCGCGCACAGTAAATTATTTTCCCCTCCAATCTCACAGAGAACCAAGACATTTTTAACGGAATCGTTCCTTTTCTGTTTTTCCTGTAGGTTATAAGTGGCCAACAGTTTCCTAAACCAAAAGGCTCCACAGCCAAGGGTGACGTAAGTACCAGTGACATGTTCGTTTCCACTGTTAAACCATTTTTAGTATGATTTTGGAAATCTCAGAAACATACATTGATCTTTGGAAGCTGAACAATAATAGTTTTATGTTGTAAAGCAGTGCTCAACAAATGATTAGAACCCATTAGGAAGTGAGGATTGCTAACGATTGCGAGGATGGAAACGGATTGTGATATGGATTTTTGAAAAAGCGTCAAGATGTAATTTTTTCGGTTCACGTTTGGCACGAAAATCGTTGAAATTTTGCGAAAATGTTGCTGCAGTGTGGACGTTCTTCAATAAATTGCTTTTACTCATTTAGTTAGAGCTAATTCGTGCTTATTCAATAAATTTAGGGACCATTTCGTGAATTTACAACAGTTTTAGGCAAATATATCGTGACAGTGTCCTTTTAAATGCTCGTTTTTTTCAACGCAGGTGATTGATCCGTTTGTCGCAATCGAAGTGTTTGGAATTCCAGCTGACATTTCCCAGGAGCGAACGAGAACAGTACCTCACAATGGTAATTGACCAATTCCAATATATTGATATTCTAACATGTCGCCGCGGCTACGGGAATAAAACAAAAGATTTTGCATCGAGGCTTAGGGATGAATAAATAATGTCTTTTGTTTTATTCCCCCAAGCCTCGGCGCCATGTTAGAATTTTAATATATCGGAATTGGTTTATTATATTACCTGTTGTGTTTTGCTTTTGCTATTTATCCATAATATGTATTCTTCTGAAACTCTTCAGCTCCTTTTCGCTTTTTTCCTCAACAGGTTTTAATCCCGTCTTTGACGAAACCTTCGAGTTCCACATCAATCTTCCTGACCTGGCTCTCGTGCGGTTTGTAGTTCAAGACGATGACTTTATTGGTGATGGATTTATTGGCCAATACACAATTCCCCTCAACTGTATTCAACCAGGTATCAGATGAACTGAACATATAGAGGTGGGGATGAAAGGCGAAGTTCTTTCATCTTACCAAGGGAGGGGGAAGAAGGAAATCTAGACTATGAGGTTGTTCTCCCCTTGTTCTCCCCTTGGATTCAATACAGAATACGAACTCAGAGACAAGGAAAGTAGATTAGCTCTACCTAAGCCCCGAACTGACTTCCTTAAACAGCGGGGCCCAATTGTGGAACAGCCTTCCTCGTGATGCTAGAGTGACAAAATCTTTTCCTCAGTTTAAAAATATTCTGAATCGTGTGATGTCCTCACACTCCCACACGGCAAACATGTAAATCAGTTATTTTTAATTGTAAAAATTGTCTACTGGTGTTTTTACCGTGTATAAATGAAGTTAATGTATGTATGTACGGACGCAACATTCCCAACTCTTCCCCAATCCCCCACCCTCCCCCCCCCCCCCCCCACCACGCTCTCCCCACAAAGGAAAAATGGTACCGGACGAAACCTTTTACCCAATAAGGTGCCGAAATTACCGATTTAACGGTACCCATACTCTAATTTTTTTGCCTCCGTCCCCTCTTTCTTCGCTGTGTGGGCTGGTTTCTGCCTGAAATGTCGTACGATGTGGATCACATTTCTGAGGGCTTTTAGTAACGTCCAAAACAATATACCCATATGCGCGGGAAATGTAGACTGACAAGGTTTCATAACTGTATTTTCACTTAGTGCATAGCGAGTTTGATTTTGCTTCTACTTAGTATTGGTTTAAGAAACGCGCCCAACTCGTGTGCCAATCGGGATGTAGAAACAATTCCCAGTGGTGTGTAAGAATGTTTTGTTGGTTCGTTTCTTACACTTCACACAACCACAGCAAGTTATCAGGGATCGAAATTAACGCTCGCAAAATGCGAGCGTTTTTTGGAATTTGCAAGTGAAAAATATATCCACTAGCGAACAATTGCGAGTAAGAATCATTCCTCTCCCCAAAAAATTTCACGAAAGCTGTTCGAATTGAGCTTCATGTCAAGAAATTAGACAGGAAGACAGTACGAACAAACTTTTTTATTTACCTTTTCAGCTCATTTCTTCAAAGTATCAATAAGAATTTTAATTTTTACATAAAAAAATTGCTAGTTGGCTCACCAATTTGCCATTAGGAAAACTGTCACTAGCAAGACTTTACCAGTGGGCTAAAAAGTTAAGCTCGAGCCCTGTGTTATGAGGCAATGTGAAAAAATTCAAAACTTGTTTTCTGATGACAAGCTTCAAAATGTGTTATGACTACAACTGACGTTGATTTACTTTCTCGTTCCCAGGCTACCGACACGTTCGCCTTCTGTCATCTCACGGGGAGGAACTGGAATCAGCTACCTTGTTTGTTCACGTGACCGTCACAAATCTCAACGATGCTGTAGCTGTAAGTATTGCGCATGAGCAGTCATATCTCTTTCCATTCCCGCGATCAGAATTAATTATTTCAACGATGAAGCTTTGATGTGACGGTGAGATGTTTTAATTGTCATTTTCCAGCAAAGACCAAGGAAAGCTTCCTTGAGAAAATCGAAGAAAGCGAGGGAGGTAATTCGGGTTTTCATTCTTACTTTCCTTTCTCTGTTCCATACTGAGTTGTTTCGGTGGGTTTTATATTTCAGGTTACAATTGTGTTTTCCTTGTCTTCGTTTCAGTACACGAGTATGAAATCTATCGGTGTTAAAGCCGTGGATGATACATTCAAGGTGGGCTAACATGAAGCTTCTACTGTAGATATCCTTTTTCTGATCTAATTCAACTTCTTGTGTGGCCTTTATCACCTTTTGTTAGCTAAAACGTTCATGTAAAACATCAACGTTGTGTATTTCATGGGCGACAAATGCAAAATCATCATGTTTGGTACAAAAAGTGTGACATTTTGAGCACAGTAAAAAGAGGTCGGTGCTTACATGTCAAGTGATTGTCTAACCGTTGCTTTGAGCCGAATTGACTAATTAGATCGAGAGGCGAAAATTACAACTTGTCGAGGGATATTTGCATTTGCGGTTGTTGGCTGTTTGAGTGGCTGAGAAGCTTGTAAGACCATCTAAAAGATGTAAAATAGTTGCACAAACTGGTAGTGGCTCTCAATTGGCTTAGAAGTTTGTTAAACCGATTGTCGTGTGTTGTTTATAGCTGGCTATTCAACCGCTCAGAGACGGCACGGATCTTAGGGAAAATGTCCAAACAGCTCTTGGAAATTTCAGGGTAACATGTGTTTCTTTTGTATCTATTTTCTTTTCATTGCCATTTCTGTGTTCTGCTAGTTGTAAAACGAGATTCTCTAGCGGCGAAAAAGGCTTACAGTGTTCTGAAATACGTTTTTTCCTGCCTGGTAGAAGTTTGTGTGTAACTGATTACAGTATACCCTGGGTGCCGGAGGCTTTTCTTGTGCTATGTTCGGTTTGTCTCGTTTCGTCGGCTGTAGCCCTAGCCCCTCGGCCAGTCCCGAAGTATATTGTGTTTCTATTGAGTGACAGCGACACTCGTAAAAGTTCAATGTTGAAACATTCAGTTACAGCTTCCCACAGAATGTTTCGTTCAGAACTATAACTGTATTAAAACAGGTTGAGGAATCGCTTTCGACTTCTGAAAGAGTTCGTTTGGAATTTGTTTGTCCTATGCTAATATTCTTTCTCCCGTTTGTTTCTTGCAGGAGATCTGTGGCGTGGCACCCCGGTCAAACCTCAAACAGTGCATAAGATTGTTGGCTTCGAGATTAGACAGTACCTCCGAGTTCATGGCATTGAAATTGGTCATGAAGGATGAGGTACTGGGCACGAACAATAATTTTCTCCCATTACTCGTAACCATGCCCTTCCGCACTGATAACAGCTATATAGTTCATTATTTCTTCACCAGCATACGTTGACCTTTCATCATATCCCGTTATACTCTCTGCACGTATTACGTGCCTATAAATATCCGTTGCATCCTGCCTTTCATACTCCTCCACAATATAGACCAATTGAACATGTTGAGTGATAGCCTGAGTGCAATGCAGAAAGGCTAACTGGGTGAAATTGTCGTCAGTGACAGTGACAGTGACAATCTAAAAGCCTGAAGTTTATACAGAGCTTTATTAATCTCAGTTGTTTTATCTTGACAACTTCGAGTCCAATAACCTCGTAAGGCATTTTTTATGAACCAAAACAGATTTTAAACCTGGTGCACGTACAAGATCTAGATTTAAAAAAACCGCGCAACATCTTTAGTTAGCACACCAGTTAATATAATACACTTGCTCTTCAAGATCCAGTTTTCGCTTAATTCTTCTCTCGCTCAAGGAAGACCTTAGATTCAACCCGAAAAATTCCACTCGGTGGTTTAGCTCCGCAGAGATTCATGCAGCGTCTCTGATTGGCTGATGCGCGGCTTTAATCTTTCCCGCGCAAATAGCAACCAATTAGCTGAGAGTGTTGGACTTCGTCGTGAAATTATATCAGAACTGAGCGCGCAAATGAAGGCATATGTCATAGCAAACTGACTGTAGACCCAGTCCTGTCATTTATCGAGTTATTTTTTTCTGACTTGTATCTCTTCTGTATTAGTATCCGTACTTCGAGGCTCATGGAAGTTTGCCTGAGATGTTAAAGAAAGCTCTGGCAGCAATAGAGCAGGTAGGAAAGTCAAATGGCAGATTCACCTCACTAGGTCCCATACATTTCTTTCAGAACTTGTTGGGAGAATCTGACCGTTGATCATAAGAACTCGTCCTTTATGTTTAGTTCCGTCATTCTTCTTGACCCATCTGAGTTCAGTTTTTGTGTGTTGTGTTGTTGCTAGTTATTAAATATGAACGTGGTCGGGGTGGAAAGTTACGGTAGATGAAATCCGCTATATCACCGAATTCCAGCCGTTAGAACTTAATCTCATGTACTTACAGAAACCTTTTTTTATTCCTGACAGGTTGTTCAAGACTCCAAAACGTTAATCGAAACATGTGACTCCGTACACGAAAGGGTGAGCCATGCTCTCTGTGTGGTGCTAAGTAATCGTGATTTTAACCGTCACTAAATCGTTGCGTGACTTTGCAAGACAGCGTAGTAGGAAATGTTTTTGTTGCTGGTACAAGGCTTTACATAAAAGCTGACTCAATTCACTCGACTGTTGCATGGGTAAATAAAATATTGGCTCAGATCTGATCTGAATTTGTTGCTGCACGCTCCTTTCATCTATCAGTCTACTTGGGTAATGTGAGATATTTCGGGGAGAATATACGAAATTAAGAAACGAGGGTGGGGTGGGCGTTGCAGTAGCACGATAACTTTGATTGGAGGGATGTGGATTTTAAGGGGCTGGAGGAGGGCTCGTTCCTCCCCGAAGTTTAAGTGAGACCTTAGAACATTCTGCATCAAAATTAGGCATTGCATTTCTCGCTTGAAGAATTGACTTGTAGTTTATAGGGCCTGATAACATGACGAATTTAAAGGAGCTACGTCACGGAAACTCATCTTGAATAAACTGGCAAGTTTTTTCAAGTTTGTTGTTTGTAATCGGTCTATATCGTTGTCATTCGAAACAATCCTTTTATAATTTCAGCATTTTATTATCCCGTTGGTGTTTTTCGGCATTAGGAAACTCTTACTTTTATATTTCCTTCAATTTTAAAGTAAATGGGAAAATGACTTCAAATGCCGTGACACTGCTCCTTTAAGCCCGCGGGGTAGGCTGGAATTTCTGGTTAATGGGGAATTTCAGTGTGGGTTGAAATTTCATTCGCACTGGACCCTTTTTGTAGCCGCCATTTTGATTCGATGAAAGCAACATCACTGCGCATGCACAAGCTCACTTCTCAACCCCGGGCTGGAATTTGAATGCGATTACATGAGCAATCTAAGCCCTTTAGCCCGTGATGACATTTCCAGTCCACGCTGAGATTCAGCCCTGGCTAAAACTCTTGCCATGTGATCGCAAACGCCTTTTTATGAAGATCTGTTCTGGGTACCAAGCTGAAATCTGCATGTAATCAGGCCCTATATAGTTTACGTTCGGTTGTTATCGACTATTTATTGTTGTCCTTGCTGCTTTACCCTAGCTAATTCAAAGCCAAAGAGCTGGACTCGAGTGGCACGTAAGTAACTGCTGGAGGTCTCTTATTTTATGAGTCAAATGAGTCTATGAGTCGTGAGTGCATGAGTCCATGAGTCAAGGTGTTTCTTAAAGTAGGTTATCTATTGAATCGCAAAATTAGTTCAGGAGCAATCCACGTTGGGTTCGGTTAGTTCCACTCCAGTTTGCTTGCAGTTAGTTCCACTCCAGTTTGCTTGTTGTTAGTTCCATTCTGGTCTGCTTCCGGTTAGTTCCACTCCAGTTTGCTTCCGGTTTGTTCCACTCCAGTTTGCTTCCGGTTTGTTCCACTCCAGTTTGCGTGCGGTTAGTTCCACTCCAGTTTGCTTGCAGTTAGTTCCACTCCAGTTTGCTTCCGGTTAGTTCCACTCCAGTTTGCTTACGGTTAGTTCCACTCCAGTTTGCTTCCGGTTAGTTCCACTCCAGTTTGCTTACGGTTAGTTCCACTCCAGTTTGCTTCCGGTTAGTTCCACTCCAGTTTGCCTCCGGTTAGTTCACTCTGGTTTGCTTCCGTTTAGTTCACTCTGGTTTGCTTGTGGTAAGTTTCACTCCAGTTTACTCTCGGTTAGTTCCACTCCAGTTTGCTTACGGTTAGTTCGACTCCAGTTTGCTTGCGGTTAGTACCACTCCAGTTTGCTTCCGGTTAGTTCCACTCTGGTCTGCTTGCGGTTAGCTTTGATTTCTTAGTAAGGGCAGCATTAATTTGGAAATTATCAACTGTACTTCATTGGCTCATAGAAACTTTACTCTCGAACTGCTGTCCCATTCTTCGGGTAACACGTGAGGTAGTTTAGGTAATTCTGTTTACTTTTTGGTTAATTATGAGTTCTAAACTTCAAGTTTGGAGCACTGACAACTGTCTTTACGACAACATGCAGGGTTCGAAATTAAGAAAACCCTTTAGTCGGCATTTGGCATTTCCGAGAATAAAAATGCATTTTCTTTCTAAATGAGATAAACTTGAAAAAGTCGGCCCAACTCAAATGCAATCTGTTTTAATCTTCTCCAGTATTGACCATCTATTTCCCCCCTTGTCTTTGTTTTTGTACAACTTTGAGCCATTTTTGGGGCAGTTAATTCAGTTGTGTGACATTGTCCCTTTAACTCAGTATATCGGCGTGACATTTTCCCTTTATAATTAACTCAGTAAATCGGTGGAAGTCGCAGAGGTCAAGATGTTGGGCTAATGTTGGTCCGCGCTCAATTTGATGGCCATTTTCGACAACAAAGGTACACGTTATGTTGCTTAGCAACATGGCATGCGAAAACAGTTGGCTCAGTTGATTCGTGTTGGAACCACTCTGTGATTTAAAATGCATCGAGGAATCAAGCGAGCCATAATGCATTTATCTTGTATTACAGGAAGAGCTACACAGTGCTTGTGTAAAAGAAGGGATTAAAGGCAAGCGGTTAGCAAAGGTACGCTTGATGACTGTTTTCTCTTCTTTTTTTGCCATCTATGTGCTTTCTTTTTTATGGTGTGTGTATGTCTTTATATTTCTGTATATTTTGTGTTTAGTTATTGTGATGTCCTGTATATTTGAAACTACATTCCAAGAACTAGCTGCTAGCTCGAAAACCTTACGGTTATCTAGCCGCTAGGCATTTCCTTTTGAAACAGGTTTTTACGTTATTGCACTTGCGAACTGTTTTGTACGGAAGTTTCCAAGTTACATACATGTCGATGACAATCCTCTTGTTTTGCTGGATTATCACAACTTGAAAATCAGTCCTAAACAGCTGAAAACAGGTGGTTTTCGAAGTTTCTGAATTATAATAAAAGGTTATTATACATAATACTATTATACAAAAAAGCTGAAACCAAGCAAATAAAACTCTTTTTGATTGGTTCTACGGCTGTTTTCTATTTAACGGTTAGACTACGAGCCGGAGTTTTGTTCGAGCGCATAGTCAACGAGGTGCAGCCAAGTTTGCTATCGCTCATTGAAAACGAGGGAACCAGAGGTTTTCCGACTCTACTGGTATTTTTAGTTTCATTTGCGGCCCGAAATTAAGATTATCCGTTGAATTGCACTTAACCTATATTTTTTTCCAGGCCGTTGAAAGCTACGCGTGGAACATCCGTGTGTTGAAGGGACAGGCAGATTTACTTTTAAACGCAAAAAGTGAATGCCAGGAATATCTTCGACAGGTAGTAAATTGCTTTTCTTTTTACATTATGGTCCGTCTAATCTCCCATGAGCTACCTGTAGCTCATAGTGCGGAGGAACATGTGTTTTTTACAGCGGAGCACCATGCGTAAGAAAGTTGTCACGCGACCGTTCGTCCGTCCGTACAGATTATGGGGGGGGGGAGGGGAAGTCATATTTAACCCGACGAGGGAGGAAAATAAATGCAATAGCCGATTATGAGTACTGGTTTTTTTTCCATGCCCAACTCTTATTTCCAATTGACAGCTGTCAAAAGAAGGTATCGCTGACCAGTATCACATGACTAGATCGCGGGCTCGGATTTAGAACTAATCGAAGTCACGTGTTTTTTATGTCGACTAAATCTATGTATTATTTAATTTACAACTTGTCTATAGCGCATTCCGAACACATCGCTTGCACAGCCGGGTTGTTTGAAAGCCGTTTAAAACTAAGCTGGTGGGATTTCGCGACCGTGCACGCGTGCCTTGGCTGCGGAGTGCTTTTGTTTTGGCGGCGAAGTTGTGCGTTCGAGCTCCGCCTCAAAGTACAGTGACGTTGCTCCGCTTGAGCCCGCCAGCTAGGCAGGCTGCACTAACCCATGATTAAAAGTTAAACGGGGGTTCAATTTTGCTTATATAAAAGTGTTTATGGCTTATGTGTTGTGGAGTTTTTTACATGGCTTTTGAGATTAGTCCAAACTGGAGAACGGACAATATAACAGAAAACCTCACTGAAAAATTCAAAACAAACTGACATCAAATTCACGCTAATCCATATTGGCCGGGTGCTTTATTGTAAAGGAGCTTTTTATTTCTCTGTCACAGATAACACATCTCGAAAAGTTTAGCCTCAACTGTCCATGTTTGTCATTTTCAGTCCTTCTCATTCTTCCTCATTAGAAGCCATCTTTGTTTTTTGTGTTGTTTTTTCTTTCAGTAGTCTAATCAGTGTTTTTTTTTTTCGCTTAGATTCAAGAGGCGACTCTAGCTTCTGGTCTTGTCAAATCTGTTGGCTGCAATCTTTGACTGAATTTCCATTTATACGTCATGTGCTGTCCTCTTATATACGCATGTGCGCCGTAAATAGTCGAAACAGTTAGTGTACATATTCAGGACACTGTAGTGGTTCTTGAACGAAGATGTGTAGGTTTACTGGTCACAAGACTCCTTCCTTTTCCCTTCATGGCAATGAGTAATTTTATTTTCAAAGGGACATTGTTACGCCATTTTAGCAAAATTTCAAAAAGCTAAAACTTGTCTCCTCTCAAAGGAAAATTATGGTTTACTTATGTTACCGACGACTATACTACTGTATTAAAATCGTTTAATGGCGTCTGTTGTTATTGATTGCAAGGATGGAAATGGATTGAAAATTGAAAAAATTGCCATTTTTTTTTTAATTCTCAAGCCATCTCCTGAAAAAAATGGGAAACCAACTATTATGGTTTGTTCTCCCTGTTAAATTTTCATTTGATATCTTCACAATTCTACTAGAGCATTTTTTGTGCAAGTAAAGTATTACGTAATGCCTTTAGCACAGAATTTACCTCTCAACACTCCAAAATTACCGTGACAATGCCCCTTTTCGATGCCATGTTTATTCAATGTGAGTTTGTGTAATTCCTTACTTTCGTTGATCATTCTCCATTTCCACATGTCCCATAATACACCTTGTTTGCCCCACAAAATGTTGCATAACCTTTGTTTCCCAATTCTCCTGGGAATTAAAGTCGTCCCAAGAGAAACTGAAGACAATGCTTATGCAAAATTTTTTTGGGGGGGATGGGCAAACAACGTGTATTATGGGACATGTTGAAATGGCGAATAGGTATGCGTAAATGCAAGCCATTTTTGGCCTTCTGAATTTTCATATGACAGAACAGTGCCCGGATGATTTCTTAGTAATAAGTAAATTAAGTTATGATGATGGTTTCCATTACGAAGATTGGCAATAGGAACAAAGATAGAAAATTGTAAATAATAATTCGACGACTGAATAATATTAAAAGAAAAGCGTTGTAGAATTTGGAGAGTTTTGAAAAGATGTTTGTAAAATTTGCAATTTACTCGGTGATTCGTGTGTTGTCTATTATTTTGTTTATCTTCGCAGACATCCCAAAAACGGCTGCGAAGGAGATTGTCATTTTGTCCGACTTTGCATGTCGTTTGACAAATTAAACGCCTGAGAGTTCACAGGCGACCCAAGCTCATGCTGTCAGTCAGGTAAAAAGATGATATTGCGTCATAGCGGTCACGACGAAAATATAAAGCCAATAATACACGGTTCAACATTTGTGGATAAACAAATGTTGAACATCGTTTCGACTTGTTGAAACGTTTTTGCGTTTTCCCAAGTCGTTCATCAAACGGCAACTTGTTGAACGGAATAGAGTCAAGCCCTATTTTCGTTGAACTTGTTGAATGGCATATTTCAATTTTCAACATCACACACAATGATCAACATTTGTTGAACCCCAGTCGCAACATTTGTTGCTCAACAAATGTCGAATCGTGTATCATTGGCTTAAGAGTTTGCTTGCAGATCCTTTTTCAACACGCTTTAGCAAATACTGTAAAACCTTAAATAAAATTGTCTTGCCTTACTTCTCCCGTGTTTTACTTGTTGTCTGTACGCTTATTGTGCCGATTCTTGGCGATGTAGGCGAGTTAGCGCTCCCTGGGTTGGAGTGGAGAACACAGGGAGTGATAATGGACCCGTACCATACAAGCTCTTCAGTATTTTTTCGCCGTGACTTCTGTTACGCAATGTGATCTTTGCAGCTAACTCACAGCTTGGGTTACCTGTGTCGAATTTTGAATCTATGAATCTATCAAACGCATGGGATCTGGCATTTGGAGCTGTGGAACAGTAAATGGGTATTGCGGACCTGGTGAACAGGTTAGATAGAAGTTTATTGTTACATTGTATCATAACACAGACCATGTTTGACTCGGTTTTTCTTATACTTTTGTGATTATTCATTTTATTTGATATCGTGTACATATTACAGATAAGATAAGTGAAGCGTATTTGTAATTAGTTCAAATCCATAATAAATGGCATCAGGCAATGTCAATCGAAAATAAGCTGTCACGTTTTCTAGTAAATGCCCTGGCCTGTTGACGGGAGGACGGACGAACTCACAGACGGATGGACGGACGGACGGACGGATGAACAGACGGCTGGACGGACGGACGGACGGACTTACAGATAGAGGGACGGACGAACGGATAAACAGACGGATCGACGGACGGACGGATGAAAGACGGATGGACGGACGAACGAACAGACGGATGGACGGACGGACGAAAAGACGGATGGACGGACGGACGAACAGACGGATGGACGGACGAACGAACAGACGGATGGACGAACGAACAGATGGATGGACGAACGAACAGACGGGCGGACGAACAGACGGACGGATGGATGAATGGACGGACGGACGAACAGACGGACGAACGGAACGAAGAAACGGGCGGATAGATGAACAAATACGTAAATAAATAAACAACCAAAACAATAGATAGAAAATTGGCCCGACGGAGCATTTAATTTGTAGGCAAATGACA
The DNA here is from genome assembly GCA_947652115.1 of Blastomussa wellsi. Taxonomy (NCBI): domain Eukaryota; kingdom Metazoa; phylum Cnidaria; class Anthozoa; order Scleractinia; family Plerogyridae; genus Blastomussa; species Blastomussa wellsi. Next base: position 6,275,778 of record OX393561.1, read on the forward strand.
TTTTACAGTGTACTTCAAATATCAGGATAAGGTAATCTCATCAAAACGTCGCAACTAACTGATACTTCGGAAAGTACGTTTGGTTATTATAGACCTCAATTACTCCTAAAACAATGCAGTTGGATAACAGTTTGACAGAAGGCAAGTACAGGTTGGGTACACCTCGATGCTTTTCCATTTTCTTTTTAATTTTTCTATCTTTTTCTTCCTATATTTTCTTCCGTTGCAAAAGTCTCCCCAAATCGCAAAACATTATATAATCAGTGCAAAAATTGGCCTCGCAAAATTTATGCGCCGCACGGGTAGATTAAAACAGCACTTAAACCAACAAAAAAAGTCACTTCAATGATCATCTCTCACTTTCAAAAATCATGTTGTATGAAAAACAGTAAAGTATAGAATTACAAGCAACCTGGCCTCCTACGCAGACGAGCCGATCGTCCCAGTCTTCTCTTGCCAACGTTGGCGAGGAAAGATCACGTGACAAGGCACCCCGCTCCAACAGCTCTATTTTAGTGTTTCTCCATAAACCACTCACCTCATTCAACATTCGCGGGAATGATTTGTTCGTATCCAGGTTTTGACCATAGACGAAGTCGGTGACATTTTGATGTTGTTTGGGTAACGTTAACGTCAGTGAACATTATAATGTAAGTTATTAAGGTAAACAACGGTGTTTTTAAAAATAACGAAAAAATACCCACGAATAAATAGATAGAGGGGGTAAGTTTCTAAAGAAACTGTGGCGCTGCGTCGGTGGGAAGTATAACAATATAATTTGGTTTTATCAACTGGGTTGATAATGTCAATTGGCCACCGTAAAGAGATTCAAGAGCTGACGTTTCGAGCGTTAGCCCTTCGTCGGAGCGAATCAAGGAATTGTGCGTCGTGTGTTTTTATATACAGAAAGATAGAGCTTCGCTATTGGCTGGTGTCTGGTAACGTGAAAACAACGGAATAAATTAGTTGAATGAAAAGCGTTCGTTGATACCGTGAGGATTAAGAGTGCCGATTTGAAAAATAAATTTTTGTTCTAGAGTTTTACGGCTTTCCGTGTTTCCTTGGTGAAGAGAAAGGCCGCAGACTGCCATATGTTGCTTAGAATGATTTGGGAGATTGAAGTGTCTCGCGACCGGTTTCGATGCATTTTTGTCGTCTTTCTCTACGTCACGAAGGTGTTCTCGGAATCGGTCGCCAAGTCGTCTCCCTGTTTCGCCGATGTATAACTTTTTGCAAAGAGTGCAAGTTATACAGTAGATGGCATTGGCTGAGGTACAGGTGAAATGATCAGTGATTTTGATAGATCGCTTGGGTCCCGATATTTTGTCAACGTTGTGAATGAAAGGGCATGTTTTGCATCGTGTGCGAGCGCATTTAAAAGTTCCGGGTTGATCACTAGTTTGGAATGCACTTCTGACTAAAAAGTTACCTATGTTTTTGTCGCGTTTGAATGAAATTAATGGAGGTTGCGAAAAGATTCTACCAGTGTCGGGATCATTTTGAAGTAATTTAAAGTTTTTGAGAATGATGGATTTAACTGCGTGGTTGTGAGGGTGAATGGAATTCTATCGTTGTTTTCTCTCTGTGACGTTTATAGTTCTGACTGTCGATCAATTTGCTGGGCGCGATGATGGCCCGCTTGAACAACAGAAGCAGGATAGCCGCGTTTGTCGAAGAAATTGCACATTTCCTCTGATTTTAAGGAAAAGTCAGAGTCGTCACTACAAAGTCTAAGAAACTGAGAATAAGGGATGGAATTCCACTGGCAGCCCATACAAGCAGTGCGCCTCTGTATGTTGGAAATATAAAGAAATGTATGGGATTTTTTTTGAAAGCGTCCTACTATCGACAACTTGTTTCGAGTAATGCTTATTTTTTTTTTTTTTTTTTTGGGGGGGGGGGGGGCTAGTCTCCTTCACAGCCGTTTTGCGAGATATCACGTTGCTTTGGAACGAGGGGATGAAGAGGGGGGGGGGCCTTGACCTGGTTCGCACTCTTTTAAAATAGACCTTGGGCTTGGGCGTGGTTGTTTTCCCAATACAAACCATGTGACTTTCTCTAGAGAACCGTTCCTTTGTCCATCCAAAAGTAAGAGTTTTCTAACGCCGAAAAGCACCAACGGAGTAATAAAATCCCGAAATTATACAAGGATTGCTTCGAATTGCAAAGATATTGACCGATTACAAACGATAAAGATGAGTTTCCGTGACGTAGCTCCTTTAACTATAAGGGAGGGTTTATTTTTAGAAAGAGTTTGCGTTTATTTCTCTTTATTGCAACCCATCTCAAGTCAGCCCAGTTCGGAAGTGCATAAGCACCAAGACTCTTTTCCAGATGATTCGCTATGCATCATTCCCAATACATAGCAAGTTTGTTTCTCATGAGACGCGTCTGTCTTGGAGAACACGTGACGTCATCTTGTCGTTACCACCGGGACACGTCACGTTGTTTAACAACGACGCCACTGATAACATCGGCTTCGCTCAATTTTCTTCGGACTGCGCAACGTTCATGAACTGTTACACAGGCTGTTCAGGTGTGGTTTTGTCCGTGCTTGATACGTCGTCATCTATTTCTTCTCCGTCCACTTTCGGAGTAAACAACTCCACATCAATGGGATTACGAAGGCCTGTAGGAAGAAAACACATTTAGTCAAACCAAACGGACATGCGTGACTAACAGGCGGAAATGTAAAAAAACTACCACAGTAAAGATATTTTTGAACATGATCAGGACAAGATGCTTACGAAGCGCTTTCTCTACAAGGCTCCTGTGAAGTTTCTCTTCCCGTTTAAACTTGGCCTGAAAAGGAATAAAACACAATAAGCATACAATTTAGATTAGGCACAAGACAAACCTACTAAGCAAACGTTATTTTTGGCTCGTCACGCAATCTTCCAGTCAAAGAACGTCTCCGAAGTAGGCTCAGGATGGAAAAAGGACCGAGGGCGGTAGGGAGAAGGAGCGAGGAGAGGGGAGGGAGAGAGGTGTGTTACATGGCGCAGAGAGGCGAACGGTATACTCGGAGAAGCGAAAGGGAATAGTTCTGCGGGAAAACAGAGCTGTGATGTTGTACAGTGAATAAGGAGGCCAGAAAAAGAGATTTAAAAAAGACAAAAAGTTGACGCAAAAAGATAACAACTTTTAATTTTTCACTTCGATCCGTTGTGAGGCTAGAAAAAGGCGCTTTAAAAAATGGAGAACAAAAAATGAAGACAAAAAGTTGACGCAAAGATAACTTTTAATTTTTCACTTCGATCTGTTGCGAGGCTAGAAAAAGGCGCTTTAAAAAATGGAGAACAAAAAATGAAGACAAAAAGTTGACGCAAAGAGATAACAACTTTTAATTTTTCACTTCGATCCGTAGCTAGGCTAGAAAAAGGCGCTTTAAAAAATGGAGAACAAAAAATGAAGACAAAAAGTTGACGCAAAGATAACAACTTTTAATTTTTCACTTCCATCCGTTGTGAGGCTAGAAAAAGGCGCTTTAGAAAATGGAGAACAAAGAATGAAGACAAAAAGGTGACGCAAAGATAACAACGCAAAGATAACAACATCTGTGGCAGAACTCTTTAAGTTATACAGGGCAGAAACTAAAAAGTTCCCGACTTTTGCTTGAAGTTTCATTGGTAAATAACAATCATAAAATAAGAAACCGCTGGCCAAAACTTCTGCTTCTGCACACGCCACTCGAACAGTATATAAATCAATTGTTTTGCACCATGTTTTGTGAAAGAAAATAAACTTCCCTGACCTTATGATTAACCTGACTTTGCCAAACATCTAACAATTCCCTGACCTTTTTCAAAATTATTGTTTTTCCTGACTTTTCTCTGAACGGGGCAACACTGTTATATCGAACATAACAGCATATCATTGTCACAGACGACACCGTTTTTCGGATTTTTATACATTTCAATCCACAAACCTTAAGCTCCCTTCTTTTTCTGCTGGGAAAAAGTGGCCCCATGAGACTGAAATCGGTTCCAACTTGACTGAGTGCCTTGTAAAACTTCTGTGTATCTAGAAAGCAGAAAAACCCGCTTAATCAATTTTTTTTTACCACTGAAAATGCCTGTGATGAGTGACAAAAAGCAAATGAAAATGCACTTTAGAAATTATGTAAATTTACAATATAATGTGTCAGTTGGCTTCTCAGTGGTGTGGAACAGCTGGGTCGGGACAGTGGGCTCCCTCTGGTGCGGGACAGTTGGCTGCCTGTGGTGCGGGACAGTTGGCATGCCTGTGGTGCGGGACAGCTGGGTCGGGACAATCTTAGTTATCAGTTAATCTTTCGGCGATTTGTTGACTATCTGTTAAAAGCTCAGTCCACTTCACAGCTATCAGTAAATGTTACAGATTCATCTCAAAAATGCGCCATTTCTCAACTGTCAGTTTCAATTCTGACTAATTGTCCGTTATCATTTAGAGCGACTTTCAACAGAGTGTCGTAAAACCAAAATCAAAGTAATAACTTTGGCCAATCACAATGGACGGAGACAATCCAGTGATCCAATCAAAACTAAAAGCAATTACACGTAGCCGACACAAAGCGCGGGAAAACGTTCACGCACAGGTCACGATTGGTTTTCGTTTTACTTCTGATTGGTTGAAAAAGTGGCCCGAGATTTTTAAACCAATCACTGAGCGTAATAATGCAAACAAAAGCAATTTGCCAATTACTTTTGAAACTAAATTGAAAACCCCTCTACACCCCACCCAGACACTGAAACACAAGAACTTCCTATTATGGCATCCTTTAAAGGGATTGGCACCATTTTTGGAGCCTATTCCGTTAAAATCACCACATTCGTAACTGTGTCATGCAGTCAAATCACATTCTCTGACTTAAACCTGATGAAAATAACTTCCCTTAAAACATAAAATGAGGAACGTGGTATCAATGATGTGGGGATGTATGAATGATCCCTGCTAATATTTTCAATGTTCCTTAATAATATTCCCTTACTTTTAGCTGATCTTTTTCCTGACTTCTGGGAACATTGTTTTTGTAACATACCTTGAAGTGTCCATCTCTCTACTTTCCTTTGTTTCGAATAAGCGCCAAAGTTAACAGCATCAGCATCCTCATAGACAATTTCACTATTGTAAGACAGTACACAGTAAACATGAGTTAGAAACTGAGATGTTCTGAAGACAAATGGGGAAGCAGTCTTCGTCTGAACTATTTACATGGACCATAGGCCAGCAATGCGTGCACACACGTCTGCACGCATTTTTCTCCATCATTAGGGTCAGGCAGCAGCTTTTGCAAGGTGTCACGTGTTGACTCACTATCCTTCGAGAGAACAGTACAATGAACAACAGGAACAATGCTCATAGCCCAAAAACAATAGCAACTGCTACATTAAAGGGCCAGTAGGGCACCAACTAATATTGTCATTGCTGTTCTGTTGAGTAAAAACTAAAGACTGTGCAAAATACACACTGAAATTCTGGATTATTTTTGCAAATGCTTTAAACGAACCGCTTTCAGTTTGCAGAATTATGAGCTGATCTTCATCAGCCAATCAGTAAATGAAGTGTCAAATTTGCGTCAAATGTTCGCTTCACGTCTTCATGCACTTCCTCCAGGCATTTTCTTTTATGTTTATGTTATTAAAAAGTAATCATACGGGTTTTCTCATTCAATTTGAAATTATATTACACTTGTCAGTTTTTCAATAAGCTGAAATTGCACGAGCCGCTTCAGCTTTTTGAAAAACGCACTCGTGCGAATTAATTCCAAACTGAACTAAAAACCACATGATACTAATAATAAGAGCCCTTGTCAGCCACGCCTTTGTTATTGTTTACATGCTAGAGTTTCAGTATTATATTTTATGGGGCGCATGTCAAAACAAAAGAGGTCAGTGAGAAACTTCACATAGGTAATGAAACACTTCCAGTAATGCAACTTCCAGCAATGCAATGTGATTACGCTCCACCAAATAATTTCCATGGTGTCGAAAATGGCGGAGGATGATTAGGGCCTTTTTGTCACCATGAATGAAGTCAACTTTGGTAATGTATATTATAACTTTCAAATCAAAGGAAACCTTGAAATAACAGTTTAGCAAGGAAGTCAAGTCAAGTTTATTGTGTATATACACTTCGCTTTTGTGAGGACAATCTCACCAGCTAGTTTGCAGGTATAACACAGAAAATAAAAATAAAAAGGACAAAAACGAGATAATACCTTCAACAAATAACCAGATGATATATGATTAAAATTACAACTTAGAACTATTTACATAAGACTGGATAATCATTTTTGTAAAGTAAGGAAGAGGAAGGAAGAAAAACGGCAAAGAGGGAACAACAAACTGAAAAGAAACAAGAATAGCTTTCCACAATGGGTGTCTCCAAAAAATCTGCCGCATCTTCTGGCCAAATAAGATCTCCAATAAAGACCTCTACAGAAGCATCATCTTGGAAATCAAACAAAGACGATTTCGATGGCTGGGCCACAAACTGGGAATGGATCAAACCTGGGTCGCCAAGGTTGCCGTGCATTGGACACCAATGGATGGCCAAAAACCACCTGGTGCACAACAGTCATGACTGAACTCGGGGAGGTAAAAGTCACATGGGGCGAGGTGCAACACGTCACACAAGATAGGGCAAAATGGATGGGCATTGATGTTGCCTTGTGTCCCACAGGAGACGAAGAGGAAGATTGAGAAGAAATTATTGTAATTCATTTGACAAATTTGAAAAATTTAGCTATTCAATTTAAATTCTGTGACAGAGCTCCTTTAACTTGGTACTCGGAGGGTGAGAACATACTGTACATTGCGCTTACAGGAATGGGAGTGTTTACTGGAAAAGGTGCACTCGTTGGAATAGTGGTGTTTATTAGGACAGGGTAGCTTATTATAAAGGCACATTTAAATGGGGAGCAGAGCAAATGGGCTGGAGTGTTGAAAGTAGTTGGTGTTTGCTTTGGCTTTACATTACTTCACTTGGTGATTGGTTTAAAAATCTTGTGCCACTATTTCAACTAAGAAGTAAAATCTTAAACCAATTGTTAATTAAAGGATCTCAAATAAAGCTCTTATGTCTCTCACCTATCATCTAGGATATTTTCTGTTGACTTGGAAATTACGAGACTGCAAAACAAAACGTTTGAGGTTAACAGTTTTCTCATTATATCACAATAATAATATTACTACAACAATGTACCCAAGGCTTTACTTCAGAGTTCAAAATTCAAACCTCAAGTCACACCTCCTTTATACAAATTAGTTCTAGCTCCTTCATACTGTTTTCAAATCAGTATTCTTGTATCTTTGGTGCTTTGGAAGCTCCTTGACAGTATAATTATTGCCGTATACGTCTTTCAATTATACACAAACTCCGAAATTAAAAATCCAACTAACGTTTGCGTTTTCACTGCTGTCAATCACAATAATATAGTGACAGCCAACAAACCTTGAAAAAAAGAAACAGACATAATGGATGGAAATCTACCAATAACAACCAACAGACGTGACCTTTCAAACCGGGCAAAGTGAACTTGTTTCCAAAGGGGTCGGCTTAGATCTTTCTGATTTGACAGCAACAAAAAACATAAACTGTTGATTAGTCAGAGTTTGCATTCTATCAAAAAGCCCATTAACAAATTTGAACCTGGTGGTGAAATTACTTCCTCTTACTGAACATAGTCCTTGTTCATTATCAAAGTCTGAAAAAGTGAAAGTAATTGTACCTTTCCTCATCCAAGATTATGCTCCCATCGGCAGCAAGTTTGACCTGTGGTGCGACCGCTGCACCATCAACATCGTCCTCATTCGCACTTGGCTCTTTACTCTCTGCTGTGCTTGTTCTGGCAGGTGATCCACAAATGGAAGCAGGGTTTTGAACAGATTCTGTTTCTTCCTCTGATTCCTTGTCCCTATAACAAAATAATCATTGCAATCGCAACATTGATACTCAGTTTCCAGATTTTTTAAAGGACATTTTAGGAAGATTCTAAGGGCAGAACTGCAGTGTGTGCAGCTAACATGTAAAACAAACAGTGTTTACTATTTGACCAAAAAACCTGGAAATTTAGGTTTGAAGCCAAAATGGAAAAGTATTTCTCCAGAAATCAATTCCAAATTGTAGTCTAAATCCAGAGGTATTCCTCTTTTATTCATTTGGAACTGAAAGCCACAGACTTTCTTGCCATTTCACAAATCTTTCTTCGGCAGGATCTTTTTGACTGAGGACTTTGCAGAACGGAAAACATCATTGGTAGTCAAATGGTTGGTCAGTCCATTGGAAGTCTCGTTTGGTTGATCAGAACATTCCAAAAAATTTCTTAGCATTATTCAAGACAGTCATACCAACCAAACAGACATCCAAATGATGTACCACTTCTGTTTTGAATGAGTCTTATACAAAACAAATGGGGCACCACTGTATCCCACTTGGTTCAAATACCTGACCTGCCACCATACATGGGTCATATATTAGGGATTTAAAGTAATATACCAAACACGAGAGACAGTGTTTCATCACAATTTCCAACACCGAGAAGAGAGTTGAAAATACAACGCACAGCAGAGTATTTTTGACGAACTTTGAGGTGTTTGGAAATGTGATGAAACACTGTCTCGAGTGTTTGATATATCTTCTCAAACGAAACTAAAACTACGGAGAAAACGTAGAAATAAAATTGTAAAAAAATTATGCTAATTAAGAACACGTTTCCAAACCTCTTTCAAACCTCAAACCTCTTGAGTTTGAGAATAATATTTGAAATGGCTAGTTTGAATAGATTAACTGACTGTTTGAACGAACCTTCTTCTAAATTTCTTCAATTTATTTCCCTGGTTCCAGAGGTATTCTATTTTTATATTTCTCAATCAAACAGTTGTGTGCTGCTGCAACAGCCTTCTTCATTTTAGAAGAAAGAAAAAAAACCTCAAGACCAAGGTATCAGTCCCTGATTCCCTCCATGAGACTTACTAGTACTTACTGTGAATTACTCGTATCTTGTCCCTTCTTTTTTCCTTTATTTTTTTCATTTGCCTTCTTTTTCTCTCCCGCCACACTTGATCTACAAGAAATTCCATATTACTTTTTATCAAAGAGAAGTCTATTCTCCTACTAGTTTCAAATGCCTGATCACTACCTGCTTTTAAACGTGGCCTGTCCAAATTTATCTTTGATTCTTAACGACATTCTATATTTGTTAATTAATGATTGTATTTATTCTTTTAATTTGTTATATTTTTTATTGTTTAGCTAGTATTCGATGTAATCTAGTGTTCTTTTGAGGACCCTTCTGTAAGCCACTTCGTGACGTTGGCATCCTCATTAAAGATTGCTACTACTATCCACTATAATCATACATGATGGGTGAAATTTGTTGGTGGCTGAAAGGGGGTTTAAATAGGCAGCTGGTTTGAAGAGTAACTGACTGTTTGAAAGAAACTCCTGAAGTCTGTCCTTCTAAAGCAGTTGACTTCCTGAAGCGAAGTTGAGCAAAGTAACCAAAGATTTATAAACAAACATTTAGAAGTTCCAGAGGGGGTAAGTTTCTAACGAAAATGTGGTGCTGCGTCGGTGGGAAGTATAACAATATAATTTGGTTTTATCAACCCAGTTGATAAAACCAAATTATATTTAGAAGTTCCAGTTGAACAGGGATCTGAGGGTTACAGGTTTGTCAGTTATAGGATTGTTTAGTGCTACCCTTACCAAAAGGGTAGAAATTTTTGTCCGTTTACACCTAGTTTGTATGTGGATATTTAGCAAACCTATCACCAGTCCCAATATCCACATACAAATTCTCCTAGCTGACCTCCATACATTTTCCTATTGTATTGGTTGGGAGAATTTGTTAAAAGATAAAAGCAATAACCCTTAACGATGATCATGAACAGTTAAAAACTGAATTTCATAAGCTTTTCTCCTGATTTCAGTACTTATATTGTGAGAAAATTCATGTTTCACACTCTTAGCAGTGAAAGGGTTAAACAGACTCAAATGGAACAAATGATAGAAACTCATTAGGAAGTGAAAATGACAAGTTATTACAACTGCAATAGAAATATACCAATTCCAATATATTCTTACATGTCGCTGAGGCTTAGGGGAATAAAATAAAAGATTTTGCATCGAGGCTTAGGGATGAATAAATAATTTCTTTTGTTTTATTCCCCCAAGCCTTGGCACCATGTTAGAATTTAATATAGATCGGAATTGGTCTATTGATTGTAAAAAAATGTCAGAGTGTGGCAATGATAGCATTAAGTTGATTTACTACTATGATTTACTACATTGCTATCATGGTTAGTGCAGGGTCTTGAAATGTTTTAGGTAGGTACCCCCTGAAGCAGTTGGAAGAGTGGGTGGTTGTGACTAGTGTTTTTGTCACAAGCTGATTGCCATGACCAGAGTTAGGGCTCGAAATTAACGCTCGCAAACTCGCAAAATGCGAGTGTGTTTTGGGATTTGCAAGTGAAAGATATAGCCACTAGCAAACATTTGCGAGTACAAACCATCCCTGTCTCCAAAACATTTCAAGAAAGCTGTTCGAGTTGAGCTTCATGTCAAGAAATTCGAAAGAAAGGATGAACAAACTTTATTTACCTTTTCAGCTCATTACTTCAATAGTATCAATAAGAATTTTAATTTTTACTTAACGCCTTCGTCGCAAATGGAAGTTGGGTGCCCAGGAATTCGGGGCTGAAGCTGCTGACCCCAAACCCAGATACACTCCAAAAGCCTGCCCTACCCGCAACCCAGCCACGAGACCCCGCCTGCCTAACCCAGCCTCAGCCCTAGCACCCGTCACACTGAACTTCAACTGAAAGATCAGTGGAAAACTATGAAGAACAATAATAAACGCCAACACTAAAATGCCAATGCTACAAAAAAGGGGGAGCGAGGAGGGAGGGTACACTAAAAATTGCGAGCTACAAAATCGCCCTGCTCTCAGCAAAGCTACAAGCACATGTTATGGCACATGCGTAAAACACATCAGAATACCGCTGACCCTGCGAATGCCAGAAATGCCCTGACAACATTCTGGAACTGCAGCATGACGGTAGCAACGCCACAAAACGCTAAGGCCCCCGAGCCCCGCAAGGCTGGCCAATAAAAGCTGCCACACCAGCCACTGAACAAACTTGGTCCTTGTCGTTAACTAAGTTAAATTATCATTTAACTACATATAAAAAATTTGCTAGTTGGGTCGCCTATTTGCTAGTAGGAAAAACTGTCACTAGCAAGACTTTGCTAGTGGGCAAAAAAGGTTAAGTTCAAGCCCTAAGAGTAAACGGCAGCATATAATCAAGTACAAAAGGTAGAACTCCAGCAGTTGCCGGCTTGTTTTGAAACCCCTGTTAGTGATGATTCAGTGATGGCTTACGTCATTGGGTTGGTCTTGGGATTGTAGTAGATCAAGTGCTGCATTGTCATGCGACTTGGATCAGAAGGTTCTTTCAGTTTGTGGGGTCGGCCACCTCTCTTTCTCTTGAGGCCCTGCAAAAAGAACTCAGTTAGTATCAGTGAGAGCAAGATATGATCTAATGCTGGGAGACAAAAATGAGACAGGCTTGATCCTGTCCTGGCCATCACCCTTACAAGCCCTTGAACAAGACACTTTCTTCTTTGCACTATTATCTCAATCACACACTGCATATTAATTATATATATTTAACAAATAGGCATGAGCTTGTTAAGGTATGTCCATGAATTTTGTCATCACATTGTCAAAGCAACCGCAGGCCCACACGGCGATTGCCAAGTGGGTCTGCACTAAAAAGTGTCTGTATTAAAAGTGTCCTCTACAAGAATGTTAGTGTTACTACAGGGGTATAAACAGAAATTTCGGAGTTCTTGTCATTTGGGTAAGTGACTTTCAAGCTGCACTCGCCAACGTAACTTTTCACTCACCCAGTCTCCTCCACATGCAAAAAAACAATGGGCAATATTAGCAAATAAATAAATATCCAGACTCCAGATTCCATCCCCTGCCCCACAAACATACTGTATAAATTGGTACTGACTGTGAGTAAGTGGAGTGCCGCAAGAGATTGATATGTAAAGATGTATGGTTGTTTTTCTCCCACCCCTGTTTTCTTTCCATTTTTTCGGGAGGCGGGGGGTGGGGTGTTTTTTGTCCCTTTATTAATTGTTTTTTAGGCTACTTTAAGAATTATTAGGTGTACTATTTTAAGAATGGAGTGTAGAAGCTCATGAACGCTTTTACGCTCTTTTAATTTTGATCACATTCGGGACACATTCTAGCCTGCGAATACAGCTGTCATTCTTTGCTTCTGGCCTGAGGGAGCGAGTACAACTGGAAACACTGGCTCCCTAAAAGAATAGTTGCTTTCAAGAATTTCATGCACATTTGTATGCATGTGCAAGCTAAACTCAGACATACTGAATGAAGGATCAAATTTCAAGTCTTGTGTGTAAATTTCTCACGCCACAAGAAACACCGCTATCAAAGCAGCTCAAATTGAAAACTGTAAATAAAAGGAAAACTAACATTTAGAGATCATTAGTTCAAGCAAAAAACTTTCAGTGTTCTTTTGAACATATGCAACCCGCTGTCCGAGTTGAAGTTAATTTCATCAAGCAAAACATGCAAATGTTGCTTATGTATAATGCACAGATATCGAAAACACAGGAAAACGTTGTACACAAACGAATAAATTTAAAATTAACTCTATGAATGTCATCTATTGGACATCATCAACAGCAGAACTGTCACAGTATTAAGTCAGGTATTGTTTGTGATATTTGATTCCTTTTTTTGCAGAATTGTCTGAATAATATCTGGCAAACAGGCTCTTAAATTTACCCAAAAAAGGGTAGCCCATTAAACATTTTGGATGACCGCTAATTGCAAGCCCTTTATTACTAAGCCCTTTATTGATAAGCTTAAGCGCACTTGAAACGTCACTAAAAGGTTTGTGACCCTGATGAATACTTCCACAAGCAAATAAACTGATATTCGACATGGTTATCGAAGCAGAAAATAAAATAATATAATTATTTAGACTTACCAAGAACTTTTCACACTAACAACAGCGGGGGTTCAACCAGCCACTTAAGCTTGTGGATAGACACTGCATAAATGGCACTCAAATTTGAATAAGAATACGTTATCCATCCTTAGCGTTGTGTGGATGTGAATGTGAGGTTTAGGATGTATAAGCATTGTTATTCAAATGCGGACGCCATTTATGCAAAGTGTCTGTAGTGTAAATTATTTTTGAGCAGACAATTACTTTTACTTTGAATAATACATATTCTGGATATGAAAATCAGACTTGCCAAACCAGGCAAGTGACCCATAACTTGTACTTGCCCGATGGTTTTCACACTCACTTGGACAACTGATGAGTGCTAATTCACAACCCTGTCACAACCTGGCAAATGTGTTGGATAGTGCCTGTGCTGATACTGATTGAGCTGTATTTTCTATAGTATGATCAAGCAATTAGTAGTTTTCATTGATGCATCCCTGGGACACTATAGTACTGCTAAAGCAGAGCACACTGGACTGGAAATCATGTTTAAACAAGGACGTATAAATTAAAGTGCACCTAACCCCAAAATATATTTTTCGCTAAAAAAAAAACCTTTGCACCAGTTCAAAACGTATTGCACCTTTCGTTTCTCCTTTTCACCAAATTCTGACTATTTATGGTATTCAAAAGTTACGAAAAACTGTGCATCAATTGTTCCATGACCGAGTCATAACGGGCTTGGGTCTATTCCTGATATGACGTCACAAACTGATTTGCATCGCATCAAGTCTTTGTAAAAATGCATGCAATTCAGTTTGTGACGTCATATCAGGAATAGACCCAAACCTCTTATGACTCGGTCGTGGAACAAATGATGCACAAGTAACTTTTGAATGCTATAACTAGTCAGAATTTGGTAAAAAGGAGAAACGGAAGGTGTAATGCGTTTCGAAAAAGTGTAAAGGTTTATTTTAGTGAAAAAACATTTTGGAGTTAGGTACACTTTAAGCAAGGTACCTTCTTTTTATTATCCTCTTCTCCTTCCTCGTCTTCTTTGTCATGGATATCTGCTACTGCAACAGGTGGCACTGTATGCTCAACATTTGTTTCTCCCTCTGATAAAGTACGTAATCTCTTATTTCTGCTGCCGGCACACTCGATGGTGCTTTTTTCCTAAAATAAAAGAATATATAATTATATTAAATTTGAGGAAAGTTTGAACAATGGTGACAACACAACCTGGAAACTTGATGCAATCACAGCCACAATTCTGAAAACTTAAGGTATCTCTGAATAAAACCTTCACATTGTTGACAGAGGAATACTCCCATTTTTTATTATCCAAAATGTAATGTACTGTGCAATAAAGTCATAAAACAATGTAACTTACAGTTACATGTCCCAGATCTTTGTGTGGCAGATCTATCTCCTCTTGTCTCGTTTCTGATAAATCAGGGTTTTTATCCACATTTTCTTTGGACACAGAAGAACGCTTTCTCCTTGCAGCTGACCCCAGATTGGGTAAAACTCGCTTGCGGCGTATCAATGAAGGGGTTGTCCCACCTTCAATAGGTTGCGTTACAACACTGTCCGAAATTGATGTGTTCTTATTTTGCACTTGTGACGGTTTTATTGCTGTGTCTTGTGCCACTGGCTGGGATCTTTGCTCAGTGGCTGTTAGAGCGGGAGTCTGTATGGTTGATCCCCTGGTTGACAAAGCCGGTTGGTTTCTCTCCTTCAGTGAAGGAGACTTCAAAATGTTGTCATTCAGTACAGCTGCAGATAATTTAACAAATTTAAAAAAGGGTCAATTTGAGATAACAATTATGCTTAATATGTATAGAACCCTCCAAGTTAATTTTTTTCTTTAGTGGCCATTTAGCCACTGACTATTTAAGTTTGGTTGCCAGTGAAAAATTTTAGTTGCTAAAGTTAGCTCAAGCGCTCAATGCTTCTTCTCAGTTTTAGTCACCAACTGGCAACTTCAAAATTTTGGTCGCCATGGCGACTAAAATGGTCCCAACTTGGAGGGTTGTATCTATATCATTTAGAGAAAAACTACATGTAATATACATGCAAGGTTAGGGGAAATAATGGATCTGCATTATCACCTGCAAGGTGAAGTCTTCAAAGGGAATGTTGGTGGTTGAATAAGATATGTTTGAACAACCTGATAATAGAGAGATATCCCATCAGGTTGTGAAAAGCACTCATTCAGTATAAACAGATTTAGGTGGTAGGCCTAGTGACCCGTGCAAGCCCCCCATATTTATGGTCCAAACCTTCCTAACCCATCCTCACTCCCTCCCTCTTTAGCAGGAATTAAAGTCCAAAGTACCCAAAAATCTTTCATTGCACTTGATGCACAATTCTAAGTTACTGACAGTCGCTTGGAATGGTTGAAAAATGTTGAACTGCAAGCGAAAACCAGACATCATAGAGAATACAGAATCTTGTCTGGGTGCAACTATAAATTTCAATTAAATTTCATACTGGAAATTAAGTTCCAAACTTACCAGTGCTAACAGTGTCAGCATGTGCTGGTCCATCTTGTTCATCAAACACCAACCTATTAGACAACTGATCATCTTTATTACAAACATGATCCTTTGAAGCCAAGAGATTTTCTTCCTTTCTTGTTGCACCAGACAAATGTTTAGCTTCCGAAGTTGTTTTATCTTTATTTGCAGCATTTGATCGAGATCTGGCAACTGATGTGACAGCTGGCTTGATGCGCGACCTTCTTGTTGACATTACAGCAGGAGTTGAGGATGATAAAGGTGTTGGTGCTTTGAATGTTGCCAAGTCAGGATCATTTTTCTTCGAAGTGGTGTTTACTATTGCTGCCGAATCAGCAACACTTTGCTTTGAAGTGGTGTCTTCTGTTGCTGAGTCGACAGTGCTTTGTTTTGAAGTGGTATTTGCTTCTGATGATTCTGAATGTGTCTCCGCTGAAGTATCTGTACAGAAACGGTTATTACAGCAAATGGTTTGAACCCAGGGGTAACAGTCAATCGTATAGTTTGATCATTTGGGTGAGGGTAGTCCTGAGAAGGACTGTTGTCAGTGACAGTGACTGATGCGAGTTTTTCAGCCAATAACATCACGGCCGATCCGTTTTCACAAACCAGACTTACAACATTCGACTGTGACAATGACTTCCGCTCGGGTTGTCAAAACATCAGTCACTATCACTGACAGCAGTCCTTCTCAGGACTTCCCTCACCCAGATGATCAAACTACCTGATCGAAACAGCCATTACACTATATAAAACAATGATTTCAATAATTTAATGGTCATAAGCAAAACATTAAGTTAGCGTCTGACCAGTTTCACGGCAACTGCTTTAAACAGACTCTCTAGCTGGCATTCTCTAAATGGTTGTAATATGACCCACTCCTATTCTTACAACTTAATAAAAAAAATATCCATGCTACACATTGTCTTTTTGTCATGGCTTGAGGGAATTTTGTTAGGAGCAAAACTAGAAATGGTTATCACACATCTTAGATACATGTACATAACAGGGGAAATAATTCTGATATTTGGCTTACAGTGTGACCCGGAAAACCGTGAATACCTAAAATTATTTCTGGAATGGTTATTGTTTCGCGACCAATCAGATGCAAGCAAACCAAAAGGCTCAGCCACAGCAAATTGCACGAATAATTAGCTGAAAGATTTGATTAATCATGAAACAACATTTTGGCTTTTGCTTCCTTAATTGTACCATTAACAATACTAAAACTGTTTTTATTGTTCTATTTTAGAGCTCATGCATTAGCAGAGAATAACTACAAACGATATTTCACAGGTAAGAGATGTTGAATCGAACAACCACAATCAGACACAGCCAGACAGCGTGTCTGAGAGCTACTCAAATTATAATCGAATGCAGCATCTCTCTTTAGTAAGATATCGGTCACGATTATTCTTTGCTTATCAGAAGTAGAACAATACTGTCAGTTTCTCTATTTTCTAATGGTAATATAGTGGAAAGAAAGCCAATTTGTTTCGTGACTAATCCAAACCTTTGCGGTCTTTTGGTTTCATCTCGCATCTGATTGGTCAAGAAACAACATTCCAGAATAATTTTAGGAGTTCACGGTTTTCCGGGTCACACTGCAAGCATTTGCCCTAAGGTCAGGTAAAAAAGGCCAATTCTGCATTCCAGCCTAGTGACCCATCAGGCTGAAGTGTTATCCCATCAAGCAAAAGATAAGCCCCTCACCAAGCAGCATCTACTGCCAGAGCTTATCCTGGTTTCCGTAGCATCAAACAGCAAGGAATATTTCTGCTCCCCTGGATGGGATGCTAGTCCATCGCAGGGTTATCGCTTAGCAGTATTTCGCCAGCACCCATTTATACATCTGGGTAGAGAGAGGGATCGCGAGAGTAAAGTGTCTTGCCAAAGAACACAACGCAGTGCCCCGGCCAAGCCTCAAACCAGCACACTAACCATTAGAATACATATACCATACCTCCCACAAGCAAGTAGGACTAAAAAGATTGCTACCTTCTCAAAGATAGGGGTATCCTAGGATTACCCCCTCCCTCACCACATACACTCATTCAATTTGCCTCTACCCATAATTATTTTCACCTGGAAGCAGAGAGTGGTGCCTTATGCCCAGGAACAAAATGCACTGACCCGAGCCAGGGTTCTAACTCAGAATCCTCAATTTGAAGCAGACTTCACTAATTCTAAAGCCCTTGCAACTCCAAAGTGAAGGAGAAATAATAGTCCTTTAAACCATCAGACAATCAGACTGCTCACCAGAGTTTTTGATCATATCTCATCTTGTATCTTTATTTAGCCTCGGGTTGACGAGGCTTGTTATGTCTCTAGCAATACTATGCTAATATGCCAAGCATTTACCCACAACAGACCAGACCACAACACCGGGAACCCCAAGCCGAACTCTTTGCACATGTGTGGGGTCTTTAACGTCACTAGCTGACCGTAATGTTCAAGATGCTGGAGAAGGGGCCTACGGTTTATCTTCCTTATCTGACAAGTCTAGAACATCTAACCATTTGCAGATGTCTTTGCAAAGGAAGCATGTTCTCCTCAGTTATTTCAAGACCCCGAGTGTCGGTCCAGTCTGGAAGTCAAACCCAAGACCTGCTGCACAGAGGTCCAATGCTCTACCAACTAAGCTAACCCGTCAGCAGTTGAGCTGCACCTTGCAAAGAAAAGTTTTAGTCTAATTTGTTGTTAACTTTTAAAAGCTTGAGAATCATTTTGACAGTCCATCCCGAAATTTAATTGATTAGAGTTTCCAATGTTTTCACAATCTGAACAAAACAAATAAAAATCAAATACAAAAATACTTATTAATGGAAGTCTTCGCGTGTAGCCTTGTTTTGTCAAGACAAAGCTAACTTACCATTTGAATAAACTCATCTAATATGCCGCCCGCTTGTATACGCGTAAGTTTCCAGTATTTAATGTGAGCTACAATACAAAAGTTTTCTAACGTAAGAGCTTACAAAAATGGTCAGTACAAGAGAGTTTCGCGAATAATACAAAAAACTGAACCAATACTCTGAAACCTTTTATTAACTTCCCCGTGTTCAGTTCCACAGTTCAGTTCAGTGCACATACCTGTACCTTCATTAACCTTCGGCGTGGACTCTAGTTCCGTATTTCCTGACGGGCCACTGGAAGAAACATGTTCCTCAACATTTGGGCTCGTCAAGGAAGTGTTCTGCCGACTTCGGCGAGGAGTTGAAGGTACTGGTTTGAAACGTTTTCTCATCTCACACAGGTACGAAAACGCTTTAAAGGCAAGCTGAAGGCGACAAGAAAGTTCTATTTGACTACATCACGGAATTCGGATGAGAAATGCCTCTTGCCTTGACAAGCAAAATAATTCAGTGAATAATTTTTCCCGTTTTTGATAATCTTCGATGTTTCGTTGTTCCGACGTCCGACGGCCCGTCCGACGTCCATATTTTGCCTTTGAGCGGGATACTGCTGACCAACTGATGGTAGACTCAGTGGCATTCTCGTCCCCAGAGCCACTTGTCCCTCTTAGCCGGCTGGGCTTGTGCACGAGGAACAAGTGGCTCTGGGGACATGACACATGATTTGATTCCCTGAAATCAGACAAAGGGAGTCTAGTCACATCAGCCAAATCCCAAATCATTAGCGCGTTTAAAACGGTAGATGTGATTGGACTCCCTTTGTTATATTTCACACTGTGGAGGATCATGCCCGCCCTTGGTACATTTCAAATGACTTCAAATCAGACTGCATTTTTTTGCTTTTTAATAGCCTCCATTCCAGGGAAAAGGGTAAGACATTTTGTATAGATGTGTTATAAGACTCTTCATAAGATGACAGGAGGCCCTACCCAAAAGAGTGGAACCCTGCCTTATATGGCCACGTTATTAATACAGTCACCTCGTTTTTACGGTGACTTCACTCTTCACTGCTTAGAAATGTCAACTTGGCTACTTTTTTCCTGAATTTGAAGGCCAGAGGTTTCACAAGAGTTAGAAAGAGGAGAGAAGAGAAGAGGACTTTCTTAGGGGGCAGTGGTCTAATGGGTTAAAATGTGAACTGGGATTTGACATTTTTTTTTTCACTGGAAAAATGAGATTTGGGTGAGTGGAACTGGGGATTTAGAAACAAAAAACAGGAATGGGACTGGGATTTGGATCAATGAGAAATGGGATTTGGGCACAATTTTGTATTTGTTATCCCACCCCCTGTCAGGATCCTCTTATTACAAGGGAAAGGTGGGAAGAGAAGGGTTCTTATAACATTTCAGCTGTTGTATGAAAAATAGTATAAGCAATAGCTGCTCTTTTTCAATAAATTATTGAACTCTGTCATTATGACAACCTGGTCATTTACTCAGGTTTTAATTTTTTAGAGCACAGTCGTGCTAAATGTATTGAGCAATTCTTCAAGCAAAAATAAAACAAAATTATGAGAGAGAAAATTACCACTCCAATAAGAAACAACACATCTAGAAGATAGAGCTGGAAAAAATACAAATTGTCAGCATGGCTTCTTAAATGCAATCCAGCATTGTTATATAAACCGTACTCTATCCAATCACAGGCCTCCTCAGTTGGAGTCACGCGTCTGTGACGTATCAACTTCGAAACTTTCAATGCATTCTTTTTATATTTGGGATTTCTGATAACTTCATTTATAGCATTTGTGACCTGGGTAGGAGTCAGATCTTGTAAGTCAAGTATTACACCAATACCTGTCTCGCGAACTTTCACTGCATTTGCAGGTTGGTCGCCAAATAAGGGTAAGACGACCATAGGGGTGCCGTGATATGCGCCTTCAAGAACACTGTTTAAGCCGCCATGTGTGAAAAACACCTTTGTAGCAGTGTGCCCCAAGAGATCATTCTGCGGCATCCAGGGAACGATTCTAATATTATTACTCACATTCTGAGGCAGTTTACCTTTGAACTTCCATATAACTTTAGCAGGGACATGAGAAAGCCCTGATGCCAAAGTCTTCACAAAATCAGGCTTAAAGTTTGAAATGACTGTCCCAAATGAAACGAGCACTAGATCTTTGAAATTTCCTTGAGTGATGAAGTGTTCTGTTTCTTGTGGTAGTGGATTTGGAGGATTTGGTAGAATAGGTCCAACCACTTTGACATGAGCGCCAAAAGGTCTGGGAAAATCTAATGCAAAATCATTAGGAATCAAAAGCAATCCTGTAGCTCTGAAAACCTCGTTGAGACTAGAAAATTGACTGTCGTTTACGTGAGACCTCCAGAGGTCCTCAAAAGGTGGCATAAAAACAAATTCGTGCATTACAAAACCAAGTAAATACAGTAATAGGTTTTGTAACCGGTCGAGAAATGATAACCTCTTGGGAAGTTTTACAGTTCCGTGCGGAACGTAAGCCACGGGGGAGGGGAAATTGTGTATAAAGCTCAGGTAAGGGTCCAGAAATCCTGTAGGGGCCAGATCTACGCGGTTAACTTTAAGAAGGTCTGCCACAATCGCACAACAAATACTTGTAATATCACAAACAACCAAGTCCACCTTCCCAAGGCTCTTCAGCAGATCTCTGTTTTTCAGCAAACTTTCACAGGTAGCTTTCCAGAAGTCAATTCTCTCGGTGATGGTAAGCTTTCCTTCCGCTTCTTTCAGTATCACTTTTTCTAGATCTTCGCCCGTTATTGGAGTATTGTATGATTTCACTTCAAGCCCAGCTAAGCTCTCTCTAAGGTCATTCTCTTGCCAAATCGGGACAACAAGGGTGTATTTGTAACCTCTCTGTCTGAGCTCTCGTCCGATTTTTACGTACACACGTCCGTGACTTGTTCCTATGCTCGGTATTCCAGCGATGTGACACTTTAAATCTTTGCTGAGAGCAACAGCAAGAAACAACCAAGTTAGAACTATGATAAACGTGGTCATAATTTTTTGACTCGAGCACGAGAGCAGCAGCTCTTCTTTTTGCAGCTGATTAGAGTGCGCCCGCGATAAACCAACCTTCGGAATGACGCAACGCTGAATATAACTGTTGCGTGACGATTTGTGTAACAGCAATCGGCGTCTTTGTATGCTCTTCCTGGCCATCTGTAGTAAAATTAAGGTCAGGAAACCATGATTTAAGAACTGAAACTGGGAGAAATTGTTTACCAAAATTCCAGAATATTTACGAATACATTAGTCTCCCTCGCAGCCGCTTTTAGTCTCGTCACGCAACGCTACTAAAACGGCTGCGAGGGAGACTACGAATACGTATATGCCAATTGTGCTCATCTAATAAGGTAGAAAAAATAACGTTAAATAATAAAGAATGAAACTTACTTCCTCTTTCCTGCAGTTTACATCAATGTGTACGAAATATTTCTTTGGTGGTGTTAGTTTCAAATATCAAAATTTTACTTTAACAAGTAATTTTGAGAAAATATTATTTCTTTTTAATAACATAGATCCCTTTTAATATTTGTAAAAAAAAATGAGGCTATTTAGTCCAGAAAATAAAACAATGATTATTATTGAATCAGCAGATCTGTTACCTTGTTTTCTGTTTTTCCCTTTGTTTATGCAATACCATCTATGTAAATGAGAAAGCAAATGAATTGTTATTGTTGTTGTCGTTGTATAGGGCGATGTTTTCTTTTTTCTTTTTTCCTTTTGTAAAAGCGCTTTTCTTTTTCATGTGGTCCGCTATGCGTGCATATTTTTCTATTCTTGTCGTGTGTAGTCTGCTATAAATTTTAACGTGTTTAAATTTTACCAAAACGTCTTCTCCCTTCCCTTGCTGTGGAATATAAAACTGCAATCTTGCAATCGGAAATTTTGCGGAAGAATTAATTATGCATGTTTCCTAGTCTCCCACGCAGACTCTCTTTTGCCTCAAGTGATAAGCCCAAAGAACTCGAGAAAATATTTTGCTTGTTCCGTTGGTTTGTCACGCCAAAAAACGATAAGAAATCGATAGCACATATTCTAAATATTCTTCCAACATCCGAAGTGTCAAATTGTGATTATAAAACATTATAATATAGATAGGACTCTGCGCGCGCTCTGATTGGTCAAAAACCCATAGAGTTTGGTAGAAATTCAGCTTTGTTCTATTGGAAATCCTTGAAACTGATTGGTTCGCCGACTGTTTTCTATTTAACAATTAGACTACGAGCCCGAGTTTTCTATGAGCGAATAGTCAACGAGGCGCAGCCGAGTTGACTATCGCTCATAGAAAACGATGGCGAGTAGTCTAATTGTTTTAGTAGAAACTCTAAAGGATTGCATTCCAAAAGCTACCATTTTTTGTATTTTAAAGCGAAAAATCAAGTAAAATCTTGCCTTCAAAGAGCAACGCGCGCGCGATCGTTTTCTATCGGCGAATAGAAAACAGTCGGAGAACAATCAGATTCAAACATTTCCAATAGAACACAGCTGAGTTTCTACTAATCACCGTTATAGTTCACCACTAAATTTTCTCCGATTCTCATTGGTCTAAATTAAACACGTGACGCGATAGTTTTTCTACATTTCCCTCGTGTTCTCAAATGCCCGTCGTGTTTTATGACAGTATAATACATGGTTTAGGCTTCTTTATTTGTTAATTAGTAGAAACTCAGCTTTGTTCTATTGGAAATCCTTGAATCTGATTGGTTCGCCGACTGTTTCCTATTCGCCGATAGAAAACGATCGCGCGCGGATTGCTCTTTGAAGGCAAGCTTTTTCTTGATTTTTGGCTTAAAAATACATAAAATGGCAGCTTGTTGAATGTAATCCTTTAATACAATCGTTTTCTACATTTCCCTGATGCTCTCAAATGCCCGTCGTGTTTTATGACAGTATATATAATACATGGCTTAGGCTTCTTTATTTGTTAATTAACCCTTAGAGTACTAAGTTCGCATATATGCGTAGATAATGACCTTGCTCCTTGTACCGCTTGTGACGTCATCAGTTTGCATGTCAGCGGACTTTTGTGATAAGAATCTGATGCATGTAGCTGGGACAGGTCTTTCCACACGACTGTCCATTAGGCGTATCGGAATCATTCTGAAAGAGCTAATAAGAAAACACCGTGATCGGTTTAGTCCACATTTTCGCTTGTACGCATGCATCAAAGTAAAATTGTGTACATTTTTGTACTTAATCTTCATTAAACTCTAGTTTCAGTGTAGTAAAGTGCTTTATTGGCTGATTTCAGGCCGATTTAGCACCACGGCACACCAAAATCGCATTCAAAGTGTAAAAACTGCGGTCAAATGCAGAACCTCCCGTCTTCTAAGGGTCAAGATAGTTGCCAATAGACTTTTTTACCGACAAGGCGGCCGTCTTGAATTCTATTGTTTTAAAGGATATTTATTTTGAAAAAATAAATATTTTTATGTAGCTAGTTACGTAACTCTTTCTCAGCATTCGGTTAGGGAGTTCTGTATCCGGGATCTTACCCATCATGTTCTTAAGTGAAGAAGGAACGCAAACGAAGGAATCTTTCCCGTCCCTCCACTCCCTTCTTTCTTTTGTTGTTGCATTGGGTTGGCGGGTTGTCCATCACCTTTGCTGTGATAATACTTTTATTGAGATTTATATATTTGAGATTTTCTATGCTTCATGTAAAAATAAACGGCCACACCCGTGGCCAAAATATGCCAAACAGCAATGTAGTTTTTCATTATCCCAGTAAAGCTGCCTCGTCCCCAGGCGCCGGTCGGTCAAGGCGATAAGGCGGGAAATCAAGAGCGCGGGCATTGATGGTTAGGTTGCACACATGCTTAAACACGTGACCCAGTTTATCAATTGATGGCTTCTTTTCTTTCGTCATAAATTTAATCAATCCGTCCACATGAAGTTCGAAAGTACCGGGATTTTTTTACTTTTATGTTACATGTGTGATAATTTGCTATCAAGAAACAAGATACTTAAAAGACATTATGGGGTGTTCAAGGGGGCAAATGCATATTAATTGCCCTCTGGGCATTGTATAATGTTATTAAAACAATAGAAATCAAAATGGCCGTCGTGTTGGTTAAAAGGTCTGTTGCTTTTATAAAATATAAAGCGCATTTTCAGTGTGGTTCGGTGTGCTACACTCATTTGGCTATTGACCAATGACAGCGCGTACATTGTCTTCATCTCTTTAATTACATAGCCCGGACAAGACACCGGGTTTTTAGTCTATTTCATGGGATAAAAAGCATCGTGTAACCCCCAGACAGTACGAAATTGTTAACCCTAATTCCAGTAAAGGATAAACAAAAGTGAATTCCTTACTGATCTATCTTGTCGCCCATTCGATGACCCATTTTCTCATTCTCGTCCCCCAGAGCCGCTTGTCCCTCTTAACCGGCTGGATCTGTGCACGAGGAATAAGTGGCTCTGGGGACACACGATTTGATTCGCTGAAATCAAACAAAGGGAGTCCAATAACATCAGCCGTTTTAAAATTATTGGCTCTTGTTTGGAATAAGGTGTATTTATTCTTGCAATTTTCAATTACAGTCGTTTAACTACAGTGAGTAAACAAGAGGAACACCTTTTCATGGGTTTTATATCAATTTGGCGTGTGGCTCATCCTTGGTGTAAAAACCTGTGAAACTCACCAGTGACGTAAAACAAAGAACGGAGAAGATAACAAAGAACTCAAAACAATACAAAACAGAAAAGCAATTGCTCACAAACAAAGAAAAGTCACAGGTTTTTACATAGCCTGCTTAGCTGGCGGGATTCGCGGCGAAGTGCGTTTGTTTTGGGTGAGGCCGTCGTCGGAGAGGCAAAGCCCGGAGTGAGTAGCTCGCACCCTCAAATCCCGCCGGCTACGCAGGCTAGTTTTTACACCGAAGTAAACCCCGGCGCGTCAAAA
This sequence comes from Blastomussa wellsi, assembly GCA_947652115.1. Taxonomy (NCBI): domain Eukaryota; kingdom Metazoa; phylum Cnidaria; class Anthozoa; order Scleractinia; family Plerogyridae; genus Blastomussa; species Blastomussa wellsi. Next base: position 6,301,078 of record OX393561.1, read on the forward strand.
CGCTAATGAGATGCTATAAAACACTCAAGGGTTAGACGATGATGTTTGTTTAGTTGCCACCCGTAATGATAAAACCAACTTTTATCCGGACTCCGGAGGCGGTATATTCATTATTATTATGCGAGAAAAATCTGGTAAACAAAACTTAGATTGCAGGAGACATCATGAAGTATATTTTTATTGAAATCCAAAGTAACTTGTTATATAAGGTGCATCTAGCGAGGATTTTCTTCTCGGCTTCGGCTAATAACCGGTAGTGGAATACCGAAGGCAGCGTTTTCACGTTTTTGTTAACGTGGTAACAGGCGAATAACCATATCGTGGTGCATAAAAGCTGACCAGAAATAGTTTATAGGTCTAAAAGCGTCAAGGCAAGATCATGAAAGATTCATTCTGCGAAGAGCTGCTGCGATATATGCCCTCCAGCAGTGATGTCGAACACCTTCATTCCTCGTTGATAATGAATTGTGTTGTGAACGCCTTTTTCGCTTATACCACAGCTATTTTGAACTGTGTAACAATCCATGCCGTACGGAAAACTTCTTCGCTGTCCACTCCTTTAAAAACACTGTTGCTAAGCCTGGCTGTTTCTGACTTGAGCATTGGTTTGTTGAATCAGCCATTCTACGTAGCACTTCTGTCGAGGTCGCTGCAACGTTTTAATCTCAGTTGTACCTCGTACACCGCCTTTACCTTCGTCATAATATTCTTTACCACGGCTTCACTCTTTGGCGTAATGGCCATAAGTATCGATAGGTTCATGGCTATATATCTTCACCTCAGATATCGCCAATTTGTCACAGAAAAGCGAACCCTCGTCGCTGTAATTTTGTTATGGTTTCTCAGCGCTTGCATGTCATCTGTATTTTTGTGGATCCCCCCTCGTCTGTTCGCTCTAACATTCGCGATTTCCGCCGGAATCTGTCTCGTGATTTCCACGTTCCTTTATTTCAAGATTTATACGATCGTAAAGCGACACAGCGTCCAAATAAGACAGATGCATATTGCAAGGCACGCTTTCCAGAATCATGACGAAATGATGAATAATTTTGCAAGCCTTCGAAAATCCGCCGTCGGAACATTTTACGTTTATGCCGTGTTTTTGCTCTGCTATTCGCCTCATGCTTTCAGCCTGATTGCCATTACAGCTGGAGCGGGCTCACCTATCGTCATGAAGGGATTGTATCTTTACTCATTGACCTTAACATTTCTTAATTCGTCTCTTAACCCTGTTATTTACTGTTGGAAGATGAGACCCATTCGTCAGGCCATGATGGGCACTTTACCATGCTTGCGAAACCTCTTCTCGAGCCAAAACTGACATCATTTTTCGGCTTCCCCTCTACATGCCTCTATCACTTCAGTCTAACATGTGAGCCAGACTATTGGGAAGTTTTTGAAGAATTATTTCCAAATATTGTAATCGTAGATGTATTTCTGATGTATTTGCGTTTATTCTGTGTTTCATGGTTATTTGAATTACCGTGATTCCACGTTTAAGCATGAATTGTTCCAACACTGAGCATGAAATAAATAAATCATATGAATCTATATCACCGAAAGTAACATTTTGAGGTTGCTATCAACTCGAAGTAAATAATTCATTGCGATAAAATAAATGATTTTATCATATCTGTACGAAATTCTGGAAAGTGATTGTTTCTTAGCGCGCCCTATTTTGCACCAAATTGCACATCCGATAACAAAATTCACGTGGTGTGTGCACTTAATTGGTTTCCAACTCGTGACTATTCATTTTCGCAAAGTAGTTTTTGAAAATGGCTTTTCCGGCTCAGGGGCTGACAGGGATTATTAACTTATAACAACAATCGTATAGTCAAAACGTCTTCCTTGAGCTTTGACACTAATGTACACAAAATTTTGCTTCATTGCTCATGTAGCCTGCGACTAAACCAACCCGCACACTCAACTTCACTCGATCCTGTTAGCATCATGTCCGGTTGCGTTTCTGTATCTCGTAACATGTAAAAAAATTATCTGACGAACCAAAAAAGAACACTTTGTAACAGATAAGCTGGCGCTCTTAGTAATAACACCTGCCTCACTTTGTAATAATTATCACATTTTATAATTATACCGATTGGAATGTCGTTTTGACTTTCTAAGACTAAGAGACAATACTGGCAAACGCGTGCTTTGTTCTTAAGTTCTCAAGTGTCGCACTTCGTAATAAATAAGCTGTCACAGTTAGTAATAACAATTGTCGCTCTTTATGCTAAAATGACTAAAATGGTTGACGCATTTTCAATAAATAAGCTGTCAAATGTTTGCGATAATCTCCTAGCCAGATGCATTTTGCAACTAATAAGTTGTTGCTTGTTAGTAGCCCGCGAATACAGCTGTCCGTCTTCGTTCGCGGCCTGAGAGAAATTTCTCTTGCGAAATGGAATACAACGAGATTGTTTTACAGGTACGACAGAACACCATGTTTCGTGAAGCCAATCAGGTTTAGACCAGAAAAAAGTTATAATTTTCAAGATTTTCACATCAAAATTGCATATTATATATATTACCGTAATTCTTTGATTTAGCGCCCTCGAGCTCGCTCACTTCAGTAAGCGACCCCCTTATAAGCGCCCTCATTGATATAGTGACATAATGATTCAAGACATTGACATAGCGAATAGGCTATTGAGAAAGAAATCAGTCAATTTCTTATCTACAAGCCCCGTTAATCCTGTTAATCCAACCACTTTCTTGCAAACAACGACCACTTTCATTTTCTGCCTTGTTAATTTTCCTCTTTGATATATAAGACCACTCGACATGTCTGTTAGCGTATTTACAAAAAGCAATTACAAATTGCACTAGTAACAACTGAGAGCAAGTGGGATGCTACCAAGAGGTTGATACAGGAACAGCGCCCATAAGATCATAAAAGCACGTTGCCTTCCTCTTCGCACAGAGACTTTCAAGACTTTCAAGACAAATGTGCTGGCACCGCAAATAGCAGAGCTAATCTAGGCGGGCCTGGAGTAATATTTAAGAAGAATACAAAATGAGAACAGAAAAAAGAAAAAAAGGAAAGTTCATCAGATTAAGGAGAAGAACAACATATGAAAAAGGATGCATTTAAACTTTGAGGAAAGGAAAAGAAAAACATTAGCATTAGATTCCAACCTACGGGAAGTTTCGGAAATTCTAGAGGGGGCCAAGCCCGGTCGTTCTCCCCGCAGAACAAAATCTCAAAAATATAGGCCTCCAAGATGCCATTAACCTACATTCTGAGATCATATTGAGTGAAAAATTGCCCTGCAAAAGCCACAAACAAACGCAATCGATGCACGATGCCCCAAAGGTGAAAGAAGCCCGAGATGCCACACAAAAATTAAACGACTAAAGATCATGCTAAAGAGATAAGTAAAGCGGGAGAATGTTGATTGTAAACTGGAGGTTTCCGGCCAAAACGAAAACTTCCAAAAGCGAATAAACTTATATTCGACATAGCAATCAGTCGAAGCAGAAGAGAAAATATTAACTTTTCGATGGTTTCCTCGCCACTTCATTCCTTAATTGCAAGTCTTAGATGCACAGATCGAACGCTGCCCTTGATACTGCGGGCGCAATACAGACATTCCCGGTAATCAGCGCGGCATCTCAATAAATAAACGATGATAAGTCAAAGACTACTGCAAGGCTGAAACAACGTGATATTTTTTGAACAATATTTCGGCTGGCCAGACCAGCCTTCTTCAGGTTTAGATGTTACTAATTTTTTAACATTAACATATGGTAGTGTCGCAATACGTGTTTCGAAACTTATAGGAGTGGCGGAATTACGTATACAAGATGATTCCAGAAAAAGATAGAAATATCTATATAAAATAAAAATGAAAAGAGACTAAGAGCTACAAAGCAAACATTAATTAAAAGTTAATGTAAATAAACCATTTCTACGTTAGTTACAAGTTTTAAGCTTCATAGCGTCTATTCAGTCCATGGGGCTCCAATGTCCCCGCTAAATCTATTAAAAAGTACTCTCTGGCTTTTCTGATTGAGTCACGTGAGGAGTGGATTAGTTCAAGCGGGATTAGTTGCATGTCAGTGTGACAGTGGTTAGGATGAGAAAGAAAATGTTCGGCAACAGTAGTGGGTTTGGATTTAATGTCAGTTTTGTCGACTGAGCGTCTGTGTTCGTTGAATCTGTCTTTGAGACGTCGCTTAGTTTCACCTATGTATTGTAAATGACAGCGGTTACACTGAATCATGTAGATTAAATTTTTGGTGTTACAGGTTTCACCAGTGGAAAAGAAAGTGTAATGTTTTAGACCGTTAGTAATGTAAGGACAAGTAGCGCAATCTTGTCCACAGCGGAAGGAGCCCGGTGGTAAAGGATTGTTATTAGTAGCGGCTGCCATGATAGTGGGTAGTTTAGCTTTAACTAAAATGTCGCGAAGGTTAGAAGTGCGTCTGAAGGCGACGATAGGAGGGTGTTTAAAAACAGTGGTCGGAGGAACGTAAAATGTTTAAATGTTTCCGTAGAATACTAGAAATGTGAAGAAGTGCTGGGTCATAAGTAACAACAAAAGGTAAGTGGTTGACGGAATCGTGACGGTTAGTATGTAAAAGTCTCTCGTGAGAGAGATAAATCGTCATTTTTCGTAATCACCTTCCTATAACAGGAATATAAACAAATTTCTATTGCAGAAAAATAAATAATCGAAGGAAACGTGAATGAACACATATTGTGGACTCGAGATCACTGCATGCTAACAACAAGTTGAATCAGGGTCGACTGGAAATGTGTGTTTTTATGAAGAAATTGTTCCTTGAAGTCGATACAGTATGTCTATAGTTATATTTCTTGTTTTGCTTTCTCCATATATTTTTCTCCTCCCGCAAGATGTGGCGCGAACGATTCAAATAATGACGTTTCTGAAGTTGATATTTTAAGGATTTATGTGGTATTTTCAAGGTGCTCCTATTGCTAAACTAATATGGGGACCCCTCCTTTTTTATTACAGAATTTAAATTCCCTTATTAAAATGAACAACCAATAGGCAAAGTTTGAACGAAAATCTATTGTCAGTGCTACTTCGAGGGAATGACCTTAAATTCCAGATTCAAAATCTCCGGAGACATGATCAAACCGGGAAGTTTTTATTTGGGATTCGTCCACTTGTGTGTAAACGGAAAAACAAATCCGGTACTAAAGCGTTCCGGATTCGTCACGAATACGGAACAATTTCCTCCACTTTAAACCTAGTCTAAAAATTATCGCACCGGCTTTGACACATTTGCACTTAAAGGAGCACTGTCATGGAGGTTTTGCTGTTTTCAGCTTCATTCATTGCTAAAATCATCACCTGGTACCTTTACTTGTGCTCAAAATGCTCCTGATATCAAACGAATTGTGGCTCAGAGAGCAAACCATAATGAATTTCTGGTGATATTTTAAAGGAATGGCTCTAGAATTTGAAAAAACGAGTTTTTTCAAATTTCAATCCTCTTCCAACCTAAGTGATTCGCGGAAATGAACAGTTTCAGTGTAGTGATATAGTCTTAGGTAACAAAACTACACCATTATTTTTGGGTTTCCATTGATGCAGGAACATATTTCAGCATTTTAAAATGACACCAAATACCGTGACAATGTCTGAAGTGTCCCTTTAAATAGCACGCTTGAACTGCACTGGTTGTAACTCCTACACTTCCTTTGAAATATATTTCTTCTAATATTTTTTCATTGTTGACGTGATGTCCGCATGGATCTTATCAACTTGAAATAGATTTTTATTTGCTTTTGAAATAAGGGTTGGGACTCCCAAATGTTGTTGTTGATCGTATTGAGGAAGTCCTTAGATAAATTAATGCTTTTGTTCGGGCAAAATAATTCATGCCGTTAGTAACCTCCAAACGTAAGTCAATTTCAAGAACTTGTGCCACGGAGCCCTGGAAATAGTCATTACAGTTCCCAATGGGTTGTCAATTTTCCTTCTCGAAAGGTAGCTCGGTCAAAAAGGGCACATATAAGCTGGAAGGCAGTGGAAATTGGGTCAAAATAAATCCTGTGTCCCAAAAATACATGGAAAATCAGGAACAGGCCAAGAAGGTTTCGTCCGGCGTTATGTCGACTAAATATAGCGATTACAGTGCATGACAGACTTGTAATCTAGCTACACAAGCCAGCCGTAAAATAAGGGTAATTTCCTTCCCTGTGTCATCGCATTTCGAATTCACTTCGCGCAATGTCAAGCACACGCGATCGATTACCGTTTGGTCACGAATTACCACATATACCACCGCAGGAGTTCAGCGCTTGGCACGTCCATCCTATTAACTGTAAGCACACAATGAAACTTCAAAAGCATATATTTTTTGGTTATCTTTATCAATGAATGGTTTCAACTACCGGTAGATTTTAATGGCTTGACAGATTTTCGTGATCAGGTTTGAGGTTTTTATGATCGCTTTTGCCAGTGTCAGAATAACCTTTTAGCTGTTAATTAGGTTAGGTAGGTTGGATGTTTTAACTCGTTTGAAGGGTCATTAACTTGGAAATTAAGTTCGCCCCCGTGCACAGATTAAATTTTTTTTTTCCGATAAACATTTTCGACGTTAAACGACACGAAATCTCAAACTTTGATAACCGGTATGTTACGTGTCAAGGCACCTATGTTCCATTCCTAGGCTGTCGGTACCAACATGGCCCACTCCTGAAAAACAAACTGTGAAGAAATAGGCACCATAGGGATCTCCGCCATTTATTTTCGTCGGAAAATATTTTACGTATTTTTTATCGAGGAACTTGTACGTGCGTGTTACTTGAGTACTTGTTTACTTTACATTCTTAAATTCTTACGTGTTCATTATTTCCCCATTCTTGTTGAATCACGGCCAAGATATCTGTCTGTTTTCCCCGATCACAAGGTTTCGCCACGTGGAATATATTTCAGTCACCTGGGCGTGGCAGATAAACTGAAAACAAAATGTGACCTATAAATGTAAAGTTTACGCTAGGAACGAAGAAAAGAGAAGCCGGCAAGTTAAAACGCTTTTGTGTTCGCTTATTTATATAAAAAGAAACAAATTAAATGTTTCAACCTGATCGCCATGCACCAGCCATGCAAATATCAAACGCCGTGCAATAATTCCTGTAATAAATGGTATTCGCGCCCGCCCCCACGAGTAAGGAGATAACTGTTATCTTAAAATCAAGTGAAACAGGAACTCGTATAAAGACCGGAACGGAAACATGCAGGTCAATAATCTTGAATTCTCCACGTGGAAGCTACGAACACCACGTGGAGTTCCAGGATAAAAGGTTGCGACAAAATACTCGTTTTATAGTGGGCACAGAAAGTTTTTCGAAAGGGGAACGTCTTTTCACGCCCTCCATAATTGTGCAGTATAAATCACCAAATATGGTGATATGATAACGAACCGAAATATTCTGTTCCAGTTTATCAAAATCAATGGTAACTCATTGATATGTTTCGGTCTTTACTTGACAATTTTCTTTATTCCATGCGGTACAAATTAATTGCTAATGTCTGCGGCAAATTTTGGTAAAACTAGACTAAACAACTGACTATATTAAACATGAACTATCTCGGCATTGAATTTGAAAGGAAGGTCCGCGAGCTGGCAAACGACCTCTGGACGTTTGGTCGTCACTGGAGTTTCCGCAAAATTCCCAGCGTGGGTTTAAAAAAAATTCTTGTAATTCTAAATTTTATCTAATAAAGTAAAATTAAAAGCAAACGAGGGTTTGTGACATATTGGTCTTCCGCCCAATGCTAAAATGAAACAGGAAATTTCACAATCAAATTGAATTTGATTGCCTATGATAATTATCTCATAATGACGAAAATAAACAATATTTTGTAGGCGCCAGGTTAAAAGTGAAAACAAACTCCTAAATGAAAGAGAAAGGGATTTTATAAGCCTTGATTTTTACAAATCATCTGCCGTGGACTTGGCCGACGGCGACGGAACTTGAGTATTCTGGTTAATTTATTACCATCAACCGAATAATCAAAATGGCACCACTTACATGTAGCCATCATTTAACATTTTTCCGCCTTATCTGTCTAAACATTCAGAAATAAAAACCGAACTTTTCGCAGATTATAAAGCAATCATTCTTGCATATTTAAACCGCTATTTATGTTTGTTGACTTGATGAGGGTGATAACTCTGGCATGAATTTCTTCCGCTTTCGTAAAATCGAGCCAACCGAGATGGAGACTTTCAAAGAAACGAAAATGAGGAAAAAATTCAACCGCAACCTTGTCCCTATGCTAATAAGTTTTTTGTTGCGGGATTTTAAAATGTTACATTTCAATATTTATGTGAGGCGCGTTGGCGTAATAGTTAGTGCGTTGGACTCCGGATCGGACAGTCCGGGATTATATCCCAGCCGGGGCATTGCGTTGTGTTCTTGGGGCAATCTAACAGAATACCTGCGATATACTAGCATTCCGTCCAGGGGGGAGTAGGAAACAAATTCTGCTAGCCGCTTAATGCGACAGAAACCGGCAGCTATGAGCCAGTTTGGGTTAGGATCTGTTTACAAGGAGGTAGGGTAACCCTAGGGTTGCCCTGGCACTCGCACATTTCTTCTTTTTTTTCAACGATGCGTTTACAAGGCAGCTAGGGTTACCCTAGCGCCAGGGTAACCCCAGCAGTCTGCTAGGGTTACCCTAGCGCTAGGGTAACCGTAGCTGCCTTGGACATTGGACAACTCACCTACCCGGGACAACTTTTTACTGGTTTCGAGACCCTTTGAATATTGACAAGAAACGACCATCATGGCGGACCGCGGGGCTAAATTTCGCCGATTTCAACTTAGAAATTAGAACGTATCATAACAGCATTCCTTGACACGGGAAAACAGCAATAAGAGGCAACAGAGACAGGAGAATGGAGGTACGTAGCAAAATTCTTCTCTTGTCGACCATTTTGATGTCTGGTAACCATTCGGTTACCAAGCACAGGAAGTTGTCCCGGGTTGTAGGGTTACCATACCTGTGAAATTTTGCTTGTAAACCTGGGCTATCTTTAACCCTCTTGCTAGGGCAACCCTGGCTCTAGGGTTACCCTACCTGGCAAATTTTGCTTGTAAACCCGGGCTATCTTTAACCCTCTTGCTAGGGCAACCCTGGCTCTAGGGTTACCCTACCTGGCAAATTTTGCTTGTAAACCCGGGTCATCTTTAACCCTAGCTCTTGCTAGCGTTACCCTGGCTCTGGGTTACCCTACCTGGGAAATTTTGCTTGTAGACCCGGGTTATCTTTAACCCTCTTGCTAGGGTAACCCTGGCTCTAGGGTTACCCTACCTCCTTGTCTTAAAATTCTTTTGAAATTCACATGGAATATATTGAATATAATTTACACATTTAATATCACGGTAAAGTATTGGTCAAGTGCATGACTTCCATCTTGCGGTTTTGATGAAAATATTGAATGTATGGGTCTAAGGTTGCCGTTATCTAAAAATATTCTTCTAGAATATTGATTACACTCAACAAAATAAAGCGATCGACTTTTGTTTGATAATGGTGTGAGATCTATTTTTCTCTGGGCACACACACAAATAGCACGGAACCATCGCTAAAATAACCATGAATGAGTGAAAAAAATTTCAGTTTAATGCGATGTTACATAGAAATAGATATTGCAAATTATGAGCAATGTAAAACAGTAAATGACTTAGAACAATGTGTAGACTACTCTGAAGGATTTTTTATTGTACAGAAAATGTAAAGAAACAGTTTTACCTTTCAAATAAACACTGTCGAAATGTACTTCTACTGATTCAGTTTGGCAATGGGCACTTTGATCATTGCGGGCGAAAACTTAAAGTCGCTGAAGTTCATTTGTGGGGAGCGGGGTAATCTCATGGCTAGTAAGCTGGCCGGAGTCCCCCCGATCGAACGGTCTGGGTTTGACTCCTGTTCGAGATTTATTGTGTTGTCAGGTTGTGCAGTTTAACAAGACCTTTTTTTTCACAGTGACCATGAGTATAAATGGACACCAGCGAATTGTTGAGGCAACCTGAAAGACAGCTGGGGAGCAACCTTCGATGGACTAGGATCCCATCCGGAGGGGGGGGGGGGTGGTAGAAATACTCATAGCCGCTTCATGCGAGCTGCACGATTGCGCAATAGAAACTAACGTGAGCTCAGAATGAGATACACAGCAATAACTAAATATTTTCCTAAAATGATATTCCTCTTCTTGACAAGAACAAAACATTCGCGATATAACTTCAAAAGCGTTTCTCGAGGGCTTTTATCGCGCAAAAACTGCAGGCAAGTTAAGGGTTTCACAACGAGGACATTCCCTAATCACTCGTGGAGCTCTTCCGAGTGTTCGAGGAGTTAATATTCCTTGCCCACTTATCTAAATCCTGTTAGAAAGTTTCTCCTGACTGAGTTTTACCTGAAGATGCAGCATTATAACGTTTCCGCCGGAACGTTCTCCAACATTGCGAGAAAACAGGCAAATTAAAGGTCATACAAC
>OX393561.1:6316565-6341565 GCA_947652115.1 Blastomussa wellsi
TACTTCAGTCATTGCATTTCTATGCCATTCCCACTTTTTAGGTCCATGCAACGCTCAAACAGGCAAGCTTGCTCGAGAAAGGAAATAATTCACTCGATTTGGCAAGTTCTAGGGAAACAGAAAAATCTCTGCATGGGTAACTTTCACTCAATATAATGCAAATGATCTGCATTTGCGTAGTGTCCTTCCCACTAAAAATCTGTTTATGTTTCAACATACATGCGACACACATAAAATTTTCAAATTTTAGTCGTATGTCAAACTCTAGGAAAGAATAAGAAAGTGTTGGATGTTGACGATGATAAACTAACTGCAACCAGGGTGCTAAAGAGGAACGGTTTTTAGCGCCCTGCTGCAACGTTAAATTCAACTTTTTCACGGCTGACAGGGGCGTCCCATTCAGTTCCACTTGACCTGTCCTGCAAGGAGGTCGGCAATATAGATCATACGTTTGTATGGTATAATAGCCTATTCAAAAGTTTGAATGTTTTCAAAGAACGTTGCTTTGGGACTTTCGCACGAAACGTTTTATATGCACGGAATGCCTTGGAGTGAAATCTGTCGATTACATACTTTGACTCTGGTTAAATTTCTCGCGTTTTAAAACTTTTAATCGACCAGGTAATGCCACGGACTCTCTTTCTCCGTCTCTTTTTTAGCAGTTTAAATAATTCTAAGTCTTTCTAAGTCTTCTAGATTTTCCACAACCACCCGCAAGCAACCAATAGATTAATGTAGTGTAGTTCGGTTAATTAGAGCTTTAACAATGCAAGCGCTTGCATTCCTTACAAGAAGATAATTATCCAACTTAAACCACACAAAAACATGTAACCGGAAAATTAACGCCAGCTTATTCGGTCGGGTTATCAGCTTAAAATCTCATCCAAACGGAATAAATTAAAAGAGTATTGGATTAGTGCTGTCGAGAACCCAAGCCGTTTTTGCAATACAGCCTGGTTTTTGCACGAGTTTGGTTTTCAACAAGAGGCTGCAAACGAACAAAAAGCCGCGACTGAAGGCGGCTTCAATATGTTTGCTTTCGTAAAAAGCCCCTTTTAAAATCAGTTACATCGAATACTGATAGGAATGCTTGCTTCATGTATGTTGACATTTCAGAACCTGACTCTCCGCAGAAGACAGAGCAACAAGGTTATTGAACAACATTGTAAAACTGTCTTCAAAATTGTGCACACAGGGATATGAAACAGTTTAAAGACCGCACTGTTTGCCACAACGAGACCAAAACGGAAATTGCTTGACTTTTAACCACAAAGAGTTCGGCATCTTTCTCTGATTTCGTACCTCAAAACGTTTTGAGAATTTCGATATGGACATTTTTTCCCGCATGAGAACGATAGTTAAAGAGGAAAATGCAAGGCTTGCGTCGACAATAAAAACTTAATCCTCCCTCGAGATCTTTTCGCGGATAAATTAATTTCAGGAAATTCTGTTTTTCTTTCTTCAGACACGGAATACTGTTTACACAGTGTAACTACTAAATCTATGCTTGTACTAATTATAAGTGCAAAGTTTTCGAAAGTTTGGAAATGTTCTCGAATATATTTCTTATACGTGATGTTTACGATCATAAGTGTGGATAATAAACAACTCTGACGCAAAACTTTTGAACCGATGATAAAAAATAATAATACTATTCTTTGTTAGCATTGATATTAACAATAGCGTTCCATGCCCACAAATTCCTTTTCATTTTTACAGACGTAGCGTCCCTGTAGGAATTTTATAACCAAAGTGATCAATAAACCTTTTTATCAGTGCGCACTTGACAAGCGTTTCATCAATATCACCGTTAGATCTCGAGATATACCATGCCATGGTATTGATTTTTTTGAGCATGGATTCTTGAAGACATGAAGAATTAGCAAATTTGTTTTCCATTTAATAGGTGTTCATTGCAGACTTCGCGCGTCACTGTTTTTAAAAGGGTTCCGACTTTAAATGGGTTTTTAATCACCCTCTGCTAAGCCACTGAAGTGCAAAGTGACGATGCAAAATTCATTTGCAGGGTTTTTGCATTTGGGAAGAAAACTTTTAAGTTAAGTCCTGGATTGTTTTAAAGTTTTACTTTCGAATTTTTGAACGATTTTTCTTTTTCGGGGGTAGCGAGAAAACTTGCAGTGCAAGACGGCACGACTGATGAAGTTGTTATGCAAACCCAACCCAATTCTTATGCAAATCGCAAGCAATATTACTGCTTAAAGAAATTGTGCGCTTCAGTAGTTTTGCAACTTTTTTGTTTTTAATGATGCGTTGGTTGAAAAACAACATAGCGAATTAGCGTTTTCGTCGCCCACATTTAAAGGAATGTCCAGCCGGCTTTTAATAATTATTCTTGTTTGCAAGAAGTACTTTTTTCGTTGAAATTGTCGACATTCCCCAGTTCTGGTTCGAAAGCGGAAATTTATTTTGTAGGAATGTACATCACAGCTTTCCGTGGGAGGAGTTTAGGTCAAAAGGGCCCGCGGGATTATTAGCAGATTTACATTGTTTTCGCACAGCACTGTACGTGTTTTAATACGACTTCATCAAGACCCAACGTAATGCTAAAGAAATGCGTTTGCCCATAACCCACAAAGATAAGTAATCAATTTCTGCAATTGTGGCATGATACCTGCTTCAAATATGCACATTTTTCTTCAGTTCGGCCGGGATTGTTTACCCGTATCCCAGAGGTCTCCTAGCATCCAACTCTATTATATTGTTTCGATAACAATAGTCAGAATACCAAACGTCATCTGCATCGGAGATTAATAATTTCTCTGGTGGTATGTTTGTTCCTTAGCAATATAATTACGAATCACGGAAAGCGCTTACACATTGCTTCACAATCGAAATCAATGCCTGTACTTTTAACAGTTTTAGATCGCTAGTTGATTGCAGCATCCCGAATGCACTGGAGTATTGTTTTCGCACATAAAAGTGTTTTTCAGTCCTTTTCTACTTCATTTGCTCCGCCCCTCTTCACGGTTGATTAAAAAGTCTTCCCGTTTTGAATTTTAATTGCATTGTAACTTAGAGCTTCAAGGAATAACAAGCCTGTATTGTTTTCTAAAGTTAAGGTCTGCATAGCGAGAATAAAGTTGATGTTTTTGTGCCAAAGTTTTGTTAAGCGTTTGATTTGATTTGGTTCAGAGTGAACTGATTGTGCGTTGTTACTGACAAGAGATTGATAACAAAAGTTTGTTTGCGATCATATTTGTGTGAGATGTAACATTTTTCGAACTGGAGCAAAAGAGACACCAAAAGTCCCAAGGAAGTATAAACATGGAAGCCATTTAATCAGCCAACTTTGAAATAAAAAAAGACATTTAAACCGAACAGTGCTTTTAAACAAGAAAGCTCTTAGCAGCCTCATATTTAAACATAAGTTTAATTATAGTGCATTCCTCAGGCGTGTGGGAAACTTAATTTGAATAGAACCAGGAACTTTTATAAGTTCAAGGACGCCACTGAAGAATGCATATTTTACTGGGAAAAATGTTATCTCCGATTTATCTGTTATCATGTTAACGGAAAATATTGCCTTTGAAGGGCGAAAGGAACGCTATTTCCTGAAGTGGGCAATCATAATTGCTTTGAAAGTCGCCACGAAAGAAGCTCTTTAAGGCAAAACAGAAAAGTTTGTTTTCGAAGGGGCGGGCTTTCGGTTTTCAAAAGGTTTCCATAACAGTTGAAAATAAACACAAGGTATTATAATGGAATTGCTGAATACCGAAGGAATACACGAAAAGGCAAAGATGTACGAAAGAGACGAGGTCAAACTCCGGTGCCGATATCCTGTCAAATGATATTGAGGCGATTTTGATAAAATGTTTGAAACGAAAACTGCTAAATATAGATTTGATTTGCAGTGAAAAAAGTCAAAGTTGTTTGTTCGCCAGTGATCTCGAAAAACTAGTTATGCTAATTGCCCTTTTGTGAAGTGATAACAAAGCGGTCTGTTATCAACAGAAATAAGTAAAATTCGGAATGGAATGCGCGGGTATCGTTTTCTCAAACGTGTCTTCATTGACGGCATGCAAAGTTGTTTGTAGCGCTCAGTGGCAGGAGGATTGAGTTTCTCTGCTTTTTTATTTATTTTGATACGAGCATCAATGACGTCAAAAAATTAGCTACGGTTCACAGGAGTTGAATGGTACAACACGTGTTAAAAGTTGAAGAACAGAAATGTAAATTTTCAAGCACACACTGGGGAATTCAAGCGCGGAATAGTCATTTAACTATGAATTCTCAGCTTCTCAAATCGCCCAGTTGCCTCAAAATCGCATCTTTGAATCGAAAAATTGAAGAATTTTCTAGCGAAAACTGGTTCGCACGTGCGGGGAAATTTCCGTGCGCGAAACAAAGTGGTGGAATTCGAATCACCGAAGCGCAGCGTGATCACTCACTTCCGGTGAAAAATAAAACCCGATAGGGGTAGCGGCAGTGAGTTAATATTGACTCATGCTTCATGTGGCGGAATTTCTCGCTCTCTTGACAATTTTTCCCTCAAACAGCCGTCATTCGACGCCATTTGGCCATCTCAAATCGTATCAATTCGACCGAAGGGAGTTTAGGCGTCGTGTAGGAAATGTTTTTACATGTTGCAACCAAGTCGCTCGCGCCATCCCTGGTTGAAAGTGGCGGGGGAGTTTTCATGATATTTCAGCCATGTGACGTCACCCAACGGAATTCTCCTGTCGAATGAGCATTGAATACTAAATGTAGAATCTCATAGCCGCATGCTAATATCCTTAACGCTCTGTGTCGGGCAGTTAACAGCAGCATTCGTCATCATCCTTGAAGTGAAGCACAACGACAGGAATCGCTCCCCAGGAATTTCTCCAGCTTCGCCGTTGCCATCATGCCGCGAGCATTTCTTATCAAGGCCAAGAAGGAGAAAAAGAAGGAAGATGAACAGCCCTCTCAGCCCGACCAGAAAGACGGTCAAGTTGCTGGTGAGTTTAACGATTTAATGTTGCGTAAATTTATAGGGCAAACTTCTTCGAAATTTTCTCCTCGAACTCGAATTTACTTTGTTCCGGTAGTTTCGAAAGTCGGGGATGTGTTGGCTCTCCCTCTCTCTCAACCTGGCCCACATTGTCAAACTTTTGTAAACTCGAGCAAGTTTAATGCGGGAACGGAACTATTTTGCTTTTAGAAGTTTGCGCTTAAACTTAGTTTATTAAAATTCGAACTAGGAAATGCCAGCTCATCTTAACTTACAGCTTCCAAGAAAGATATCTCAGCGAAAGGTACTTTGTGTTTCAAGACCTCTGCCGCATTCCAAACGGTTCACAAATGCTACATTATCCCACGAGAGTTTTTTTGGCCTTCTAACTTAATTACCGCGCTTTCTGTTTATACTGTTCAGATTTTGAATACTTAATTAAGCGCGCCCTTGGAGTGATTTTTTTCTACCTCGCGTAAACTCGATTTACATCTCAAAAGTCACTCACTTCGTTATAGAAATGTAAGTATTTGCCACTGACATGGCTCGAAAACATTTCAAGTTTCGTGTAAGTTGCGGTTAGCGACAACGTGCGTTTCGAGCCAGCTATTTTTACTAACGGTATTTACGTCTCACATTGCATTTGACATTTATTCACAGATCCCCACAGCAACGAGATCGTGCACTCCTCAAGAGCAGAGGATCGAATTTCAACGTTTACAGACTCGCACTTGTCGCCGGCTGGTCTCCACGCAAAGCGAAAGCATTCAGAGAGCAAAGCAGAAGACCAACGGGAAATAAGTCATGCCCCGCGTCCCAGTCAAGCCGATGTTTATCTCTCAAACAGAAATGCTGTCACAGAAATTCAACGCGCGGGAAACAAGGGTGTACCGAGAAAAATGCGCAAGAGAAGCCCGAAGAAAAGCGTTGTTTATTACTACAAGTCTACACACGAGGCCAAAGATGGGAGAGGCGAACAACCACTTGGAGTTGGCCACGAAACAAGTCCGCTTCGAGACGTTCCGCATGACGGACAAGGGCCTCGCATGTCATTTTCCACGAATCAAAGGAAGAGTCATAATTATGCAGCGACGGCAAACTCCAATTCCAAGCGAGTCAAATCTCAGGGGAACCCCAACAGTGGCCATTATTTTAATCCGCCCACGCATTCAGCGAGCTGTCAAGAAAAGTCCACACGATTTGAATATGAAAAGGCAAGCCATCATGAAAGCCCTAAGCAATTAAATTATGCACGAGATACCGGAAAATTCCCGCGCGAGAGACACGAAGTGGCGCCAACGTCGAACAACGTGGGTTTGGACAATGTAAAGATCGTTGAAGTCCACTCCATTGGCCATAAGATGGACATTGTTTACCCAGATAAAAAAAGTAATGACCCAGTTTCTCCAGCACATTGTCCAAATGAAGAATACCGCATAAATGATTCAGCTAATGTACCAGTCTCTGCTCCACCATCACATTACATTCAAAGAAAAGAGACATTGCCTCAGGAGCCAGTACCAACCTCTGCACCTGCTGTGAAGCCTGTTGTCCATTATCTTCCAGTCTATGCCATTCCGAGTTCCACTGGAGTGCAGTATCAGGCTGTTCCTGGAGCTGCTATTCTCGAAAAGGTATCAGGCTCTCCCAATTTATATGCGCCTGTGGGAAATAGTAATGAGACCAAACCACAGCCTGCATTCCAACCACAGGGTCCTCCCACAGCACCACAGCAACCACCACCACAGCCGCAAGTGCCTCCAGCCATGCCCCCACAAGCACAAGTACAGGGGCAATCACACACTGAGCATCACTTGCCGCAACAGCAACCTCGGGGACCTGGTGTGTATCAACCAAGAATGATGTCTAACCCAACTGCTCATCCTGTCCAGCCACCAACACCAATGGTGCAGCCTCATTACCCACCACGGCCAAGCAATCCTCCGGTGGCTGCTATGCCATACCCTCCACCTGACCCAAGAGTTATTACATCCCAAGCTTACCCACCACAAACAGCAGCCCAGCCAGTGCCAGCTCCCCCTTATGTTGTGACAAAGACGGAACCTGTGTCATCACAACAGCTGTCAGCTCACGGTGTTCCAGTGGTGTCATCTCAGCCATATCTTGTCCCTGTACAAGCAGTGGGGCCACCCCAGCCTCAGCACTACCCAGTGCCAAATCAGCCAGTTCCTGGGCAACACCCGTACCCTCCGCAGGATCAGAAATTGAGACCACCAATGTACCCACCTCAATATCAAGTAGCACCGAGCCAGACGTCTTATCCAGTACACGTTGTACCTGCACCACTGCCATATCAACCAGCAACCCAACAGGTACCTACCAGCCAGCCTGCACCACCACTGCAGACACCTCCAGCACCAGTGCCTCCTCCTCAACATCAGTATCCAGCCGAGAGACTGCCTCAGCCATATTACCAACCTCACAGTGTTCCTACAGTACAGTACCAGCCAGAAAAGCCCTCTCCAATGCCAGTCCACTATTATCCAGCTGATAGACCACCAAGTAAGCCCCAAGTTTTGCAGCAGTATCCAGATCAGAAACCACCACATCTACCTTCGCTGCCATACCCGGTTGCAAATACAAGCCAGCCACCTACTCCTCAGTACACCCCTGATGGTAAAGACCAACAGAGATTTGTGTATGCGCCGCCACCTCCAGACTTTATGCGCAGTCCTGTGTACAGGGTTCCAGCAACTGAGGTACCTACAATGGTCCAGGCAAGCCAGCCTCCAAGCCAGCCCCCAAGCCAGCCTCCACACCAGTTCCCAAGCCAACCACCAAAGGGGGCAAAGAGGAGAAAAACGGCAATGCCTCATCGTGAAATCAGAGACAATTCCTCACCACCCGAGAGCTACCCGCAGCAGAGTACCAGCCCAGAGCTTCAGTGCAATGAGAGGATGACCAAGTCTCCTGGTCAGAATCCTGCCTTGAACAAATCCAGCTGTGTTATCACTCCTCCTGGTTCACCACAAGATGACGACAATGGTTCTTACACTGTAGTCATGAGAGATTATGGCATCCAGGCTGGGCCTCCAACTGAACAGGGCACATGGACTGTCAAGGTGGAAGCAGCTGCTCCGCGTGTGTACATTTCAGAAAAAGAAGCTCTTGCACATGCCAATGGTCAGGTGATGTCAGATGAAGAGGAAGAGTATGAATTAGATGAAGATGAGGAGGAGGAGGAGGAGGAGGAGGAGGGCTACAGTGAACATGATGGTGATGAGACCTTCAGCCTGACTCAAAAGGAAAACCGTTCTCCAGGTGGTTTCCCAGATGTTGATGAAAATGGAAACCTCCTGCCCAGAAAACGCAGAAGGAAAAATGCAAAGTACACCTGCAAATTTTGCCACAAAGGATTCCAGTGGTATTCTCACTTGACATCACACGAACGCACCCACACTGGGGAGAAACCATTCAAGTGCCCTGAATGTTCCCGGGCATTTACACGTGCAGATGGATTGCAATGCCACATGCTTGTACACAGCAAAAAGAGGCCATTCAAGTGTCGTTACTGCAGCAAAGGGTTTAATGACAATACAAGCTTGGAAAAACACACCTACAGTCACACTGGTGTGAAGCCTTTTAAATGTGAATATTGCGGACGTGCATTCAGTGACTCTCAGTCTATTGAGAAACATTTACTAGTTCACACAGGTACAAAGCCTTATAAATGCCAGTTTTGTGTTCGGTCCTTCAATGATTCTCAAATGTTAGTTAGGCATATTCGTAGCCACACTGGCGAGAAACCATTTAAGTGCCAGCATTGCCAAATGGCGTTCAGTAAGCAAAGCGCGCTTGTCATTCACACAAGAGTTCATACAGGGGAAAAGCCTTACCAGTGCCCTCACTGCTCCAAGTGCTTTTCAATTTCTGGCAATTTGCAGCGTCATATTCTTATTCATACGGGGGAGAGGCCCTACAGTTGTTCGAAGTGTCCAAAGGCTTTTAACAACCCAAGTCACTTGTCTCGCCACATAAGCAAGCTTCATGCTCCACAAGCAAAACCAGAGGGAGTTGTTGACAATCGACCAAGTTTTGGTTTACAGGGACATAACACAAGTGAGCCCATCCATGCATAAGTTATTTAATGTTTAATTAACTTATACAATATTCTACTTTTTGTAAGAGGTCACCCAGGCATAAACATTTCTCTACATTACTGCGACATTAGTTCCTTTTTGAGGTTAAAAAATTTGTCCACTGTTTAGTGAAACTATTATCTTGCTGTGCAAGACATTACCAGCACTTGGTATCACAGTCTGTTTATCTAAAGTTAACTTATTCACTTTGTTTCATCATTTAATGGAATCCAAGCATATTAGGTCTAAAGCAATTTACAAAAAAATTAAGTTTAGCCATTAATCTAATAACAGGAAAAACTACATGTATTGTTTATATCTTTAAAATGCTAGTATAAATAACTTGTATTTCCATGTCTATTTTTGAGATGTTTTGTATAATTTTCATATAACAGGACAACAGATGTAAATATGGTTTCTTTGTGTATCTATAATAGACAGCTATTTGACTATGAAAATATTTTTATAAATTCTGTACTGATGTGATGCTAGCGATGAAGTTTTATACCAGTGAAAAATATTTTTTTTGTGACTAGGTTTCCTTGAGTCAGAAATGTAGAACATTGTTGTTGATCAAGACTCGTTAGGTGCTATTTTTGTTGTATAATATGACGTATGTTTAGGTAAAAGATCAAACCTTGCATGCCTTTGTAAATAAACGATTTGATGGTGAATTTTGGCCTTGCAATGCTTTATTCGGTTTAATTTAATAGCCCTTATTTGATATATCAAAATTGTGACATGACTCTGAAGCTTTCACTTAAATTTTTGAATATAATTTTATTTTCTCTAATATTTCCCACAAGTGACTTGATACAAAGAAAGCAAAGTCAAAGATGTTTAACCAGAAAGCCTTGGTGCCATGTTTGAATTTTGATATATTGAATGTGGCCTATTTTGGTTACTTCACCTGGGTCTACACACTCTTGGGATTTGTGTGTGTGTAGGGGGGTATTCACCAGCATTTTATAAAACCCACTACACAGGGAAAATTGTAAAGGGAGACCATTGTATAGCTATTGTGGCAACAGTCTGCAAAGTGAAGAAACAAGGTTGACATATCACAGCCTATTGTTTTCACAGGAAATACTCCTAGTTCATTGTCACGGGGGAAAAAGTGACAAGGCTTCTAAGATTCCATAAATTAAATCTTCGTAACTATTTGAAATTCTGCGAGCCAAATTTGGAGCAGTGAACAAATGCTTAGTACTGTGCTGGATCCCAGGATCAACCATCCTGGCCAGGTTGGGGCACTGTATTGTGTTCTTGAGCAAGACAATTAACCTTCATAGTGCCCCTCCCCACCCAAGTATACAAATTGGTACTTAAAAAAACTACCGGCAGTATTTCACCCAGAGGTTATCAGAAATATTCTAGGTGACAAATGCTATGGAAACCAGGCTAAGCTCTGACTTGATGGACCACCAGGGCTGTCACCCAGGGCCGTAATCTGTATCTAGCACCTGTACGGCTGAGGTACATGTATCGATGTTGTGGGTGAAGATGTCAATTTGGTGTTATATCGCACTTGCATAATTATGTATTTCACTGATACGGGAGATAAGTTCCATGTTAAATGGCTGCTGGAAAATTCAATGACAGCCCTGGGTCATTAGGCTTCAGTAATTCATACTAATTCTCCTAGCTGGTCTCCATACATTTTCTTAATAGCTCTGACAGTTTTTGAAGCAATCATTTTCTCAAAATTACATTTCTTATGACCTGTTTGCTTGATTACACTTGGCCTACTGCAAGGAGAAAATTGATGTAGATCACAAAAGTTTATTCTTGTGCCTAAACGCAATATACAGAGACCATAAGGATAAGTGTGGTCATTTTAGTTTTTATTCTAAAAGGTAAAGCTTTGTGCCTAGTGGCCCATACTGCCGGAGCTTATCCTGGTTTATCCAGCATTATTATCACCGGTACCTATTTATACACCTGGGTGGAGAGAGGCACTGTGAGAGTAAAGTGTCTTGCCCAAGAACACAACGCAGTGCCCCATCCAGGGCTCGAACCCAGACTGTCCGATCCGGAGTCCAGCGCACTAACCATTAGGTCACAACGCCTCCCAAAGTTGTAACTAATTAATTCTTTGATCAGGTGAAATTTGTAGGGTAAGAACAACTAGTTCTGCACATGCCAACAAATTTAAGCATATCATAATTATTATCTAGAACAATCACCATAAGATTTGCTCAACTTTCCAACAAATTCAAGATCAGTGAAATGTATATTATGATAAAATACTTGTTGAGTGAGTTAGGAAGGGCTGGACAGCAGGACTAGCTCTTGGTCACTTGGCACGGACCACACTTTACCTAGTTAGTATACAATGGCCTTCAGTTAAATATTTTCCACCCAGTTATCCCTCTTGAAATTCACAACAATTTGGAGGGAAAAGCTTATGCGTTCCAACGCATATCAAGTTTATTTATCTGTCCCTGTCCACTTGTACACAGGTGGCTGACATTATGGCAGCAGGCCTTTTCACAGACACTTCAGTTCCCATCTCTGACTGCTGTTTCCGTCATTTTTGTCAATGCACATTAACTTTTTATTATTTTTCATTTTAATATTTCTACAACCATGACACGTTTGGGCGATTAAAGTTTTGTTTCAGCCCAAACGTGTCTAGTCTCAGTCATTTATATTGTCACATGATTAACAAGGTAGATAATTTGGAGCTTTTATTACAATCAAATTCTGAAAGGGTCCCATTGGAGCATGTGCAATTTGATTGACTACACAGGGCCAGCTACCAATTTTTTTTGTAAAAAAAAAAACAACAAAAAAAAAATCGGTCTGATAGTTGCTCCTTGGAAAATTGATGTTCTCAAAGCTAGCATATTTGCCTTCAAAGCTTCACTTCTCAGGCAAATATTTGTTTTAAGAACATCAAATTTCCACAGGGCAATTATCAGCTGATAGTTCCTTGACAGAAACACTCTATTGTTTAAATAGTTGGTCTATGTGTAGCTAATCAGATTGTGAATAGAGGGGGTAAGTTTCCAAAGAAACTGTGGTGCTGCATCAGTGGGAAGTATAACAATATAATTTGGTTTTATCAACTGAGTTGATAATGTCAATTGGCCACCGTAAAGAGATTCGAGAGCTGACGTTTCGAGCGTTAGCCCTTCGTCGGAGCGATGGATCTCTTTACAGTGAATCTCTTTACAGTGGCCAATTCACATTATCAACCCAGTTGATAAAACCAAATTATATAATCAGATTGTGAAGTTTGCCTAGTGGTCTGGAGTATGGTAATCACGGTGCTCGTGTTCTCACTGTTAAATGCAAGTAAGGGGGTATTTTCACGATTCCGACGAGACTTTCATTCTGGTACAAGAAGAGAAAGTTGTACAGTGTCTACATAAGCTGTTGTTGTTGTTTTTTTTTTCAGGGGGGTGGGGTGTGCAGGGACCGCGGAGACCATTTAAGTGGTAGGGCTAAACGATCTGGCCAATACAAAGAAATATTAAGATCAGTGTTTAGTCATTTATCTTGCATTTTTTATAACGTCAATAAACATAAATGTCCTCACTTTATCTTGTTATACTTTTGAAGCTGTTTGCAGTGCCGAAGTTTCTCTTGCGGTTCTCGTTGTGGGAAACAAACTCCTGTGCGACTTCAGTTAAAGAGACACTGTCTGTTCTCTGCTTGTGGCCATTTAACACTGCTAGGTTGCTAAACCTTTCGTCACCCATCCCGGATCAAAGCCACGTCTTCAGACGCCGTGCAGATGAGAATGAACGCTCACCAGCAGCGCTGGTAGCAGGATTTACAGCAAGCAGCTTACAAGCAGTTTGCACTTCCTGAATTAGCTTCTTTTCTGGTTCAGGAAACTTTGACACCACCAACAGGATTTCGTCAAAACATGATATCTTCTCTTCCTTTAACATAACTTTCAACATACTTAATTGCCCAGATAGCGCCCGAGTATCAACATCTTCGCTGTATAATGCTTCAAGAAACTTGAACTCTGCCTCATAGTCTTCACCATTAGCAGCTTTAACCAAGAGGGTCTCCATCTGGGCGCATCTGAGCTGAAGCGTTCTTGATTAAAGCGCTGATCGATAGAACTGACGATAAGATCGATAGCCTCATAATAAACCCTTCTAAAGCGATCTTTGGCAGTTTTGAGATAGCTTGGTGCACCAGCACCAACCTCCAGTCTGGCCAACATTAACTGCTGCCGCATGGCCTTACTGAGCCTTTTACGTAACGCAAATATGCAAGAGTACAGTAGACGCGTTTCATTACTTTCAAGTAGTAAAATCTATACTTTTCCATGTCAACTGGAGCCCTAGAAAATAGATCCCAACAAAAAAACTCCCCCTCCGCAGTCCCTGGGTGTGAGTTTTATACTACTGTTAACTCTGCCATAAAAAAAGGAATATCAAATAAACACTCACACTGCATCTACAGTATACCGGAATACATTTTAATCCCAGAAAGAAAATCTCCCATTGGTGCTGGAACCGGGGTGAACTCATGCCGCTATGACTTTGTTCTGGTATGACATTTTGCGGTGGCATCATGTAAATGATTACAGAGCCATGAGAGGAAACAGGAGTGAACTCTCACCAGTAAGAAAGCCTCCCCGGTATCATGTAAACATCCCCTTAGAATTACTGTATTTCTTACTGTTCATTGTTCTATTGGAGTGGCTCTAAAGACTTCCAACACAAAGGGCCGCACAAAATGTCTCTGCTTTTCCAATTCAGCACGCACATTCTTGAGATCTGCAGGAATATTTTCCACTCTACCCGATAAAATCATTCCTTGTTTGGCAGTTAATCCCTCCTGGAATTTCTTAATTTTCACTGGCACCCTGGCGATTATATGAAGAGCAAAGTACTTCCCTTTCACACTTCTCCAAGATTTTAAGAGTACGATCTTTGCCATTGGGAGCTTTTCTCCACCAACCAGTGCTGATGTCGTTAAGTTCAAATCTACAATTTGGCTGAACATCACGTTCAGCGAAACGCGTGGTGTGAAGAGCGTCAGAGAATATGGTGAAGGGATTTTAGAGTTCTTCAGGCATACATCTTCGCAAGCTTGTTCAAGAAATTCTGCGGCAGTTGTTTTTAAACTGAACTGCGTTCCGATCTTTTCGTTCTGGATTTCCAGTGGGGAGCACAAATACACTTGGAACGTAGGAAGGAGAAGAACTGGAAGCAACACAGGAATCAACAATTTTACAAAACCCCGTAGCGGTTTGATGAAATAACTTGCTACCACAGGAATCAAAAACAACAGTATGACCAAAAGCGCTTTTGAAATATTTCCAAAAACAGAACCAAGATTAGAAATAACACCACTGCCGACGGCCGCGAGCCAAAATAGCGATGGAAAAATCATCAGACAAAGAAAAGCAAAGTTCTTGTACGATGTTTCCGATTCATCGCTCGATCCGCCATCTTTTAATTTGGCCTTGCTGGATCGTTTTTCGCCTGTACGTCCGCCTTCTTGTTTAACCATTGCTGCTAAAGAGATGTTAGATGCTAGGATAACACTGCCAAATCGAAAGGATTTCGGCGAAAAGCTTGGAAACCTCTTCCTGATTCTCAAAAATGGGATTTAGCCATTCTCAGCTGATATTATGTTTGTTCCCCATCGGAATATTCACGTGGCAACGAAACAAAAGATTGCCTAAGGAGGGGTGGGACCGGCGGCCACTAGCTTTCTGATAATTAGTTTTTGGTCAATAAATAAAGTTGCCAAAATATGGGAAGGAATGTAAACTGTACTTTATTCTTTTTCAAAGAAATACCAGGATTTTTATGATAATAATTTATGTAGCAGTTCCTCAAAATATAAATTTTACCAGAGATATTTAATCGAGAAAGCTGAAATTTTTAGGCATTTTTTTTACATTATAAGAGGTTTGTTAGGCTGGCAGGTTCTAGCCGTTAATAAGTGTTAGGTGGTTTCATTTGTTAGGTGTCTTGCATTTTATTTTCAAGTCGTGTCACCCTACCCCACCCTAGAAGCACTGGATATTGTCATGGTAGCGGCTACCAAGCAGTCTTTAGAAAAGGCGGGAACTGCTGAAGTTCGTTCCAAAATGGCTCCCTCCACAACAGAGCGGACAATTTCAGCTTGTAATGGCCTTCAAATTTCTTCCATTTCCAAAGAATGGGCCGATCAAGCTTGGAATTCTGACTTCATTGAGTTCCAAGGGCTTCCGGAGGTGTTAGATAGCAGCATTATTGATTGTGGATACTTCGTTCACGAACTGCAAGAGCTTTTGACGATTTCAAGACTTTGGTCATCAACTACGCATGCAGCACTTGGTCAAGGCAATTTAAATGAAGGCAAGTTAGTCATAACGTGCTTTTTAGCTTATTGAAGCCTTTGGAGCAAAAACGCAGGCCAACATCATAGAAAATTTGTAAACCAATAAAGGGACGTCGAGCTAGAGTTAACGATTATAAAACAAATCTTGTTTTCAGTGTCACAGTATATTTTGCCAATGCTAAATACTATATATTTGTTTTACGTTAATTAGGATATATCAAGCTATTTTTGATCTGGACTAAATTGTCTAGTCTCTTCGTACCAAGCGAACGACTGATTTCACAACACTTAGAATTATTTTATATACACAACACATGTGAAGAAGTACGAGGAGCCATCACGTGTGTTGTGTTTTGCATAAGTTGGTAGTACTGTTAAGTTGCAAGTTAAGGAGGCCAGAGGCACCTGCTAAGCTCATGGCGGTTAATGCACCTATCAATGTAAATCCTGCAAAAGGGGGGGGGGGGGGAGTGCGGGCATAGGTGGGGGGGGAGTGCGGGCATAGGTGGGGGATTTGAACTGAGCTGAGATTTTATGTTCAATTGCCAGGCCCAGGGCAATTGTAGATGGTCAAAAGAGTCACTAAAACTTAATGAAATGTTGCTAGAAAGGCCAATAAAATGGTCAAAAATCCCCACTACGAGACGATAACTACTGTCAAATCCCCCACCTATGCCCGCACTCCCCCCCCCCCTGCGGGATTTACATTGATAGGTGCATAACTTTGTTAAATGTCATTTAACCACTTTGTTAAATGTCATTTAAGGTATTCCTGGAGGCTAATTTGCCCATTTTTGTCTCAAATTGCATTCAAAACATCTTTTAAAGTAATCGTCGTAACCTCGCCCCCATCCTTTGTGCTGTCCGCTCAGGATCTTTCGCAAGCTTTCTCTCGGGCGCTCGGGGATTCGCTGCCTCAAATTCTCGCAGCCGTACAAAACCAAACGAGTCAGCTGTCTGCTTCGAACGTCACCACAATGGGAAGCATGCCGTCGAGCACGTGCACACCTTCGCCGTCCTTCCTTGTTAGTTCTTCGCCAGGTTTTGCTGCTGGGCCATCGCCAGGTAATTCTGTTGTACCTTCGTTTATTTCAACCTACTGTACCTTAAGCAATTCGTCGCTTTCACGTCCATCGTTGTTTGGTTCCTACGGTGCCTCGAGCGGAGCGCTTCCCGCCACCGGCCAGTTTTTCTCTCCACCGCCCCCTGCATCCACCGGGGTGCACTCGGCCTCTTCGTTGCTTCACAAGCCTTTTGTCGTCGGCCCAGGGTATTCGCCAATCCCGGAGAAGCTGGTGTCGAAAATAAAGGCCGGGCAGTTCGTTGAGCTGCAGTACATGAAGGTAGACGATGTTATTAGCGGGATCATGGGTCTCTGCCGAGGTACACTCATGGCAAAAATTTGACGTCGAGAGTGCCTATCGCAACATCCCAGTCCACCCAGAGGACCGCTATTTACTTGGCATGAAATGGCAGGGCAATTACTTTGTCGATATGGCTCTCCCTTTTGGGTTACGTTCAGCACCGTTCATTTTTTTTTCGTCCGTTGCAGATTTGTTAGAGTGGATCCTCAAGCACAATTACGGCCTGAATTTCCTCTTGCATTATCTTGATGATTTTCATACATTGGGTCCTCCAAACTCTCCTGTCTGCCAGAACAACATTGATACTTGCGTACGGCTCTTTAAGGAGTGGCGTATTCCACTTCACCCAGATAAGCTGGAGGGACCTTCCACCTGCTTAACTGTGCTAGGTATTGAGTTGGATTCACTCACCCTCCAAGCTCGTCTTTCACGTGACAAGTTTGAGCGTATTGCTGCCCTACTGGAATCCTGGTCTTCCAAACGGCATTGTACGAGGAAGGAGTTGGAATCTCTCATCGGCACCCTCCATCATGCATGTAAAGTCATACCCCAGGGGCGTACTTTTCTACGCCGAATGATCAACTTGTTGTCAGCATTCCGGCGAGACGACCATCCCATCAGGCTTAACAGAGAGTTCCACTTAGACCTTTCCTGGTGGCGCGAATTTTTCCTCTCATGGGATGGCCTTAGTTTTTCTACTCTCCCCCATCTGGGCTCCTTTACCCAACTTCTCGGTGTCATCCGATGCTGCTGGCGCTCTGGGCTACGGTGCATTTTCTGGCCATGATTGGTTCGTTGGAAAGTGGTCCATTGCTCAGCAACCTTTATCAATAGCGTACAAGGAACTCTTTCCGGTGGTTGTCGCAGCTGCGCTATGGGGCCACCGCTGGGCCTCTAAACGGGTGGAATTCTGTTCGGATAACATGGCGGTAGTCAGCGTTCTACGTTCGGGCACCTCAAAGGATCCGAACATGATGGTACTTCTTCGCTACCTATCCCTTGACGCAGCACGGAACTCTTTTGCCTTTACTGCATCATACACTCCCGGGCAGGATAATTCTATTGCTGATGCATTATCCCGTTTTGATTTCCAGCGTTTCCACCATCTAGCTCCGCATGCAGTTCACATGGCAACTCCAATACCCCCATCGCTGCTGGCCCAGCTTACCGTGATTTGACAGGAAAGTGCCAGTTCTACTTGGCTAATGGCCTTGCTCCTTCTACTCGTCAAGTTTATGGCTGGCTCAACGCCAGTTCCTGGAATTCTGCAGTCAGGATATTCCTTCTGGTCTAAGTCACCCTCCACTACCTGCCAGCGAACAAACTTTGATGCGCTTCTGTGCCCACTTAGCAGATCGCGTTCATCACTCTTCCATTAAGGTTTATCTGTCAGCTGTTCGCTCCTTACACATTGACTATGGCTACCCAGACCCACTCACCAATTGTCTTCAACTTCAGCGTCTCTTAAGGGGGATTAAGCGACACCAGGGTTCAAATCTCCCTCGGCGCCAGCCAGTGACGGCAGACCTCATGACCGTTCTACACAAGTCCTTGGATTTATCTAAACCAGACAACATCAGGCTGTGGGCGGCCTGTTGCCTCGGCTTCTTCGGGTTTCTTCGAGCAGGAGAATTCACAACGAACAGTTCTTTTGACCCTTCCATACACCTGACCACAGCGGATCTTCAAGTTGATTCCTCTTCAAACCCTCAAAGCTTTAGAGTGTTCATTAAATGTGCTAAGACTGATCCTTTCCGGAGTGGCTGTTTCATTTTCCTTGGCCGTGGCTCAGCACCCCTCTGTCCGGTATTGGCATTGACAAGCTACCTTCATCTTCGTGGACCTGGCAAGGGGCCCCTCTTCGTTTTCCAGGATGGCCGTCCTCTTTCCAGGGCCCTTCTCTCTTCGTTTCTGCAATCCACTTTACAGGCAGCAGGCATTCCTGGGAAATTTTCAGGTCATAGTTTTAGAATCGGTGCAGCAACAACCGCCGCCCAGCGAGGCGTTCCAGACCACCTCATTAAGACCATGGGCCGTTGGTCAAGCGAAGCTTATCTTTTGTACGTGCGCACACCGGTGGATTCCATCCTCTCAGTAGCTGGCAGAATATCTTGACAGGTATGTAGCTTACTTTATCTAGTCGGTTCAGCAGCTGGGTGCCTCCGGACTTGGGTGTTGTGTTTTGGGGCTCTGGCTTCGCCTCAGCCATGAGCCCCATTCTCCGAGCTGGCTGTCGCTCGGCTCGGAGGTCCTTCGGCATGGCGTGGGGGATCATGGCTGGGTTGCCAGGATTTGCCAGCCATGGGAGCAGTCTTCATCTAGGAGCTGGCTGCCAATAGTGGAAGCTCCTGGATGTCTCAGGCACCCAACCTCCATTTTGTAGCGATGCAGTTGTTAAATGTAATTAAATGCAATTTAATGGAGTTAACAACAAAGAGCGCTTGCGTTCCCTTGGAGTCAGCGGTGTCAGCACGTATGCGCATGCGTCAATGCCATGTGCTTTCAGCTTGTAGCGTAGCATTCCAGGAGGCGTTCCGTTTAGCGTTCCATCTTGGCGTAGCGTGGCAGCTCGATGCCCTGGCAGTTCTTCTCCCACCCCTTCCCTCCCTCTTTCCACTGTTCCATCAGTGTGACGGGTGCCTGTTCCCCTTACTGCGTGGGGGCTCATGGCTGGGTTGCCAGGATTTGCCAGCCATGGGAGCAGTCTTCATCTAGGAGCTGGCTGCCAATAGTGGAAGCTCCTGGATGTCTCAGGCACCCAACCTCCATTTTGTAGCGATGCAGTTGTTAATTACAGATTAAAAACATTATTGTGCGTAGATTTGCTAAATAATAATTTTAAACTGAAAGAGTTTAAGGAATGTCTGAAATACAATACTTTAATGGGTGTGGTTAAAACCCTTACATTTTGCTTATAACATTATAAGTAAAAAAAAAAAGCTTTGGCCAGTAAAAATAAAAGATCATTACCTTCAATCTTGTGGGAGTAGTCACAGAATAGTTCATTTCCAAAAAATTAGGTCCAAATATAAAAAAAATGTATCATTGTAAGATTCATGATGCCACTGTGGAACTAAATTTCGATGGCCTTTGACGTATTCCCACAGAAAAGTTCGCCCTCCTATGTAGTTGAAGTCTGCCAAGTTTTGCGTCTTTCAGGTATATCTACAGAAAGTAGTAGCAATTCTCGTGAGCCCACTTATAAATTGACATGTTTTTTTTCACCAAAAATCAAGCTAAATGGGTAAGAATTTGCTTTGAATTGCTTTCTTCGAACTGTTTTCAATGGCAGCCATCTTGTTGTTGTCTACACAATTCATTTCCAGCGGTAAAACGTCAAAAATGGCCCAGTGTAGGGCCATTTCTTCCTCTTACGGTGGGCTATTTTTTCTGTGAAACCAATCAGTAGCAGCGATTGTAAACAATGACGCCTTTGCATAGCAACAGCACCCCAACCGGTCAGTGTTGACAGCAGCGAATTCAAGAATTCAGACAGATCATGGATAGTCACAGCAAGCACGGAAAGCGAAATTGAGAGAGAATCGAGAATTGCCCCTGATGTAAACAAGCTAAGGGAAGCTGGTTGGTGGGGCATAAGCATAAGGTATATTTACTACAGAGAGATGTATATTTGTTGCAGGGAGAGATATAATAGCCGAAAGACTTGAAACTCGAAAGGCCTAATAAGTTACGATACTCGAGGCTCGAGAAGCGGTTCGAGAACCCGCTTGGACTCAGTAAAGCTAGAAAAAGTAGGATGGAAACAAACAGTGTAAGATTCTGATGGATATTGTGACTTTATTTGCTATTCTTGAAGGCTCCTTCAAGCGTACGTGTTGTCTCGTGGGTTTTACGCTTCAGATTACAGGGTTTTATTTGATTGAGCTGTCAACAACATGCTACTGCAGGATATCAACAGCATGACATCACCAGTATCGTTTTCCTATTTTTGCTGCGAAAATGGCCATGGAAACAAGGTTTCGCTGGCCGATAAATCAGACAGTTTTGCTTCTACTGATCTAACATTTTGCATACATGTTTTTCAAAATTTATCTCTTACACATAAAAAAATTGCGGCAATCAGAAAGGGTTGTTCTATCCTCCAGGAATACCTTAACCATATTTGAACTTTCACACAAACAAACTGGATGAAAAGCGATAAAGTTTTTCAAATTTCAAGCCACGAAATTGTGCCTTGAATTAATTTTATTACAGCCCATGTCAACACAGGTAGCCCAAGCTCGATATATGAGTAGCTGTTATGTTGACCTTTGCATTGTTACTTGACTCGAGCGATTTGCATATTTATAAGGATTTGTATGGGGAAAGAAATAAAGCCGAAAAATTAACCTTAAAAGCGCCACGAAAAGAGCTTTTAGTCTTGAAGTTTGTGCACGGCTGTTTGAAAAATGATTTAGCGACCCGGCCTAAAGGTAAAATTTCTCACTCACCCGGTGGCCGACGGGGTCATTCTACGAGTGGCCGTCAGGGTCATTTTACCGTCGGCCACCGGGTGAGTGAAAAATTGTACCTTTACGCCGTGTAGCTAAGTGATACGAAGGAAAGAGTGGCAAGGCGAGATCTCAGAAACTGAGCCAGCCCGGTTGACCGGGCTAATATGAAGAGGGGGGGTAAGTTTCTAAAGAAGCTGTGGTGCTGCGTCGGTGGGAAGTATAACAATATAATTTGGTTTTATCAACTGGGTTGATAATGTCAATTGGCCACCGTAACGAGGTTGACTAGCTGACATTTCGAGCGTTAGCCCTTCGTCAGAGTGAATCGCTCCGACGAAGGGCTAACGCTCGAAGGGCTAACGCTCGAAACGTCAGCGCTTGAATCTCTTTACGGTGGCCAATTGACATTATCAACCCAGTTGATAAAACCAAATCATATGAAGAGGCCCTAAGTCGCCAGCTGGCACCAAGGCCAAAATGTTAATTTTCCGTTTGCTTTTAAAAATGTTCATTGACGGAAAGTCTGACATCATCCATTAATATTTTCCACACAGTTGTTGCAGCCACAACAAATGAACATCCCTCATAGTCTCAATACAAATCACCCTAAGATTTAGCCTTTTTTAGTGAAGTTTCTTGACACCTCCCAACCACTTTTCCAGTTGAATATCTGGTGTGGAAAACAATGTAACATTAGTAAAATTTTTTCATCTCTAGGTTTGTGGAAGGTTCTTTCAGACAACAATTTATCTCACCGAGTCCTAATTTCAGCACTTCACTCTTTTATTGAGTCCTGCGATAAGGTACTTAGTAGAGCTAGAGCTCTTAAGGTGGCTCAAAACAGTTTCAAGCACTTAGATTTTGATGGGTCATTATAACCACTATTTATCACTTGATGCTACAATCAGGGTATCAAAAACTACCCAAATTCATGTTATAATCTTCACGATGCAATAGGTTACCATAGCAACAGTATGACCTACTAAAAACACACTTAATTACAGCTTTAGGGGCTTGCAATTCTAAAACGGCACAGTGAAATTGTTTTATATTATTAAATTTTGATAAGCATGATAAGACAACTTTTGGCAAAGTTAAAAAAAATCTGTACATAGGGTTCAGAGCCACCTTAAATATTTCTCAAACTTTGGGGAAAAGTATCTAAAAGTGCCGGTAGTTGACTTTTCTAAGTGGAGTAGCCAATGCTTTTTGTTGGCCGTTGGTACTTATTGCAAGCATTGATTGTGTATACAGTTTTGTACATGTAGACTGTAACCGTCTGGTATAATTTATCATTAATTCGCAGACCTCTAATGCTGGACCTAAACTTGAGAGTTGTGTTTTGGCAGCTCATGTTTATATAGTCTTGGTGCAAATACCAGGTACGAAATGCATTCTATTTGCTAATAATTATTAATTTAACAAGTGCTCAGTCTGTGATGACCACCTTGCACTACATTGCTAAATATGTAAAAGTTTAAGTCTTGCGCTTTCATTGTAATTGCAATTCAGTTTTAATAAGAGGTTTTTTATTTTAAAGATTATAACTATTGGTGTGGGAGGCGTGGTTCAGTGAACTGGACTGTGGATCAAATGGTCTGGGCTCGAGCCCTGGCCAGGGTAATTGTGTTGTGTTTTTGGCCAAGAACATGCACAGTGCCTCTATCAACCTAGGAGTATGAATCAGAATGGGTACCAGCGAATTGTTGGGGCAACCTGACAACATACTGCAGAGTTAAGTTGCGATGGACAAGAATCCCATTAAGCGGAGGTAGCAGTGCTCCTAGCCACTTCATGATACAGAAAGCTTTCAGCCAGTTAGGCTTAATTTAAGGCTCTACTTTACTTTTAGAATTATTTTCACTGGTAATTAGTACTAATTTTTTTTCTCAGGCAGTGGAGCCTACAAGGTTTTCCATCCTTTGTTGTTCCAGAAAGCGTTGGATGTCTTGCGACTCTGGCCTCAGAAAGGTTAATTAGGACAATAAACTTAATGCATGTATAAATAATTCATCAACCTTTCTTTGTATCAATATTCAACAGGCTTTATAATTCAGGCAAATAGAGCTTTGAACTGAAAGCAAGATGGATTACCTTGCTATAGTGGCCGTTATAATTTTTTTTAAAACCAGATAAAGGTACTGTAATGGTCAAATGTTTTGTTCAATCTTAAAATAAGAAAATATGCTTGGCATATATAGTTCATAAACTGAAATTTCTTCTTTAGAAATGTCATCACAAACTGTTAACTAAGCAACAGAATTTTTTTAATTTAAAATTTTTAATCTCAAATCAAATGTTAACTTTGTGTCCAAATTTTATTAACTTCAGAAACAAATAAGAGGAAGAGACGAGAGGACGCAGCTTCAACAGGCCGTAAGGCAAAGGCAAGGCGTGGAAGAGGTGGTAAGGACATGTATTGCAGCTTGATCACCACTATCCATCTCTTACTTGAAGGCAGTGTGGCCTAACGATTATTATCCTGGACTCCATATTGTGTGGTGTGTGTTCAAGCATTGGTGGGGCTCATTGTTATTCTTGGACAAGACAATTTGCCCTCAGTGCCTCTCTCCCCATAGGTCCCCTCAAAATTCAATGTTGGGGTCTAGCATCCCATACAGGGATAGTAGAAATGGTTCTAGTCGCTTTGTGTTCAAGACATGAACTTCAAGATAATCTTCAGTGCAATGACTAGCCTTTAACACAGATGCTGTCCTCTTACCGCTTACCTAGATCTATAACCTTTCTGCTGATAAAAGTCGACAAGTTGAAATTTCTCCATTCTAGGTCAGCAATTTTTTTAGATATATGCAGAATTAGACTGAAATGTTTGTCTTGAAAGATTTCTTCATTTATTTTGCACTTTGTTAAGCAATATCATCACACAGATTTCACATTTTTAGAAAATGATGATTGTATGGAGATTGAGAATGCTTCTGATAATGATGATGAAGGCGTGAATGATGAAGAGGATATCGAAGTCCATGCACAGATTAACACAGAACAAGCGAAAGCTAAAGTGAAAGTCAAACTGTTGTCATTACTACAGGTAAAAGGAGACAGATAATATAAATTACCAGATTCTTGTAACTAAATTTGAAAGAAATGTATCATGATCAGTGGGGAGAATTTATTTTAGTTGACATTTTGACCTTGGGACTTTTTATTGTGATTTTCAATCACATTGATTTTCTGCAGGATGCAGTAATGCTGTTCAATGGCTACTCCCTGAAAGATTCTGAACAAGTTGCTCATCACACCATTCAGTTACTTGTGGAAACTACAAGACTTGAAGCTGTTCCAGATGAACAAATCGCATTTGCTTTTCCTGCTACTAGGTACCTTTCTTTTACCTCTGATCTGTTAGTAATAGAGAGTTTAAGAAACCACAGTGGTGACACCGAGAACAACGTTGATTAAAATATAAATTTATATTTTACCTACAAATCTCTTGATACTCTAAAGTCATTTAGTCTGTTTCTTACTGTCAAAACCATCTCAAAACTGAATCGATAAATTAAAAATAGACATTTTAAAAAATTAGCCTTTGTGGTTCACATTGTCCAGATAACGCAGAATTTGGTCATGTCACATTGTTTTGCAGAGGATGGCAGAGAAATGTACCAAGAACTATTACACACATGCAAAGCCATTGTTCTGTTTATTAAACCTTTTGTTTAGCGACGTTCCCATTGCCGTTGCCATTTTGGTTTTCTTAAACTCCCTAATAATCACGACTATGATGTACGATGTTGCACTTGCAGAGCACGAAATTAACTTTTTTTCAAGGAGCCATCTGGCTCCTAAATTTTCCAAAGTGGTAGCCAA
>OX393561.1:6346565-6354065 GCA_947652115.1 Blastomussa wellsi
TGCACTTCTTTCCTTCCCTACCCCTCCACAACAAAGAAATCAATTTACATAATTTAAATCATGATAATAATTGTGTGTATATGATGACACAGCTCAAACCTTTGCTAAGAACTGCCTCTGCAACAGCAGAAGGTTTTGTTCTGACCATGTAGTACAATTTATCCATAGACTCTCCACAACAACAGGTTTACTTTTCTGTACTTGTTATCTAATTTCAGTCATATGGCAATTAAGGGAAGTGAAGATGTGCTAAGCGCTGTTCAAGTTCTTGTTCAACACCTCTGTACCAAGTGCCCTGAGCGGGCAGAGTACAGGAGCATCGTGGCTAAGGTGAGTAAGCTGCCAGCACTTTACTCCAGTTCTGTAGCTTGAAGGGGCTTAGAGTACTGCTACTCCCTTGGATGGGGTGCTAGTCCATCGCAGGTTATTCCCCAGCATTCTGTCAGGTTGCATGTTTTTCTGCTTCCCGGACGGAATGATGTCACATAAACACAACCTGGCTGCCAAGTAGAGTTTCAAAATGGCAGCATCAAATGTTGGATTTTGGGCCTCTTTCAAGATGAATTTCTTCAGGATAGCACACATTATAGAAGATGAAACTTCGGTGAATGGATAAACCCAATGTTTACTTGCTACAGGTGGAGACAAAAAAATAAACCTTTTGGAGTGACCATCTCCTTTCAAGAACTCCTTGCGGGTTAGTGAATTTTGCAGGAGCTCAGGGAAATCAT
The DNA here is from genome assembly GCA_947652115.1 of Blastomussa wellsi. Taxonomy (NCBI): domain Eukaryota; kingdom Metazoa; phylum Cnidaria; class Anthozoa; order Scleractinia; family Plerogyridae; genus Blastomussa; species Blastomussa wellsi. Next base: position 6,347,297 of record OX393561.1, read on the forward strand.
CCAGCCAGTCTGGCTGTCTGATGAAGACTATCAGTTAATTTCGTTTACAGAAGAATGGTGAACTTGGTTGATTATGAAATGGAGTGTAAATATGTCTTCATGACCACAAAATTGTGTTAGTACTACCGATGGGTCATTTACAATATTGACATAAAGGTATGATCTATTGTGTTTGTTATGGTCACAAATTGTGCCCTTCTTTATTAATTAACATTTACAGGCAGTATTTGACATTGTGCGAACTCTACCAGTCAGTCTTTTTGCCAGTCTTATGGAATGGATTAACAAGTACTCTAAAAATGCCAAGGTACCAAATAAATCAATGAGAATTCTATATCTTATTACTCAATGTGACAGCTGTTGGCCAAGAAAGCTTGCTTAATAAGAGATTTATTTCATGACTTTATAATTGAGAAAGAGTTGAGGATAGCATAGACGCTTTGCATAAATGGCGTCCTCGTTTGATTTACAATACCTATACATCCTAAGCCTCAAATTCACGTATAAAATCCTTTATCTATAAACATCCATTTACATGATGCTATAACATAACCTCGGCAAAAACAAGCAACAACAGGAATCTTCAGTCTGTTGTTACAGTGATACCACAGAAACTTTTCAACCAACATGGATCCAGATTAAAATGAAGATAGTGGTGTATCCTATCCTTTCCTTTTGCAATTCTTTAAAAAGCAAAATACCAGTAAACTGAAGCAGAGAGGTTGATGGGGCTAGTAACTAAATTCAGCCAATCAAAATCCTCTATTGTTGGACGAGTATTTCCAATAAATATTACTTTCAAGTAGGCATTAGATATGGTAAAGTTTTGTATAGACACTTTGCATAAATGGCACCCAAATTTGAAAAACAATATACTTTATTATTATACATCCTTAGCCTTGTGACCTTGATAATGAAATACACTGTGAAAGAAAATAATAAATAAAACAACACCTTACTGACCAATAGTAAACAAATTTAGATTCAGGATCAGAACCTTGTTTAAGGCCATGATGAAATAAAAAATGCTCAGCTAATCCGTGTCCCTTTTCTTTTATCAGTGAACCTTATGCAGTTGCTTTTGTAAACTGGATTCAATCACTTTTTTTTTGTTTCTCTTTCAGATAAGTTACAGGATTTTTGCCTTGGACGTTATATCACTACTGTTAATGGAGCCAGATAGACCTCTTTCAAATGGTAAGTAAAAAAAAATTTGGCATCCCCAATTCTGCCTTTGCTGGGGGTTAGGAATTTAGGATACTTGCAACATGCCACATTAAATGCAGTTAAATGCAATTTAACAGAGTTAACAACTAGAGCGCCAGTGATCACCTGGAGGTCAGCGGTATTTGGCGTGTGCGCATGTGCCACGATTCCATGTGCTCTCAGAGTGAGCGGGTTTGAGCGTTTTTTGTGCTGTGGCGGGCGTTCCTGGAGGTCTTCTGCGTGCTCTAGGCCTCAGCGTTTTTCCCGTCCCCCCCTCCCTCTTCTTTTCCACTGCGTTCGCAGTGTGACGGGTGCCTGACTCCTTGTTGTGGGGGCTCATGGCTGGGTTGCCAGGATTTGCCAGCCATGGGGGCGGTTCTCCATCTAGGAGCTGGTTGCCAAAAGTGGAAGCTCCTGGATGTCCCAGGCACCCAACCTCCACTTAAGCGATACAGTTGTTAATGGTAAGTTGAATGTTACTAATGGGTGGGTAAAGTGTTAAATCTACTTAGTTAAATCAAGTGATTGTCTTAAACCTTTCATAATTATATGACTTTTTGGTTGGTTCTTAATAATTTGAGAAAATGATCTATTAAATGAAAATACTTCTTGTACGCAACTTCTCAAGAAAGATTTTGTTGCCGAATTGTTGCTGTCAACTCCAATCACAGAAATTCTACTGAGGATGACCATGAAAAACTACAAAATCCCCCAAATTATTGGCCCTGAGCCTGTGATACAATGGAAAACCATTACCTGGTCAGCAGTCAACTTCCAAAAAACATGTGACCTTGATGAGTCCTAATCTGAACCCACGATATGGTCATGTGATAGTGGTCAGTGGATACCGGTGCCTTGTTTTGATCATGAAATGAAAATTGTATTCCATGAGGAAGATTTTAATGCCATTTTCTGTCAAGAGAAAGCCACACAGTTGAAATACCTTGAAACTGAGGTAGAGAGCTTTATTCTAAAAGTCAAGATTATGCCAAAAGCTTCAGCACGCAGCTGCTTATGAGAGCTCAATACAATACAATACTTTATTTCAGAATAATGTATGTAGATGTATATACAATCAGCTTTAGTTACGGCCACTTTTTTAATTGCACAGTAGGTCATTTACAAGAGCTTTGACTGTACATAATTATAATTTGATATAATAATTATTTTGTTTTGTATCTCCAACATTCTCAGAGTGTATTTTTACTAAACAGAGAATTCCCCAGATGACAACATAAAGAAGCTTCTCAGTAAGCAGTACTTACTGGACATTGTCATAGCCAGGTGTTCTGATAAAGCACCGACGTAAGTGTTAAATGAGTCACAAACACTTCCTGTGCCTCATTAAACTTAACTGAGGTGAAAGGGTCTGCAAGATTTTCAAGGAGTTTCTCTTGGTTGATCTAAATTTCGTAGGAAAGCAGGGATGGCGCAGTGGTGAGAGCGCTCGCCTCCCACCAATGTGGCCCAGGTTCGATTCCACCTGGCCTCATATGTGGGTTGAGTTTGTTGTTGGTTCTCGTCCTTTATCTGAGGGTTTTTCTCTGGGTTCTCCGGTTTTCCTCCCTCCACAAAAACGAACACTTCCAAATTCCAATTCAATCTGGGATTTGAGGGCCACAGGTTTGTCTGTCCCAAGACTGTTACGTGTTACCCTCTTTATCATTATTATTATTTTATTACCAGTATTTGGTTGGTAAGGCCTGTTTTAAGCCAGCAACATAACAACATAAATGGAAAGGCCATGCAAATGCTAAAAAGACATTACATTGAAATTTTATGTCACCTGTGTAAACAACAGAACATACCGGTGACGACAAAGCTACATAAACATAACAGCAAAAGGAGAAACTGATCTTTTATTTGTCATTGTCTTTATGGTGTCAGTGTCAACTTGGCCAAAGACAGTTGGCTGGCTGATAGTTTGTACCTGTCAGTCAGTTGTGGAGTCTTGTTGTCATACAGTATTGGTTGGTCAGTTTGGCAAAGCCAAAGCCATTGGTTAATCAGTCAGTCTTAGGTTTGTTGACCAGTCCATTCGTCAGGTTCTGAATGAAGGGAAGGTCATGAATTACTGAAAAAACAAAATTCAAGATCCAAGAAAGAAATAGCTGCTGTAATTGTGCTGAATCAGAAAATAGTGCCATTACTAAAGATAATTACTGTATTTACCAGTGTTAGCTGATCCCATGTATAAGTCGGCTCCCTATTTTCGAGGGCAAAGACTTCAAGTAAGAGTTTTATTGTATATGATTCAGTATGGTGATTTATTTCATTTTAATTTAGGGTTCGTGCAAAAGCTTTACAGTACTTTGCTCAATGTGCAACATCTGAAAATGGTTCATTGGTTACAAGAGTGAAAGAAACACTCCGTGAGCCACTACAGAGTCCTGCAGAAGGCACACCAACACCAAACAGACCAGCTAATGGTGGGTAGCAAGCAACTAAATATGTTCATTGATTGATACAGCTCTCGTAACAGGTTTTTTTCATTTTGAGCAGATCAGCAAACAGAGACAAGGAGCATAGGCTCAATTATTAGAAGAAGAACATGTGACGAGAAAGTTGGTGTTAGAAAAGCTGCTCTACAGGTTTGATATTTTATTTTATCTTTTGAGTTGTAAACATTTCTTTTTGAAATTACTGTTCATAGACCTGACAGCTATTTGACTACTCCAGTTTATTCAAGCCTGGTGTTTACAATCATGGGCTAATTTCATTAACCTTTTAACAGACATGCACTTCATGTCTATACCTACAAAGCTTTAAATGCATGCAAATAATTGTAATGGACCAATTCCGATATATTAAATTCTAACATGGTGCCGAGGCTTAGGGGAATAAAACAAAAGAAATTATTTATTCATCCCTAAGCCTCGAGGCAAAATCTTTTGTTGTATTCCCCCAAGCCTCGGTGACATGTTAGAATATTAATATATCGGAATTGGTCTATTATGAATAAACAGCGATGAACCCTAGTCTTGCCTTTGCGGTCGTCAGTGTTTTGATAGGCACATCAGGGTTATCAATAAGCGCCGGCGACCGGCGATATCGCCGGCTACTTTAACGTTTTCGCTGGCTACAATTTGGTGGAGATAAGTGGGAAAAAAGAAGTCATTACAAAAACGCTTAAAAAAGGGCCCCCAATGCCGTGTACTTTCAACGTGAAAACAACGGAATAAATTAGTTGAATGAAAAGCGTTTGTTGATACCGTGAGGATTAAGAGTGCCGATTTGAAAAATAAATTTTTGTTCTAGAGTTTTACGGCTTCCCGTGTTTCCTTGGTGAAGGGAAAGGCCGCAGACTGCCATATGTTGCTTAGAATGATTTGGGAGATTGAAGTGTCTCGCGACCGGTTTGTTTTCACGTTACCAGGCACCAGCCAATAGCGAAGCTCCATCGTTCTGTATATAAAAAGCGCACGACCCACAATTCCGTCAGCAATTGAATCTCTTTACGGTGGCCAATTGACATTATCAACCCAGTTGATAAAACCAAATTATACTTCCCACCGACGCAGCACCACAGTTTCTTTAGAAACTTACCCCCTCTATATTTATACACTATCCACTGGATAGTGATTTGTGGGAGGCACAGTGGCCTAATGGTTAGTGCACTGGACTCCGAATCGGACAGTCCCAGTTCAAGCCTCGTTATGTTCTTGGGCAAGACACTTTACCCTCACACTGCCTCTCTTCGCCCAGGTGTATAAATGGGTACCGGTGAATTTACTCCTGGGGGTAACCCTGCGATGGACTAGCATCCCATCCAGGGGGATGTAGAAATTCTCTGTTGCTTCATGCTACAGAAACCGGGATAAGCTCCGGCCTGATGGGCCACTAGGCCCGAATACAGTCTTTTCTTGTCCAGGTGAATTTATTATTATCAGTACCCTCACCACTGTGAATGAGTGTAACTTGTATCTGTCCCGCTAACTGCAGTACTTCTTGTTTTGTTTTCAAGGCACTAGAAAGCGTAATCACCCTTAACTTGGATTCTCTTGAGAAAGCAGTAAGTGCTGTTTAATTGGTCAAAAAAGTCTCTTAAAGACTATGTTTCATGCCTCTCTTACAACAGACAACTGATGATTATTTTGTTAATTTCAGGATGTGTTGACTCTTCATGATCGCTGTATGGATCCATCACTCTCTGTCAGGAGGCAAGCTATGGTTTCACTAACATCTCTCCTTCAAGAGAGGCCAGCATGTACAATGGTTCACAGGTAAGCTAGCAGAAAACCTATCATTCACTAGGAGTATAATTATACATCAAACTATTGTTGATGTTTCAGAATATTAATAGCATCAAGATTGCAAGTTCAACGATACAATAATGATAGTTTCCTTATTATTGATAGTATCAATTATTACATTAGAGTCTTTAATTAATTCTACTTTAGTCCTATTCCTTGCAAAAGGCATGAGGTAACCTTTTTCTCCACTTTTATTAAAAACTTATCACCATGATGATAGCTCTTATCCATGTTCAAATTGCTGGCTAGTACTGGCTAGTAATTCACAATAACGTTGCTACTGTGACAATCACAATTAATAAATTGCAATACCGGTGGTCAAATGGCACCAATAGTCCCCTGTATCACTGACACAACCTGTCAGTCTTTATACTGCGCTGATCCTCTGCCACAGTTCTCACTGCTTCTCTTTGACTTTCAGCCTGTGGTTGGATGGTGTGTTGCCGCTTGTCATGGACAGAGAAACTACTGCACAAGAAAAATGTTTTCAGATCCTGGAGGAAGTGCTACTCAGCAGTATTGTTCCTCATTCAAAGTAAGTAGTAGTTAGTGGTTTATGGGGAGAGAGGTTGGTGCAGTGGTGAGAGTGCTCATCTCACACCAATATGGAATGGTTTCAATTCTGGGCTGGTTTCATATGGGTGTTGAGTTTGTCGGTTCTCTCCTCACTCTAAGGGTTTTTCTCTGGGTTCTCCAGTTTTCCTCCCTCATTAAGAACTATAATTGCTAAATTCAAATTCAACCTGGATAGATGATCCACATGAAAAGCAGCTGAGGCTAATGTGGCATCCACTCTAAATATATATATTTTTTGTATAGTTGGACAGGTTAAGGGATGCATGGGATAAGGGCCTGAGTGGCATTGATTAACGACAAAATTCTCCCACTTGATTTATAAGCATACACAGCGCCAAGAGTCTCAAAATGGTTTGAATCAGGCGTCAGCAACTGGAAGAGTAGGCGACAGCTGTGACATGTTAAATGTTATTGTCTCAAATTGGCTGCCATGACCAGAGTAACTGGCAACATATAATCAATTAACAGCTAAAATAAAATAAACAAAAACGTAATGTCTTGGAACTGACAAGTCTGTGACTCTTGAATTAATATTTTCTTTCCCAAGTACTAAATAAATTTTTTGTTCTTATTTTGTGGTTTACAAGCTGGTGTGTTCCTGCAGATTTTGTTAATTAGTCAACAACACCACATTGAACATTGTATTGCATTGTGTTGTAGCATGGGGGGATGAGTTGGCATGTGTGTGATGAAGATACAAAACTAAATTTAAATTTGAACCAACCAGAGCATTT
>OX393561.1:6356565-6466004 GCA_947652115.1 Blastomussa wellsi
TTTTAACTACAGCTCAATTGCTGTTGGTCTTTTGCTATCTTTTAACTGTTGTTTTACCAAACTACTCTACAGTAAATAAACTACTCAGTAAACTACTCTACATATATACATTTTTGCTCACCTCACCAGTGTAAAACAAGCAACCAGGACAACAAAGAACATTGTTGCAATTTAGAGCAGGAAAACAGTAGCTCAAAATAAGAAAAATTCACATTCACATTGTTGAGACAAACCCAAATTTTCAGCAATCCAAGGAAGATGAGAGTTGTTCGCAAATTTATGGTCACTTCATTCTGTCTTTTTTCTTCTCAGCTGACCTGCAACGGAAGCTCATCACATTTGATTGTTCTCCAGAAGTCATTGCTGCAATCGTAGCAACCCTATGCAAGGTGTGACATTTCACATATTTGTCAATAACTAAAGATCATAACCTTGGTGATGTCCTGTACTTTATCCTATTCTGGTGAATTTATTTATTCTTTTTTTTTTCACATTGTAGCTTTGTAAAGTGCAGCCAGAAGATGAAGTAAGTCTATCAGAGTTTAATTTTACTTTTTGATGTTTGCTCTGGTAGAGGGCTAATGCTTGAAATGTCAAATTTTCAAAATTTGCGACAGCTGCAGTTTTGCAGTTGTCAAACTGTCATGTTTCATATTGTGAAAAAACAACTGAAGGTGGCTCATAAAAAGAGTAATTTTTAAAAAAGAAGCACATTCCTTGAATTTGCAAACATTGAAGGGAACAAAATATCACTTTTCCAAAATGGCAAAACTAAATTGTTGCAAAACTCTTTTATAACCTGTAGCAGTTGATTGTGTTTATTCTATTCTGTATTTTCATTTCTGCAGGGAAACAATTGTTATTGGTGTTCCGACTTGTTGAAGGCATCGGAGGAATTCCTTTCTTGTGTAACATTAAAACAAGACTGCATCAACGAGGAACTTCTTACAAGACATTTGTTTACTGTGGGAGAAGTGGCACAGGTTTGTTGCACTATTTCATTACAAGCATGAAATCTTTCTCTGACAGGGCTCAAGATAAGCTTTTTAAGTGACTTGCCCGCTGGCTTGAATTGTAGATTTGATTTTGCTTAGCCTACAGGAGTTCTTTTTTGTTGCTTCATCATGGAAAACACTTGAAAAGCATCATCATTGATTTCAGCATCTTGCATTTAATTCCGTTATACATACATTTAATTTCGTTATACATGTCAACAGTGTTCATGGTCATACATGTTATATGCTCATTCTGCTCTCAGACTAAGATGCATGAAATTTTCACAAGCCAAAATGGCTATTAAAGCACCCAGATCTACTATCCAACACAAACTTTTTATTAGACTGTGACTGTTAATCTTGAGCCCTGTCTGATCAAATTGTTTTCCCTTCTCTTGGTGTGTTCTTTTGCCTGCTAGCTGGTGCAGCCTTACAAGAATTTGCTAATTAAGCAAAATCCTTTGATCTTAGTTGAGACTTCTCATTTTAATTAAGTACTATTGTATTGGGAGAGAGATGGATGGTGTTGTAAAAGTAACTTATTTATAACTGGATTATTTTTTTCCAGCTTGCACCAACAAAGACAACAGAGCGGCTGTTTATGTTTGTGGAATCCATGCTTATATGTCACGACAACAAACAAGGTTGGTCTGAGTTGTCTTGTCAAATTATTTTACAGAGACCTCTCTGTACCCAGAATTTGTTTGCTCAATATGAATTCGTTCAGGGTTTTCATTGTCGGACTTTGCCAGTTACTTACAGGGACGACAGTGAGATCAATCCCCACAAACTGTTTCTGTAAACTTGAAAGTCACAGAAATCCTACTTGATATAATGTGAAGATAGATCAAATTATAGCCTTATACTGGATTCCTCAGAAGCAGATATGTTGCACACCCTAAAAAACAGACCATGTCTGCAACATCTAAACTTTGGAACAGCGATATTTCTAGAGAAATATGTCACAGAATCATTACAAGTGTTAAATACTTGTAATTACTGTGAGTAAGTAGAATATTGCTGAGAGGCTGATGCAGAAACAGTACCAATAAGCTCATAGTTATAACATTTGTGTCCCTGGTAGAAAATAAAAAATATTATAAACAATTACAACTTTTTTAATTTAATGATCGATTGTTCTTCAATCTCATCCTTGCAATTACCATTCTCAGCTGCTCAGGTCAGCGAGTCGATCAGCACTAGCAAAATGGATCATACATAATGTGCAACGATGCTGCTCTTGATGCTGTAGCACAATGCAGACTTCTAGAAATATTGAAATCCATGCATCTTGCAAGGACATGATTTGAATGACTTTCCCATAACCTTGGCAACAATAATGTTAAGACATGTTTAAATATGGAGAAGTCAGGAGATGACATAGTCAAGAATAAAGTTGAAATTGTCACTGACTTGCCACATACTCATCCCAGATGTCTACCAGTGCTTAGCGTGCACTTAAATTATAACCTTCCTTTCTGGTCACACACATACAGCATGTGCAATGTTTTCAAGTTTTTCATACGTAGCAACATCAAGCAACTCAACTGATGAAAGCTTAAAAACGTCTTCCAAAAACCATCTAAAAGTGGATTACAAGTCAGTGACAACTTTATGGCATAACTCCATTTTAAGCAAATTTTTACTCTGAGAGAAATTCGTGAAATGGAAATTTTAATCAACTATAAATTATGATTTAGAATTCAAGAAATGCAATCATCTTCTTATACTGTTTCAAATCATTCTTTGTTTCTGTTTTCATTATTTTTTTCAATTTTCTCAGATCCTCTTCAGAGGTTAAATCTGTCACCACCTGTCAAAGCTCATGCACTTGTTACACTTGGTAAGTGAAAACTACCAAGTGAGGAGACAAAACAACTAAGAAGTACCAATACCTTCTCGCATACAGCTGGGAGCAATGCCAAGCCAAACAATACAGTCTGACATTATTATTAAATAAATTAAACTGCAACAACATGTAAAAATTGAGCATACAACTGCCAAGAAAATGTACAAGAAAATCCAAGACTACTATGCATTTTTTGAGGCTACTATGGTCAAATGTCGAACTTCACTTGAGCTGAACCTAATGCAAATGAGCAAAACAATTATTGTAGCTTTCGCTCATTTTCATTAGGTTCGGCTTGCATGAAGTTTGACATTTAACTTAGCCTTAAATAGAATGCTTCTTTGGTTTCATTTTTTTGCATTGTAATGCAGAGAAAACCAAGCATTAAAAATATTTTTTAATGATTTTCAGGAAAACTGTGCCTTCAGAATGAAGACCTGGCCAAGCAATGCATTGCTGCTCTTGCAAGAGAATTAGAAACCTCAGATGACCCCGCTATCAGGAACAACGTGACCGTGGTCATGTGTGACCTGTGTGTGAGGTATGTGTAACTTTAATGAAGGAAAGTAAAGAAAGAGCCCATTACTATCCAAAAAATTGGGGCAGGATTTGTTTACAACTCCAAAACATGAAACACTTAATTCGGAATCAAATTATTTGAATCCATACCCACTATAACAGACACCCTCAAGACACAACTTGGTGTCCACGACAGAGAACATCCATAACAGAGGGAGCTACTTTATAATAAGTAACTCGTATTTACAGAGGCTTCAACTCCTTAATAGCGAAGGTGTCCATAAGCTGGGAGTTGACTATACAGTAAAAACCTGCATAAAAGAACAAGTGTATTAAGAACCTCCAGGCTGAAATTTGGTAAAAGGAACACCATTTAGATAAGGACCAATTCCGCCTGATAAATTCAGCTGGTTCTTATATACAAGGAAATACTGGGTACCAGTTAGATTAAAAATTATTGGGTCAGAAAACCATGCCATTTAACCCCCTTGTAATTCACGACCAGTCTCTTGATTTGAGAGGATGGAGTCAATTAATAAAGCAGTGTCAGTTGTGCAATAGAGCGTTAATGTCGCAGTTCCTATCTTTCGACTTTTATGTATGTAATGCACACAATAAGCACACAGTATATGGCGTTAAGGGGGGAACACCACTTCGCGATCGGCGTGACAAGCGAACTTCTATTGCGTGACCGAAATCCAAACTTATCTCCCCAGCGGTAAAACCCACGCTGGATCGGACAAGTTGGCAGGGCCATAAGCTTACGCGACCTAAAAGCCTAACTCTAAACGGCACTACGAGCTGACCTCCGGTCGGCAACGTGCTAGAGTATAGACAATATTGTGACTTTACAAGTCTTACTTATCTCCCCAGCACTACGAGCCGACTCCGCCGACACGTGCTGGATTGGAGAAGAAAAGGCATAAAGAGCGTAAATAGCTTACAAAACAAAGCTTGGGGAAGTCGCTGAGAGACTAAACCGAAGCGCGAATAACGGTGGTGAACCCCAAATTTATTGAAATAATAACAAACATACCTCCAAAGGGAGGGAGGGTGGGAATTAACAATTATCGAGATGAACTAAAGTTGCAGTAACAATATTGCTAATGAATGATGCTAAAGTTCAAACTTCAAGCTTTTATACCCAGACAACTGTCTGAGTTTAAACCAATGGTAAAATGTGTACTATGTACAACAAGAACAGCATGCGGCATTAAGTGAGACATGAATAGAGGTATTCTTTAAAAACAAGCCATACAGAATTCGTAATGTAAAAGTTCTAGACAGTATTGCAACATGTGTACTATAAGAGTCCTTTGTAGCCATTGTCTTTATGAGACAAGAAAGACCTAAAAGGTCTATTGCGTTACATTATACAAACAACCCACTGGGGGCCTTGAGCGTCACGCTCCATTAACTGCACTTTAAATGATTCTCTTTAAAGTTTTCTATAATTTTCAGACAGAATTAAAGAACATGTTAAGGCTTGAGGCTGATTTTTCACTAAGTACCCAGTATATAAGAACGGTATCAGCCTGAAACTGAAAAACATAGGTTCTTTATGCGGGTTTTTACTGTAGTTTACTGCACCTCGCTGCAGCTAATTAGCAGTAATGTAATTTAAAATTCCAAAACAGCAACTCTGGCTTCTTAGTTTCAGATTTATCTACCTTTTCCTATCCCTGTGTTCCAACATGTGAGCCAAACTATTGTGCAAAATAATGTTTCAATTGGAAAAACTTTGCAGAAAGAATCAGTCTTGTTTTATTTAGAGAGAGTTGAAAAGCAATTATGCTTGTTGAAGAGGGTCTCTTTTGAATCATGTCAGTGTGCCTAGATTAATTTGTTCAGTAATGTAGCAGCTGAAAACTGCTTTTGTTTGGTATTGTAAGCACCTATAATTGTTTTTAAGTCTAAGTCATTGTTTCAATTGTACACATGTGTAGTCTTTTGTTTTGGGCTAGGGTATCAAACCAATCGCGTTATAATTATGTTACAAGAGAGTTACATCACCCAATTTGTTGCCTTTGGGATAAAGGTCAACTAAAACAAACATCACACCTTTTTGGCACAGCTTGTTTTTACTGTTATTTCCATCAAGGTTGCATTAAAATAAAATAAATAACCTTTGTTTAACGAGGGTAGCACGTAATAGTCTTTTGACTAACAAACCCGTGGCTCTCGAATTCCCGATCGAGATAGTAACTTTCAGAGGGTGGGATTTGCTAACAACCCTGAAATTTTATCACTACTTTCAGAGGGTTACTTCTTTCATGAGGTCATTACTGATTATTAAATTTTGAAAAGTTATCATAGTGATGATGTTAGTGTAAGTAAACTACATCAGGGGTTTCACATCAGGGGTTTCAAAATGTTCTGGAGTAGGCATCAGCGACTGGTAGACTAGGCGGCTGTTATAAGTGAGCTTTTTAGTTGCAAGGTGATTGCTATGACCAGAGTAGCCAGCAGCATAATAGTCAGTACTCTGGAAGTCGCCGGTTTGTTTTGAAACCCCTGTTTTATATTGTGCTTTTAGTCTGAATTAACTTATTAGAAGTGCAATTTCTTTTTAGGTATACTAGTCTTGTTGATAGTTATGTTCCAAACATTGCTGCCTGCCTGAAGGACAGTGCATCTCTTGTGAGAAGACAGACACTGACTCTTTTGACACACCTGCTTCAGGTACACTGTGGCAATTAAATAAATGCTCCATTACATTAGCTGTTGACCCTTAACCCTAAAGCTGTTTTGAGAAAGATTGTCCTACAGCAATGTGTAACTGTTACAGGTATTCTGGGGTAAAAACAAAAAAAACTGTGTTTGATTGAAGTTAAAAGTGCCCCACTGTAAACCATGATGTTTGTATTCATACAATATCTTCCTTGTCCAAAAAGAAGGGTAAAGCCTTGTGCCAAGTGGCCCATACTTCCTTTAGTTAATGTTTCTACTCCCCCTGGATGTGATGTTATGTTAGTCTATCACAGGGTTACCCCAGCATTATTTTGGCAGTACCCATTTATACACCTTAAAGTAAAGTGTCTTGCCCAAGAACACAATGAGTGCCCTGGCCAGGGATAGAACCTGGACCGTCCGATCCAGAGTCCAGCATGCTAATCATTTGGCCAACATGCCTCCCTTGTTCAAATTAGTGCTTTTTTCTTCTCAGTTTTTTTTTTTTGCCTCGTTGGTGTTTAGATTGTCTTTGATTTGAAGGTTGTTTCATACATGATACATGACCAAAGATGATTAAATAGATGTTGACTAAGCCCCTATAATTCCCGAGCACAGACCGGTATGACCATACAATCAATGAAATGAATTTTATTGTAGGAAGACTTTGTTAAATGGAAAGGCTCTCTGTTTTACCGTTTTATCACTACACTAGTTGATGAAGACGTGGAGATAAGGAAATTTGGTTTGTTTTCTTAATTTGTTTATTTTGTCAGGTTATTTCATTTACTTTGTTTAGTAGCCTGCTTGACCTTGCCACTGATCAAAGTGTTTCTGTTTTTTGTTTTAGCTGATTTTTGCCTGGTACATCTTCTGTTGACCCGTCATCCAGGCATGCTCTACCAGCACTTTGTAGAGTGTGTGTTCCACTTCAACTGCTTTGAAAAACACAGAGGTATAGTCATTATCAACTAAGCTCATACAGGGTCTTTAAATGCAATGATGTTTATGCTGCATCGATTGTGTTTTACATTTATGTGGTTATTCAGTTACCAATACCATGCAGCACAATATCTTCTGCAGGATATTTTGCAAATTTTTGTGTTTTGCAAGACCAAATGTTTGTGGTACAAGATGACTGGCGTTATTTTTTGCTGGGTGCTAAGTTTTGTGATTTTCTGTTCAAGTAGCATAAATTAACACGTATTTTCAACTTTCATTACTTGATGAATGTTACAAACTTGCATGTTCAATATCAACACAGTACTTTTGTTTGCAATAAAAACTTTTTATCTAAGCTTGTGGTGTTGTTGTTTACCTACAATACTGCATAACTAACAGTCTACGTTAAAAAGTGAACAGAGTTCTTTTCAGTTTTGTAGCGTTTTATTCTGCAGGATTTTATCAGGGGCAATCCGTAAAATTCGTAAAAAAAATATAATATGCAAATTTTCATGCTGCGCATTATTAATGGTTATTTAGTGTGAAATCAGTTCATCTGTCTTCCATCTTGGTCATTTACCCAGAAAATAAATAATATCAATCAACCAACCGGTTGTTTGGTTGGTTGGTCATCTTGCATTGTTGACAAGTATTACAAAATTAATAACTACTTTGGTCTGTTGATGTTGTTTATGCCTTTAGTGTTCAACAAGTTTCCACAGACAGACAGAGAGAGGAAACTGTTTTCCCTGAAGGGAGACCAGAATTCTAGGTAAACAGGGTTTGTACAGGTCATGGAAAACCTGGAAAGTCATGGAATTTTAGAATTTCATTTTCCAGGCCTGGAAAGTGAGAGTCATGGAAAATTATGTTTATTGAAAAAGTACAAACTCAATTAGGTTTTTTCGTGATGAAAAGTAAAAACGTACCCAAAATGAAAGACAATTTCCTAGAAACTGCTCAAATTTAGGTCATGGAAAACTTGGACAAGTCATGGAAAAGGTCATGGAAAGTCATGGAATTTCAAAAGCCCAAAAGAGTATGAACCCTGGTAAACAGTCTTTAATCCATAAAAGCTACATTCAATATCTTCAATATTAGTTTTGTTTTCATTTGCAGTTTTGTTTTCATTAGTAGGTTTTAACCATTTTTAATAGTTAGTAGATTATATTGTTAAGTGTCCCCAATTATTAGAGGGGTGTCTCCCCTCAGCTAACTATTTTGCGACATGTTAATAACGTTTTTGATTGATTGGTTGATTGAGTAGCATCCACTCGTTGAATTACATTTTACTGGTTAGTAAGACCAAATCAATTGTTGTAGTCAGTATTGAATTCAATTCAATTCTTTATTTACACTATAAACAGAAATGAAACATAATTTTTACGTTAGAAGGGAAAAATATTTATAGATAAGAAGATGTTGGGAATAAATTACGTGTGAACGGTGGCCAAAGTAGCAAAGGCTTTCATGTTGGCCACCACCATGGTTAAGTAAAACGGCAGCATAATCTTTAGACTTTCTAGTGAATAAGTGGAACTCTTCCTTGTTACAAGAAATAGATTTTTACAACTTGTGGAAGTTAAAAGGTTTACTTTCAAGTTAATCATCTTCTCAGTGATGATAAACAAGGTGTTTCATAAATTCAGTAGCACAGCGTAAACTACCTGTCCTCCATCCCTCACACACACATACACATCCATACATTTCTTATTATGACTATATACTACTCACATATCAGTCAGCTATGACTGCAATCACATTCTGTCTACTGGGCAAATGGCTAGACTTTATTTTAGTGGAATAATCAGGGCAAAATCCCTTGCTCTAAACTTCTGACACTTACTGTGGAGTTTTTTTTTATTGTATTCCGGCAGCAAGAGGTTCACAATTTATCAGTTCATGTTGACCCACATGAGTGATGAAGACAGGTTCCATCTGACAGGAAAACTCTGTCAAGAGGTTTGAATGATTTTTGTTACATAAAACATGTTACCGGTAATTTTTTTGGATAAAATGTCTTCTATCTAGAATCATACTCCACATCCCCTCATGCTTTATTGCCTGGGGCTATAGTTTGCTTGTTGTAGTTTACTTTTCATTGTGATTTATATAATTAGTTCGTAGACAACTTATCCAGTCTATCCCATCAGGCAAGTGGGATGTGCAGGAATAGTTACTTGACTGTCAGTAAAATCTACTTGTCAGTGCTCGACACTAACTTCTCAGCTTCATAGCCTCGTGGCTAGTGACGACTTGGATGTTACAGCCAAAAACAATTTTTACTAGCCCATCGTTGGTGTTGGCTAGGTCCGATAACAATTGATCCCTAGCAAGACTTGCAAGCACAAAGCAAGTGACTTTCTTTGAACACATAATGTTGGCAATTGCATTGTTCTGAAATCAGTTTCAATAATAAAAGAATTTTTGTAGAACATAGTCTGGTAGCATGAGATGTCCATGATGAAATTATGATCTTCAGTTTCCGAGCAAAGTGTTAGTTTTTGTCTTGCTTGAGGAAGACAGAAACTGCTTCGACCAATTTCACTTTGTTTACTAGTTAGCCAAAGTGGCTACTGGAAATCGAAAACCTTCTAACCAAAACTAAATTTCTACTAGTCTGTGGCTAGTTGGCTACCGTTAGTGTCGAGCCCTGCTTGTCCTGGATGACTGGATGGCACATTTTTAAAGCCCTAATTTATTCATAAAACTTATCCAGGCTGTCCTGTTTTTTTTTTTTGGTTGTAGGTGCTCGGGGGGTTTACTGATGGTGATATTATCCTGGATCTAGACTCTGCTTCTGTCCTCAAGGATGCTTTGCTTATTTTGAGTAGCAAGGTACCCACCTATTACTAGCTAACTTCCTTTTACAATAGGAGGCAAGCAAAGTAAATTTTATACTTGCTAATTAAAAGTAGAGAACCTGCCATATTCTCTTAGTTGAGTTACCTTTCATCTTTTTCTATCTCATAATACCTTAACAGTGCTTTTAATAAGCCCCGACGGCCGATGTAAAGCGTCTGCTACTTCGCTATACTTTGCTTAGAAACATCGCTTACTTTTTTCCTTTATTTGAAAAAATTAAGGAAAGATTAAAACAACCGACTGCCTACTTCAGAGCAACCGACTGCCTACTTCAAAATTTATTGAAAACCCCTGCCTTAAAGAGAGCTCCCTTCACCTACGATAGTGCAGAACAACTGCAGGGGTTTCAAAACAAGCTGGTGACCAGTAGAGCTCCACTGTTGACTTGATTATGTCACTGGTTACTCTGAGCCCACTAGGATGAGAAGCCTTGTAATCTCAAGTGTCAGACATCTTCTCATCCTAATCTCCTGAGGCGCGGGCGAGAAGTGGCCCCTAACTTGCCACAGTCGCTTACTCCTCAAGTTCTTTTAAAGGAGCTACGTCATGGTTTGTGCAAACTCGTAATTTGTTATCTGTCTCAATCTTCTCCGTCCTCAACCATTCTTATTCATTTTTGGTCCAGTATCGCCTCCTTGGTATTTTTCTCCCTTAGAAAAGTACTATTTTGAGGTTTCCTACATTTTAAGGGTAATTTGGTTAGTCACAAAAATTGACTCAAAATAATAATGAATGATGCAGCTCCTTTAAATACCTTTGCTGAGAATAAAAACTGCGGCAGCAGTGTTTAACTTAGTGGTGCAAGTCTAAGGAAAAACCTTTTGGAACAACTGTTATCAAGAGGTGCAACAGCCTGAATTTCAAACATTTTCCTCTGATTGCATGCTCCTAATAGAAAGACATCAGAAAAATACATCTGAAGTTCAGGCTAGAGATTTAAGATAGAATGCTTGAGAAAATCTGGATTCTAATGTATAGTACATTTCACACCTGAACCCTTTGCTTTTTATTTCACTAGAATATAAAACTTTCCTCGATGAGAGCCAAGGCAGCTGAGGATCTTGCTGACGAGGGAGACATGGCTGGAGCTGCTATTGTACAAGCCAGAAACAAGTTTCTTACTCAGGTGATTACCTTCATTGCTCTCAAACAATCGAGCAGTCTGGGTTCGAGGCCTGGCCGGGGACATTGTGTTGTGTTCTTGGGCAAGACACTTTAATCTCACAGTGCCTCTCTCCACCCAGGTGTATAAATGGGTACCGGCGAATTTACTGCTGGGGAGTAACCCTGCAATGGACTAGCATCCCATCAAGGGGGGTGTAGAAATACTCCTAGTCTCTTCATGCTACGGAAACCGGAGATAATAAGCGCCGGCCTGATGAACCACTTATAATTAGGCTTGAATGCAGACTTTACCCTACCTACCTCTCAAACAATATTACTAGGCATGTGGGAGGTGCTGTAGTCTAATGTCTCTGGATTGATCAATGCAGGTTTGAGTCCTGGACACCTGACGTCCACAAGAGGAAGTGTTTGTTTATGGAAGATTCATTATATTGAGTCTTTATGAGGCTTGGACCATCACAAATATCTGTCCATCTACAAAAGATTTCTAAAATATCAACAATAATCTTATGCTGTTGTTTGTTTTGTCGTACAGGTTCTAAAAAAGAACATGATTGAGAACATTATACCAATTATTATTGAGCTAAAGCACATGGTGAGTTGATAGTGAAGTCGGGTTGGAGATGGGGGATGGGAGGTGGGGTTGGAGAGTGGGGATGGGAGGTGGGGTTGGAGAGGGGGGATGGGAGGGGGTAGAAGAGGAAGGGAATGGGAGGTGGGGGAGGAAAAGGGAATGGAAGGGGGAGACCCCTTCATCCACACCTGCTCCTTTCCACAAACTAAGTTTAAATCAAGAAAAAAGACTGAAACACAAGTGGGAGTTTGTGAGAATGAGAAATGTTGTAACAACACAGGACACAGTATTATTCACACTATTCACAACTATTCTATTCTGTGTGTGTAAGTCCATAAACATAAACACTGCAAGGAAACGTGTAGCCACTACCTCTCTGGAACCTCTATTTTCATTGGTCTGCTGTCAGCACTACCTTTGTTGTTTTCTAGGGGCATTGTTGTGACGTGTTATCTATTGTTTTCAGAACCAATGACATCTCTTATTCTGAGAATGCCCGAAATAGAAAAAGCATGTACAGGCCCCTGGCATTAAAGAGTAGGGTTATATGATAGTTTGAATTTTTGGAAAATTTAAAGGATTTCTATGGAAAATGTTGGTGGAGAGCAAGGTCTTGCTCTCCAACAATGTTTTCCATACAAATCTTTACAATTTTTCAAAAATTCAAACTGTCATAATATCTCATTCTTTAACTCAAACTTGGCCATTTTGTTATTTTTGACATGGTCTTTCCATTTCTTGCATTCGCTAAGCTAGAGCCCATAATTTTATGAGAAGTCGGTCGCATAATGGCCTAGTTGCAAAGGGCCTATTATGGCTTTTAGAGAGAATGCAATATTCTATTAACTATAGAAAAAACTGAATGAAAGAGTGAATTAATGTATTCTTGTACATTTTGTATCAACACATGAGTACTCTGTTTCATGACAGCTCGAAAAACAACATTCTCCATTGCTCAAAGAGCTGATGTCCTGTTTAAAAGAAGTGATGAAGGACTACAGATCAGAAGTTCAAGATGTGCTGTCAGCAGACAGGCAGCTGGCCAATGAAATTGAGTTTGATCTCAAAAGGTTTGAGGAACAGCAGAAAGAACTTGAGGAGCAAAGGAGGAAACAAAACACTCCAAACAATGCTCCACAGGTTTGGACATTTTGTATCCTTGTGATGAACAGTAAGGGGTATGCAGTTACTAACTATATTACCATACATGGGCAGCAGGACTCAAACATTTCTATTTGCGGAGGCTCCGCCCTGAGGTATAAACTTTTACCCTTTTATATCCCATTTTTGACAGAAAAGGTACCCCTTTCATAGTGGTGCAACTATACACTGATGCATTTGTGAATTGCAATATTTTTTGTCATGATATGAATATTGATGTTACGACAAGATTTTGTGATATTATGATGCGATTCTTTATATGTGAATCTTGAAACATAACTCTGTTACCATAACCTGCTCTTAGGTCACCACCAGGCAGCCTGCTTCAGCAGGAAACACTCCAGCTCAGGTGGCGGAGTTTGTAACCCCACAGCTACGAAATGCCACACCTTCTCCAAAGAGTGGTAAGACTAGCTCTAACCAGACATTACTGGTAGTTATCATTTTTTCAACTGGATTCAGAGCTACAACCAGTTGCAAAAATGTTGAGACAGTTAGTGCCAAAAAAGGCTTTTCTTACTTCTATGGTTCGCAAATTGCCAGTTTTTCAGAGAAGAACATTTTGCACCCCTTTCCCCGTTTCAATGTTGGCCATCTAAGTTTTGTACGTCATATTGAATAGCTAGCAACATTGGGAAGGGGAGGAGGGGAGAGAGATTACGCGCAATAGCGCGGTGAAGAGTCTTCTCTCGTTAAGGAAGGATGTCTCAACTACTTATGCAACTGGTTGTCTTTCCAGTGTATTGAATGAAACATAGTCCAGCGGCAATGGAGATGATTTAGAACGAGCTAAATACTGAAATGTATTGAAAAAAGAAAGGATCCGTTCGTTTCAAGAGAAAAGAAAAGGTAGAGCGCGCAGATTTGGATGGAATCTTGCTAATACTTAAGTTACGTTTTGTGACGTAAAGAAATTCATCAATCGAATTTCTTGTTCAATAAAGGCAAATGACATGGTTTTTAAGGAGAAAATCAAACCAGAACTAAAAGCTTATGTAAGATTCCTTCGAGAACAGGGTGATGTACATGTTAAAGAAATAGTACACCGTTGTGGAATATCCAGGGCATCGGTTTATCGCTGTTTAAAATTTGCAAATCAAGCACAAAAGGAAAGTAACAGGCATGGCAGGCCGCAATTAATCGATGTGCGCCAGGAAAGCAAAATCCACAGAACAATCGGAAGACTTCGTGAACAAGAGGGAAACTTCTCATGCCACAGAATAAGGGCAGAGGCGGGTTTACACAATGCTTCACTGTGGACTATCAATCGAACTTTGAAACGAATGGGATATGCCTTCTTGGAAGCAAGAAAAAAAGGAATATTACTGGAGAGAGATTTCAGAGAGCGTTTAAGGTTTGCACGTAAAGTGAAAAGAACTTATTGCAACGACTTCTTCATGAATGATATCTGCTTTTATCTAGACGGGGTAAGCTTTTATCATAAATACAATCCACTCGACGACGCTAGAGCCCCTAAAGGTAAAATCTGGAGGAAACGAAAGGAGGGACTGTCTGTGACTGCAAAGGGAACGCACGTAGGCTCGGGCGGAAGAGTTGTTAAAATGATTGTAGCCATTTCATATGGAAAAGGCGTTATATACTGTGAACAATATGAAAAACTAGATGGTAATTATTATGCAGATTTTATACGCAGAAATTTCCGAAATATGTTTCAAAAGAGCGGGAAATGTTCAAAGCTATTCGTCCAAGACAATTGCCCCATACTGAATTGTGCTAAGGCGCGAAAGGCTCTTAAGGAGGTTGGGGGAGAATTATTTCCTATTCCGAAAAAAAGTGGAGATCTTAATCCTATCGAGAATGTTTTTAATGCCGCGAAAGAAGAGCTCCGAACACAAGCTGTGAGGTTGAATTTAACTTATGAGAGTTTTGAGGCCTTTGCAAGAAGAGTGAAAAGTACATTGTATTCAATGCGAAGGGAAATAATTGACAATACCATCGCTTCAATGTTTAAGCGCTTGGATTTAATCACAAAAAATAGGGGCAGGCGTACAAAATACTAAGAAAAATAAATCGAAAAGGAAAAAATGGAGCTTTATAAATAATGCAAAAGTGATCTTTTATTTACAATGCGACAAAATATCTCATGTAATGACAGGATATTGCGTGACATATGTTATTATTGCGTGACTAATTTAAAGAACTTGAACGTATGAGATATTCCTGCATTGAGTCATTTCAAAAATAAAGATTTAGTGCATTCCAAAAAATAGCCGTGGTCCAAAAATGTCTTAGCCATCATAACTTGGATTTCCCAACGGTCTACCATAAAAACACGGTCTACCCTCACCACGGTACGAAATAGGATATTCTTTTTTGTAATTACATTCCGATGGTAGACCGTGGTAGACGGTGGTAGACCGCCGCGGTGGATGATTGCGTTTCTATTCACCTATACACTGTTTCTCCTGGCCTTACTAAAGGACTCGTGTTAGCTAAGCACTAACGAGGCAAAGCACCTTGCACACTTCGGGATTTCCTTTTGATCGTTTTGTTCAATTTGTACATTAAATTGAAAGATTTTCCACCTTACTTGCATCATTTCTGTTTCACGCTGATCGATAACTCCATTTTTAATGTAAATAAAGGGTTGTTTTCCCGTACAGAAAATTGGTGTGTCTTTTTCAAATACAATGTCTTTTGCGTAGTGTGTTTTGGGTGCAGGGAGATGCACTACTTGACCTTCAAGCATAAGAAGAAAATCATGCCATTGTATAACTTGTTGCGACCAGCGGAAGTCGTTCAAGAAAATGCATTCTGCATCTTCCGCTCCAACCCATCCAAACAAGACCTGGCCGAAAAAGATCTGAGTAAAAACCTTTCTTCCAATGACTTGTATCACTACAAGAAATGATTTCTAGAAAAGTTGAATTTCCTTTAAGTAGCGAGCAATTACAATAGAAGGTGTTATTGTCTGTATTGCAATTTCGTCCAGGAACTTTATCTCATTTTAATCTTACGAACACGTAGTGCGCCATTTTCATACGTAAATGCAGTTGTTTGACAATATTTGGAAATTTTGCGCAAGAATTCGAACCCACAACAAATTTCAAACAAAAAGGATTTTTAATTGACACGTGTTTATTTCGAAACTCAAGCATACTTGCTGATGTCTTCCCCAGGGTAAATGAACTGTGTAGATGTTACGTCATCCTATACACCCCAAAAAGAGATTTTTCCGTGGCCATTTTTGAGATAGCCAACATGTTACCCTAAAACTTTTTCTTTTGAAAAGCTCCCCTGAAAAGCTTCGACAGGTGTGATTTTCACCTCAATATATAAGAGAAGAATATATTTTTTGTGCCTTGCATAAATCAGACAACCAGTTGCAAAAATGTTGAGACAGTTAGTGCCAAAAAAGGCTTTTCTTACTTCTATGGTTCGCAAATTGCCAGTTTTTCAGAGAAGAACATTTTGCACCCCTTTCCCCGTTTCAATGTTGTCCATCTAAGTTTTGTACGTCATATTGAATAGCTAGCAACATTGGGAAGGGGAGGAGGGGAGAGAGATTACGCGCAATAGCGCGGTGAAGAGTCTTCTCTCGTTAAGGAAGGATGTCTCAACTACTTATGCAACTGGTTGTAGCTTGTGTGTGTGATTAAAATTGACTCAGACAAATGATTTTTAACAGGGGCGGATCTAGGGGGAGGTTGCAGTGTGTACGCACCCCTCCCTGGGATTACCTGCGGCTTTCTAATATGACTAGTGTTCTGCTTACGTCACCTGTCAGTTACGTCATTCCTCAGTAGTGCACCCCCCATCCAAAGAAAAATCCTGAATCCACCCCTGTTCAATAACATTGTCATTCTAGTTCAAAATTTTATTCACATTAGGATCAAACAGGCCTGACGTTACTCCCCTTGTTGGTGCTATCAGCCAAATTCAAATCAGCCGACGGCATACCTTGGCCCCTGACCTACGAAACAAAGCTCTGATAGCTAGTGCTCTGAAGTCAAGCCTCACTGTACCGGTCAGCCCTCTACAGAGCAAGCGATGCCACACACTTACAACTGCAGCTATTTTAAATTCTGCTCGCAAAGCTGTTAATCAAGCACACAAAGTTGCAGAAGAGCAGAAGAGGAGGAGAAGCATCGGACAGGCAGAAGGCCCTTGTGAAGGTGATGTGTTCATGGAGGGGTCAGAAAGACGCACACCTCTTAAGCCTGCTAATTCCAGAACCTTTCAGAGAGAAAATGAAGAGCGTGCAGCTAGCACTCCAGAAGGTACTTATCAACTGACAGTTTCATTATCTTGAAAAGTCATAATGTCACTTGTGTAGATGCCTTGACGTGCAATCATTTAAATGGCAACAGCAAATATTTAGTCCAGAAACATTCTACCCCTGTTAAATCAGTGGTAAACACTATAATTCTGAAATTGATGTAAAAAATGATCTATGTGACTCATCGAGGCAAAAGAAGTAGTTCAGATTGGTTGGTTATTTACTACACCCCCTTTCCAAACAACAAACTGCATTAATTTGTACATACATTTTATTTACTGGTAATAGTAAATTAATTTTTGTGCATACCATACACACCTATTTCTCTTCCTACTAAAATTGAAATGTGAAATGTTGTGTGTGAAACTTTCAAGTGAAAAAGCATCAGTTAACTACGATGCACTTTTGCTATCTATCCTTTTCTTTTGTGCTATTTATTTTAATCATTTGATGTTATTTATTGCAGGCGAAAAAACCCATTTGTCAAGGATTTCATTTTTTGTGAATACAAGTGCAACAGCTCCGCCATCTCCTATACCAACATCGTTACCTATCAGAGTGTACCCCACGGATAAAGGTTGGAACTTGTCTTCAGCAGATCTATTATACTACTCTTTGTAGTTGTTTTTTGGGGGTTGTCACACACCATTTCTCCCCATTTATTGCTGCTTAAACCTGAACCAGGGGTTTCAAAACAAGGCGGCGGGTGCCGGAGTTCCACCGGCTACTTGATTCTTATGCCACTGGCTACTCTGGTTAGCAATCAGCTTGTGGCCAAAAAGCTCACTCATAACAGCCGCCTACTCTACCAGTCGATGACACCTACTTCAAAACATTTTGAAATCCCTGCCTGAACTGCATTCTTTTAGGCCTGACATAGCTTTTTTTGCATAATCCTGAGCCAGACGTGCAATACTTTGGTCGACTACACCAATCAAGTGATGTCTTCTCTTGTCTCTAGTGCCAGAAACATCAAACATTTTGACAGGCATAAGTTTATACCTTTTGCATTTGACTCACACAAGACATCGGAATAAAACCCCAAGTATTACTTTAACATTTGTAATAATTATGAAACTTTAAGCTGGATCATAATATTTCAACATAAGTTCAAAAGTGATAGACAGTAGTACGTATGTCGATAGCAATCGACATTGCTGTGGTTAAAGCAGCTGCTAGTGGGAAAAAACTATAGATGCATAATGATATAAATAATGGTTGTGAAAGAGACTACCCTTAATTTATAAGTCAGTGTATGAGTGTAGTGGCCCATTAGGCAGGAGCTTATTCTAGGTGGGATGCTATTCCACCACAGGGTCCCCTCCCCTACAGTATTAAATTTACCAGTACCAGTCTTGCCTAAGAACACAATGCAGTGCCCCGACCAGGGCTCAAACCTGGACCACCCAATATGGAGTCCAGTGTGCTAACCATTAGACCACCACAATAAATAAAAACATGTATTCCACTACAAGAATATATTCTTACTAATTATTTCATTTGTTAGGTACTCCACCTAGTTGGATAGAAGGAAAAGCCACTGAAGATGATGATGGAGATGGGGAAGAAAAAGAACAACAAATTATCTGTTTGATGTCACCCGAGCAGAAGTAAGACATTGCCTAACATGTTATTTTCCAGCACATTATTTGTATATTATCAAGCAGAGGTAATGCGAATTATGAAATTCATCAGCTTGTGGCCAAGTAAAAGTGCATGTTAGCTAGATGTACCTCAACTGTTGAAATTCAAGTGGAAAATTTCTCTGTTTTTTAAAAAGACTTTGAAGCCACAAGACAGGGCTGCAAATAAGTTTCTCCCGTGAAAGGACATGTGTTTGACTAAGTCAGCATTTTGACTGGATAAAACTGCAGCAAAGTCAAACAACATATTAGTGGAGCGTTTTGTGGTAGGAAATAGAATTACCCAGGTCTGTTGCCGTAAAGAACTTTCAAAATGACTTTTGTATTATCGATTGACAGCTGTCAAAACAAGGTATCCGCTGACCAGTATCACATGACCATATCGTGGGCTCAGGTTAGGACTCATTGAGATCACGTTTTTTTAAAGTTTAAGTTAGATCATTTTCTCAAATTGTGAAGAATCAGCAAAAACTACAGAGCTCTGCTTTTAGGCTTGGCTAAATCTATATATTACAGTACTGCTTGATAATGCGTTGTCAAGGGTAAACTTGGGCGTTTGTATTGGAAGGCCCAAAAAATTGTCTGTGTGTTCTGTCCGACCACAGTTGGGGTGCCATTGGACAGCCATTGTCCGATGTTCTACCGTTGCCGATATTTGCAGCCCTACAAGAGTTTTTAATTGCCGACATACTACTATTAATATATGATTCAATTCAACAGGCTTCCAAAACCAAGGACTTGGAATATTAAATCAACTGTGAGTAGCTGATTATCGACATCAGTCTGAATGTCATTCCTTGCAATCAACTTTAGGTTTTCAAGTAGAGTGAACAATATTTACTACACTTTGCATAATATTTGCATCAAGTAGATTGAAACAATAGCCAATAGACACTTAGTCCAAAAATATGATTGGTTATATGCTGTTTTCTATTCATATTTAGTAGAAACTAAGGCTACGTTTACACAAACGCGTTTTCCAATCGACACGGTTTCAACCGCATCGAAAACAACACGGTTTCAAACTGTTTACACAGAGCGCATCTAACCGTTTTCCAAGACTGTTTTCCAAAGCGTTTTGGATAAGCATGTGCTGCCTTCCGTGGGTTCACCATGTTTACAATTTGAGAGCCAGCCAATTTCACGCTAATGCACAATTGTTTTCAAATCAATGCGGTTTCTCCATTTCAGCCGTGTACACAAGAAATAAAACCATGTCGCTTTGAAAATGCTCCACTTTTTGTCAGCGTTTCCAAAACTACCTGGTTTCAATTCGGCGCTGTGTAAACGAGAGGCGCAAACACATCCAAAGCAATGCGGTTACAGATGAAACTGTGTTTGTGTAAGCACAGCCTAAGGTGTTCTATTGGAAATCTGCCAATCTGATTGGTTCTCCCACTGTTTCTGTCTGCTGATAAAAGCTCATGTGTTGCTCTTTCAATGCAAGATTTTTCTTTTGGCCTAAAAGAACTTAAATTGGAAGAGATTTTGTAATGCAAACCTTTAAGAGTGTCTACTAAAAACAATTATACTACGAGTTCACCCTCATTTTCTATGAGTGGCAGTCAACTCAGCTGTGCCTCGTTGACTATTTGCTCATAGAAAACGTGGGCAAGTAGTTTAATCGTTTAAGGGCATTCGCGCCAATTGTTTCTGCGCATCGTTACTGCGCACGGAATTCGTCACTAAACGTCATCCATCGAGCGCACGCGCTGAGTTTTTAAATGGTCGGTGACCCCTTCTATTTTTTCCATGAACTGGTTTTATTTACAATTCTCGACAGATTGTCAAAAAATCAATGTGCGAAGTTTAAAAATTTTCAAGTTTTGTGCCCACAGGACATCGAATCCTGCCATCTTGCGGCTGTTAGGCGAGTGCAAATGTGGTTGCTAAATGCAAATTTTTAAGGAGCCAATTGAATAAATTCACTTTAGGGGTCCATTTAAACAACATCTGGCAGAGACACGTTCATTTCAAAGATTTATTTCCAATATTTTTTGGCTTACAGACACTGTAGCCGTATCTGCGAACGAAGTGAGAGTTTTCAGATTTAGGGTGTTCTTCTGTGCATGTTATCTCCAAAACGAAGTCGGTGACCCCCCCCCCCCACAATTTTTTTTTATTTCTGACATCAGTTACCAATTATCTTACAGTGGTGAAAGTTTCAGAAAAAAATCAATGGTAGAAACTTTTTGCGCGAACGTCCTTAATAGAACATGATTTCACACACAAGGTAAACTCATTATCTGATTGGCTACAGGTAACTACTACTGACCAATAGTAGGCGGCCAACTGTTTGGTCCAAAAAAATATTGGATCAATCATTGTTTTTGGGAAATTCTTCACCCACCCCACCCATGTTTCTGCACTTAGCATAAGTCATAAGTCACTGAGAAACATGGGCTAGGGAGGGGTGGGTGAGTTTTTTTCCCAGCAATGAAAATTAATCCAAAATTTGAAACAAAATCGTCCTTTTCTTTGTTAGCGGAATGATCACTGGGTTACTGGTATCCTAAAACAGTTATTAGACAGCTTGCTCTTGGTTTCTGTTGACTTTGATAGCTGGCTCAGGGCTTCACCCGTCTTCAACTATTTAAGTAATAGTGTGTTTCTGTCAAGGAACTATCGGCTGATAGTTGCCCCATGGAAATTTGATATTCTTAAAACAAATATTTGCCTGAGAAGCGAAGCTTCGATATAATTATGCTAGTTTTAAGAACATCAAATTTCCAAGGGGCAACTATCAGACCGATAGTTCAGAGACCGAAACACTCTATTGTCTTTATTGTTCACCATCTCTAAATTTTCTTCCGCGCGCACATTCACAAACTAGCATCTTGAGCTACCGAAAGCCTGCATGCTTACAGAAAAATTTCACAGACGGACACTATCCATCCGGGTATTTTCTTCGGACGGGCACAATGCACTTATAGTGCCCTCCGCGAATGAACACTATTGCGCCACATGTTTCAATTAGACAATGAGAATCAGAGAAAATTTAGTGGTGAATTATAGACCCTATGCAAAAATGTCTGGTCAAGTTTGTTAAGATTCCGATTGCAACACTTGGAAGTAAATAGCATAATATACTACTCTGAGAAGTTTCAGTGTTTTTGGTTAAATTCCTGCAAAATTGTGACTGATTTAAATTTAAGAGATTTGTATGGAAAAAGCTACTCTGGCCTGCCTAGCCTTGCTTTCATGTTTTTGGCAATATAAATGGTCCTATAACTTTCCATTGGTTAGAAGTATAGCCTCAAAACTCCATATATCGATTTCATTTGACTTAATCTTCAAGGGAAAGTAATTAATTCTCTTGACAAATGTTTCTTTTCGGGGCCAAAAAATAGCAGCCGCCATATTTGCATTGGGTCTATAACAGCTGATAGAAACCTCCAGCTCAACATAATTAGACTACTTTATAAAAAATAGCACATTAATTAAAATGTTATTGACAGTTTTGTTTAACTACTTTGGCAACAAGTCCTGGAATGTCATACATGCTCTCCAAGAACCTGCAAGTTCACAAAGCATCCTTGTAGCCAATCAGATTGGGCAGCTCTGTGTCACATGCCTAGATGGATTGTGTCATCTAAAATCTCCTTGAATATTGACTTGTTATTTTTAGGATCCCAAAAAGCCAGCTCCTAGCAGGAAGACAAACAGTAGACAACAGAATGATTCTGTCTCTGGGAGAACAAGATCCCGAAAACGAAAGTGACAGTGAACAACGTAAATCTTTTAGCCAATTATTGAGTTTAATTCGCAAGTAGTCAGTGAGTAGTAATATAGAATTGAAAAAGTCATATGCATTTTTAAATGTTAAGTGTTGAACAAGTACAAGACCAAAATTCATATCAATTTTTAAATTAATTTCTTTGAGTTGTGCAGTCTAACAGCTAAGGCAGAATGCTGATCTAATGACATGATGTGCCCAAGCTCAAAATCAATCCTTGTTACTGATTACCTTCAAGTTCTGATAATTTATACGGGTGGGACACTTGTCTGTAAAACGAAACAAAGTGCCATTCCTATGGTAAGCAATGTGTTTGCGTTGTTTACTGCATATTTATTCATATTTGTTTGTAAAGTAGATGTCAATCACTTGAGAATTAATGCTTGAGTCCAGAGTAGGAACATCATTGGATTTAGACCTGGTTCACACTAGCAACATAACAACATAATGGCAAGGTCAGGCGAATGCTAAAAAGTCCTCAGACAAGTGGTCCATTATCTCTAAGGGGTTATGCTAGAGCAAACAGTGCATCTCATGCATATGGTGCAAGTCAAATCGGCTAAGGAACAATGTCATACTCCGATGCATTAAATTCTCCTGAATACCCCCATCATAGTTAATAATTTTAGGGGAATGGTTATGAAACTGCTTGCACACAATAGTTGTTTACCTCTGCCTGAAAAACTAAACAATTGAAACGTTTCGGTTAGAGTACATAATTCATGTATAGTGTACGAGTGCAAAACAATAGATTGTGCAGGGGAGGGTCATGGACCTTTCAACATAAATCTTGGCATCTTTGTTTGCTTCTATGAAGTTTTCCAGGTTTCCTAACCAGTCCCCTCTGTTGGCTATGCATAAAGCAAATGACTTGGAGCATGTCTGGATTGTTTATCTTTAGACTCTCCGTTCATGATCAGACTCCACAAAAATATCTAGTGCTCTGTCTAATTGGTATACAGGTTTCAGTTCAAATCCCAAATGATCTCAATAGACATTGTGTTGAAACACCCTGCAAGCTGATCTTCCTAGAAAAATGGATTGTTTCCTTATTTTTGTAGAAAGATCGAAGGGAGTGTGAATGTATGTATGAAGGGACCTCTGCTAGCAGGGTATAATGAAATTGAATTTATGAGAAATTACACCTGTTTTCAGCGAAAACATACTCTTAACTTTTCATTGCCAAAAACTGTGATATTAGCTTATACATATTGGTCAACTAATTTTCATACCACTCAATGAATTGTGTTCAAACCTGATTGTTTTTTTGTCTAATTTAAAAGCTATAGAAGTATTAACCTTCCTAGCTGTTAAACTGTCTTCAAGCACACAATAAAAACATTTTCTGAGTAAAGTCAGAAGATTAAAATTTGTGGCTAGATTTACCCATTTTTACATCTTTTTAAAAGTTTGCATATTTTTGCTTGAGCAGAGTTAAATATCTTTGTAATCAATGTATTTTTATTCTAACATTTAAAATTAGTATTGTAGCATTTAGTAATAAAATTATTTTCTTGGATGAAATCATTCTTATTATATGCACACTCTACTATTACTACTGTTGGTCAGCTTCCTTGTGAACCCTACGTCAAATACCCTGGGTCATGGCTGTGACCTCCCTGCCCAAAAAATTGCACTGGCAATGGAATCTCTGACTGGTAGCATTAAACTGGTATACAAGCACTCAAAAATTGCATTAAAACATGATGCCCCAAATTTGCCTGCTTATTGAAATGTTGACCATTCCAAAATAGGTCGCCAACTAAAACTTGAAAGGACGTTGTAGGTTGTCGTAGTGGCACAAAAGGAGCATGTAATGAAGAACCTGATCAAGCAATCTATCATTTCATTTGAACACCAACTTGACACAGACTGTCATTTTTTTCTTAGTTTTCTTCCAATTGCTGTTGTCCGAAACTGGGTAGGCACCAGCCCCGTTTGACCCAACGGTTTGTACGCTCATAGCCCCAGTGTAACTTAGCTACACAGGCATTTTCTGTATTAATTTATAAATAAGACTGATTTCCTGATTGTGTTTGATTATTGGACTGTATCATTGCATCCTTGACATTTTTTGAAATATTATAGCTTGAACTTTGCGTATATCTGGTTGTTTATTTTCGCTATTTTACCAAGATGAAGAGTTCAAACAGACAACGTCTGTCATGTAAGGAAAACCACCATGCTGTATGACACGAAACAGCCTCCCATTCTTCCCAGACCCTTTTCCGATAATATCAATCACAAAGGCATGCAAAGCACACTGGTTGAGGTGTGATAAACGATTTCAATTGCAAAGAATGGAAACCTGTCAACATTGCACTTGCATTTTAAATTCTGACAGTAACATATAACAATTGGTTCATGCTTTAGCGTGCATCATTAAGTTATGGTGCACGCAGCAAGTTTGGAGAGCACAAAAGAAGCGTAAGAGTTGCACCATAACTTGATGGTGCAAGGCATGAAACAATGTTTTATAACAGTGCCAGCAGAAATGTACATCAAAAAACCCATGCGAGAAAAAACATATGGCAAAGTGATTTGCTCACGCTATCAGCATGCTCCATTGGATTATAGAACATGCTTACGTATACTGAATTTGATTGTGCTGCTCTGCTAGCTAGACATACAATTTTCTTGATCCTGTTTTGTTTTGAGTTTTCCCTGGAAAAATGGGCCATGATGGAATAATCAGAAAAATCTTAGATCAATTTCCATTCAGGATTGCCAGTCAGGGAAAAACAATAATTTTTCAAGGTCGGGGAAATGTTAGACGTTTGGCAAAGTCAGTGAAAAGTCAGGGAATTTTTAGTTATTTCCTTTCAGCAAAACATGGTGTAACATGATTGATTTTGATACTGTTCAAGTGGCATGTGCAGAAGCAGTCAGGTGTTCCTTTAATTTTATTTATCTAATCTAAGGTCAGGGAAAATTGTTCAAAGGTCAGTAACAAGTCAGGGAACTTTTTAGTTTCTGGTAAGTGGCAACCGTGCCATTTTTAAGGGCAATTTTAAGAAAGTGACACTTTGGGCAACACAGCCCAGACACAGAAGAAGTGCAATGAAGAGCATTTTTATGCAAAAAATAAGTTGCAAAGCTGTATGGCCATTTCCTCTATTTCACTCTTTAGCTTGATAATTGCATATGGACTCCCCTATTTCTAAGAACTTTCTCCCTTTACTACGATAATTCCTTCTGGGCAATACATTTAAAAGCATCCAAGTTTCTCTGTTCACCAATTTCTTATCCTTCCCAACAGAAGAAGTGATCCTATTACAGAGATATTCCTGGAGGCATGTTGGATTTGATACCAAACCTCCACGTGGCTGGAACTTTTATACCAGTACTTTGTGTTAAAATCCACTAAAGCTGAGATAACGACCAATTGCCAGACAACTATGCGTGCAAAGTACCCTGCTTCATATCCAGCATAGATAAAGAGTGCAGGAATTACATACATTGCAATAACAACGACAAGCATGAATTGACCACCAGGAATGTTCTTATAATGGGCAAGGCGGTCCTCTTCACTGGCCCACACCATATAAGCATTGCAGAATAGATAGAATGCAAGGATTTGACGACCCACTTGAAGGGCTTGGAACACTTTTTGTCGGCCTCTCTGACTGTCGGTGAGTCCTCCAGCGACAAAGAGATAACCAGCACATACTGCTGCAGTTCTTGCACCCATTCTGACCTGGGGGAAAATATACATATTTTCTTATCTCTGGAAATTAGTTTTTGTATATTTGTAACTCCATTTTATAAATCTCATATGCACAAAACTACAGAAGTACAGATTGAAGAATATGCTTATCAGTGACATGGTGAAATGAGGAATGCTGGGAGATGAAACAAATATTAATGAGCTTTAGCAATCCACGATGGCAAACGAAGGGCAAACGCTTGAAACGTCAGCTCTCGAATCTCTTTACGGTGGCCAATTCACATTATTAACCCAGTTGATAAAACCAAATTATAAGCAGAAAAATAGCTCCGCATGTGTCTTAAGTCTTTGTATATTTCTTTGCCATCCTCTGGAAAATGTAAACAATAAATTCTGAGTATTTTGGTGTTGTCCCCAAGTTACTGGATATAACTTTGTACATGTATGATCAGATTTTGTGAGGGTGATTCACAAGCTGTGAAAATGAGTCAAATTCCCCACCTCTGGGACAACATAAGTGGTCAAAGTATCAAAATGCCCCACTAAACCACTACACAAGATGGCAGCCATATCCAAACTCCCGATCAAAATCCCCACTCGGGGACAAACCTCAGTCAAAATCCTGTAAGTGACCCGACCCCCCCCCCCCCCCAAGTACAGCTTAACATTGATAGGTGCATTAATAGTAACACGTGGTCTGTGCAGGGAGTGGGGCAACCTCGTTTCCAGGGTCTCTCATCTTCCTGCTCTCCCTTCCTCGCTCTTGGAGGGCGGGAAGATTGCGGGAGGCATTGGAGGGTTCTCCGAGGGACTACTCCCTAAATTAATAATAATAACATCCGCACATCGTAACTTTTTGTCAATCTCAAATAAATGACCATATTTTCCCAAGGAAAAGCACTTGGCATTTAGAATGGGGATGGCATTGAAGAATCACACTTATGAATAAGCTGAAAACATTGAGCTACTTACAATCAAATATTCCGAATATCGTTTTCGTTGAAAGAGAGTGATCGTAGTGTAAATTACTGCATGCAAAGCTGCAGCGAAGCCACATGTCCTTCTCTTGAAATCCAAGGTCATTCCCGTTCCACAAACAAAGAAAAATGCGGCATTGACGTATACAAGAACATACTCGCGGCGTAGAGTGTCTCTGAAGGTGAAAATCTGCCCTGGCAGGCTTTCGGCTTTTTCTCCAGTAGACATCAAAAGCATAAATAATTCTATAAATGGAAATCTAGTGATAATAAAGAGGCCTAGAGCGTCCAGTATACGAAGGGTTCTGTCCAATCCAGCCATAGTCGAGTTAACGAGTACAACAAAGCGGAGACTGGACGGAGAAGGACTGGACATAAACATGCGCCCGCGATTTGTAGAGGTACTTCTTGCCTAAGCGGGGAGGGGTGAAGGAGATTCATTCATTAGTGGGTTCCGTGGAATTTCTTTTCATTTATGTTGTGCGAAATTGAAAGAATAATTATCTTCAGATTAAATTGCAAGTTACCATCTTCAAAATGGATCTTTCCCATGCAAAAGTCAAACACGGTCGACGGGTCCCCAGAAAACCCACGGCAAAACCTTACTGAGGGTTCTCCCGTTAGTGGAGTTGTTCTGCTTCAGCCTTGGAAACGATCCCTGAGTTGATGAAGTGTGAAGGTTGTTGTGCAAAATGTAATAATCACATTGATAACAACTGTAAGGTCACTAAACTTCCCTATAAAACTCGTTCTGAAAAATCGAGGTAAGGTGTTGCGAAGTATATATTTTAAATAGAGCTTTACGCCAATTCAATAATAAACGAATTAAGGTGAAGTGCAGATTTGAATGTGCAACATGGCGTATGTTTTGTGGTTTTGACGCATTTCTTTTCCCCGCATATTTCGTTTTAGATCTCGTGTAGTTAATCTTTCATCTCAGATTTTTAGATTTCTATATAGGAATGTTATGTGAGAAAAATACCCCTTGTTTCAAGTTTCAATTTTACATGCGTTTGATGAACGCGCGTCCCCAGATTTTCTCAGCTTCACGTGACGTTCATCAGCTTTCAAGCAAGCTTATATCTTTTTTCCTATTTTTGTCAAGTTTTTGCTCATAATTCAAACTTTATTCATCATTAGTATATTTAGTATCCAAAGCAAGGAATACATTGTGGCGGGTGTTGGCTTTAATCAGGGCTAACAAAATCCAAGCGGGTAGTAATTTCGGTTTGTAAACAACGAAATTCACAGAACAATACTTGGCTGATCCTTCTATTATTGTCCCCGGTATATCTTATATTGTGCGGTACTATGGGACATTGACAAAATTTTGAGTTTGTTGTTGATATGTCGAGGAGGAAATAGGGGGAAATTTGTCATTAAAAATGGGTGTATTTTTAGCTAAGTCTTATATATGTTATGAAAAATAGAAAAAAGTGCATGATATTTTTTACAGTAAATGTTAACTTAGTGAGCCCCCCGCAGAATACACCATCTAAAAATTAAATTCATAAACTTGGATGTGTACATTATGGTAATGAAAATCTCCTTTGTTTGATTACCAGTGACACTACATTCATCATTGTTGCAAGAACTTAATTAAATTTTTATTAAACGCTTCAATAAGCCTCATTAATTTGCTTATTATTTTTAAACACAATGAGCTTTCTTTTTTAAATACAAACTTATTTTATTAAATATCAAATCTATTGTTGCAATTTACTTGATTCAAAGTGGACATATGTTCAGTGCTTGGCTAATATGTGAAAAACTATGCAGGATAACATGTATAATTGTGAATTTGTAAGCTAGGATTAAAAGTGGATTGAGTGTTTTCCATGAAAATTATTTCATTTTTTCCATGGAATTTTATGTCATCTGTCATCTTTGTGGTGAACTGTTTATCTACTGGTGCTATAAACTAATTAAATTTGTAGACTAGCTGATTTATTCATTTGATATTTTTGTACTAAACAGTATTTTTGACATTTAATTTGGTGTGTTATGATAATATTTTTGATAGAGGGTTTTTGTAATTAATTAAATAGCATTTTTAATGCTAATTATCTAGATAAAGAAATTGTGGAAGATACTGTTAAGACGAATTTACTTGACTAGTAATTCACAATTTCAGCCGTGATTTACAGTGATAAACTTTGCAACTTTCCATCTTGTATGTCATGCAGTTGTCAGCCGTATTAAGATTTTTCTTGAATTCTGATAAGATCAGTACAATGAACTGTGAGCAGTAGGTGAGATTTTAAGTTTTGTGAAAGTGCTGGTCATTCATTATCATTCAAAAGAGGCTCTGAGAGAATTTGGTGTAAAAAACAATAAGTCAAAATTGAAATCTGATAATAAGATTTATTTTAAATTTCTAAATGCATTTAATTTGCACCCTTGCTAGTTCTGTCATTGTATACCACTATACAAGAACTTTACATGTCACAAAAGACATGTTAAGTTTTCCATCCTCTCACATTTGTGACAGGGCTGACTTTAAACATGTTATAATAAATTTCCGATAGTAGGTACTATCATTTTGCTATTCTTTCTTCCTTTACAGGGATGTCAGTGCCTCCTCGTCCTGATCCACCAGTGGTGGGCAAGGTAACACATAACAGCATAGAGCTGTATTGGAAGGCACCTGAGGAGGTCGATCAAGGCCACGGAGACAGCAGGGCTCGTTACTGTATTCAGGAAGAAGAACTGGGTCCAAAGTCCAAAGGATTTGGCAACGTGTATTCAGGCTACAGTACATCGTAAGCTGTACTTTCTATTTCAGTTTGATTTGTTTAGCATTATTAGTCAAACCTGTTTGAGCAACCACCTTTCAATCCTAATTTCCCTTATACTGTAAGTGAAGCATCTTGTAAGCTACAATTGATGGTAGGTCATCTATGGAACGTTTGACTTCTGTTTGTAACCTTCTTGACAGAAGATTTAACAATTGGGTCTCCTTTGATTTGCAAGTTCCTTTCCAGTGTCAGTTTTATATTACTGCTCTATAGTTAATATGTGATTCCAGCAGGAGCCTCTGTTGTCATGGTTGTCATCATCATCTTTGTCATTGTCTTAATTATCATTATTATTATTTGTAATCATTGTTTTCTTCATCACTAACTCGTGTATGACTGCTCTACCAGTAATGATCATGGTTACAGTTGCTTTTATCTTCAATGACTAGTATGAACATTTTAGAAATTAAGAAGCAGTTTATTGTACTGTACTTAGCAGGATGGGACAGGAGTCCAGGCGAATCGAGGCTGATGGAGGAACGGAAGAGGGGAGGAGAGATGGGATCCACTCGGGAAAGGGTGGGAACATGGAGGGTGGGACCCCCTCTTTTCCACTCTCCCTTACCACCACCCCCCTCCCTCCCCCCTCCTCCCCACTTTATTTGTAATATTATTGTGCAGGACATTTGTTAACAGTTTGTCATGCAAGCATACTGTCTGTTTGTAAAAAAAATATTATCTAAAATTTGACTTTTCTTGTTTACCAGGAATGTTTTTGAGGGCCTGGAGTCTCGCACACAGTATCGTTACAGACTGAAATGTATGAATGACTTTGGCTCAAGTGCTTGGAGTGCTGTCATCACTGTGTCAACGACAAAGAAGCCACAAACCAGTGAAGATCTTCAGAGAGCTGTAACTAAGGGAGATGTGGAAACTGTCAAGAATATGCTACCTGGTCAGGCTCATTATTAACCATTTACATCTTGCAGGGGTTTCAAAACGTTTTGAAGGAGGCATCAGCAACTGGAAGAGTAGGTGGCTGTTGTAAGTGAGCTTTTTTTCACAAGCTGATTGCCAGAGTAGCCAGCAGCATAATAGTCAAGTAACCAGTGGAACTCCCACAGTCACCGGCTTGTTTTGAAACCCCTGCTGACTTAGGGTGCATTCGTTTGGAATGTTCCGGAATAAGAATATGTTCTGGAATATATTCCGGCTATTCTGCTCCTGAGAGCAGAATAGCTGGAATGGAAATCCAGGTATTCCGGAAAGAGAATAGCTCCCAAACAAACGCTTACTCACATCATTCCAATTATTCTTATTCCGGATTGATCCCAAACAAACACACCCTTAAATTAAATCTTTACATTTCACTATTTTACGGATGATCTTGGAGACTACTGACTTATTAAACTCTTTTAATGTCACTCTTTGTAAATTGTAAGATGGCTCACTCAACATGACCAGAACCAGCATTTGAAATTGTATATCTGATTTTCCATAGCATGAAGCTTCTCTAGAGGCACGTTGCCACTTAAATGTAGGCGCCAGATCCATCACAGGATTGCGTCTAGTATTTTGTCTTGCTGTAGTGTACTGGGGTCTCGAGTAGCGATGTAAGGCAATGACAACTACTAGTAAACACAACTGTTTAATTTGCATGGTGAATTCCGAGAAAAGCACATGGCAAAAAGGAAAGCCTCTAGGGAGCATGCGTGAACATGAATATTCATGAGATATAACACTTGCTGGCGTAACAGTTCCTTAAAAGTACTAATAATTTAGAAGAAAAGCACTCTCGACTGATAGTGATTTTTATAAAGTAATTTGTCTTGCCTAGCCACCTCTCACACCTGGATTGCTCAATTTGGAGTCCACCACACTAACGATAGGCAACCACACACTGTCATTTCTGTCAGAAATTCTTTCAAAACTTTGTATTTTTAAAACTTTTGTTCTGATGAAAAAATTGCATTTATTTAATTGTATAATAGATTTATCTGCAACAGAATTTTGAATGAATTTTCACTTTTTAATCATAAAAATTTGCTGACTTGCACCAGTACCTGTGACAAGTAAAACGTTAATGAGCATGACAACAAAATCTAATGGGCAGTCAGTCAAACCGTTATAAAGAGAATTTTGTTTGTTCTTCAGGGCTGAGCTGGCAAGCTGTTGATTCACCTGACAAGTTTGGTCTATCTCCGCTCATGATAGCAGGTCTGTAGACATTTTAACTTTATTTTACAGCTGAAATTTCTGATTAGCATTTTTAATATTTTAATAAATATCTTCAAGAAAGTGTATTCTAGTTGCTTATTCAACTGTTGTGATCCCTGCTTCCCTTTTAATATCACTCTCCATGGGTTGCTGATATTGGTTTTATTTTCCCTGTTGCAACTCTAGCCCAGCGTGGGTATGTTGAAGTGGCAAGAGTCTTGCTGGAAAATGGTGCAGATGTGAACTTTCAAAGCATGAGTGGAAAGACAGCTCTGATGATGGCTTCCTTCTCAGGTTGGGCATGATCCTTTGTTTTT
Source organism: Blastomussa wellsi (assembly GCA_947652115.1). NCBI lineage: Eukaryota > Metazoa > Cnidaria > Anthozoa > Scleractinia > Plerogyridae > Blastomussa > Blastomussa wellsi. The sequence continues at coordinate 6,388,801 of OX393561.1, forward strand.
GTTTTGTAGCTTAGATCGGGCCTTGGTAATTATCTCTCCAAAAATTACAAACAAGTATCAAAGATATATGTGGGGGTTCGGAGAAAACTCCCAAATATTAATTGTAACTTCAGACTGACAAGAATCCTAAGGTGAAAAAATTCAGTTTTGTTTATACTGATCCATACTGGATTCTTTAGTTACCCTCAGATTTGTCGATTAGCTTTATCGGCCAATATCTCGGTACTATCTCGGTATCTCGATAGCATCAGTTGATGACATCCACTCATCCGTATGTAACTAAATTACCCTAGGATAAATGTTAGAAAGTGAACAAAATTTGGATTGGGTCCACGATACGAAAGCTAATTTAACTGTGGCACATTTCACTAATTTTGGACCTGTGATGCTAACTGAATGGTGGGAATTTTCAGGTGATTAAGGTCTAATTTAGGCTGCTGTACCAGAACTGATATACAGATCAGTCAAACTGTTAAATGTATTTTTTTTGTTTCGATTTTCTCTTTCAAACTTGGCAGGCAATGTGGAGGTTGCTCAGTTGCTAAGACAACACGGTGCCAATTGGGATTTGCTGGACAAGACAGGTTCAACGGCACTTCACTGGGCGGTGGATGGAGCTAATCTAGACATGATTCGTTGGATGCTCCAAGATGGCTGCAAAGTGGACGTCAAAGATGAAACTTCAGGTGATTGACTATAAAATAAAATAAACATTATAAGTTCCCTGAGGGCTTGGGGATTGGTGTGCAAACAAGGACGATTATCATAAGTTAATTTTTGGTGCAAGTATTGTCACGATTTTCTCAGCAATTTTTGTTGTGCCAGGGTTTACACTGCCAACTGGCAGGTGTCAACCAGCTGCAATTTCAGTGCAATGTGGTGGTCCTGATTTCAGCATGATATTGCCTGAGAATTCGTAGATCTTCGTACTTATGATGAAAACAAAATCTTTATTTATACGAAGTGTGTGAGATAGGTTAAGTCTGCACACAAGCCCATACGGCCGGAGCGTATCCTGGTTTCCTTAGCAAGAAGTGACTCAGAGTATTACTACTCCCTCCTGGATGGGATGCTAGTTCAGTTCAGGGTTACCCCCAGCAGTAAATTCACCGGTACCCATTTATGCTCCTGGGTGAAGAGATGCACTGTAAGAGTGAAGTGTCTTGCCCAAGAGCACAGTGCAGGGTGCTGGCCAGGGCTCGAACCCAGACCTTTTGATCCGGAGTCCCGTGCAATAACCATTTGGGCTCTGTGCCTTCCACATACAAAGTGCTTAGTGCTTGTTTGAATTAATCAACTTTTCACAGAAATTCTTGTGATAATGGAAGCGTGGAAGTTTCATATTGTGACCAGATGGTAGCGTCACCATCTAGCTTGCTCGCAGGCTAACACCTCACAATTCTATGTATCACAACAGCTATTTTCACTTGAAGTTTTTAAGCTGCTCAGTGCTGAAACAACCAGGGCAATCTTTCATGGAAATCGTCTCGCTGCTTGCTCATAAAGAGCGTGACAAGATCAAACTTTCAATCATGTAAATTAAATTTATCCGACTCAACCATTTCTCTCACAGCAATTCTGTATGATTAGTCAGTCTTACTGATCACACAAAAGCATGTTTTAGTTTGACGCATTTTATACTTAGCAGCGTCAGACAAGGTTTACAGGTTCACCTTAGTTAAAAAGCTATGACGTCATAAAAAGTTTTGTGACGTATTTTTTTTAGTATTATGAATCTCAACAAAACCATGCAATATGTGCAAGTTTTTAGCGTTTCTGTGTTCCGCAAGACTTATTAATTAATTGATATTGCAGTCTCTTGCCTGTGTAAACCACGGCCGAACAGCTCTTAATGGTTAGTTTTCTACTCTTTTCAAAGGTTGGACGCCCCTGATGAGAGTGGCAGCTGTCAGCGGTAATGTGAACGTTGCCAAGGTACTGATCCATCACGGAGCAAATGTACGCACGATGGACAAAGAAGGCAAGAGCTCGCTTATGAACGCCGCGCTCAATGGATTCGAGGCGCTGGTCAAGCTACTTGTCAAGAAAGGCGTGCCTGTCAAGCTTAAATCAGAGCACGGTAAAACCGCGCTGGATTTTGCGAGGTCTTTTGAACACGAGAAGGTGATTCAATTCCTACAAGAACAAGTGGAAGCTCTGAGAAGAGCAGACAATGAACGCAAATTAGCTGAAGCGAAAGAACGTCGCCAAAGCCGCGAACAGATCGACAGTCATAGTTTGAAGTCTGTCGCAAACGCAACGCAAAGCGTACCGTCTGGAAAAGAAAACGGCGCAGTGATGTCGTAATGAACGTTTTTTGAATATTTGATAGAAGTGGTTGAGCATCAAATATGTATCTTTTTGGCATTTAATATCATTCCCATATTCATTAAAGATGGCAATGTTTGCGTGAATATTTTCAATAACTTTTATGCCATTATAACAGCTATTGAATGTTATTCACCGTGATAAAGTTTATTTTGTCGGTTTTTAACCTTGGTGCATATAATTGTTTTAAATACTTATTAATATATTAATAATTATGTGTAAATATTTAAACAAGCTTATAGCTTATTAAATTGAATATTACTTTTCCGTGTTTTACTGTAATAATACTTTCGTTCAAATATAACTAGTAATAGTTCTCACTAAAGCTGCCCCCGCTATTTCAAGTTCTATTTTTCTAATTAACTGTAGTCAAGTGAGACACGTGAATTTTTTTTTAAATTTACTTTTAATGGGAACGTTTTTGATTTTACTTATATTATTTGTTGTAACCGCAGACAGGCTTTGAGTCAATATAAACCAGTTTTTTTCCTTCTCTCAATCACTGAATATGCTTTTAGATTGTGGTGCGAGTCTTTCGCGCCCTGTTTGATTTGTGTCTGACAAATCGGAGTGTGACCGTGTCTTACAGTCAAATAGTAGATGAACAAATATAGAAAATTCGTGCCAGTCAATTCTTCAAAAACCTCGCTAAGCGAAGCTTGTTTCCACAACTTTGATTTCAAAGCAAATAAACTTCGATGCGATTGCCCACTTAGCTATCAATCGATCTATAAAGCTACAACCTTACCTTCAGCACTGGCAAAACCTCGTAGCGAACACTCCGTTCCCAGCATCCTTCGCTCTTTTATATGAATCCTTTCGACCCCCAGCGTAGTTTTTTTAGTCCTTTGCGCGCTTTTGGGCAATCCTTTGCGAACTTTTTCCTCAAAAATCGAGATTTTTTCTGCATCACACCGAAATCCGATACTCTATACGCGGGGACTTCAATAGTGGCCTCCTCGGGTTTTGGCCGTCTGGGCCAAAACCCTGCGGGGGCAATAATATACCTATATGTCTGACAATGGAGGACCTTGAAGTTGGGAGTTGGGGCCTTGAGTCCAGGCAGACCATTTGGTCCAAACACCGTTTTATAACTCTCTCATCCGCAGGGGCTCTTGCTCTCTGTGCGTTTTGTGGTTTCTTTCACCTCTCCCTACTAACCAGCCCGAACGAAAACAAAAGGCCTCTGTGGAGGAGAGAGTTCCAGTAGGGATAGTCGGGTCGCCCACTACCTCTCGGGGCACGTCATATCATCGACTCTTGAAAAAAATCGATAACAGGTCATAACAATTCACCTAGCTAGACCAAGAGAACTACAACCACAGACAAAAGTGTTGGGGAGGTTTCTTATTTCCCTCCTCCCCTTCCCCCTCATTCAGTGTTGTGCTATACAAAAAACTAAAATCACGTCATAGGACTAAGCATGATGTTCAGCAAGACTTCGACATTGATATGGGGGAAGGGGGGGGGGGGGGAGGGGTGGCTCAAGACAACTTCAGAAGTCGCGCTTACAGCGACAGTTCAGATCCATCTTAAAATTGACTGTATTCTCACCACCTTCCCAACTACTTTTGTCTGTGGTCGTATGTCCCCAGTCGTCTCCTATGAGAAAATTAGAGAGCTTAAGCAATGACGACGGCGACGGCTAGGACGACGCCTGCTAAAAAATGAATTTATATTTACGCACGAATCTCGCAATTGCCTTGATGCATTTAGTGCATCTATCGGTTTCAAACGTAGTTCTTGAGAAAATATATGGACGGCGTTTATTTTTAAAAAGAAAAACGAAAATTTAGCCCTCGAGGTTCAGGTTCTCCAAAGTATTCAGAAATTGGTCATTTCACGTTGTTGTTTTGCATAGGACGGCAAAGAAATGTACAAAGAATTATAACTCTCGTGCACAGCTATTGTACTCCTAATTAAATCTATTGTTTAGCGACGTTCTCGTTGACGTTGCCGTCGTGGTTTGCTTAAGCTCCCTAATAGCAATTTCTTGCCTCCTTCCCATCATTCCCCGCTCCTGCTATTTTTTTCTCATAAGAGAAGACTGGGGACGAGTCAGCTGTGAGGTAGCGTTTACACGGGCGAAGGAAAATAAATAGAGGTTCCGGAGAGGTAGTGTCTTAACGATTTAATCCGTTCGATGCCTTTCAAGTGAGTTCCAGTTAAGTAGTTTGTATCGTTTTTCGTGTGACCAGGGCAATCTCCCGATACCCTGCGAGCAGAGGTCCCTTCGATTTTCCTAGATAAGTCTAGGATGATCGAAGGGACCTCAGGCTCGATTTCCGCCGCTCTTTCGAGTCCGAACAGCGGCTGGTAATCGAGCCTAAAGGGACCTCTTTTCGCAGGATCTGCTCAGTGCGCATGATCTCCTCACGTATGGTCCGCTTCTAGGCTTTTGACCCCGCGAAAATTGGGACAAGGGCAAAAATATGAGAGGAGCGGGGGGAGGGGAGGGGGGAAACAGGGAAAAGGGAACACGTTTTCTCCCCTTTTCCCTCCCCTCTTATATTTTTTTCCTCCTCGCGGCCAAAAAGTGAGAAGAAAATGTAAATCAGGGCGGCAGATTGGGTGGAAGAAGGCTTCTCTTTCGCCAACTTGAGTGGATCGTGAGTGCTCCAGATGCGGGAACGCTTGTTTAGCCGACTAGTTTTGGATCTGCTCTGGTACCTTTCCTTTTGAAGAATAGGTTTCTGACCGAGAGCAATTCTTGAGGTCCTTGGTTGTCCTTTTTAGCTGCTACTAACCCAAAGTAAAGGTGCCAAAAAAATGAATAAAAAATGGATAAATAAAAATATACTGTAAATAAACATCGACTTGACCCAAACTAAAATTAAAGTTAATTCAGTAAACTGCAGCGGTATCCTTTTGTGAAACAAGCATTATCTCATAAGGGACTCAAAACTAAGTTCTCTCGAAATCCCGCCCTACGTAAGGTAGGCTCTAGAGTTCAAGTTGCTACTGTTTTGGGTTCTTTGCATATTTTTCCTGTTGGTTGTTCTATTGTTCACCCGCAGCGGGGGTTCAGAGTAGCAAGACGTTCATGTGAGGGCTTGTGAGGAGTCTAGGTCACGTCGCCAACAGGCAAAACACGTCGTCCCAACGTTGAAGTTAAGTACCCCGCCCCGAAGTTTAGCTGTGTTCTTAGGTCGCTCACTCCAGGAGTAAGATCAGGAAGCGACCAGAGAAAACAGTTGAACTTCAAGCCATTTATATATACTGGTTGAATGTAAACGGTAGCGCATAGCCACAGTTAAAGGTAGACCAATTATGACGCTAAAAGAAAGAGAATGAATGGGAATAAACTGAATGAATGGGAACTAAAATGTGAGCATTTCGCGCCACTCGCCCCAGCAGCGCCAGCGGTGCCGCGCGGTAACCCTGGAACCTACTGCAGGAATCCAAAATGGCGGACGAAGATGAAGTAGAAATTCGAGGAGTTAAACGACCTCTTGTGGAGAATTACAGCGATGATGACGAAGAAGAAGAGGCTAGAAGGAAAGAGGGTAACCATTTTAATAATCGAGATTTCATCCTTGTCTGAAAAGCTTTATAATTTTACTTGTTGTTGGAATTTCCATTGTGTGCATGGCCGTTGATCTGGAAGCTCATTCATGCGTGCATGGATTGCATGTTTTTTCTTCATTTCTAAGTCCTCATTCTCTATTTAGTGTCTGAAATTTTCCCAAAATAAGTTGCCTCTTTATTGCTGAGTAGAACTACGTCAAGACTGGAAACTAGGAATGGAAAGTCAACATTCAATTAACACTGAAGTCAATTGAAAGGGGTTATATGGAAAACGTTTGATTTTCCGCTAAAAAGCAGCTCTGTGCTTATGATACAGTGTGGATTTTTCATGCTCTGATTGGCTAACAGTTAGTAGTGTTTAGAAATAGAAGCAATATGTATAATTTCTAAATTGTTTGTGTGTTTCTAATTGCCTTTATTGTGTTTTATGGCAGCATAGTATGCAGCTGTAGGTTCTTTATCTAGCTTGTAGTTAATCAGAATAAAATTAAGTTGCCACTAACTGTTCTGACATGTAGCTATTAGTTATCAAAGCAGCATTTTTATGCTTGCACAGTAATCTTGTGCTGTGGAGCAGTTGAGGCCATTTTACAGTTCTGTGCTTAGTTACCAAGCCTTTGAGTGGAATTGAGGCTGAAGGTGACCTTGCTTAGATACTAACCCTCTTGTTTTGTTGTTATGCTAAATAGTTTCTGGTCTTTATCATGACAAAGTCACCCTGAGCCTCGCTTTCACACAGAGGCCTGGTTACATGTCACAGAACTGTAAAATGGTCTATTGCTTATGATCAGTGATTGGTTAACCACCCACTCCACCCATCAGAAACAAGACAAAAACTAACTACATCTTGGGAACATGTGTTTTCCCATACTTTACACTAGTCATTTGCATTTGCTGTTTATTGATTCATTCTGTTGTTTGCAACAAGACTCATAGAGTGAGTACCGGTAGTGAGTTTCAATTGAGTGTCGTAAAAACAAAACCAAAGTAATTACTTTGGCCAATCACAAAGGACTGAGGCAATCCAGTGATCCAAACAAAACCTGAAGCCATTACTCCTAGCTGAAATGAAGCGAGGGAATGGTGCACGCATGAGTCATGATTGGTTTTGGTGTAATTGGTTGAAAAAGTGAAACAAGATTTTTAAACCAATCACCGAGCAGAGTAATGCAACAAGAAGCGATTTTTGAATATCCAGTAAACAAGAATGTTAATTATTAATCACAGTTACAGAACAGTTTGCATGACTCATGTTAACCTGTTTATCTTGAGTTCTCAAAACTGTCTGGCAATAGCTTGGTTTTCACTAGCAGTGGAGTCGGAGTCATAAGAGGAGTCGCAAGAGTTACAATCTAGTGAAAATCAAATCGACAGAGTCACAAGCAGAGTTCTAATTCTGCTTATGACTCCATCGCTTACAATCTGGTGAAAACTAGATTGTTGGATTTGCAAGCAGAAAGGAAGTACTCAGAGTGCCTGAAACTGGCAATGTGATTGGTTTTTTCTTCCGCTTCTGCTTACAACTCCAACAATGTAGTCTTCACTAGTTCACAAGTAACAAAGTCACATGCAGAATTGGAAGAAAGTGGAAACCTTCTGATTCTTCCAATTCTGATTCCGCCATGCTTCTGACTCCGCTTATAACTGCGACTCCGACTCTGACTGGTTACTTGTGAAAACCAGGCTTAAGTGAAAACATTTGTTGCTTCTACAGAACACAGTGCTTATCAGAGTAGGCATTGTCCATATCTTGACACTATAGACAGGTATGGAACTTATTAAAGTGCTAAGTATTGGTTATAGAAGATGTTATGATATAGCATTTGGCAGGGTTTAATTAGTATAGTAAAAAGTTAACCCTAGAGTATTAGTAGTTTGAACAGTGGGAGGGTGGCAGAACTGTTGTTGTGGACTGATATTTCAACAACCTAAGTGGAAGACATCTTCAGAGTCAAGAGCAAAAACTTTACTTCAGTCAATGTCAAATGTATTTAGCTGTAGATACATTAGACAAGCTAATTGGGGATATTAAATCAAACCAAAATTGAAATTAAGAGAACAAAAAAGAAAGAAAGGCACGCTAAGGGTGCATTTCTTTAATAAAATGCAAGGTTGGATTGGTTTTGCGTTTATTTATTAAACAGATTAATCCAAGATCAATCGGGTCATGTTGCATGAAAGGAACCGAAGAATCCACTCTGGGCAAGGATTCGTAATTTGTTTTAGTTTTGCATAGTTACCTTCAGGAACTTTCAACTGCCTGCTTTCTTGATGAAGTAATAGAGACAAAACTGTAACTTCACATTTGATTGTAATACAAGTTAGTCTTTACCCAATTCTCCTTCTTTCAGGCAATGCCAAAGGGGAATATTTTTGTTTCCTTCGTTGTATTTTCGAGTTTACTAGGCAACTTCTCTCACAACTCTTGAAAACAAGCTGCCATTTGTAGGTCACGTGGTAGGGTCTGGGCCAATGAAAAGGAGGGAAAAAATGAATTGAATGATAATTCCATTTATTGATGCTCTCATTCTTGCAGTTCAAACTGATTTCAATGTTTCAAAATTCAATAAAAAGAAAATCTGCAGTCCTTACATTTAATATGTCATATTCTTTTCCCACAGGCATGTGCTCGACTTTGATTTCGAGAAGCTTTGTTCTGTGTCGTTATCTCACATTAATGTATATGCCTGCTTAGTCTGTGGAAAATACTTTCAAGGTGAGGATAATTCAAAATAATCTTTGTGAGCACAGTATTTTTATTTGCAAGCATGAGTGTTGACAAAAGTTATCCCTTGTGAGTAACAAGCACTTTACAAAAAGCTATCTCCATTAAAAACTGAGCATGCATGTAATTGTAAAAATATGAAAGCATGAGCAACAAGCACTCACAAAATATCTAGGAACCATTCATGATCCCTGATAATGGATACAAGTTTGAGGAGCTTAAGTACAAAATTGATCAGACCATATTGTCATGCTATAATTTGTTTCTGTACCTATAGGCCGTGGGCGTCGTTCCCATGCTTACACACACAGTGTACAAGTTGATCATCATGTGTTTTTAAATCTCCGCACACTGAAGGTAATCTGTTTAGCGATGGAAGCTTAAGCACAAGCACAAGAGTCCATGCCAACACAGAGAAATGCAAGAGTCCGCACATGCAACAAATTAGTTTGATCGAAGAGTTTGCATTTCACTATCTTTTAATGGACTACTGTGTTTTAATCATCTCTGAGTTACTACTTGGATTAAAAAGTTAAATGCTGAAAGATTTTTCTTTGACATATTAAAAACTTTAATTGTAAAAAGCTAATATTTGAGTAACTTTTTTTAAAATGTTTAGTTTTTGTAAATGTCAAATTTTAGGTGTTTTATATTTTTAATAACTTTTGCTAACAAACTCAGCTGTTCTAGTCTTTGTACCTTTTAAAGTTTTGTAGTCTTTGTTTTCTGGTGAAAGTTCAGCGAGTAATGAGCTGTCTTTCAGTTGGTGAAATCAGCTCATCCGAAACCAGGCTGTGATGACGTCCATAACTAATTAGCTATCTGTAATAAACATTGAGACCATAGAGACTTCTTATTCCAGAGCACTTTGGGTTGTCATTGTCTTTAATCTTTAATCTTTAATTAGGATAATTGTCTATAGTTTACACTAATCCAGCAATGGGCAGTGGCAGCTATTAACAGCAGCATACTACATACATGAATAATTAACAATTAACAATAACATTGAAGTCGCTAACGCAAAATGAGAGCCTTGAAGTGAGCAATAGAAGTTGCATGGATGACTGGTAGGGGAAGCCTATTCCATTCTGGGATTGTGCGGGGTAGAACAAATACTTATAAGCATTAACTGAGGAAGGTAAGTGCATGAATTTAAATCGTGTGGCTGCCTGATATTGGGGAATCTAGGAGTTATTTCTAAAGGATTGTTCTTTGTTACCTTAATTATGACTGGTGGCAGTGAGAAATGCACTTCAGTAGTTAGAAATTGAACTACAGAGTTTCCACTGCTTTCTGAAAGGTATTCTAAAGCTACTTTCAGAATGGTGATGACTGTTTCTTCTTTTTCAGTTTTACTGTTTACCTGATAACTATGAAGTTATCGACTCTTCTTTAGATGACATAAAGGTGAAAATTTTGTTGTAATAAAGTGGAGATTAAGTAATATGTGATAAAAAGTTGAAGAAGTACATTCTTTTTTTTGGAATATTGGCGCATATAGTTTGTTCTTTCTTGTTTTGCCTGTTAAGGAAGTTTTGTACAATTGGTCTTTTGTAGTATGTATTAAATCCAACATTCACTAAAGATGACATCACTCAGTTGGACAAGTCAGCAAAGCTGTCAAGAGCCTTTGATGGAACAACTTATTTACCAGGTAAATACAAGAGTTTAATTATCTATTCTTGACTGATACATGTAGTTAAAATGTGTTACATGGTGCGTCTGTGTATGTTGTAGTTTCCATTCACTGGGACTTGTAAATAAAAATTACTGAATATTTTATCCCACTGACTAATTGACTTTGAATGTAGGTCTTTCTTTAGCAACTCAAATTTGTCTTAGTTTAGTTTTTTCAATGACAGTAACAGACCTGACCCATGTTTGATATGGGGGTGCTTCTGGGGGGTTGAAACCCTGACACCATTTAGGACAAACAACGCCAAAACACCCACCCTGTTTAGGGCGAAGGCAAATGTTTTTTTTGCTATAACGGTAATATCTAGTCCTGTAAATGACCTGAACTTAACATTCACTGAAAGTCTTGAAGCCATACCCTGTCTAGGATGGCTCCAGACCCTGAGTATACCGTAGTACCCTGTTCAGGACTGGGGGGTCAAAAACCATACCCTATCCAGCGGCACACCCCAGTATAGCCCATATAGGGGAGTAACCCCCTCCCCCTCAACCGGGGTAGAAGTGGCCCACGTTGATACCACTCTCTGCTTAAAATAACCACATTACTAGCATAGTGGCCTTGGTAGTGTAGTGGTTATCAGGCCTGTCTAGCTAGAATGGCAGAAGACATGGATTTTTCTTTCTTTAAATCTGACGTAATGAAAGTAGTGTGTGACACATTAAATTCAAGTTTGTATTGCAGCAACTCTTCCTTGGGCTTTGACAGTAATTTTGTAATGCATGAATGTACATCGTTTGTGTCTTTTCCAGGTATTGTTGGACTGAATAACATCAAAGCAAATGATCACTTGAATGTAGTCCTACAGGTGAGGAACTGTTTTATGTGTGACCTTACAGTCAAACAATACATGTTATCATTTTATACATTTTTTCTCTTTCTTTTCATTGGCTTAGAGCCCACAACATCTGAAAAACCTGTCTAATGATATATACCGGTAATTGTCGGCTAGTGTACATTGTTGTCAAAATAAGCCAGCAATCGGCGCATTTCACCTGCTATTCCGAATACTGTGCCGGCTACTTTGAATGTTATTAGGTCAGTTCTGAGTGTGATATTGGAGGAATAAAATGGAAATAGCCGCTTACTTTTTGAATGGAACCTGCTATTCAAAAACCCACTGACAACCCTGAATGTGCATTAGCAAAATATTGTTTTACTTAAACATGCGCAGTTCTATCACCCTCTGAAAAAAAGTTGTTTTCAGAGTTGTCAGAGAATGATTTCAAATGTCTATATTAGGTCAAAATCAAGCTCAGTAATCAAAATGATAAAACAATTATTAAGCTTGGTTATCACAAGATATGGAAGATAATTATATCAGTCACAGTAGGTAGCTCAACTTGGTCCAGTAAAATTGTCTGACTTGTAATCATTTGACCTGTATAAGTAAGATTGCGGGTTACACAGACTTAAAATGGTTTTGTCATTTTTGTCTCTATTTGTTTCTTCAGGCATTGGCATTCATTCCTCCAATCCGTGATTTTTTTCTCAGAGAAGAAAACTACCAAAACATCAAACGTCCTCCTGGGGACATTATGTTTCCATTAGGTAAGAGAATTATCCCATTCAACCTTAGTATGGTGAGAGCTAACTAACTAACTAACTAACCTTAGTATGGTAGGTAACTAAAGACACTAGGTAAGTTTGAGCCTGGTAGTGATTCATCAGGGGAGACCTTATCCTGGTTTCCAATTAGCGAGTGTCAAGGAGCATCTCCACTCCCCACTGGATGGGATCTACTAGCCCATCACATTATTACCAACAGCATTACAATCACTGTCCCCTTTCACTCCTGGATGGAGGGAGGCACTGTGAGAGCGAAGTGTCTTGCCTAAGTCAACATTATCATAATACGCGTTCAATACAGGGTCCAGTACACTAACGACGCCACCTTGCTTCCATCTTCCCTCTCAGTGTAAAGAGGAGAGGGGGGCAAGGGGTGGGAACCCAAGAGAATAGGAAACAGGAGGTGTATGGGAGGCAGGAGGTGACGTGAACTGGGAAAGGTGGAGCCAGGAGTATAAGGTATGGGCGGGAGGTACACAATGAAGGGGAATCTGATGACTGGTTGATGACTGGTTCTGGTGCGTAATTCTAAATGCAGATATTACCAGTAGTCCATATACTTGGCAGCACTTTGTCATGACAGTTTGTTATTATGTAAAGCTCCGTCATATGCATGGGTGGAGAGAGACACTGTGAGAGCAATGGTGTAACAATGGCCCTGGCTAAGGCTCAAACTAGGAAGTGATCAACTAAGCGAATGGTTAGATATTGATAGATAAAAAGACTGCATGACCATAATTTTTCATTAAGCCTGTTACTTAATATTTAGCTTTCATTGTTAACTTGTCAGTTGCTTATCTACTAAATTTTGCCTTCAACTGCAATGTGCAGTTAACAGGTTTGGTGAACTAATTAGGAAGATCTGGAATCCACGTAACTTTAAAGCCCATGTCAGCCCTCACGAGATGTTGCAGGTATTGAATATAAATTATCATAAGTTGAATCCACACAGAAGGAACCGATATCATTAATTTTAATTATTGTTGACCTGAATGATGGTACGTTGCACTGGACTTGGTGAGCATTTTACAACCACAAGCCCAAAAGTGTGACACATTTAATATAGCTTTGTGCAGATTAAATCCAAACAGAAGTTAACTGCAAGCTTCCACAACTTCTGATTGGATAATGAAATGAAAGAATATGAAGTAATTAAAGTGGTACTTTCATTTGGGGCTCCTTGCTGTAAATGTTTTCAGTTGGATTGCAGATTATGTTATTGTATTTCTTGTAGCTGTTAACCAAACGTTAATTTCCTCTACATTTCAGGCTGTAGTCCTCTGCAGTAAGAAGAGATTTCAGTTTACTGAACAAGGTAAATGTCCTTTCATTACACCATATGTAGCAACAGTTTAACCTGAAAACAATAGCCTGATTTAGCTCAGCAATAAGTGCTCATGACTCAAAAATGAAAGCTCAGTGACCACTACTTCTTATTATTGATTTCCAATCAATGAGTTGAGCCTGCGATAACATAAATGATTATTTTGTAAAGATGGCATGCAAACAAGGCAAACGGGTCAACAAAATTGACAAGATAGTGCTCAATGACCCATTAGCTTCGTTTGTATGTCAACCCACTGAGAACTCCAATGACAACCATTATTTAACATTTGCTTTTCATTTATCAGGTGACCCTGTTGAGTTTTTTTCTTGGTTTCTGAACTCTCTTCACACGACTCTTGGTGGAACAAAGAAAGCAACTAGTAGTAAGCGAATTCCATTAATGTTACATAAATGCAAAATTACATTTGAATGCCGTCTTTCAGGGACCCTTTTAATACAGGAAGGTAAAGATAGGGTTACCACGTAGGTGGATATATTCTTAGTTGCCCTGACAACTTGTCTGACTTCTGCCGGTTAGGATTCACTAGCCACAAGCTAACAGACAGGACTTTCTTTGTGCACTGCCAGATGGCCTTGTAATTATATGCCTTGGATTTTATGAATTTGATCATTTGCTCTTAAATTTTAATGATATTCTTTTTAACTTAAAGGTGTCATTTACAAAACGTTTCAAGGCAAGATGAGAGTAACTGCTCGTAAACTCCCTCAAACTGAGGTATGTGTCAAAACAGACAAAAACTGTTAAAAAAAATAAGTACATTACAGTGTAATACAGCTCATTGAAAGCCTTAGAGAACATCAGCTAAAGGTAATTAGTAATTGTATTGTTATGTTAGCAGCCAAGTGTTTCGTATGGCACAGCGAAAGCCTTGAATACTCTTAAGTAGACATACAATGAAAAATCAAGGAAAATGGATCATAACATGAGCAGCATGTATCATACTGGGTTGTTTTTGTGTCCAATTAAGAATGAAGAAGAAAGTAAAAAAGTTGTTGATGAGGAGGAATACAAAGGTTAGTGTGGCACACATAAAGTTTAGAAGACACCTCAAAAGAGATAACATAGCCATGAATAAAACCAGAAAACAGGACAACATCTTGCAGCAAAGTAGATGGATTCAGTTTGTTTGTCATTTACACTTGGAAGCTAGATTGTTTTTGGAAAAGCCAAATGCTGTATAAAAACTCAACCTGAAATTCCATGAGATTTGGCATCTTCCATTCATAAGAATTTACTCAGAGTGAATGTGGTGTGCTGAGTAGCCACACACAGTTTGAATCTGCTGGAAAGGCTGCCTGGAACTGGTGGATATTATGCATTAACATATAGTAAAAATTGTTTGTGTGCTTTGATTCATGCATAAATAATTGAGTCGAGTGCAACTAACTCAACTGGGACCACCCAACGTTAGAAAAGTCCAGAACAAATGAATCAAAGTTTTTTCATCAGTGGTAAATCTTCTACCCCCATTGTGATTGGTCTGCTGATGAAAACAAACTCTGATTCTTTCATTCTGAACTCATTGAGCTTGGTTGTCTAAAAAACATGCGGTGGCCCTGGTTGAGTTAGTTGCACTGTAAATGAGTTGAAATTATGATTCTTGAGCCACTAAAACAAATACTGTAAACACCCACAGATAAGCTGCACCTTTCACCTTTTTACATTTCTAAACACTGGGAAGAGAGTTGAAAATACAACACACAGCAGAGTATTTTGACAAAGTTTGAGGGGTTTGTCAATTAAAACTAAAACTAAGGAGAAAACAAAGAAATAATATCCTACAAATATGTGCTAATTAGGTAAGATTTCCAAACCATGGTCATGGTTCTGATTTCCTTTGTTTTAACTTGGCGGATTATTAGTGAGTTTCAGATAAGAAGTAGAAAGCACATTTTGTACTTAGGTATTCTAGTTAGGACTATCCTTCAATGCCACCATTTATTTTGAGAACAATTTTTACTGATTAAAATAGTTACCATCTTTTTGTATACTGTAAGTATGTACCTACTGGCTGGATGGAAAACTGTGCTTACATCAGAAAAAACTGTACGTTTAAACTTTGGACAACCCTCCCCTCCCCCCAGAAAAAATCTAGTCTTTCTAAATAAGAATCCTGCCCCAAAAGAAACCCACTTTAGGAAACAAAAATGTCCATCTGAAAATAAGCTGCCCGTAATTAGCCCTACCCCAAAACTAATCCCATCAGAAAGGGCTGTATTGAGCAAATATAAGCCCAGGAAGCACGGAATGGAATGGAATCTTTTCATGTCTATTAATTTTAGAGAAAACAAGTGACTCTCCCTACATGTACCTGATGTTGGATATTCCACCATCGCCTTTATACAAGGTAATAAATAAATTAATACATAACTGTTCAAAAGGTTATCAGTCTTACCATCCAGTGAATGCAGATACAAATCTTCAAGTAACTGCTATTTTTATGTTCCGCTTCTTTAATAACATGCTACCACAGTCAGTTATATACAAGATACTTGATAATGAAAATTTGTTACATAGAAAATCATTACGCTAATGGGGAAAAGCCCATAACAAAAATATGTCACTTAGAAATTATAACCTATAAGGCAAGTAAGATTATTGTTGTTGAACTTTTTCGCCACTTTTAGCTGACTAGTTAACATGCAGCAAATCATGTGTGCAGCTTTATGATTTCAACTAATGAAGGCTTAATTGTTATCTGAAACATCTTGAATGAAACAAATAAATGGCCAGTGTCAAACCACTAATGAACTTTCTCACAACTTTAAGGATTAATGTATTCATGATTATCATTATGTTATCTAAGGGGCATTGTTAATACATTACCTAACTCAATTCACTTTTATATTTTTTTGTCTGTAGGATGAATACCAACAAAACATTATTCCTCAGGTTTGTATCAAATATAACTTGTACATTAAAAAAATGTTTTTGCAATCCCTTAATCAGCCTGTGACTGTGGACAGCTTTGGGCAGAAACAATGTCTGTGTTAATTCCCAGGCTAACCCTTGTGTGAAGTAGTTCAGGTTTTCTAAATAATATTGATCTTTGATAAAGATGAAATGAATCAGTTTGAACTTGGAAAGTGAGGCCAGTCTGATGAAAACATGCATAAGGGGCCATTACTCCTAACTGTTTAATCACTTTCTTTTAGGTGCCCTTGTTCCAACTTTTAAGCAAGTTTGACGGGAAATCGGAAAAGGTTTGTTCAATGATCACAACAAATTTCATGCAGTCAAAGATGTTCTTTTGCAGGGAACTGGTTAAGTGATAAGCATGTACAAAATAATGTATTAGAATTGACTAACATGTGTGAAAAATCATAATTATTTTGATTCCTTGAAATGGAACCTGATAAAAAGATGTCAAAACTCCAGTGATGGTCAATTAAGGGTAAAGCATCCTAAGCAGTACCAATCCACTAAATTTACTCCCTAAAAGCTACAACAATCACCCCTGTCATTTTTATAGGAGGGAGAAAATAATCGGTAGAACAGAAATCTTGTTAAAGTTAATATTGCAGGATGATTTATGAGTTGTGGTGTATTTTGCTTAGTCTTCATGGCAAGTCAAAGTTAAAACAATGCATTTAAGTTTCACTGCCACTTACAGCAGGCAAATAACTTTTGCCAATCACCCTTTTGTTTTAGGAATACAAAACATACAAGGAAACCTTTGTCAAGAAATTTGAGATCACAAAATTACCAAACTACCTCATAATGTGTATCAAGGTTTGTGGAAAACGTTTTTACCCTTATGGCATAACCACAGTGTATCTTCAATCTGGATTTTGAGCAAATAAGCCAAGGTTGAACTCTGCCAGGTTCTCAAGTAAATATTAGAGACATTTAGATTCTATGACGAGGACGACTACGAGTACAATATTTTACTTGAAGTGTTTTCGAATGTACGAACAAAATAGCCTCACCAGAAAACTTCATTTTCCCTTTTTGTCAGCAGCAAAGTTAGCACGATCATTTTTATTGAAGGCAGTTAGACTTCTCCTAATTGCAAGTTGATTAAACTACTAACATTTTGATAAGTTGCTTTTGCCACTATGAGTTTCAGTGAGAAAGTTGTAGTTGCGAAAACAAGTTATCAAAATGTTGGTAGCTTTATCATTTTGCGATTAGTAGAAGTCAAACTGCCTTCAATAAAAATGACCGTGTTAACTTTGCTGCTGACAAAAAAAGGAAATGAAGTTTTCTGGTGAGGCTATTTTGTTAGTATGCGCGACAAAACTTAACTTCAAATTTTGTACTCGTAGTCACCCTCGTCGTAGAATCTAAAGATCTTTTTGTGCTTTCACATGAATGGCTCTCTACCCTTCAGGAAAAGAATAGAACAAACAACAAAAACGATGCCTGTCGATCGCCTCCAAAACAATTATCGGGTATGGCAACTGCTACACTAGTAGAACTACAAGCTTGCAAGAGCTGCAGGACTTTCTATTCTTTTTCATTCGAAGATGAAAAGCACAAAAAATCCTTATCCTTTTGGAGTACTGGGGGGGGCATACCTTTCAAGCTTATCCCTGGGGATACTACCTTTTTGGGTGTCAATAACTCAATTTGAAAATAGTGGCAAAGTTTTAATGTGATTTTTAACTTAATTGTTATCATGCAGAGATTTACAAAAAACATGTTCTTTGTGGAGAAAAATCCTACCGTTGTAAACTTTCCAGTCAAGTAAGTAGCATATTTTATTTGCAGAATCCATTTCACTTCTGATGTCTACTTTTTGTCCATAAAGCAAACTTGTTTAACTCCTGCTTTGGTTTTGCATTAAAATAAATAAATAAATAAATAAATATTTATATAGCTCCATTATACATTACTTGTCCATGGCGCTTTGTGATATTTAACCCTTTAAGCCCCAAGGGGTCTCCCTTTGACGAGTAAAATCGTCTGGCGTTAGACAGAGTAAAATCTATAAGTCACTCTTGGGGAGTAAAGGGTTAAGGGAGATAGTTTTTTAACCCTTTAAGCCCCAAGGGGTCTCCCTTTGACGAGTAAAATCGTCTGGCGTTAGACAGAGTAAAATCTATAAGTCACTCTTGGGGAGTAAAGGGTTAAATAGTATAAGAATTAAAATCCCCAAAAAATACATTGAGCTTTACAATACAATTAGAGTTAAATTACAAGTAAAATGTAAAAAAGTACAGATCAAATGCATGCCTAAAAAGATAAATCTTGAGAAAAATAAACCATTTGAGTTCAATGGTCACACAACACATCCACCTGTATGAATGCACACAGCATATTACCCAGTCACGGCTCCCATATGGATTTTTTTGGGGCTGGGGTTTAAAGCAACCTTTGGGTTCACCTCTGGAGTATGCTATACCATGCTCATGAGGTCAAACAAGACCAAAACAGCTGTCATGGCTACTACTCCATGGGTAATATGCTGTGCGCATGCGTACAGGTTTTGGCCAAACCGTGGGGATGTGTTGTGTGACCATTGCACTCAAATGGTTTATAAACCTCAAGGTTACTATCAACTCTCCAAGTTGGGACCATTTTAGTCGCCATGGCAACCAAAATTTTAAAAATGGTGACTAAATTGCAACAGAAGTCGCCAGCCTGGTGACTAAAATTGACAAGAAGGATTGAGCGCTTGAGCTAAGTTTAGCGACCAAAATTTTGCACTGGCGACCAAACTTAAACAGTCAGTGGCCAAATGATCACTAAGGAAAAAAATAAACTTGGAAGGTTGGTTACTATGCTTTAGTAATAGTGATTGTATTGGCTTAAAACACCCGCACCACTTTCTCGTCCAGGAACCAGTCATGACTTGTCTGCACAACCTTTCGTGCACTTTACACCAGCCATACATTTTTCAAGTTTTGACTGGTTCACTGAATCGTCTCTGTCCTTGATTGGCTAGAGTTCTTTGGTATTATGACACTCAATCAACCCATGATTAAAATGTTTTCGTTGTTATTTTCAGGGGAGTGGACATGGCAGAGTACCTGGTGACAGACCCCGCCATACAAGATGCACATCCTCACACACAGTATGATCTTATAGCAAACATTTGTCATGAAGGTGAACCAGGCAAAGGTAGGTGAACACATCATCTTACTAGTGATGTAGTGGTGTACCAGACCGATGATATTGCAATGCTATCTGTAGTTGTATAAGTGTTAAGTGACAAGGAGTATTTCTACTCCTCGCTAGATGGGAAGCTAGTTCAGTGTTACCACCCCTGCCCCCATCCCTTTAATTTGCTAGTGCACAGTATTATGCAGGAAGTGTGCTGGACTCCAGATCTGGCGGTCCAGGTTCAAGCCCTGGCGGAGCACTGTGTTGTGTTTGTGGGCGTGACACTTTACTCTCACAGTGTCTCTCTTCACTCAGGTGTTCCCTTTACACCGTAATGCACCTGAGTGGAGAGAGACACCACATAGAGAGATAATGGCCCAGAGTCCACAGCCCTAGCCATAGAAGGCCACCATCCTTCACACTGCTTTGTGCTTAACAATCTACTGACATGTACTACTTTTTGCTCTTACAAGGCATTTTCGCTAACAAAGGCTTTTAGAGGAAATTGTGTCTTGGATGAGTGCATGGTGACCACAGATCTTTTGCTGCAAAAAGATTTTAAAGAATTGGACACCTACAAGTTGAAGGTTAAAAGTCACATGTTATTTTTTCCCTTTCACAGGTGCTGGCAATTTTAAAGTCCACATTCTACATAAAGTAAGTTCCATTTGTGGTTCTTGCTCAGTATGTTGCATTCTCTGTTACAAAATGAAGTGAAGTGACGCATTCATGACAGAGAGCCAGATTGAACTAGACTACTTCTTGTTTTTCATTCCAGGGAGCTAACAAGTGGTATGAGCTGCAAGATCTTCACGTCAAAGAAATCCTTCCTCAAGTCATAACTCTGTCGGATTCCTATATACAGGTAAATGAAATGACAGTCATTTTGGAGGTCAAAAAATCTACTAATGAAGTTTGCTTAAAACTATGGTCAACTTACACCGTGCATCTTTGCTAGGACTTTTGATAACATTGTTTGTATCTCGAATGTTTGCATCTTCGGAGACCCAGAAATTAAAGAATTGAGTTCTTGAATAACTTTCGTCGCGCCGAGTTTTGCTGTGTTTACGTAGTTTCAGCCCGTTTCACTGCCCGTGGATCACCGAAGTTGGGATGTTTGGTTTTCAGTCAATCGTGCAATTTTTAGGAAGAGATTCTCCCTTCCACAGAGGTTTAGATGTAGTAAATAGAGGAAGAGGAAAACTTAGGAAGTTATACCCGTGATAAAAATTCTGAAAGTAGCCCCCATAGGCGTACGGGATGAGGAGGGGGGGGCTGCAGCTCCCCAAATTTTGGCAGTAAGAGAAATTTGGACAAGACAACTTGGGAGAATTTTTTGGGCAAATGTTTCACCCCCCCCCCCCCTCCCCGGCAAAAATTTGCCCGTACGCTTGTTTAGAGAGTTTTTCATGTAGTAATTTTCTTTGTATCAGGCTTAGTGTTCCATCCACATGGAAACCCAAAGATTTTTTAATTGCAAATTTGCATAAAAAATAACCTTAAATGTATACAAAGGTTTTAAAATTTAAATGTACAAAGGTTGACTTTTTCATATTATTGTTCCTATTCCAGATCTACGAGTTACAGAAGGAGTAACTTGTGTACAAAAATCCTACGATAGTAACCTTGCAGAATGGCTCCAGCAGCGTTATCCAGATGGCACCATAAACTGAATGTCTTTTAGATCTTATGCCTTCCAACAGTTTTACGAGTCAATACTAAAGCCCTGACTCGTTCCCAGTCAATTCTTATGAGGTAAAATAACAGGCCCGAGGAATAATGGGAAGGAGGCAGAAATCTCCCGCCTTTCCTCCTTTCCATCATCCATCGAGTCTTGCTATTTTCTCATAGGGGAAATGGAGACGACTGGGGACAAGTAAAGCCTAAATAAATACAAACACACAATAAAATCATTTGTTTCCTTTATTTACGAAGGACCTCCGCCACTCTTAGGGCCTGATTTCAACATTACATGTTTACACGAGGCAACTTTTCCTGCAGCACAACAAGTGTAAATCATTACCTTAAGTGATGATAGTTAATTGTTAATTCTTGTACACCGTCTATTTAATGTCAACATCAAGGCTTAAATTTCAGTCATAATCTCTAGTCGATCATCGAACAGCTTTAAGTTCACGCTCCGAAAAACCATGGCTCAAGCTTCAGGCTATTCCGATCCTGTTCTTCCTAGACGTACTAGTCGCAAAGTAAAGCCTAATATCGATCCCGATTTCGAGTACGACTTCGTACAAAGGCGCATCCATCAATTAGATCGCGAAATCGCCGCTTCAGGCCTGCAGACGCCGCATGTTCCTGTCGCTCCACCCGAGCCTACGCGAGTTTCTCTAACTCCTCCAAGGCCGATTGAGCAGATTCCCGAGTCCACCGTCAGCCCAGTGACTCGTGCTTCCAATGCAGCTATTTCTACTGAGCTTCAGCTGGTTCAGTTGCAGCGGGACAAGTTGGCGCTGGAACTCGAGCTTCTCAAGCTTCGTGCCGCCCCTATTGACAACAAGGTCACCGATGGCGAGGCTTCAAAATCTGGCACAGCGAGAAAGAAACGCACCATCGACTGGCCTCATGAGTTCTGTTCAGGTGCGCCAACACTAGAATTCGAGAAGCTGGAGATGGCGGACTTCGTTGCCGGTTATCTAAAAATGGTAAAACCTTACGAGGCCGCACGAAAGGACGTCATGCTTCAGCTTCTCGAATTGCTGATGCTAAAAGCTTCCAGTTATACCTGGAAAAATGTGAGAGGTTTTTACGCGCACATCGCTAAACAGGTCGAGTTGTGCCGCCTGGAATTTAGCGATGCCACACAGATTCGCGATGCAGCCGCCGTTTTCTTCAAGCATTCTGACTTGCGGACTTCAGTTCCTCAGCCACGCTCGAATTTTTCGGCTGGGGGCGGATCCCCTTCTGGCGATGCCAATTCTCGTTCCTCGAAGTCTGACACTTCTCAGGGTAAAGCTTGCCGGCAGTGGAATTACACTGGTTCTTGTTCCTGCGACAATTCCAGCTCTTCATACTCAGGCCATCACAAATGTCGAGTTTGTTCTAAAGATCATCCTATGCTGCATTGTCCTAAACGGCGCACTCCCATCCCAGAAGTTAACTTCAGTGCCTCGGAACAATCTTGACTCGCGAGCTGCAACTCGACTACGGACTCCTTCCAGCCCTCATTGACCTCAGCTATTTTCCCGGACAATGCTCTTACGGACACCCATCATAGAGATTTAAACCCGTCTTTTGTTTCCTTTACAAACACAGCAGTTGTGCAACACCTTTTGGCTTCCAAATCGGAGTTTCCTAATGCTTTTGGAGCTCGTCTTCCGGTGATAACTCAGCTGAACATTCCTGCCTGGGAATTTTACTTGAACTCTTACCACGATTCCCAAGTCGTCGATTTCCTACGTTTCGGCTGGCCAGTGAGTCAACAAAATGCAGACCTGCCAACCCCTGACAAAGGAAAATCTGGAGACCCATGAAAAAAAATCGGGAGATTGTACAAAAAGTAGTGAGATTCTACTTTTTTCCGATCAAGATTAAACAAACCCATTTTTCAGTTTTCAAGTTCTAAGCATAAGCAAAAATCACAACAGTTCGGTACAAAATAGTAAGAACACAGAGAACAGTGTTCTCCTTAATTAGTTTATACCTTTCTGGCACTAGCATTCCACGTTAATTTTCCATATTTATTCAACAAGATAATTGATTTCATTTCAGAATGATTTTTCCCCAAAAACCGTGAGATTGGGAGCCTTGTCGTGAGACCGTGAGAAATGACAAAAGATCGTGAGACTCACGGCAGACCCGTCAGAGTTGGCAGATCTGACAATGTTCCGTTGCGAGTTGCAAAAAAAGTAGAAGTATCTTCTACTCTTCGCAACGTTGTGACATAAGTTTCGAGCATGTTAGGTATCCCCTCTACTATTTGCAATGTTCTTTATTTGTTATCGTTACATTACAAGTTGCAGGAAAAATTGCCTCGTGTAAACATATCATTTAGCCCGGCTGAGATTTCAGCTCGGCTTCCTGAACAAATCTTGCTAAAAAGGCATTTGTGATTACACGAAGGACTGAATTTAATCCTGGGCTGAATTGGAAATTTGTGATGTAACCAGACCCTCTTGATCGAGAACTCCGGTTATGTCTTTGTCTGACTGGCTCATAAAACTCCGAATAATTGTTACATAACTTTATCCTGCAAAAACGCGTGGAACGTGGCCTGATAGATCCTGATACTTAGCCGGGCGACAACTGAGCCTTCGGCTCTGACTAAAATCAGACAATATTCTGTAAGGTAGAGCAGAATATTTGCCGGTATTCTTTTATTATCTAACAAATTGTTCAACGAACTGGAAAGTCAGCTCTATGGTTTTATAGCTCTTTGCCAGGAGTGAGAAGTGTCTTGGAATGCGTCACATTTTAAGAATTTCATTTATGTACGGATGGCAGAAATCGACCTCATATGATGTGTTTTAGAGCAGTTAGAGCGATTTTTGGTTTTGCATTATTTGATCTTATTTGATCATTTGACGCCGAGTTCTCAGCGTCAAAACGAGTCTAAGTGCGAAACCATTCTCATATGAATTCAAAATGTGTTTTACCTGCATCTTCATTCTCATGCAAAACAATCTTATTTCCATATGAGTAGTTTCGCACTTCGACTCCTTTTGAAACTGACGGAAAAGGGAACTCGGAAATGGCCAATTGGTTTAAAACAAAAAAACACGCGACACTTTCTCGACCAAACCCAATCATAATTTACTCGCACTTTTTCGCGCTTTTCGTGCATTTGCTAGAGTTTTGATTGGCTCACTGGATTGTCAGTGTCCTTTCGGATTGCATAGAGTGAAATTTTAAGGACCTCAACGAACATCGCTCTAACTTTTTGAAAGTATAGTTACTTTATCGAATTCTCGGATTCCGTCGCTTAAGATCTAGTGCAAACAAGATTGTCGGAGGTGCATGGCTAGTTTCAGGCACTGCGAGTACTTCCTTTCTTCTTGCTACTCCGATAATCTACAATGGGGGACCAAAGTTGTTGAGACACTCCAATGGGAAAAACCTTTTTTCATAAGGGTGAATTATCGTCTCTCCCCCCCCCCCCCGCCTCTTCGTAGTAGTCCCCCACGCCAACCTCGCTCCCAGGGCTTTTTCCTTCACGAAGAAGGAATGAGGGGAACGAGGTTGTCTCCCACCCCTTCCGTTTACAGTAAAGTGAAAAAAATTATAATTATTCGCAGCTACGGAAGGGCCTGATTATATGACAAATTTTAAGGTGGCTCGATCGGATTTTTGAGTGACGACACCTTTCAACTTTGAGCAGCTAGTGTACCACCATAGAGTATCTGACAGAATCGATTGCTCCAGGTGCACTAGAGAAAGATCAAAGTTTCAGATGGTAATTTTATCGCGATCGGAGTTACCATAGCAACGTAGTGACGTCATGCCCCACTTTACGCGAGACCGAATAACCTGTCATCAAAGGATAATTTTGTGAAACCCTTCCTGGATCTTTAACCTGACATACTTTTCTTGAGGTCTGCCAAATTTGAAAAAATTTTATAAGAGCGATTTTGAGAAAATTTACGGTGAAGTTTAAAATACAACAAAATCGTATTACTTCCTGAATATAAAAAAGTTTGTTCACTAGGCCTGATGTAAGATGACTTTGGTCTGAAATAAATTGAATAGCATCCAATTACATTTGGTGAAAATCTTAGAAAAATCGTTCTATTCGATTTCTACAAACACTGGCTTGAATATGAACTGGAGTGGAGTGTTATTTTGCATTTTCGTCAAAATTGACCCTACATTTATTAAAATGGTCGTTATTTAAAAAGCGGTAGATAAATTATTTTAACAATTATTCTTCAGGTAGATTAACCAATATTTAATACAGTCCCCGAGTTTCAACCTCATTGAAACATTCTAAGGCTGTCAATTTGTAGCCTAAACTTTGGTAAACATTGTGCTTATTTTCCGGCTAGTCGCCTGTGGTTCTAATTATACCTATCCATTGTCTTGAATCTCCGTGCAACTGTACATTTCAATGCGTCGTGAATTCATATATTGTTACATGAATTAATAACACTTCACTCCTGTTGATATTCAAGCCAGTGTTTTCAGAAATCGAATTGAACGATTTTGCTAAAATTTTCACCAAATGTAATTAGATGCTATTCAATTTATTTCAGACCAAAGTCGTCTGACATGAGGCCTGGTGAACAAACGCTTTAATAGCATTCAGGAACTAATACGATTTTGCTGTATTTTAACACCTGAAAACCTCGCCATAAATTTTCTCGAAATCGCTCTTATAAAAATTCTTCATATTTGGCAGACCTCAAGAAAAGTATATCAGGTCAAAGTTCCAGGAAGGGTTTTATAAAATTACTAGTTACTAGTTATTTTGTCTTGAGTAAAGTGGGGCATGACGTCACTACGTTGCTATGGCAACTGCGATCACGATAAAATCACCTTCATCTGAAACTTTAATCTTTCTCTAGTGTACCTGGAACAATCGATTTTCTGTCAGATATTCTATGGTGGTACACTAGCTGCTCAAAGTTGAAAGGTATCGTCACTCAAAAATCCGATCGAGCCACCTTAACTTGCGATCAGTAGTTCAGATCAGCTTCCAAAACCACAGGCATCCAAGCTTACTTCATGTAGCCGTCATGACGATTTGACTTACAGACTTTGTATGGGAACTTCACTTCAGTTCGGTGAAGTCTCCAATAAGCCAATTCGGAGTTTCAAGAAACAGGTGCGCGCGTCGGGATAAAACAGAAACATATAATTTTCTTCTTTTGTCATGCAAAATATTTGCACGAATTTGAATTCAAAATCTTTTGTATTTTTAATATATGCTTGATTTTATCTCGACGCGCGCACTTGTTTTTGAAACTCTGAACTGGCTTATAAGAACGACGTTCTTATTGGAGACTACACCGAACAATGCTCGACTCAAAAGCTAGCTTCAAAGGGCCCCAAATTAACTCCGGATTGCACGGAAGAAACAAACACAATTCCATTTAGAGGTAGGTGAAGTTTATTTCTGAATTCAACGTTGTATTTTGCTAGTTCCCATGCAAATCGTCATGACGGCTACATGACGTAAGCTTGGGCTTCCTGTGCCAAAACAACTCGTTTGCGGTTACTGTACAAGGTATACATGACGAGAGTTTTCATTTCATCTTTCAAATCGTCAATTATATTCAAGTTTGTACAACTGCTCCAACCAGAAAGAGGCTAGTGAATAACAACCTCCCTCCGACACATCTTTTCGTCGCCACGCATTCTGACGGTTTGGAAATTGGAGTTACTAGTGTTTTGTTCAGGGGCTTACACTAGGTCATTTAGACGAATTTTCAATTGAATGGTACAAGAAGATTTGCGAAGCTTTCATCTGTTCTGCTGCCGAGTCTGGAAGCTGAACGAATTGATTTCCAAGTCGAAAAATGCCTTGGCGCTGAAGAATGTTCGAACTTTGAGCCGGGGCGGGCCAAGGGTGGCGAAAGAGTTTGCCTTTTGGTCGAGGGTAAATGGTCGAAAATGGCGGAGGCTGTCACATATCTCTGCCGAAAAATAATGTCTGCGAAATCGCGCCGGGAAACGATTTCGGTGACATAAAGATTCTTGGCCAACTGGAGTTTATTTTTGGCGGAGAAAAGCGACAGTCGGAAACACGTCTGCATTCACAGGCTATAGCAATCACCAGAATAGTGAAAATAAAGAAAATAAGAAAATAATACACAACAAATGAAATATTCAAATATAAGACCAAGACAGGATAGTTCGAAAATAATATTTTATTAAATGCCTAAGTACTACAGTAGTAATATCTGTATTGTTAATTTGTACAATGGAAGCTTTACTCAACAAATTGTCAAATATAATCTCATTTTTCATATACAATAAAATTTGTCAATTGAGTGTACCTTTAATAAATACTGTATTCAAAATAATGAACATAATTTGTTTTAACTCAATATTTTCTAAACTTGTAAACAGTAAGACACTTGAAATTAGAAAAAAATCCAGGTTGTCCTTAATTAATATGAAACTGGTTGCCTGAACAAAGTTTTAGTTGTCTCGGGCAACCGGGCAACCACTAGTTTCGAGCACTGCTTGTTAAATTGACAAAAATAAATTTTTCAGCATTAAGCTTTGGGCAATTTAAAGTGTCACGGAATAAGCTTACTTTGCCAGAAATCAACGTCGATGTGTTGACAGTTACATATAAAAAACATGATATTACCCAGGGCTGTCATTAAGTTTTGCATCACCTGTAGCCTCCACACCCGTAGCAAACTTGTTACTTTGTGGTTGAATTCTATCAATAACAGGCAATTTAGGCCGTCAGGTGTTATGGCCCTTAATGACAGCCCTGTTACCATTTGCGTCCATCGTTAAAGCGTGACAATTTAGCGCATAGTTTTACTTTTGAAACGTCAACGGTTTTGTCTGGTTTCGTGTTACTTTGGATCAGTGAATCACGCATTTGATATCCTATGTGTCTCCTGGGCAAAAATTAATTCCAAACTTGTTAAATTTTCTCGTCTCTGTTGCAATAATATTTTCCTAGCAGACTTTCATCGAGGTGGGGCGACAAATTTCAAAAACATTGATAGCTTGTGTGTGAAACATGAACATATCACACCAAAAACTTTGTCGGTTTTGCTACATGACTACAAACATTCCACTGGTCAAAAGTGAGATATAACCAGACAAAACCGTTGACATTTTAAAAATAAAATGACGCATTATATTTGTCATGCTTAAAGGATGGACTCAAATGGCAGTATAATTATTACAAACGTTCAAAGTAAACAAATTCAGTATCAATAATTACACTGTACATTGTCATTTCCCCTTCAAAGCACCAGTCAGGTAACAAAATAATCTATTGTTCTGCCCTTCTTCACTGCAAGGGGCAGCTGAAGATACAGTGATGATTTGCTTTCACTTGACAGGGACCCTCTTCGTAACTACCAGTAGGTGTTTAAACAACATAACTGTTGGATGATTTATTATGCTGCCCTGTCCTTCATAGCATTGGAGAGGCGATAGTATAATGCCTCTCTGAGGCGTGAATCAAGTCCATTGGCCCTGCCAAAACGGGTTATGACCGTTTTCAGATCTTCACCCTGTGAGAGAAAAAATTTTGTGAACAATTGATGAGATGTCTGTTACTGGTGCTTCTAACAGATGCAAGTTCAAATCACAAATGTCATTGGCCGACTGAGTGCTTGTGGCACACTTAGTCAGGCCTGGGTGGCATTCATTTGAAGGAGAATGACTTTTCGAGGTTGGTTTACTTCCAAAACAGGTAAACTGTTTTTTCAGAGAGACATGTACATGCAATAGTTGCCGGTGGTGAAAAATGTATTTGAATTAAATCCACACGTTCTACAAACATTGTTTTGGCAAAATCAGAGGCAAGTATTCGATTGGGTCATGAAACTACATGTAGTCGTTTGAGAGTAGTATCCCAGGGTACTCTTGAGAATTCTTGTAAACTTTTGTCTGCACTGAGTTTGCTTCTCCGTTTACTTCATGTTGCCCAGACTAACCGTCCCTGGATCACTGAGCATGGGCTGCAGAAAACCTGCTTACCTCTCGAATGTTCAACTCCCGCACCTCGCCATCCTGTCTGACAAATTCAAGCTTCATTTGTACTGTGACCTCTGGTGTCGGTTTTGCAGGCTTTCGCTCTGTTTCCCAGTCCTCTGCCACAGAAACTTCAAAATAATTGTATGCTATTTAATATTGTGAATGCTTTATTCTTTGTTTTGTCTCCTTTTCTCAGATGAAATTCCAAGGAAAATATTTATTGTAAATCGAAAAACAGTACTATTTCATAGTAATCTCCATGTAACTGCTTATGTAGTGGTCAAATTGAAACTTCTTCATCCCTCCTGGATTGGCAGGGCTCGAAAAATATTTGAATTCCACCTTGCCCGTTGGGCAAGTAACCCTCAAATTTTGCTTGCCCGGGGCACTTCCCCGCTTGGCCAAGTTTTCAAACTCATTATTAATTCATGAACCCAAGAATGGAAGTCAAACTGCAGGCCGCAGGGCACGAAATGAACTTTTTTTCAAGGAGACATCTGGCTTCTAAATTTTCCAAAGTGGTCGCCAAGACCAACAAGTTAGGAGCCATAAAGCCCAAAGAGTTGGCAACTAATTTTTCAATCTTGGTCGCCAGCACGGTAATTTTAGTCGCATTGGCGACTGCATTACGCGCAATTTCGTGCCCTGTGACAGGCATGTTTTAATGTAATAAACCCATCTTAACAACGCTATAAATTGTAATTTTCGTCAAGCTTCATCTAAACACTTGATTACCCTTGAGCCGAAAGCTTACCTTTTTTTCTCAAAATCGTTATCAAAAATTTAGTTGGCGAAAGGCTTGCCTGGGTCCTTGCCCGTCGGGCAAGGAAGGAGAGAAAGTTACTTGCCCGAAGGGAAAATCTACTTGTCCCGGACGACCGGACGGGGGTTTTTTCGAGCCCTGATTGGGTGATGAGAATTTGAACATCCAAACTTCAGAAGTTAAAATGCCTTGGGAGATTAGAGATTGAA
The DNA here is from genome assembly GCA_947652115.1 of Blastomussa wellsi. Taxonomy (NCBI): domain Eukaryota; kingdom Metazoa; phylum Cnidaria; class Anthozoa; order Scleractinia; family Plerogyridae; genus Blastomussa; species Blastomussa wellsi. The sequence goes on from OX393561.1 coordinate 6,418,636, forward strand.
GCTTACATTTCATTGATATGTACCCTAGATTTCGGTTTCTGTGTTATTAAAGAGAGATTTACCAATAACCGTCCTCTTAAAAGCCCAGGTCCAAAAAAGATGAGGGTTGACGGGAATTCAAACTATCACTCCCATTCGACCTGAGACTCGTGCACCCTCATCAACACGAGTTGAAATGCTCAAATTTTTCATGAGTTGATGAGTTTTTATCTTGTTTGGCCCAGGCTTACATTTATTTTTACATGTACCAGCTGATTTGCGATTTGAAATAAACCTCCCATCTCTGGTGAGATTCTCTCTCTATGACTGCCTACCCCCCACCCCCTCCCCCGATCTGACATACACACCTATCTCAATGCAAAGCCCTTCAATGCAACAGTCGCAGCTAATATTTAACTGTGGGTGGAGTTGTAGTTGCAATGTTGATTGATTCGGGTGCAAGCACCAATGTGATTGACAAACATCTGTGGTCAAAGTTAAAGCAAGACAAGGTTGAATGTGCGTCTAAGAAGAGTAATAAGAAGCTTTATGCATATGGCAGTAAACAGCCACTGAAAGGTCTCGGAACATTCTCTGCATTAGCAAGAGTAGGAGAAAAAGAAGCTGAAGCCGAATTTGTTGTTATTGATGGGGTGGGGGCAGCACTGCTTGGAAGAGAAACTGCCATACAGCTAGGTGTGTTGAAACTTGGCATCCCAATCTGTTCAGTGACATCTAAAGAGTCAATCATGTCCCATTACAAAGAAATCTTTGAAGGTGTGGGAAAAGTTGAAAGATTACCAAGTTAAGTTGCACGTGGATCCAGATGTACCCGCTGTGGCGCAACCAGTGAGGCGCACCCCGTTTAGTCTTCGAGACAAAGTTAAGGAAAAGATTGAAGAACTCGTAGACATGGACATAATTGAACCAGTAGAGGGCCCGACCCCATCGGTTAGTCCAGTAGTAGTAGTCCCAAAGCAAAATGATGAAATACGCCTGTGTGTAGACATGCGAAGAGCCAATGAAGCCATCATCAGAGAACGTTACCCCATACCCACAGTGGATGAAGTACTCCAAAGCCTCAACCAAAGCACAGTGTTCAGTAAACTTGACCTAAAGTGGGGCTATCACCAATTGGAACTGCATCCAGAGTCCAGAAGTATCACAACCTTCATAACACACTGTGGTCTTTAACAGTACAAGCGCCTTATGTTTGGCATAAGCTCAGCTCCTGAAGTGTACCAGCATGTCATTCAGCAATCATTACATGGCTGTGAGGGCGTTGCCAACATCTCAGACGATATTATTGTTCATGGAAAGAACACTGAAGAACACGACAAGAGATTGCAGCGAGTTCTGGAGAGGCTGAAAGAGAAGAATCTCACGTTGAACGCAGAGAAATGCAGGTTCCACATGACCCAGATGGTGTTCATGGGACTGGTGTTAAGCGACAATGGCATTGGCCCGGCCGAAGACAAAGTAAAAGCAATTGTTGACGCAAGAGAACCGCAGAGTGCATCAGAAGTCAGAAGCTTTCTGGGACTGGCAAACTACAATGCTTGATTCATCCCAGACTTCGCTACAGTTGCAGAGTCATTGTGCAGATTGACCAAAAAGGGTGTTCGTTTCGAGTTTGGAGAGGAGCAGAAGGACACATTCAATGAGCTAAAGAGGAGGCTATCAAGTGCAGAAACTCTTGGTTACTTTGATAAAGATGCCAAGACACTAATCATAGCAGACGCAAGCCCAGTAGGCCTAGGTGCAATCCTCATCCAAGAGCAGCAAGGCAGGAAAAGAGTCATCAGCTACGCAAGCAAGAGTTTAAGCGCTGTGGAAAGGCGATATTCGCAAATGGAAAAAGAGGCCTTGGCAGTTGTTTGGGTATGTGAGCGTTTCCATGTGTACTTGTACGGCATTGAATTTGAACTGTACACTGATCACAAGCCGTTAGAAACAATCTACTCTAGCTGATCAAAGCTGTGTGTGCGAATCGAAAGATGGATCTTGCGATTACAGCCATGCAAGTTTCAAGTGAAGTACTTGCCTGGGAAGCAGAATATTGCTGATCCGTTGTCACGTTTACTGCAAGCAAGTGAGCAAGCAGAATGTTCATCAGCGCAAAAAGTGTCAGATGAATTCGTCAGGTTTGTCACGATGACTGCCACCCCTCAAGCGATGACAACGCATGAAATTGAAGAACCCTCATCAGAAGACAGAGAATTTGTTGAATTGCCCAGTGCATAAAAGACGGAAACTGGAAAGGTGATCAGCATAAGCAAAACATACCAGTATGCAGTGAACTGTGTGTAGTTGGGAAGTTAATCCTTCGTGGCACCAGGATTGTCATACCAAGCAAGTTGAGAAGTCGAGTACTAGGCCTTGCCCATGAAGGAAACCCAGGGATTGTCAGTATGAAGCAGAGATTGCGATCGAAAGTATGGTGGCCTGGGATCAACAAGGACACTGAGAAGTTTTGCAAAACCTGTCATGGATGTCAGCTTGTAAGTAGTCCAGCAAACCCAGAGCCAATCAAGTTGACACCGTTACCAAGTGGCCCATGGCAAGATTTGGCCATTGACCCCAATCTGTCCTAGTCATTGTAGACTATTTCAGCAGATACTATGAAGTGGAAGTTATGCGCTCTACAACGTCCGAGAAAGTCATAGAGTGTTTGGAGAAAGTCTTCACCATTCATGGATTACCCCTATCACTTCGAAGTGACAACGGTCCACAGTTCAGGTCAGAGGTGTTTGAGCGGTATTTAGAAGATAATGGTATAGAGCACAGGAAGACCACACCATTATGGCCGCAAGCGAACGGCGAGGTGGAAAGACAAAACAAGTCCCTTCTCAAGAGGATGAGAATAGCTCAAGCCGAGGGAAAAGAATGGAAGAAAGAAGTTCGCAAGTATTTGGTAGTATATAGGTCAACCCCTCATACTACCACAGGTGTGAGTCCAGCAGAACTTCTATTTGGCAGAAAGATGCGAACTAAACTACCTGAACTGAGAGAGGAGAGCAAAGATAGCGAGATGCGAGACAGAGATGGTGAAATGAAGGCCAAAGCTAAACAGTATGCAGACAAGAAGAGGAATGTCCGGGAGTCAGACCTAACTCCAGGTGACAAAGTGTTAGTAAAACAAGCGAGCGCAGAAACAAGTTGTCGACTCCATTTGCTCCTGAGCCTTATGATGTTGTTACCAAAACTGGAAACAGTGCCATCATTGAATCACCAGAAGGAGTTCAACTTATGCAAAACACAACCCATGTAAAGAAGTTTGAGGAGTCATCACAGGATCCTGAGGAAACAACTCCACTGCTTGATGTTACTGATCCTGTAAAACCGACAGCAGAACGAGAGGAGCCAAGCAGCCCAGTTGTGATGAGACCGACAAGGGTCAGGAAACTGCCAGAAAGATTCAAAGACTTTGTTATGACCTAAGTGTCATTGTTAAGGACTCTGTTTCGACCTAAGTGTTATTGTTAGGAACACTGATTTGACTTAAGCATCATGGCTTAAGATTTTGTTATGACTGAGTGTCATTGTTGACTGTTGCAGAGAATTTATGATTTTGTGGCTAGCCGTTTTTTAGGTTTAAGTCGTATTAGGTTTCTAGCCGACTTTTCATCCTGTTGACATTTTCTAAAGTCATAGTGTTTGTTCCGAAAAAGGAAGGGATGTAGCGTTTTAAAGTATACTTCGGTGCACCGTATATGAAGTAGTGATTATTAAAAAGCAGCATAGCGGATTTCTGATTTGATTCGTTTCTGTTATTCGTGTGTGCGATAATCCAGTTCCATCGGTTTCAATACGGCGCTGGGACACGACATACAGTTACTTAATTAAACGAACCTTTCGCTGTCGACGAAGCGCTCTCGGTTGCGGCTTTCGCCCTCAAATGCGGCGGCACGTAAACTTGTTGAGCAGCTCTTCTGGGCCTTTCTCTTCGAGATGAATCGTTAATCTTGTTTTGCACTTTTAAAAGCTTTTGCTCCTTGTCATACTCGTCCCTGTCTACTTGATTCTTGATTATGGACTGCATAAAACCGTGCTCCATGTTCAGTTTCGCTCGCGGAACTTCGCGCTCTTCAGAAGACATCTTACAACTGGTTTATGCGTTCGCCTCATTCGCGAAAGTGCTGCGAAGGGACCGAAATATAATCGATTGAACCGATAGGTAATCCGATTGGTTACAGGCTGGTCAATTCTTGCTCTGATTGGTCAAATCGAGTTACCTTCTTATTATGGTCTGTTGGCGCCATTCACTTGCTGTTTTCGGGGCATATCACATTTTCACGGGTTGTATTTGAATCGGAGGAAGATATCCGTTCGTTTTGCCTCGCTTTTTAAGTATAAATTTTGAAGTTTTAACAGATTTTAAGGTTTTAGCTTCTCTTTAGAACGGCATGGCTGGCCGTGGAGGACGAGGGGCTGCGCTTTTGCAGGTAAGAAACCACGATTTGAACAGTGAAAACGTCGAACAATCAACTCCTTTTTGCCATGCGCGCTGTATGCTATTGAATAGTGAAACAGGCTATTGTAAACAATCCTTTATAGGCTTTACAACAAAACAGTTCACCAGCTTGTCTGATTTATAATCACTCTTCTGTTTGAAGTTAACTCCACGAAGGTAAAGCCGTCATACTTTCTAAGCGCGCCAAAAACTGACCTCTTTCTGGAGTCGCACTGTCGTCTTGACGTGTTAAAAAGTTTGGTTTTAATGTGGGCATTGTTTTATTGTTTTTGCAAACAAAACAGCGTTCACTACAGCAATTTGAAGTAAATACCTGTAGTTTTTGTTATATTTTGAGGGCCAAATCTTCCTGTATCCGTGACTGAATTTCATGTTGCACAACCGATATGTTTCCTTTGACGTCATAGATAACACGAGCTGCACCCTCTGGAGGCCAAACTGTTGTTAGCTTATTTCTAGGCTGCTAAGATTTCTCAGGTCCCACCATAACAAGATGAACTGCATTCTTATTGGAGATTACATGTATTTTGTCTGTTTGTCTGTATGTTTGGTCTGAGACTAAACTCTGCGGGTGGGGGGTATTCCCATATGGGGGCTACACAGGTACTGCATTTTCTTCATTAAAGTGCACCTAACCCCAAAATATTTTTTTGGCTAAAATATACCTTTGCACCAGTTTGAAATGCATTGCACCTTTCGTTTCTCCTTTTTACCAGATCCTGGCTATTTATAGCATTCAAACGTTATGAAAAACTGTACATCATTTGTTCCGCGACCGAGTCAGAAGGGGCGTGGGTCTATTCCTGATTTGACGTCACAAAATTATTTGCATCGCATCAAGTCTTTGTAAACATGCATGCAAATCAGTTTGTGACGTCAAATTGGGGAATAGACCCACGCCCCTTTTGACTCAGTCGTGGAACAAGTGATGCACAGGTTATCGTAACGTTTAAATGCTATAAATAGTCAGAATTTGGTAAAAAGGGTTAATGCATTTCAAACTCCTGCAAAGGTTTATTCTAGTGAAAAAAAATATTTTGGGGTGAGGTGCACTTAAATAGGGTTTATTTAATTGATATTGTACTGTAGCTTAAATGTGCCCTTTTGTGAATTGGCCAACTAGATGAAATAGATAAAACTGAAAGTACGCTTTGAAGTACATGTATTACAGTCAAACCGGATGTTCTTTTTGATGGGAACTCTGCAATGCTGCGGTGTAATGTTACAATATTGATTGGCAGTTTGATCTAACCAACTTGCAACTTTCAATTCAAATTTACTCTAGCAAGTTGCCAAGTTCTGGTTTTCACTTTGCCGTATACCGTAAAATTCCGAAAATAAGCCCTGGGGCCATCAAAAGAACATCCTGTTTGACTGTAACATGGCTCACACAGGCTTGGAACACTCCTCTTTAAAAACTGCTAGCTCCTTGAAAATGATTTTCTCATTGAAAACTCCCATCTTCACTAGTAGGACACTTGTCAAAGATCTGAGAGTGACAGAAAAGACATCTCAATTCCCTGAGGTTTTGGAGAAGTGAAAGGTTACATTGTTTCTTTTTCATTTTAGGCACTTGAGCAACCAGCAAGACCACCAGGCCAGGGTCAAAATGGAAGGGTAAGTACTATAAATCATGAAAATGTACTTTTTAGCACTTTAAAAGGGTGTATTGATCCATTGTCAAATGGGATACTAATGTTTTAAAAGCTTAGGGTTGCAGGAGAAATTGGAATGATAGGTAGCGCTTGAACCCTGTAATATGTACACATGCAGAATTTTATTTGGGAGGCAAGCTGGCCTAATAGCTAGACTCCGGATCAAAAGGTCCGGGTTTTGAGCCTTGGCTGGCAGACTGAGTTTTGTTCTTGGGCAAGACACTTTACTTCTGCAGTGTGTATCTTCAGCCAGGTGCATAAATGTGTACTGGCAAATTTAATACTGGGGGATAACCCAGCGATGAACTAGCTTTCCATCCAGGGGGAAGTAGAAATACTGTAAGTCACTTCATGCTACAGAAACTGGGATAAGATCAGGGCCACTACGCTCAACTGCAGACTTAACCTTTTTAAAATTATTTTATTTATAGAATGGTCAAGGACAACCCTCTCGACAACCTCCCTATCAGGGCCCTCCACAATCAGGGCCTGCTCACTATGGTCAGCGACAACCGTACCCTCAGCAGTATCAACAGCAAGGCCCAGGTTTCCAACAGCAGCAACCTTATCAACAACAAGGACCAGGTTATCAACAGCAACAGCCTTATCAGCAGCAGCAAGGCCAAGGCTTTTGGCAACAACAACCTTATCAACAGCAGCAAGGCCCGAGCTATCGCCAGCAGCAACCTTATCAACAGCAGCAAGGCCCAAGTTATCAACAACAACCTTATCGTCAACAACAGCCCTATCAACAACAGCAACAGCCTTACCGTCAACAACAACCTTACAGGCAACAACAACCATATCAGCAACAACCACGGCCTTATCAACAACAGCCACGGCCTTATAGGCAACAACCACAGACTTATCCACAGCAACAGCCATATCAACAACAACCATACCAGCAGCGCCCCCAGTATCAGCAACAACAGCATCCATCACAGCAACAAAATCGCCAGCAGATGCCACAGCAATATCAACAACAGTCAGGTATGTCATTTTGATGCTCTCTACATATTGTTATGACAGTTCTGTTAATCTAGAATTTGTGGTCAATATGTTTGGTTATCAAGTCACAGGGGTTTTGAAATGTTTTGAAGTAGGTGTCAGTTACTAGAAGAGTAGGTGGCTGCTATAAGTGAGCTTTTCTGTTGCAAGCTGATTGCTATGATCAGAGTAGCTGGCAGCATAATAGTCAGTAACCGGTTTAACCAAGAGAAAATTATTTATCATTTAAGTATTCTGTTTGTTTCCTGCAGTAGATAGATTTCCTTTTCAAACTAGTGTTGGTTTTTTTTAAGCTGGGCGTGGTCAAATGTATGGACATGACCAGCAACCTCCTGCAACTCCACCCCAGCCTCAAACAGCACCTTACGGAAGAGGTATGTATATATCGCATTAGTAACTAACAAGCAAATAACTTTAATATTAAAAACCCATTTGCCAGTGTTGTTGGCGTTGTACCCCCTCTTGTCCACTTGATATTAGTGTTTGGTGGTGCTCACAAAGGCAGTATTCAGGGCTGTCATTAAGGGCCATAACCCGTAGCACCTGTTACGGCTGAGTATGCTTGATTTTCCCTTTGTGCTACGGGTGAAATTGCCTGTTATTGATAGAATTAAACCACAAAGTAACAAGTTTGCTACGGGTGTGGAGAAGGAGGCTACAGGTGTTGCAAAACTTAATGACAGCCCTGGTATTGTTGTGTAGCTAGGAGCAATAATTTATCAATGTGTGGCTTCATAGTTCAGTTGGTAGACCATTGCACCCATATTCGCAGAGGTCACAGGTTTCAATCGCATTGAAGCCCTGAATTTTTTCAATCTCTTTATTCCAATTGGAAATTCACTCCAATGATCATTTCTCACTTTCATTTACATCCACAGTTCATACCGATATATGAATTATTTCGTATACTTCTGTAAAAAAAAGTCTCACCTGCAACGGACGTCATTATTAAGTCCCTGTTTACTACCATTCCAGGTGCTCAGGCTGGTGCATTGTATGGCAGAGGTACCCCATCACCAACTATGCAGGCTCCTTATGGACGAGGCGCAGCAACAGGGGATGCCCCTCTGTCTCAACCCCAACCTACTATGCCATCACCCTCTCCTTCACAACCTTCAGTTCCTCCAGAGAGACACCCCCCGCCTGCGCAATCAGAGCCAAAAGGCCCCGAGGTACAATGTTTATCAATTGCAGAATTTGTGAGTCTGTAAATGAGTCCATTTCAGGTAATCATTTCTTTACTTTGTGTATTTCTAAGTTTGGCTTCTCTTTTGGACTAGGTTCCAGTAGAGCAGATGTCAAGAATGACAGTATCGGAAGCAGAAAATATTCCTAAGACGTATGTGATAACATAGTTTGCACTCGACTTATTAGTTAGTGATATCCTGGCTTGGTCTCTCAGTTGATGGACGAGGTGTTAACCAACTGATTTCTACTGGCTAGCTGTCAAGAGAGAAGCAGCCACCGTGTGTTGACTTGAATTACAAGACCTTGTGTACACTGCTTGTCTTTTGAGGTGCCAGTTATGTCTTGTCCCGCTTACTCAAAAAATTAGTTATAATAGCCTAGTTTTGAATTATTTGTACGTGAAATCCTGGTAACTATTTTAGAGCATCAAGACGAGGCTCAAGGGAATAAAGGCACAACAAAGGCGCTTTTTTTGAAAGCAAAACAGGTGAAAATGAGGTATTGTGCCATTTCCGTGTGCAAAAACAATTCCAAAAAGTGACCAGACCTCAACTTTGTCGATTTTCCAAGCGAGAAATGGCTTCGAAAGAAATGGAGCACCCTTTGCCGATGAGCTGACAAGGAGTTTTAGCCTTTTCTCGCTTGGAAAATTGAAAAGTTGAGGTCTGGTCACGTTCTGGAATTGCTTTTGCACACGGAAATGACACAATACCTCATTTTCGCCTGTTTTGCTTTCAAAATAAGAGCCTTTATTGTGTCTTTATTCCCCTGAGCCTCGTCCTGATGCTCTAAAATAGTTACTAAGCTTTCACGCACAAACAATTTGAAACTAGGCTATTCTGTAAGTAAGCAGAAGTTCAGAGAAGCACCTGCTCATTAAGAAAATGTCCTAACACAGGGCTAGAAAAATATTTGAATTCCACCTTGCCCATTGGGCAAGTAACCCTCAAATTTTGCTTGCCCGGGGCACTTCCCTGCTTGCCCAAGTTTTCAAACTCATTAATAATTCAAAAACTCAAGAATGGAAGTCAAACTACAGGCGTGTTTTAATGTAATAAACCCGTCTTGACTGTAGTCCTCTTAGTGCTGATCACTGTCATGTTTACGCCATTACCGGTATATTGTAATTTAACTTCCACAACTCTCAACTTCTTCATTCCGCTTTTTATGAAGTTGTATGGTTTTTAATAATTAACATGGATGAACACTGTCAGATACTCTATCACGATTATCAGCTTTCCCAATACAATTTCACTGAGCCTTTTTGACTGACTTCTTCCATATGTTCAATGTTCAATAATTCTCTACAACCTTGAAGAAAAATGAGGAGTATGATTATACTGATGCACTTGGCGTTTTACGAAAAAGCCTTCCTTAAGGAGGCTCGAGTTTCTCACTAGTGTAGTGCTTGCAAAACGATGAAGGGTTACAGAAAAGTGCTTGAGATCATTTGGGCAAAGTATGAATAGATTTAAAACTCAGTTGTTGGGCAATACTTTAAGAATGTTAATGACTTCATAGCAGTTACCATAGCAACTATCTTGGCAATTATCTTTAAAACTACCGGTAAGTCGGTGACCTGCCATTTTTATTTCGTTATTTAAAAGCACCCTTAATTCTACATCTTGCCTGCCAATACTAAAAAAAATTATCAAGTGGAAATTTCATTATATTGAAAAATGACGTTTTATAAATTGCAAGAAATTCCACTAGATAATTTTTGCCCAAACTTTTCTATTTGAATTAGCATGTTGATTGTTAATCGCATGCCAAAAATCAAGGTAGGTCACCAAGTTAATTTTCAAGATAAAAAGAAATGTTTTTTGCACGTTTCATTTCCGGTTTAGCGAATTTCAGATGTAGCGCGTGCATCTCTAATGGCAATTTGGATCCAAAGCTGACGCCAATTATAAAAGTGCGTGCGCGCAGCTGAAAACCCTTTCGAGCCTCCTTAAATCGGCTTACAGTTATAAAGCAAACTAAAAAAACTTGGCAAGTACAGAATCTTTTGAACAATTTTGAAAAGCCGGCAAGAGCATATAAAATAGTTTCAGTCGAGGGAAAATGTCTTCGTTTGAAAGAAACACTATTCTAAGTCATCTTCCAGGAGCTCTGAAAGTGTTTTGATGACTTACTTATCCATTTCTTTTTAATAATATAACACTTTTCATTTTGCGCGGCTGCGCCCAACTTGCATGTTTCGGCGAAAACAGAGATTTACCTCGATTTTAGCATCAAAAATGCTATTTTCATTTTCGCGATAGAAATATGCAACTTCTCAGTTTTCATGTACAATTTCTACAGTTTTAATTAATATATCGTTGTTGAGTTAAGTTTTGTACCGAGAAACTGAACAATGCTCACAGAAAATTGCTAAAATTAAGAAATAAACACGCCGTTTTCATTCCCAACGTGGCTATTTTTATCCTGGAAAGAAATTTGATCAGGGCAGATTTTGATCACGTGCTAGGCAACTACTTCTGAGTCGTGAGCACACGTCACGCAATCAACAAAACAACGCTATAAACGCTATATTTTCGTCAAGCTTCATCTAAACACTGGATTACCCTTGAGCCTAAAGCTTACCTTTTCTTCTCAAAATTGTTATCAGAAATTTAGTCGGCGAACGGCTTCCCTGGGTCCTCGCCCATCGGGCAAGGAAGGAGGGAAAGTTACTTGCCCAAAGAGAAAATCTACTTGTTTCCCGGATGACCGGACAGGGGGGGTTTTCGAGCCCTGTAACAACAAGATGCTTGGCAATTGAGCATCTGGTGAGATGTGTGCCCTAATTCATCTTCATTAATTTTTAACAACTGCATCGCTAAATGGAGGTTGGGCACCTGGGGTAACCAGGGGTTTCCACTGTTGACAGCCAGCAGCTAGGCCGAGTAACGTTCCCATGGCTGGCAAATCCCTGCAACTGAGCCATGAGGCCCCACTCCAGACATCCAGGCACCCGTCACACTACCAAGCAGTGGAAATAGGGAGGGAAGGGAAGGGAGGGAGGAAGACAGCTGAAATGCTCAGCACAAGATGACTGCTGCCATTTGACTGAATGAACTATGTGAGTGTGGGTGCCCTCGACCGCTATTCGCTCACCTCTGGTCACTGCTATCCGCTGACCGCTATTTGTTGTTAACTTTATTAAATTTGCATTTAACTGCATTTCATATCTTAGCCAAAATGCACCATTAAAGCTCTGCAATAAAAGGGAGGGAAACTGCTACATTGAGATGTCATGGCTCATTTGTAAATTCATCTTTGCAAATTTAACATTTCTGGAATATTAAGATACCAAAATATGTCATTGACAGAAAAACATGACAAAGAACGGTGAAAAAATAGAGTTTGCAATTTTCCCCCACTGTTCCACAAGGAGTTTTGTTCACCGTATATAATTTGAGGCAGGAATGCAAGTGACACTCTGTGCCTTTAGATGACTCAGTGATAGGGTTCAATTTTTCCACTTGCAACATAAATACAGTTATCTCTTTCAGTCTAGATTATCAATATGCTGGGACTGATCATTTTAACTGTAACATTACTCACCAAAACTTTTGTGAAGCAAAACATCACTTCTTTTTAGAATAGAAGCATAGAGCTTTTCAAAAATTCAATGACAGTGGCGATTAGCGTTTGGGGAGTGATACTTTGTCTGAATGGCGTGGGTGAGTGTGATTGGGTCAAAAAGCGTGAGTCTCGCACCAAAAGCACGAGACTTGGTATATGTGCAGTATGTATGTGATACATTTTAACATTAAGAAACAAATTTCTATTTTAATAAAACAGTTGTTTCAGTTCCCATTTGTTTTTCTTTTTTGCAGGCAAAAAGGCGAAAAAGGATCTGCAGGGAAACAGTAAGTAAAGTAAATTGTTGGCAACTATTAGCTAAGTGAAGTAGACTTCTTAAAAACTATACATGTTGTAGAGCTATCAAAGGGCAGGCTTCTAGCAATTTTCTTGGTTTGAAGGATTTGGGATAATGTTGAAGGTTAGTATAGCTGTGTGTGCTTTTCAATGAGCTGCTTAGTGTTTTCTTAGCTACATCCCTAGAAATCCACATCACTGCAAGGTATAGGTGCTTAACTGGGATGAATGTGCCCCAGGGCAAATTTCCACTTTGCCTTTGGTAAATAATTGTTAATCATTGTTAGCTAAATATTTGTTCTTTTGTTTTAAGGATGTCACTGAGTGCCAACTTCATCCCAATCAGATTTATAGAACAGAAGATTTATCAATATCATGTCACTTACAGGTAGAAATAAATTGAATGATTTAAATATTTTACTGCACAATTTAAACATGTTGTAACTTGACGCCTGCTACCTTTTTACAGTCCTGAGATTGATAGCAGAAAAGCAAGACATGGTCTTCTAAAGAGCCATAGTGATATTCTTGGATCAGCTAGTGCCTTTGATGGGTCCATTCTTTTCCTGCCAAAACAATTAGAAAAACCAGTAAGTGAATGCCTCATTTAAGATTTTAAACAAGGAGTGATCGTATAGAAGAAGGCTGAACCGCTCAGCCCGTCAGTCACAAATTCCAATGAGACATGTAGTTGAGACTGGACACAAAAATGTTCCAGAAACATCAGACGTTTATGGAGCTTGCTGTCAATAGTTGTTGCCTGTCGTGGAACAGCTTCTGGCAAGCAATTACCTAAACCAGAAAAGGCCCCTACAGGAGTCACCAACTGTAATAAAAGTCAATGGCCAGCATGAATTAACCCTAAGTAAATAAATACTCCACGGAAGTTTAGTTGTAGATTGAATTTCAGTTTCGGCTTGTCATCATGTCAGAAAATTTTGATTGAAACTTAATTGAAAATAAAGGGCTTCAATGGTAATTTATGAAAAGTTTGCTTAGATTGTCAACTAAAACCTTTTCGGACATGCAATTACTGTAAATATATTCACTAGACAGTGTCGACAGTTGTGTCTTTGAGTGTTTGTCAGCGAATCTTGCTCTCCAAGAGTTCTTTCAAGCGATTAATTTTCACTTCACTCGAACAACTAAACACCAACCCACAAGGAACCTCCATTCCTCCGCACAGCTGTTTGCAGTGACATCTGCGGCCCGTCGCTTCCACGCAATATCTTTCCGCCACGTGCGATAAAATACCACAAAATTCATGAGTACTCACAAGGTAAATGGTCAACTGTTTCTTTGTTTTTGACCATCTTCACGGCAAACGACTGCATTATCAAGTTCTTGTTTGGCATGAAGTTTTTGGCCTTTTGCAGGTTTTCAAACTTTAGACATGTTATCCCCAAACAGCAGAGTAGACTATTATGGTTTGCTCTACCTGCTAAATTTTCATTTGATCTACTTTGACACAATTCTACGGAAGCAAACACCTTTAGCACAGAATTGACCTGAACACTACAAATCTGTTTTTGTTTTGTTTCTAGAATCCGCCAGTCATGTTAAACTTTTCTTGCTTAATACTGTATGTACTCACTGAAGTTTAATTTTTTTGTTAATTATGTCTGCACAGTTGTTTAGAAGGGTAAGCAGTCATGAATTTTGACCCTGCCCCCACCCATTGGTGACCATAATTTTTTTTCTCATATTTGTTTCCATAGACAACCGTACTGGAGTCTGAAAGGAGAACAGATGGACAAAAAGTCACTATTAACGTGACCCTGACAAGAGTTGTCCCCTCCGATGATTGCTTACAGCTGCTGAACATCATTTTCAGAAGGTAGCTCGTGTTGTGTCCGCTTGCAGGGGGAGGAGAGTTGCCCAGTGAACCCAAGACAATTATTGATCAGCATGTTGGTGTCTTGTTCACAGAAACAGTGTTATTAATATAATACCAGGGTGACATAAAACGCTGTTTTACAATTTAAAAACTTTAGCCTACTGGTAGTTAGCTTAACTTCGTTCTTTTCTATGTTTGTGTGTATGTGTCTACATCTTCTTGTTTGTTGTCCCTGACCTAAACATGTAACACAGCTCTAAACTGGCTGCCTGGCATTTTTAACTCTTAGGTTATTTCGGGTAGCCAGCAGCCAGTGCTTGACACTAACTTTTCAGCTTACTAGCCTCGTGGCTAGTCAAACGGGCTAGTGACACCTTAGATGTTACTAGCCCAAAAAAAATTTTACTAGCCCAGCGTATGTGTTGGCTAGGTCCGATAACAGTTGATCCCTAGCAAGACTTCCAAGCATGAAGCAAGCGACTTTCTTTGAACACATAATGTTGGTAACTGCATTGTTCTGAAATCAGTTCCAATAATAAAACAATTTTTGTGAACATAGTCTGGTAGCATGAAGTGTCCATGATGAAATTTTGATCTTCAGTTTCTGAGCAAAGTGTTTGGATTTGTCTTGCTTGAGGAAGACAGAAACTGCTTCGGACAATTTCATTTTGTTTACTAGCTAGCCAAAGTGGCTACTGGAAATCGTAAACCTTATAACCAAAACTAAATTTCTACTAGTCTGTGGCTAGTTGGCTACCATTAGTGTCGAGCCCTGGGCACCCCTATCATTTTTATCTTTCCTTTGACATATCATTGTAAATTCATTTTGTTTTCTAACCATGGGGTGAAATAAAGTTGGTGTTGTTGTTGTTGTGACAAATGAGTCTCTTGCTAAGAAGTTGCAACAATAGTATTTGAATTTCTAAATCAGGATTTGGAAGTGGTAAACATTCATAAATATTGCTGAAGAGTGCTAAATCAGTCAACACCAGTTTGTGATTTTGTGATTTGTTCCTTTCAGAGTTTTAAAACATCTTCAGCTTAAACAAGTGGGTCGCTATTACTACGATCCTCTAAGACCAGCTAGCATTCCACAACACAAGATTGAGCTATGGCCAGGCTACATAACTTCCATTCAGTGTTATGAAGGTACACAATTGAAATTATTATGCTACACTACACTACACTCTCACTTACACAATTTATTTTGAACTGAACTGTATTAGTCTTTTTCCTGCTTTCTTATAAGTGACCAAACTGTCATTTTTGTTTTCATAATAGGTGGAATGATGCTGTTGTGTGATGTATCACACAGGCTGCTTAGGACAGAGACATGTTATGATTTCATGTGAGTTGTGGGAGGCACGCACCCTGCTGTAATCTGCTCTCTCTCTCACTCAGTTGTGTTCATGGGCAAACTATATCACATTCTACATAATTATGCCATCTCTAATATCTATTACATAATTTGACGTAAACAGGTCAGCTTGACATTGTGTAGAGATTGTTGTTCATTTCCAACATTTAAAGTCTTTCTGATCATTTTGTTTTTGCCAGGAATGAGTTGTTCTCAAAGAGAAGAGATCGCTTTGAGGAAGAATGTAAAAAGCAGCTAGTAGGAAATATTGTATTGACAAGGTTGGTAGCAGCTCTTTTCCTGTATGTTTTTGTTTGCATTTTTATTTGGAGAAAGCCACTTTAGATGAACGTGCATTTCTTGGAATTGTGCTATGTTTTATTTGGCATTGGCTGTGCTGATATAAGTTCTTGAAATCTTATTTGTCTTATGAACACAGGTGTGAGCTTTTACTTTTACAGCGCGACACGCCTAAGTGTGGCCACCCAACAATCTTTTTTGACAAGTTAGCCATTCAGAGAGCACAAAGTTGTTTGAATTGTCCCAGCTCTTATTTGATGTCACTGCAGTATTATGCTCCTCCTGTCTCAAACTGTTTGCGCCTTCTACATTTGCCGACTTTTCAGTAGCCAAAATGGCCACTGCAAGCCCATCATCTTCTAGCCAAAATATATGGCGAGTGCAGGCCTAAAATCTTCTAGCCATAATAAACTTTTTACTTGTAATTGGCTGATATTTGTACTCTGGTGTTGTGCGTTTTAATTCAACTATGTTTTACCTTTTCAAATTTCACCAGGTACAATAACAAGACATACAGAATTGATGATGTGGCCTTTGATCAGAACCCAAAATGTACATTTACATTCCACACTGGAGAACAGATGTCTTATGTGGATTATTACAAGTATGGCCATTATACATGCATTCACTAAGTCTCCACTAATCAGTATGTAAGCTGTAGTATCAGGACTATTTAGAACCTTCACAAAAACACGCAAAGCTGGGATACCGACAATCAGTGACACATCCAAATGTCCTCAGTATAGAATTTTACAGGTCAACTTTATGGCACCTCTGGCCAAAAAGGCTTGAACCTGCAAAGAGAGCCATCTGTTTTCTTTTATCTTAAACATGCCATATTGATATTTTTCGTGTATCAAACCATTGTAACTGTGTGCCAAGTAAGGATACATTAAAGAGCCCTACCACACCTTTGTTATTGTTTACATGCGAGAGTTTCAGTATTATATTTTATGTGGATCATGTCGAAACGAAAGAAATCCTTAAGAAACTTGTTAAAGGTAGTTTAAACACTTCCAGTAACATAACCAAAGCAATACAATACGATTTCACTCCATAATTTCGATGCCATCGAAAATGGCGGAGGCTGACTAGGTACGCGCAGCTAAATACAGGAATCGCACTGGAGACTTAGAATATTTTAAACTTTGATATTTTTGTCTAATAGAGAAAAAGACAAAGTCAATTTTAAAAGTGCCGAGGTGTGGGATCGAACCTGGGTTGTCCGGATTACGAGCGCTTCGCAGTACCACTACACCACCGAGGCCCAGTCATTCAAACCTTAAATTTATAGTGCTATAGTAGGCTAAGCAGAGGGGGTGTACAATATTGGCTGAAATATGATAAACAAACAACAGTAACAATGGACCCTAACCTTAAAACAATAGAGCTGGGAGCTAACCATACTAGTTCCCAGTGCATTCAGAGCTCGGTGCAATTCCTGTATTTAGTCGCTAGTGACTAGGCCCCTTTAACACTTAAAATAAAGTCTGTTTTACGCTCCCTGTGCTTATTGGTGAATTTTGCAAATATTTAGGAAAGTCTACAACAAAGAAATACAAGATTTGGAGCAGCCACTACTTGTCCACAGACCAAAAGACAAGGAACTACAGAGGGTGAGTCAAAATGATGTAAAAAAAAAACTGCATAAGGACCTTGTCCAACCACTCATTTCTTTATGAAAATCAATGCGCAATAGGCACAAGCAATCACAGGTAGTTGCAAGATGGACTTGTGTCTACTTGTGTTGGATTGCCAAATTGTATGCAAGTTGTGAAAAAACTCTCTTTGATTCCATTTCAAAAGCGTACAATCAAGTTGCGTTGGGTGGCCAAGTGGAGAAAAACTCGTGTTGAAATTTGATATTGACCAAAGCCTGTGCAAGTCAGTACATGCATGTCCTGGCCAAACAGAAATGCAAATAGTTGCAAGTTTCTTTGATTGTCCGGGCCTTAATAGCTCTTTTTTGTCATGAGCAGTCACTAACTGTTTACTTTAAAAAAGGGGAGTGGAGATGCATACATGGGTGGATTGAGTTTACGTGCTTATGTTAGCTTCTGGTGGCAAGGGCCAAAAGAAGAACTGATAATGTTGTTTGTGTTTCATCTGTAATAATGTTTTCTTTACATTGCTTTTAGGGTAAAAAGCCAGGATTGGTGTGTCTAATACCTGAGCTGTGTTACATCACTGGACTTACAGACGCCGTTAGACAAGACTTCCGAGTTATGAAGGTTAGTAACCAGTCAGTTGTAACCAATCTGAGTGGTACTGATTGCATATCAGAGCAGCCCTTTACTGGGTTCTCATGGGCAGGAGACAGTTGTGGAAGTTTGAATTAAGTCATGTTTTCAAATTCCCAATATTCTACAGGTTACAACACAAAATTCCTTTCTAGCCTTATAAATTAATTTGTTAGTGTATAAATGTAATTTGCGCTTAACAGGAGATCCAAAAATTAAATCCATTAACCTGATCCAAAAAATCCACTAGACCTGGCCTTTATTTTCATACTTTTATGTTGGCTCAAAGTCAGCAAAGAGGGAAAAAGGCAACAGCATCAAAAAAATCCTAAAAACCTTATTGATTGAATGTTATTTACCACTTTTATTGTTAAATTGCCAGCAAGTCTTATCCAGCCCAATTGCTCTGCAATAAGCAGCATTTATGGAATAATAAAAAGAGGGAACATTTTATTTGTGTTTTTTTAGGACATTGCAGCACACACCAGAGTGAGCCCAATGCAGAGGCAGCAAGCTATGATGAAATTCATTAACAACATCAACTCCTGTCCTGAGGTAAAGCTATGCATCTGCTGCTACTGTTGTTGATGCCAATTTAATAGAATTGTGACTATAAACCCTTGACAGTTCTGTAGTGCACCTGTGTTGTAAACCTGTAGGATGTTTTTTTGTGGTCATTCAATTCATGTAAAGAGCAAAACGGATATTGTACTAGTTATAGTCATATTATTTCCTTGTTCACTTGAACTAGTCTAACATTGTTGGTTTGTTCTGTACTAGGCTCTTCATGAACTCACATCTTGGGGAGTTCAGCTTGATCAGACCATGCTAAGAGTAAGTTGATCAACTATCTGTGTTCAAAGAAGGATTTCACTGATTTGGGGATAGTGTCTATGTTGAAGTTAGGCATCCGTCAAAGGAATAAAAACGGTTTCATCGGGTACAGCTAATATGTAAATTTAAAAACTCTTGTACAAGTCATTGTGCATTTCCTTTCCAGACTGAGGGTCGTCAGCTTCCATTGGAGAAGATCAACCTTGGAAGCACCTCATTTCAATCCAGTCCTCAGGCCGACTGGGGCCAGCAGGCTGTCAGAGAGCAAGTTATTACCCCTGTTCCTCTTCGTAACTGGATGGTGCTGTATGTAAATAGAGACAAAAGCAAAGCTCTCGAGTTTGTCACCATGATGAAAAAGGTCACTCCAGCTATGGGTATTGAGGTAAGATGTGTCTTGCCAACTGCTTCAAGAAAATAGTAACTAAAAGAACGTTTTTAGCTGCAAGCAAGTTTTTGTCAACTTGGAGTCTTAGATGCAGCATGCTACCTTCTGTATCTTGCCGTCTAACTTAGTCAATGCTTTTTAGAATCCTATTGAAATCATACTCGTTGTGAATATTTCCCTGCTCATGCCATTATATTTGTGAACAAATATTGAGAAATACAAATTAATAATATTGAGTAGTATGTCATTCGAAAATTTTTCTTTCCCCTTTCAAAGTACAGATATTCTAAACTCTACCTGAGCTGAGTTTGTGTAATGCAGTTGCTCAAATAGCTTGTTTCCCACGTAAATGCTAACATGCTTGTCATTGTCTGCTTTGTTTGTAACAGATGGTTCAGCCTACAATGCTTGACCTCAGAGATGATAGGACAGAAACATACTTGCGAATGATCCGAGAAAACCTAAACCCTCAGACTCAAGTGGTAGTGATTATCTTCCCCACTTCCAGAGATGACCGTTACTCTGCCGTCAAAAAACTGTGCTGCGTAGAAAGCCCTGTTCCCTCTCAGGTAACACTTCATGTTCCACCATGCCAATTATCTCATCAGATCCCCAATCCACCAGCAGACCTATCAATGTGCAGAAATATCTTCAACTATTTTTAGTGCCATAATGTCAATTAAGGAATAGGATTTATCTAGCATTTGTTAAACTGGATTGCAATGCATTTACCACTTTTCCTTTCTTTTTGCCCCTTGTGTCTCCCTCAAATCTGTTTTGAAATGTAAGAAATTTGTTGTAATGTGGTTAAAAGACATGTATCTTAGAAAAAGTTTTTACAAGCTTCACCCTTGTACAGGATTTTTGCTTGCCAGCCAGATTATCAGAATAAAGAATAATAATTAATGTGTTTCTGTCAGCAGCCAGGCTCAGTAGATACTTTTCAAACTCTAGGTTATCAATGCCAGGACCATTTCACAGCAGAACAAGCTTCGTAGTGTCACACAGAAGATTGCCCTGCAAATAAACTGCAAACTTGGAGGAGAACTGTGGGCTTTGGACATTCCATTGGTTAGTATATCATCAGTAGTTCTTTCAGAAAGCAAATTGTTTTAAAATTTATTAATGTAGTGACTTTTCAGTTCATTACTGAAATTGGCTGTGGGTTCCTTTGGGGTGATCCGAATCACGATCAGTGATCTGCGATCAATGGAACTGGCGAATCCTTGCTCAGAGTGGATTCGCCAGGGCCTTTGATGCACCATGATCCAAGTGATCTTGGATCACTGATTGTGATCTGAATCACCCCAATGAAACGCACGTGTGTTTTGTTAACAGAAAAGCCTTATGGTGATTGGTATTGATGTGTATCATGATGCATCCCGTGGTGGCCGATCAGTGGGTGGATTTGTAGCAAGCATGAACAAGAGCCTCACACGCTGGTACTCAAGAGTGTGTTTCCAGTCACCAGGTCAGGAACTTATTGATGGGCTTAAAATGGCTCTTACTGCTTCCCTGAGGAAGTATCACGAGGTGAGCTGTTGGCTTGAAGCATTTTGTTCTAATATTTTGTAGTCTTTGAAATATATTTACAAGTTTGAGACTGAGAAGTACTGTTAACAGTGACAGTGACTGACAACAGATGATCAAACTACACAATCAACATTTGGTTAATCTGACAAGCGAAGAAACAAGAATTTGGATGGTATAGTTTTGAGAATAAATCTTCAGTGCAGAGATATAGACAAGTATATGCACAATCAGGGATTTCAAAATGTTTTGAAGTAGGTGTCATCTACTGGTAGAGAAGGTGGCTGTTATACATATAAGTGAGCTTTTGGGTCACAAGCTGATTGCTATGACCAGAGTAGCCAGCGGCATAATAGTCAAGTAGCCGGTGGAACTCCAGCACCTGCCGCCTTGTTTTGACACCCCTGCACAATATATGTCAAGTTGTGACCACAATTCACTGTACTACTCTGTTGTTTCCATATCAAGGTGAACCACTCGTTGCCAGACCGTATTATCGTGTTCCGTGATGGCGTTGGTGATGGTCAGCTAAGAACAGTTGCTGGTTACGAGGTGCAACAACTCATGGAGTGTTTCTCTTTGTTTGGTGAAAGCTATGAACCTAAGATGGCTGTTGTAATTGTGTCAAAGAGAATTAATGCAAGAATCTTTGCCACCCAGGTCAGTTACTAGCAATGCAAACTAACCAGTGTATTTAAAAATGATTTCTTTGTCAAGCAAATGCAACTTATTAAAAAATTGTAGTGTTTACTATTTTTAATTAGTAGAAACTCGGCTGTGTTCTATCAGAAATCTGTTAGAAAACGATTGTGCATGTGTTGCTCTTCAGAGGCAATTTTTTTTGTTAATTTTTGGCTTAAAATGGTAAATTTTGCAATGTAATCCTTTTGATTTTCTAAAAAAACAATTAGACTACTTGCCCTCGTTTTCTATGAGCGAAAGTCAACTCGGCTGCTCCTTGTTGACTATTTAAACAATAGAGTGTTTCTGTCGAGGAACTATCACCTGATAGTTGTGTGGGGAAGCAGTAAATACGACAGAGAACTCAATGTAATTATACTGTATTTCTCTGATGAGACAGCATCAACACAACATGGCGGTCATGATAAGCGAGAAAGAGCGGGAAAAAACGAGTTCAGTTCTTGTGACGTAAACATTACATAAGTGACCGCTGACCAGATAACGAATTACACGAAAAGAAACAAAATAAACGTTCAAATGTCGATTATAACTATTTCACATCCTCCGGGGGGGCGCAAATGTCCTTGGCCCAGTCTGCAATTCTCCTTGTCGCCCGTCGTGCTGCATCTCTTTGTGATCTCCTTACAGGGGTTGGAGTTTCCACTGTGGTTGCTTGGTCTTCTGTGCAACACTGAGCTTCCTTGGCTTGAACTTCTAGAGGGTGCAATCTTGTTATGGGACGGTTTGTTGTTCCATTGGCAGTGCGTAAATTTGCGGAACGAACAAGTCCATCACGACCTCTGTTAATGGATGTGACAAGTGCTAGTTTCCAGTTTACTCTAGGGCTGTCATCGTGGATTAGAACTACATCACCAGCCTTCACGGATTCTGTGTTGATTCCTGAACCTTTGTGGAACTCTCGGAGGGAGGTGAGGTACTCGTGACGCCAACGTTGCCAAAAGTGCTGAATAAGTAAGGTTACACGTTTTGCCCTTCGAAGGAAATCTGTGCTTGTTTGGTACGTGGGGTCACTCACTTCGTCACTTTCTACTAGTGGATGTGGTAGTGACGTTATTCGTCGACCATAAAGTAGATGTGCAGGGGTTAATGCTTCTTCATCCTTAATGTCCGAGGAGACGTAGGTTAGGGGACGATCGTTTAGAATTGCTTCCACTTCAACAACAATTGTCTGAAGAGTGCATAGGTTGACTGCAGCTCTGCCGAGTACCTTCTTGATGGTGGATTTGGTGAGACCGATGAGGCGTTCCCAAAACCCGCCGTACCAAGGCGCCTTCTTGGGGATGAATAACCATTCAATGCCTTCCCTTGCGAGTGTTTCCTTGAGCGCATGAGATTGAAACAGTTCCTTTAGTTCATTGTTCGCTGATACAAATGTTGAGGCATTGTCAGATATTAGTTTCCTTGGAAGAGATTTCCGACTTGCAAATCTGCGAAAGGCTAGTAAGAAGGCTTCAACAGTCAAATCTTCGACAACTTCAAGATGAATAGCCCTGGTTGTTGCACAAGTAAGGAGACATATGTAGACCTTTGTTTCGATTCCAGCATTTCGAACATACAGAGCTCCGGTGTAGTCCACCCCAGTGACTTCAAAGGGTTGTGTTTGTTGCATTCTTGACTTGGGAAGGGGTGGTGGGTCTGGTGCATTGTAGGCTGTTCCTGAGACCTTTCTGCAGGTTACGCATTTGTCAATTAAGGTTTTGACGCGTTGTCGGCCAGAAGGAACCCAATAAGTTTGACGCAGGGCAGTAAGTGTTGAGTTGACACCTGCATGAAGCTGCTTGACATGGGTGGAGCGAATTACAAGATCTGTGAAGTTGTCTTTGCTTGGTAGCAGCAGAGGGAATTTGGTGTTGCCACCTAAGGGTGCGTTGTGTATCCTCCCGCCACAGCGTAGAACACCACCGTCATCAAGGAAAAGGCGAAGTTGACGTACCAAGGTTGTACGGTGTCGTGACTTTGAGAGGAGGTTGTCAATTTCAGCATAAAAGACAACAGACTGACGATTTTTTACCCATTCTGTCATGGCATGATCATATTCCATAGCTGTAATTGGACCTTGTTGGCTGACTTTCTTCTGGAGAAGCCTTACAAATCTGAAAACATAGGCTGTAACGCGTAGAAGCTTTGGCAAACTGCTGAAATCCGATGGAGTAATCAGGCGATGAAGGCCTTGCTGTTGAACTGAAACTGTGCCATTTGCAGTAGACTCATCACTAGAGGTTTCAGTGGCTAAGTGAAGAACCTCTGTTGTAGGCCACAAAGGCCACTGGGATCTGTTTGGTAACCATGTGGGACCATGTTTCCACAGCGAAGAAATCTTCAGTTGATGTGCTGTTATCCCTCTTGTGAGAAGATCAGAGGGGTTTTCAGTTGTAGGACAGTACTTCCAGTTTGAAATTGATGTCAGTTTCTTTACTTCTTGGATGCGAGTGTTGACGAATGGCTTCAATACCTTGGTGCTTTTGAGCCAGTGAAGAACAATTTGGCTGTCAGACCACAATGTGACTCTCGTAACTTGCAGTTGTTCTTGAAGATATGAAGCTAAACGTGCGGCTGTTAGAGCTGCCATAAGTTCCAATTCTGGAAGGGTGAGTTTCTTCTTTGTCGGAGCAACACGCGACTTCGCCATAGCTAGCGATGACTGGTCTCCACGTACTAAGTAAGCGGCGGCTCCATAGGCTTTCTGGCTTGCATCAGCAAAAACATGTAACTCTATATCGCTGTTATCAACAGAGACATCAGAAGAGAAGTAGCGACGCGGGAACTCAAGTTTGGTTGCATCTCCTATCTCCTTTGCTAAAGCACGCCATTTTTGATCAAGAGAAGGTGGAAGGGGCTCGTCCCAATCAATCCCTTCCTTCCACAGTTCTTGTATTAGAATCTTAGCTGCAACGGTGACTGGTTGAAGTAAGCCGAGTGGATCAAAGACTTTAGCTGTTTCTTGTAAGATCTCTCTCTTGGTTGACAACGGAGGGGTAGAAGTTGCTTGTTTACATGAGAATCGTAACGTGTCTGAAGTTATGTCCCATACCATGCCAAGTACCTTTTTAGTTGGGCTGGTGTCAAGGACTTGATCCTTGGCTGCAAGATGTTGAACACTAGGACTGTTTGAACTCCATGACCTGAGATTGAAGCCCACCGGTGACATCTTGCTCCTGGCCTTTTGGTAATAGTTGACTGCTGAACCATCATCGTTTGTTCCTGAGGCGAGATCATCCACGTACAGATTTCTTAACATATCCATGCTGACTTGGTCTGTAGACTGTGTGAGGTGCTTGTTTAGAGTGGCATTTAAGATGAAAGGTGAACTTGTGGCACCAAACATGACAGACTTGAATCGGTAGACAATGAATTCACTCTCCGGGTCATCTGTGTTGGATAGCCAGTAGAATCGTGTGGCATCTCGATCAGCTTGGTCTAGGTTTACATGTAAAAATGCCTTTTCAATGTCTGCAGTTATGGCATACTGGTGGAGACGGAAGCGTAGAAGTATACCTGTAAGGTCATTGAGAAGCGGAGGACCTTGGCTGTAAGCAGTCATTCAAGCTGGGTTGTTCACCTTGTTTGAAACTGCAGTCGTACACAATGCGTAGAGGAGTTGTGGTAGAGTCCTTGAGGACAGCATGATGAGGTATGTAATGACACACTCCGTTAGTTGTTTCTGGATTGTTCACTCTTTCAATAAAATCTCGAGACTGCTGTTCTTGGATGATCTCATCGTACATGCGCAATTTCTTAGGATCTGCAGCCAATTTTCTGACCATGGAGCGGGTCCTCTGATGAGTGATTTCTGCATTTGATGGTAGAGAGGGATGTTCTGGTCGCCATGGTAACTTTGCGCTGTACCGGCCGTCCTCCAACATGATAGACGAGTCTTGATAACACTTCAGAAAGTCAGGCGTTTCTTCTGATGAGCTTGGCTGAACACCGACTGATTCAATCCGCCAGAAACGTTCCAAATCAAATTGTTCTTGATGATGCTCAGTCACAACATTTAAAATAGACGAGTTGAGGTTCTCTGAATGGTTACTGTTGGAGAGTGGGCCCGAGAGGAGGTACCCTATCTTTGATTTGGCTGCTGTGGGACCTGGACCCTTGACGACTTCGTCTTCCACTATGTCCCAATAATGATCAGCACCAATTAGAATATCAACTGTGAAAAATGAATCATCAACGTTTTGTGCTAATGACAGTCCCTTTAGATGTGGCAAGTCCCTTACATTGGCACCAGTGTAAGTAGCGAGGGGTGCAGCTATTGTTGGTACAATGATCACGCGAATGGCAATGGTCTCCGCCTGGGCAGTTTCAAGATAAATGGTAGCAGTGTCAATGCGTTTAACAGATGATGTGTTTCCACCAAAGGTTGACAGAGATATTGTCTCTTGCATTTCTGGCTTCAGATCAAGTTTGGTCGCTACATCTGAGGTAATGAAGGAGCGTTGAGAACCTTCATCAAATAGAATGTGTGCACTGATGTGGTTGTTGTGACTACCAACAGAAGCAACGGCTGTTTTCAGTAGAACGGGGGTGTGTCTGTTAGTATCACCAATGTGGTAGGATGAGACTGAAGGTGCTGTAGTCTTGTCTGTGGTGGATGCACATAGAGCCTTGTTTGTGATTGGTGGTTCAGTGAGCGACACTGGGGGAGTTGATTCTGCATTTTGGCAAAGACTGGTATGATGCTTTCGATGGCATACCTTGCATCGGTTCCGTGACTTGCATTTAGATACTGAATGACGATTAAGACAGTTAAAGCATACCTTCGCATCACGTACAATGGAGTATCTCTTTCCCTTGTCTGTTACAACATTACAATCATTTGGACTGTGTTCGCCCTTACAGAAAAGGCATGTTCGCTTGGTGGGGCGTTGATCAGTGGGATGAGGGAGAACAGGTGTAGGTGGCTTTGAAGTCGTGAGAAATGCAGCAGTGGCACCAGTTGCTGAGTTGCTACTGAGTTCATAATCACTAGAACTGTTCTGACCTGCTTCTAAGATTTCAATTTCACTCAAGATTGCCTTGCGCAAGTTATCAAGCTGCCACTCCTTGTTTCCATTTTGTCTTGCTAGATTCCTCTTAATCCCATTAGGTAACTTCTTCTGAATGATGGGGACAAGAATATCTCCATACGTTTCTGTTTTCTTCCCGAGTGACTCAAGTCCCCTGATGTGTGTTTCAACTGAGTCGTAGAAAAACCTCAAACTACTTAAATGATCGGTGGGTGATGGAAGGTTGAGCAGTACCTCCATGTGTGCATTGATGATCTTGTGGGGTTGAGCAAATCTATCTTTCAATAACTGGATACTCTTAGCGTAATTGGCACTGGTTAATGGCAACCCGGCAATGACTCTTTCAGCTCCGTCGCGTAACTGTGCTCTCAAATAATTGAACTTTTGGACATCACTGATTGAGGAGTTATCGTGTACTGCAGACCGAAAAGCGTCCCAAAACGATTGCCATTCAAGCGGGTTCCCATTAAACGATGGCAGTACAAGTTTAGGTAAACGATTAGTTTGGAATGTACTCACCGGCGGCGGTGTGATCGGAGGATTCTCTGCTGAAGCGGCTGTGTTGCTTTGAAAATCGCTACCCGACGTTCCAGTCGAAGGTGGGGAATTGGTTTGTTGATTTTCTTGTTCCGTTTGCGAAGTAGATGGAATGGGTTGCTGATTTGTTTGTCCCTTTTGCGGTGAACTTGACGGAGGACTGACATTCTCGGGACCGTGAGACAACACGTGCTGGCTGAGGTTTCTTTTAGAGAGCTCAATTAAATTGTCGGTGAGGCAAACTTTCTCCACGATAAGGCTGTCTAGCTCCTCTGCATCGAGTATTTCTGCTTCGAGTTCCTCAGGAGTTTTCAGTAAAACTGCTATCTTATCGTTAAGACCCTTGAGGGTTTGTCTCTTTTCCTTTAACTGCTCCACGAGAGATCTGAGTAGTGCAATTTCGTTGTCTCTTATTGTTCCTTCTGCAGTGTCATCGATTTTGTGTCTTAGTTTGGTCAAATGTGCTTTGTGAGCTCTTCTTGACGCTAGCAGTTTCGGTAACTCTTCCATCCTGGTCCCGGCACCAAAAATGTGGGGAAGCAGTAAATACGACAGAGAACTCAATGTAATTATACTGTATTTCTCTGATGAGACAGCATCAACACAACATGGCGGTCATGATAAGCGAGAAAGAGCGGGAAAAAACGAGTTCAGTTCTTGTGACGTAAACATTACATAAGTGACCGCTGACCAGATAACGAATTACACGAAAAGAAACAAAATAAACGTTCAAATGTCGATTATAACTATTTCACAAGTTGCCCCGCGGAAATTTGATGTTCTTAAAACAAATATTTGCCCGAGAAGCAAAGCTTCGAGGGCAAATATGCTAGTTTTAAGAACATCAAATTTCCAAGGGGCAACTATCAGACCGATAGTTCCAAAACAGAAATATTCTATTGTCTTTATTGTTCACCACTAAATTTTCTTCCGCGCGCACATTCACAAACTAGCATATCTTAGTTTTTTTGCTGCAAGCTGAAATGGAGACATAAACCAAAATCAGGCAAGAAACCCTCTGTATGCAAATCAATCAAATAGCGTTTGAATTCTTTTTTTTTGTTGCCGAAAGCCCGCTTGTTTACAAAAAAAATTTCACGGACGGGCACTATCCATCCGGGTATTTTCCTCGGACAGGCACTATGCACTGATAGTGTCCTCTGCGGATGAACACTATCGCGTCATGTGTTCAATTTAGACCAATGAGAATCGGAGAAAATTTAGTGGTGACCTATAATCGCTCCTAGAAAACTCGGGCTCGTAGTCTTATTGTTAAATAGTCAAATTGCATTATTTCTATTTTCAAAAAAGCCCCTGTAATAGGACGGTTTCTAATAATTTTGGGCATTTACTCTGTCCCTACTGTGTCTGACCGTCCATAGAGTTTCAACTGTAACTTGCTGTTTTCTAAAACATTTTTCCATTTTACCTTTAACAAGCTATTAAAAAGATCTCAATTACAGTTAGTACTTTATTGTATGTGCAGAAGTGAGTTGAAGTTGTATGATGACTATTATCCTCACAGGGGAACGGGCCTATGCCAAAACTGGATAACCCTGGTCCTGGCACAGTTCTGGATCACACTATTACAAGAAAGGACTGGTATGTCAGCTAAGCAAGGCTTTAAGTAATGTATCACTAGCCTGTAAATACAGTGTGAATTGTTGCAGGTTGTTGAACGTTTGTGTTATTACAGCCACTCCCAAGAAAAGCACTTCCCAAAAAATGTCTGAAAATCCCAAACATAGTATCTGTAAATGAGTAATCAGTTTATATCTTACTTAGGCAATCTGAATCAAAAAACGATTTTTTTTTCTGTATCATCTCCAACCCCTAAGTTTACTCTTTTAAATTAGATTTCATTATTTATAAGAGCTAGCAGAGCCATGTAGTATATTTGTTTTACTTAAGTGTGGACTGTAATCGTGCACCCTGATTACAAAAAAATAAGCAAATCGTTTTGACAAAATTCTTTTATTCTAATCCAAAGTTTGGTGTGGGTCAGGCTGAGTGTGGGTTTTGATGTACATTCCTCTGGGAATGTTATAAAATAATTGATTTGTGCTTTTAGCAAACACTGTCAATGGGTAAGAATGGTTAGGGTACACTCGGCAAGTTGGTGAGCACTTGAGAAACAAGGGTTGGCTGAGGTCAACTTGCTTCAGCTCAGCTCATGCTCTCTAAAGTTCCTGCTGCACCATAACTCGATAGCGCATGCTAAAGCATGAACCAATAGACCAATTCCGATATATTAATATTCTAACATGTCACCGAGACTTGGGGGAATAAAACAAAAGATTTTGCATCGAGGCTTAGGGATGAATAGATAATTTCTTTTGTTTTATTCCCCTACGCCTCGGCGCCATGTTAGAATTTTAATATATCGGAATTGGTCTATTACTAAATGAAAGCTTGTTCTGTGAACCACTGTAAAATGTTTGGTGTTTTGGTTGTTTATGGATATTGGGATTGCTGATTTTTATGTTCAGTTGGAGTATTACCTGTTTTATATGTAGGTACGACTTCTACCTCATCAGTCAACATGTTCGTCAGGGCACAGTGACCCCAACTCACTACATTGTTGTCCATGACAAGTCAGAGCTCAAACCTGACTACATGCAAAGGTAACCAACCCCTCCTTGTTTTGGTAACTACATACTATAGTGTGAACCAACCATAACAAGAATGGAGATAAATCATGGTTGGTACAACCTTGAAAAGGTCTAGAATTTTGTTTTCCATCTTGGTAATTCCTTGAATTTTTGAACGAATCTTATAAAGTTCATGACATCAGTTGTTAATGTTTAGACAATTTGCATTTGTTGCAAACTGAGAAAGGTGGCCAGTGACCAGTGATAAAAATTTGGCTTCATCAAAATGAAAACAGCAACATATAACTGGAAAGTTAAATACTTTGAAAGACCGTAAGGCCAAACAGTTATTGTTGAACCATAAAATAATTATTAATAGTATCTTAAAGTAAGTATTGATAGAGGTCTCCACTTTTTTTGTGTGCTTATTAGAAAGATATGAATTGTCCTTGCATTTTGCAGATTGGCTTACAAGTTGACTCACCTCTACTACAATTGGCCTGGTACAGTAAGGGTGCCTGCTCCTTGCCAGGTATGTTAATTGAATTATTGCTATTGCTTGTAAATTGTGCCTTGTTTCTCCAGAACAGCTGCTCCTTGACTTGTTGCTACGTTTTTCCTGGTGGATTGTGTCATGGTGAATGTTGTTTTGTCAGTTGTACAACTGATTGTAATTTACTGGAAAAAAATCACGACAGGGAAACTGTTTTGGTGTGATAGCAAGCAGTTTTTATGAGAGGAGGGATTTCCAATTCCCTTACAAAGCGTTGTCAGGCATTTGCAATGGTAATTTAGGAAGAACAATAATGTAATTTAATGAAATTTGATTCAATACTCAAGCAAACACGCATTATATGGTCTTGCTTAGTTCTGACATGTACATTACAGAGGCAGTCAAGCAGTCAATATATATTTACCTTCAGCAAAGTAGACCAGAAATTGGTCTTTTAGAGAGGTGTCCACTAATGCGGGATTGTAGATGTATTTTTGTAGGTGACAGAGACCATGACTAAGGGTACATTGCCTTTGGGTAATCCGGGTCAGGATCAGTGATCCGAGATCACTCATCGGTACATCAAAGGAACCAGCGAATCCTTTCTCAGAGTGGATTCGCCGGCACCTTTGATGGACCGTTATCCGAGAGATATGGATCACTGATCGTGATCTTGATCATCCCAAACGAATGCACTCTAAGTTTCCTTGTATGGGAGGTTCCCTTAAGTGTTTACTCGCCTGTTCATTTATTTATTTCTTTGTTTGTTTTTATAGTATGCCCACAAGTTAGCATACCTGGTTGGCCAGAACATCCATAATGAACCTTCACATGATCTCTCTGATCGCCTGTTCTTCTTGTAATCAAGTCTGTGATGTCAGAGCCCTTCGTTCAACTACTGGACTGCGGCTGTAGCTGACTAGTTTTCCTGTTCGAGTAACCCATTTGGAGGACACGTGTCTTGTTGGCACAGAGAATGTTATTATTGATATGAGGATAACTGGTAAAGCTCTATTAAGCCCCCTCTCCTTAAAGCTCCCTTAAAGTGGCTTTGCCACGAATGAAACATCTTGACAGATTTCCCGCAGTCCTTCTCAATCGATGCCATCCTTGTTTCTTCTCATTTTAACGCTTTCTCGCTGGTGCTTTTTTTCCTTAGTAAACTATTTTTAAGTTTCCGTTGATGTGAAGGCAATTTTACATAATTACCAAAGATGACTTTATTCATGGTGAAGTTGCATTATATTTCTATTTGTACTGGTACATGATTTTGATAAGCCCCGGAGACTTAATAGAGCTTCAGTTGGTTGTTTTATTATTTATTTATAATTAGGCTATATTATTCTATCAATCAATGAAAGACAATTTTGAGGATAGTAAGTTCTATTTTTCACCACCGAGAGTAAATGCAGCTTAGACCGAATAATCATATATTTATAGCCGGTTGTCTAAAATATCCTCAAGTATGATTTTCTAAATATAGTGTTTCAATTTTTCAACAGAAGGCGTACCCTTTCAGCTTTGTTCATTTGACCCTTTTAGACGCTTGGTCAAATACTTAGCGCTTAACGTTCAGTCTCACCCCCAGCCCCTCCAAAAATTCTCCGGTTGTGACGATTGGCTTTAAACGATTTAAACGTTAAACGATTGGCTTTAAAATCCCGAGCACATTTTTCAACAGCCAGAACTAACACCAAAACCAGTCGTGACTCGCGCGCGCACGTTCTCCCGCGCTTCGCGCCGGCTTCGTTTATTTGCTTCGAGTTTTGATTGGTTCACTGAATTGTCTATGTCTTGTGAATGGCCAGAATGATTAACAAATAGACGTGATCTTGTTGTGGTACGGGCCTGTAATCGACCACGAATGTCTTCATCGCATTCGCCTGAGCTGCACAAAAATTTTACAATGTGATGAAGAAATAAGTGGTCGATTACAGGACCGTTCCACAACAACCTCGCGTCTATCAGGGTTCGTACTGGTCATGGAAAACCTGGAAAGTCATGGAATTTTAGAATTTCATTTTTCAGGCCTGGAAAGTCATGGAATTTGAGTTGGGTCATGGAAAGTAATGGAAAATTATGTGTATTAAAAAAGTACAAAATCAATTCGGTTTTCTCGTGAAGAAAATAGTAAAAACGTACCCAAAATGAAAGATGATTTCCTAGAAAATGCTCAAATTTAGCTCAAAAGAGTACGAACCCCGTCTATTTGTTTTTTACCATAACAAAACAAAGCCAAGTGGCGAAGACTTGCTTTCACACAGTAAAAGTGCGAGCAAACCTGCAAAAAAAATTTCTAAAAACGATTCGAAACTTATAGAATCGCAAATTTCAAACTACGTAAAGTAACTCAAAACCAAAATAAAGAAACAGAATTTTAACAGCTAACCTTTATTCCATTAGGAATTCTCGAAAACCAGATGGATTAATACAAAGTCTGGTCCGCTCGCGGTCCCTCGGCAGAACACGGCACAAATAAACGACCCCATTCACTCGACAGATTAATTCAGTCCGAATCCATATTCATCTTGAAAACGAATTTGGTGATTTTCTCTTTAAAGGAGTACCTATGGATGCAATTTGTTGCTTATTTCTGCGAACTAACAGCACCGAAGACTGTAAACATTTTGAGCGATTGAAGCTGTTTTTGAAAGTTATCAACAAGCGCGCGTGGTGGCGTCATACTGCGTCATCGCGTGGTTCGATGAATTTTTCGCCCGTGAATAAGCCAATGGGCGCGCGAGAGTTTCTGCAGTTATGATAAAATTTGCGCAGAGTTTTCATCGGAGGGTGTTTACCGGCGCGACTTTCATTCTGGGGCGAGAAGAAAAAGTCGTACCGCTTTTACATAAACCCTTTTATTGGGCTTTGAGTTTTATACTGCCGTCAAAAAGGAATATGAA
The DNA here is from genome assembly GCA_947652115.1 of Blastomussa wellsi. NCBI lineage: Eukaryota > Metazoa > Cnidaria > Anthozoa > Scleractinia > Plerogyridae > Blastomussa > Blastomussa wellsi. The sequence goes on from OX393561.1 coordinate 6,451,528, forward strand.
ACGAACAGCATCTTACATGACGCCGGAATCAATTTTTGTACCGTTCCGGTATGACAATTACAGAACCATGGGAGGAAACCGGGGTAAACTCGCGCCGGTACGAAAATTACCCCCCAATTCAGAGGTGGATTGTTTTTATTGTACACTCTAAAGCACAGAGATATCACCACAAAATGTAACGTAACGGCTTGCGATTCCACATAAAACATTTCATGAGCCCATTTGTACGGTCTGTAAACGTGTACAGTATGTTGCCCTATTTCCGGACACTTTTTGCATAAACCATAATATCTTTCCTCAAAACAACGGAAACAAGCTGGAATTCAGCCACAAGTTAGCTGCCACGTCTAGTAAGTAGGTCGCAAAGTTTCATCGCCTGAAGCTCTTTTGATCCTTCGTAATTTTGGAAAGAGTTTGTCGAATTGGATGCCCTATTTCCAGACAGGTTGCTCTATTTCCGGACGATTGTTACGAGATAAATACTCCGCTTTTCTTGGGAACATTCTTCTCCCTTGTGGCAAAATATATCTTACAAAAGTTGAATAAAGAAACAATCATTTAAAAGATTACTTTTTGTCCGAAATTGAAATCTTTTTCTTTCGATATTTAGCGAAGAAGTCATCATATATTGAAACCGGCCAACAAGCCGCCATATTTGATTTGTATCACGGTAAGACGAGGAAGACTGGCGACTGATTTATTAGATACTGGACAGGACTTGGAAAACAACACTGGAGTATTTTGTCCAAATAATTATTTTAGGTGAGTTGAAATTATGAAAGGGAGTTATGAAAACGCTTGTCTTTCAACAGCACTTCGATAGGATTGCATTTAAAACAGAAACTAGTTTGCTATCGTTAGGTGTCCGGAAATAGGAACACCTCACCAAAAATGCAAATAAACTATTTCGTGGTCAAGTTCGAAGAAACGAAACTGAAAACAGAAAATTCTTATATGCTGACAAACCTAGTCCTTTAAGCTTTACTTATGTCCAAAAAAAAGTTTAATCTGTATCGTATTTTTCGAGAACAGACCGCTTAACTGTAAATAGGTAATTCGACGCGCGCTAAAAATCGCATTCAAGAAGAAACAAAATTTACCTACCTCGACTGAAAACGATTGTTCTCGCCTAAACGGAGTGTGGCTTGGCCACAAAGGTATCAAACGAAAGCTGACTAGTCGATAAGTCTTTGGAACATATCGATGGCATTTGTTTTATTATTTCAATGAAATATGGAATCGTTAAATCGAATTGTCCGGAAATAGGGTGTCCGGGAAATAGGGCAACATACTGTTGACCATGAAAAATACGGTCGGTTAAGGGTTTGTAACGACCCTTGTTATGTTCGGAACTTGACGGCAGTCTGCTGCCAACACTCCACAATAGTTGGGAAAATTCTAAAGTTGCGCTACAAATCCCTAACTGGTACTTGTCTTTACAAACCTTTTTCGTCTCTTACAAGTGCGGCATAGTGTCTTCGAGCACTTCAACAATATACAGACGGAAATCTCGTGTAGTCCAGTAATTACTGCGCGTCAGTTTAATGCTGGCGAGAGCTTGATGCAGGAACAGCACCGATAAGCTCATAAAAGCACATTGCCTTTCTCTTGACACAGCCAAAACGTTCATGGCCTTGATGAGTACTTCCACAGGCTAATAAACTCATGTTCGACATAGCAAAGAGCAGAAAAGAAAAATATTAACTATATCAAAATATTAACTGAAAACATTTTTAACGAAAATATACCAGGGGATAAAGTTAAAAATTGTACGTTTGCCAGTAGAAAGCCTAGAGTGGAGTCAGGTGTCTTGTATTTAACATTGCTTTGTTATGTCATAAAGACTTTCTTGGATGTATTTATTGTTTCCCCAAAATTCCACTTTTGTAATAAAATAATATGCAGTGACGAGAGGCTTGTAAATCTGAAAGGGATTACCAATACTTGATTAATGATTAATCTTAACTCGTTTTCCTATGAAACTGTTCCGTTCGTTGAAGCCACGTTGAGTTGAAATAAAGAACATGGACTGAATGTTTATACCGGTTGTGTTTTTTCCTACTTTTACTAGTCAAGCTATGTAACAAAATGTTTAAAATGTCGGAAAAGACAAAATAAATTTTTCCGAGGTTGAAGAACGCCAAAGAGGCAATGTTACAGCAAGAAGCTCCAAAGTGTAACCACTTTTTAGTTAAGGGGGGAAACCCCAAACGACAAAACGGTTGCTGCAGATGGCTTCTAACCATCATATCTTGGGTTCGTGACCAGAACACAAAAATGCGCAGCTTGCATCTTTTTCGGATGAAACCAAAGCCAATGGATAGAGGCATTCAGATTCAGCGTCCGTTTAATTATAGAGATGGTTTATTTATACTTTTGTATTTTTACACGACTCCTAGGAAGATTTTTATGATAAGATTTGGTGTTTTAAATAAAGATTGATCGAGGGAAAACGTCACTCTCCCGTAAGAGAAGTTCCACCCGTGTAAGAGAAAAACATGTAAACAAACTCTACTCGTCGCTGCCCCTGCTATTCGACTCTACACCTATTTTTGGGGGCCTTTTTTTATTTTCCAACCGAGCGACCCAAACTCGGGAAACTCATACGACGATAGACGGAAAAAGGAGATGGCATTTTCAATCAGAAGCTGGGGACATCTACCATTAATTAAACGTGTGCGAAATAATGTAGATTAATTAAAAGCAGTCACACTTTCGCTCCTTGCTGCAAACTATTATAAAGGATGTATGAGGTGAGGTTACAAAATTGAGGATAAATTTTTCAAAATGTTCAATCCTTCAAGAAGAAATCTAGTGTCCAGTTAGTTTCTCTTGATCTACAAATGAAATTACATCGAAGAAAATCTCAATTCGGTATACAGGTTGAAAAAACGTCAAGAAAAAAAATACCGAAAGTAAAATCAATTCCTCCGAAAATACGACCGCAGGAATAGAGCGATAAGCAAATATAAACCTGCGATCAAGCGATCCTTCCCTCCCTAAAAACTATATACTGGTATTTGGCGGAATATTACGTTATGGCAGAAGATTGCCTTGGAGCAAGAATTGAAAGGGATTTGGGGAAGGGGTGAGGCTTGTGTCGGTAGATATTTGAGCACGACCTGAATACGGGTGTGCGACTAGGTTTCTTCAAAATAGAGTTCATAAACTTGTAAAAAATGAGGACCTGCTAAAACTTGGTTCGTTTATGTACCCAGGCGCGTCCTTAATCTTTTGGGGCAAAGACTTGAGAACGACTTATGAAGCGCGTAAAGGTTCCTGGCGCGCGTGACTTTGAGGCGCCTGGGTACGAGGCAGATTTACCTCGCTGTCAAGCCCAGGCCAGGCTGCATATTTCCTTAGCGTCCACGCCTTGTTGAGTTGGTTGCCATGGAAGCTAGCCACTCTTTGATCTCTGAAAGTACGTAGATCATAAAGGCCAGTCAGTCGATCGTACAACTTTTTTCTCCGTAGAAAAGAAAATACTGACAGGAAAAATATCAAATTTATTTAATTAAGTGAGATCAGATATCTTGATCTCATTTTTAGATGAGAATTATTCAAACGTTTTTATAGCTGTTTATCATGTGGTCCCATGTGGTAAGTTTTGCTCAGGAAGAAGTGCGCCGTATTAACGAAGGAAAGACAATAGTGCCTGTAAATAATCATAGACTGAGTTAGTCTAAACGCAATGCTACCAAACGTAAGTACATTCAGTTCTTTTTATTTAGCGGTCTGTTGGCTACTAAAAAAATATTTTCACAGGCTTGTGTGAACCAAGAAATTTGGCTGCGCATTGTCTGAAAATGTGTGTTAGCGGTTCGCTTTCCGCTTGCTTTTCTGCAAATTTTTATAAAAGGGGATGTTTAGCCCACTTATACATTTCCTGGCTGATCAGAATTAGCATTCCGAGAAAACAAAGTTGCCCAAGATCAAGTGATTAAACTTGAATAGGAAGTTTAAGAACGGCCGTTCTTTTTTGCAAGGAGCTCCGTAAGATCCAAGTTATTTTTTGCGACATGTTCTCTTCAAAAGCAAGATATTTTAGAACTAAAAGAACTTAATGCTATAGGTTTTAGTTCATGCATTAGAAAAGTTGGATAAAAGTTAAAAATAACTGAATTCATTGAACTTTTTTTGCACGCTGACCGAGGTTTAATGTAGATAGTCAGATCTGGGGTTCTTGTGAAATATTTATAAACTATTTGATGCCATTTTATCATATTTTCGTAAATATTTGCCTTTTCTTGGCATGGCAGCGAACTTGTAATTGTTCGTTTCCAAAAAAACGGAAAATATTTTACCAAAGATAAAACTTTCGCTGTGGCTATATGCCCGGCAGCCGGGCATATAGCCACAGCGTAAAACTTTCGCTTACAGAATTTCTGATGTGTGTTAACTTGATATAATTTACGAAAATGTATTGATATTTCTAAGAAGTAGCCTCTCTATCTTTCAATTAAAGAAGTAAAATGATTTGTCAGAAATTGAGATTAAAGTGCAAAAAATATTATTTGGCGGAAAACCATAAATTACATACATGTAAAGTAAATTTGCATTTCTCAATGGGAGTCACTCGACTGCGAAGGTGTGTCGCATAGCAACCAGACAGTTTATGTGCGCGCCAGTTCACTAAAACAGCTCGTCTCGAGTTACACTGTTGGCCATTTTGGAACGAATGGTGTTAAAAGAAAGGCAAAGCGAGCTTTCTTGGGGAGAAAACTTCACCAAAATGGCTACAACTAACCTGCCAGCTATACCTCATCCATTGTCGCGAATGGATGACCCGACGAATCTAAACGTGCGCGGTTTATCTCGCGACGGATCGCGTGTGGCTTCGCGGCAAAGTTTGACTTTCGCACAAGATTTTGACCGTGGAAAATTGAACGCATTGCGACCGATAACAGCAGATCAAGTGCCTTGGAGGCTAACAAGGTCCTCGAATGGTTTCGGAGGGCAATACAGCCCGAGAAATAATGGATTTGCGGGCATTCCCGAAGGTGTGGAAGTGAAACGCGCCGATGATCCAAGCAAACCGAGTATTCCAATTTTCGGTAAGTCTTCATTTCAATAGTTCTTTGCTTTGGCAGTGATATCTTTATTTGTCGATGGTATTTTTTCATAGCTCAGAGCTCTTGACTTTTTCTTAGATCCCGGTAAGGACTTTAAAAGATTTAAACCAGTTGAAACTAATTACGGCTGACTCTATAAGCCACCTCTTTCCAAAATTAACACTCTCTTTATCTCATTATTTTTGAACGTGAAAACCGGCTTGCCCCACAATAGCGATCTGATACAAATCGATTCATCCTGTATCGGATAGAAGTAGGCTAGCTTTAATGATTTTATTCGACGGGTTTTCTCTTTTGTGACCTGTCAACAATAAACTCCATATGCCAAGAGAGAGCTCAGTATATCTCCGGTAGTTAAGCATTTAGATCTCCTCTGTCTGCGGGAACACCTGTTTCATTTCTACTCAAAACACCTGCTGGTTGTGTAACCATAATAAAAATTAACATATGTATACTTTTTTAACCTAAAATTCTTGCGGGGAAAAAAGTCATTTGTAAATGTAAACAAAGAATGCTTTTCATATACATTAAATATATTATTTATTTACTCAATGGCCAACTAGTTTTTGCTAAGTATACAATATTATAATGAGACCATCTAGTAAGAATTCTAAAGAGAACCAAGGTTTTGATTTTTGTATTAATTTGGACCAAAAATGTAAATAACAACAAGCCATTAATTAACTAATGTTTGGTTTGTTTTGTTTCTATTTTTTCTTTCTTTCATCTGTACAATATCATCTCTTGCATTAGGGAGCCGTGCTGACATGGCAAGCCGTGCAGAAAGCCGTCTGTCTCGATTAAACAGTGCGGCATCATCACTACAAGGTCCAGACAAAGCTACAGTGGATGAGGTATGTGATGACCTACAATGTCAGTTATGGTTGTGTATGTAGGAGGGAGGGAGTAGGGATTTACATGTACTCTCTGCCCTCCCCCCACCCCACCCCCCTCTCTCTCTCTGTCTCTCTCTGATGCATGTACACCCACAGGACACCCATACATGTCACACCAACGAGTCACTATTCACCATTTCTTCTCCAAAGAAGCAACTCTCATAAGGATTCTCCACTACCCTCTGGTAAGACTCAATGGCATAAAAATATTGAGCCTTTTCGTGCATCACATCACATAACCATTCTTTACACTCTCAAAATGTTAATTGTTTAGATTGATATGTAGATGGTAAAACCTTTCAAGTTCAACTTGCTCATAGATGGTTTCTGAATCATGAAGTGACTAGGGGTGTTTCTACTCCTCCCTGGATGGGATGCTAGTTCATCGCAGGACTCACCAGCATTCTGTCAGCTTGCCCCAACAATTTTCTGGTACCCATTCATCCTCCTGGCTGGAGAGAGGCACTGTCAGAATAATTCCTGACTGTCCTGAGTGTCCGGGGCTCGAACCCAAACCATTTGATCTAGAGTGCATGCAATGACCAATTATAGGCCACAATGCCTCCCTAAGATTTTTATGCTTTGGGGTTTAAAACGTTTAAAATTACTGCGTTATGATGGTTAAACAATTTGATCACAGTGTTGCTTGTCATGGTTGCTAAGATCATATACATGTCATAACAGCGTGGACGAGTGGTTAAAGCAATGGACTTAATTAGAGCAGAATGCTATAATAAGTGAGGGACCTGGACACTTAATATGATTTGCCCGATAGGAGCCTGGTACAAGTCATTTGTACCACGTTGTTCTTGTTATGTGTTCTCGTCATTCTCTAGCGAGAATGCTCATTTATATTGAAAGCATGTCTCTGTAAATGTGAAATGGATAAATTCCTATCAATGGCAAGAACAAATAATAAGAACAACGTGGTGCGAATGATTTGTACCAGGCCTCTATTGGTCAAATCATATTTAGTGTCCAGGTCCCTATCTTATTATAGCATTCTGCTCTAGACTTGAAATCCGTAAGCTGCGGATTCAAGTCTCGTTCTGACCACTAGCTGGTGTTGTTCTCGGTAGCCCCAAGTTCAACTCAGCGATCTTAAAACTGGGAACCATGAATAAATTATTGAAAATATTTTAGTTTTTGATTGTCATAAATTTCATTAATAGTTATTGCTAAGACATGATTTTCCATGGAATTGTTGCTGATAGCCCATATTGTTTGTTTGCTTTATATTGTCATTAGATTGAATTTATATTGCGAGAAAAGATGAAAACTGGATATTACACCATCAAGAACACTTTCAAAGAGTCTGATCCTGAAGGCAAAGGAGTAGTGAGCAGGTATGCGACACACAAACTCTAACTACTCTCCTGCACCATATTGGTTTTTGGTGTTCCTTTTTTCCATTTCATTATATTTGGAAGGAATCTTCTATTTATTTTTTTTGTGGGGTGGGAGGGGGGGGGGGTGGTGTGGTGAGTTTTCCTGACCTTTATAAATTCCAATTTTCCTAACAAATGTTTGGTTGTTGAGACCCCACTGTCTCTTAGAATTTACAATGAAAATCTACGGAAGTTTTATTACTCAAATAACCCATAGATACATGCATTGTTTATTCCTGAAAAGTCAATTGGCAGGTCTGGCAGGCCAGATAGAATACAAGTTTAGTTAATTTTTTTTAATAATAATATCATCTAACATTCTTTAATCACACAGGGAAACCTTGGCAGGGATTTTAAAAAGCTTCTTGTCAAAGTCAATCAGTCTGAGCCAGTTTAACAAGCTAATGGTTCGGTGAGTAAATGTTGAATTCATTTAAGTTGCACAAGAAAGTAGATTTAAAGTTATTTACACGTATCTGATGGGAGGGGTGGTGGTCTTGTGGTTAGCTCACTGGACCCTGGATCAGTTGGACCTGGTTTGAGCCCTGGCCGGGGCACTGCAATGTAGAACACATTGCCTCTCTTCACCCAGGTGTATAAATGAGTACTGGCACATTTAATGTTGGGGGAAGCCCTGCGATGGACTAGCATCCCATCCAGCAAAGGCAAAGTCTGCGTTGAGCCCAGTGGCCCATACCGCCGGAGCGTATCCTGGTTTCGTTAGCATGAAGCGACTGGGAGTATTCCTACTCCCCCCTGGATGGGATGCTCAAACCTGGACCATCTGATCCAGAGTCCAGTGCGCTACCCATAGGCCACTGCACGTCCCACCATCCCATCCAGGGGGCAGTAGAAATACTGCTGGTCACTTTTTGCTTCTGAAACTAAGATAAGCTCCAGCCTGAATGACATACCACCTGTCTTGTATGCAGACTTATTTATAAAATGGGATAAAGAGTGGTTTTTACTTGAGTACCAAGAGTAGCTTGGGAACCTGAGGAGGAATGGGGGGGGGGGGGTTACAGGAGGTGGAAGGAGAGAGAGCGGGAAACAGGACACCCAAGGTAATTGGAACTGGGAGAAACTGAAAAAAATTCAAAACATTTACATGTAATATTTTGCAATAGAAGTTAATTTTACAAAGACACAGGAACCACTAGGGAAGGTGACAGAAGGTATGGGATGTGGGAGGCAATCAAGGGGGTCTGGGGGAATAATCTCTTAACAATCCTCAGAAAAGGCGTTTCCTTCATTCTGAGCACAAATTTCCAATTATTTCAGTGCCAAACATAGCTAGCATTTCTATGAGGGGAGTGCAAAATCTCACTTCCTGGAGAGATGGTAATAGAATTAAGAATCGAGAAGTTGATATTGTAGCCCTCAACATAAAATGTGATGCCTTTATAAATTAATTTTCTCTTCTTTTTCTTCAAACCAATGATCTCATTTTGCAGAAAGGGGGCTTCCAATAAATTTGCCTTCTTGAAGTGATAGCTATCGTCAGAGCTTAAAAGGGGGATGGGGGGTTCCAGAATCCCTGGAACCCTTCCCAGGATACGCCCCTGCCCTGTTTCACACACTCACATTTGGTCTTCCTTCATGCTGGCTATTTATGTTTGCTTTGAGTGTTGATCAGATCACTGGATTGTTTGCGTCCTTTTCGACTGGCCAAATGCTTCTGTATGAGCCACTTTGGTTTTGGTTTTACAGCTTACACTCAATTGAAAACTGCTCTATGAAGAACAGATTATCAAAACAAAATTACTTGCAGCTACCATAAAAAGTGTCTGGCAACATGTCGAGTTTTTCTCCAATTTCTTATTCTTTCTCTGAAAGGCAGCACTACAGCTGGTACTCTTATTTGCAGACTGCAGTCCGTGGATTAAAAGTACATATCATGTTACCTGTAACTGTAACAAGTAAACAGGCTAAATGGAGTGTTATTTGGGCTAACTGCAGTCTACAGTCTGCAAATGTCAGACACCCCACTGCAGGCCCCTTCCCTCCCCACCCCAGTAACTCAGCATTGTTGATATAGCATCATTTACTTACTAGTTACTTCGCAACTTGTTCTTTGTTGTAGATTAAGATTGGACCACAAAAAGATGATATCGTATGACGAGTTTTACGCTTCCTTCAGGCCACCAAAGGTAAGAAAATATTCATTCCACAAATATAAACCCACACAAGAAACGATGTTTTTTGTAGGCTCGGTGCACACTAGGTTAAGTCTGTGTTCGAACGAAGTGGCCCATCAGGCCAATGCTAATCCCAGTTTCCTTAGCATGCAGCGACAGAGAGTATTTCTACTCGTCCCCCCCCCCCCTGCCTTTCCTGGATGGGATGCTAGTCCATCACTGGGTTATCTCCAGCGTTAAACTCGCTGGCACTCATTTATACTCCTGGTTGGAGGGTGTCTGCTTGAACCTGGACTGCCCAATCCAGAGTCTACCGCACCAAACATTAGGCCACCACGCCTCCCGCACTAGGTCACACCTATATAATCCAGATAAGTTCAAAAACGACATTTTTGTTCCAAAAAGGGATAAAATGTCTCCTATCCACACGTCCATTTTCATGAAATTTTCACCATCCACAATGAAACGATGCGTTAGCCAGACATTTGTTTGTTCAAAACGTTCCGTTTTTGTTTTCCAAGATTGTTTTACTGTGCATTGTAGACAAAACCAAACAAGAAAGCTATGCTTTCCTGAAGTTTTGCGGAGTGGTATGAACGGGGTACAATACAAATGAAGATTTTTTTCTCAAACTTCTAAGTGGTTCTTACGTGCTTTTGCTTTCGGAATGGAAAGTGCGGGGAACTCTGCATTGTCAAAACACCCCAAATCACTTTTGATTTACATTTCTTTACTCATGCGTTAAATTGGTTGAAAAAGATCACGAAGCCTTCACTTTGATCAGATCTAACCACACTAATTTAATGCCCTAGTACCCTACAAGCAGACACATATTATATCGTTCATTTTTATTTAAGTATAAACAGATTTGATATGGCCTATACCACTTGAAATGATCTTAAATTAGCCTTTGGATATGAAACCATAACACTGTGATGACGTTTTCAATGCTTTCCGGCAATCGAAAGTAAAGCTTCTTGCAACTTTAATTCATCTCTATGTTATTTGGCAGTAGTAGCGGTATCATAGAACCCTTGTCTTTTAAAGATGGGGCTAAAATAGGTTTTTCTGCTGTTCTTCTTGTTGCTTATAGAAAGCGGATGAAGGCCCTGCTTGGCTAGAATTGGAGAAACCAGACTTGAAGTACATGTCCGCCGCACAAGTCCACGCACACCTCAAGGAAAAGGCTAAACAAAGGCATGAACAAATTAATTAGAATTCAATCCTTTGAAAGGCAACAATAGAGTTTGAAGCAATCATTTACACAGATAGCAACCTTTTTCTATAAAGCTACAATTTTAGCAGCTGTTTTTGTCTTGTTTGTTTTAGGTCTTCTGTTGCTGTTTTTGTTTTCTTTTAACGTAATGTCGAAAAACGGGTTGTTAGTGAAGCTCGCTTAACGAAAATATTGTGTTTTCTATCATTTCAGGTTTCTGGATGTGGCCGATCTCATCCCGCAAATAAACCCAGGTGGGTCGGGACGAATTCTCAAACCTGAACTGAGGAACGTACTCAACAAAATGGGTTTCTATATGGAAGATGACGAGTTTGAGAAACTCTGGCAAAAATACGACACCGAGAACTACGGGACGATCCGAGCGGACAGAATGATGAGCAAGCTTGGCATCGCCATGAGAGACACTGGCTCCAGAGAGGAGTCAAGCTCTCCCAGGAAACTTGAAGTGGAAAGGAAGCAATCTTTAGATGTGGAGAGGTGGTTGAAGAGGAAATTCCGAGAGGGATTTTCCGACATGAAGCATGCGTTTATGGAGTTGGATCTTGACAGGATTGGGAAGGTGAATCGAGATGAGTTCAGACGTGTCATGGAAGATTTTGGACTGCGCTTGAGTACTGATAAGCAATTGGACGACTTTCTGGCAAGGTACGTTTGTTCACTGTTCTCACGTTTATAGTGGAGTCTCAATTTTCTCCCCGAATCTCGAAGCCGGGAAGCGAAAATTGGCTTGAAAATCCGAGGGAGTTTTGGGAAATGCATAATATGGAGGGCGGTACTCAGTTCTTTACAAGGTCCCACAGTATTGGCTGAAAAAATAGTAACAATGGAACCTAGTTCTGAAACAATAGAGCTGCGGGATATTAAGATCCAAAGAATTTGGAGGTTCTAGAGAGCTGCGAACTATCTCCGAAAAATCGGTATTTCACTGTACTACTTGTGATGGTGGCAAACGAGGACACATTGTTGCTCATGACGATTTGTTTCGCGCGCAAACGCGTAAAACAATTGTGGCGGACACAAAATGATTTTGAAAAAAATCAGAAACATTTTTTGTATCTTGGGCGCAAAATTTGTGTCCGCAGCAATGTTGCGGGCGCGGGCAAACAGGGAAACATTTGTGTCCGCCACAATGTGTGACCCTCGTTTGCCACCGCCTTCATACTAGTCGGGGAACAAGGGCCAGTTTTGGCAAATCTTCGTTGAAGTACTCGAGGAGTTTCCGACATATTTTATCCAATCAAAAATTAGCGCGAGGGCTCGCAAATACACCGACAGTAATCGCCCGAGCAAACAAGTCATGTTGCTTAAAAACCTAAGTTAACGTTTTGTTCAAAAACGAGTCAAAGACTCGGGGATTGGCCGTAAAATTCTAATAGACAAATCAGATAACAAAAAGTAAGATATTGAATGTTCCTTTACTTCCTCAAAATAACGTCCTCACAGATATTACAATGTGATTTCTCTCGATACAAGGATATCGGCATTCGTGTTCTAAATTTTCGCGCGTTTCAAATGAAGTAGTCGTTTGGCAATTTTACAACTTTTACAACTATCTCTAAAATCACCAAGCTTTATGATTAGTTTTTTCCTGATCAGCGCCCTGCTTTTCTTACGCATCGCAATTTTTACACAGATGCGGCGTGGAATCATCCAATGGCAAGATTTCTTACAAGGAGTTTCTCCGCCGCTTCCAGGATCGTAGTGAACAGGGAATGCCACACAAGATTTTAGCTAATCCACTGCACAGGTATTTGAATACTGATCATTTTTACCCCATTTCGTGTATCGTTTTTGTAGAATAAATGAAAGACACCTCTGGCATGTTGGTTTTGCTTTGTGTATAACCTGATCAAAGGCAAAGTTTTTGATTGGGAGCCGGAGAAATCAAAGTAACTGAAGTAACCTTGTGGCAATTTAATGTACGGATAAGAGGTTTGAAAATCCAACATGAAGATGTCAAATTGCGTCCCTTTGTTATCTGATCAGACGAAAAATTCAAACCAATCGTGACTCGATCGCGCACTTTTCCCCGCACTTCGCATCGGCTACAATCGTGTACATACATTTGACTTACTTCAAGTTTTGGTTGGCTCACTTGATTCCTTGTGTCTTTTGTCAGTGACCAGTATGTTTTATTAATCGCGGGCGCATAGCACATGCCATTCTTGCTATCAACCATCTCATATCTAATTCGCGTTCATGGAATAATTGCGCAATATTCCTTGTAGAGAAAGCAATGAAAAGTGCAGAAATTTTTATCCATCACTAATCGAAAGTTTCTGTTATCAGATACCATCACAGTGAAGCTGGAAGTAACTATTCAACGACGTCTGCGGTAGAAGCGAGAATAATGGAGTCATTCCAAAAAGACTTCTTGGCACTACTGGGCACATTCCAGTAAGTATTATATAAAGCCTCTGTTGAACTCCGTTTTCCGAGTGAGCGAAAAACACTCGAAAAGCTTCCTATCTCTTCACCCCTTGTGGTTCTCTGAACCATTGAAATGCGCGGTCTTTGCATTAAAATAAATTCACTGCTTCTCACTTCTTTTTTCCAGCAACATTGATCGCAAAGATTCTGGTCTTCTGACGCAGCAGCAGTTCCGAGCGGCCATCGAAGGAAGATTCGAGTTGAACATGACAGACCAGGAGTTTGAACTATTTCTAAAGAAAGTTCCAATTGACAGTGACGGCATGGTGAAATACGTCGAGTTCATGTCCAAGTTTGATACTTTGTAAGTAGTAGTCTTTCCCGTAAAACCGTGAACACCAGAAAAAATTTCTGGAATGTTTATTGTGTAGTGACCGATCGCAGCGATGTCCAGGACACGCGAACAAACCTCAAAACCACAAACTAATGACCGTTGCTGTTTGTGGTTTAGTTTTCTCACACCTGATTGGCTTTTTCTTTCTCACAATAACATTCCATAAACATGTTTGGTGTTGACGGTTTTACGGGAAAGACTGTAACACTCCCGTCATGATACGTAACATTTCCATCTTGTCCCTTTACGTCAAACAACATTTTCGTTATATTTCGTAAAGCAATCAAGAACTCGTCAAATGCAAAGCCAAATTATTTTGTTGGCTTTGTTGAATTATAATTGAGCACTGTAGTTATTAAGACTATAGGGCTTCGATAATTTTGTAATCCACGTTAACTAGCCCAAAAGGTTCTGAAACACTCCCCAATTCAAAAGTGTTCTTTCTTTTCGTACAAATTATTGTTAGAGTTATTTTTGTTTATTAGAATTATCAACTGTTCCACTTAATCTTTTTGTTAAACAGTGAAACGAAAAGCCTATTTGACCGCTCCAGCGTCGTGGACCGGAAGGAAAGTCTGCCTCCTCTACCGGAAGTTGACAGCCCACCGTTGTCGCCAAAGAAACAACTTCGTCCAATAAAAACCATGGATTCGTATAACAGCCAAGAAGGGCGCAGCGTCGAGGAATTGAGAGCTCTTATTAAGAAAGTACTACAGAGTAATTACCAGGCCTTTGAAGAGGTACATATAACATTAGCGAAAGGTTAAACGTGAAATTTTTAGTCATGATGCGGGTGTGGAACAAACAAACCTCCCCGACAGGATTCGAACTCATGACCTCCCAGATACCGGTTGGGTCCTCTAACATTTACTGAGTTACGGATAATTCTTTGTGAGCTAAGACCATTTACTACGTTTATATATAACACGCGTGTTGTTTTCTGCTACAATCAGCAGTGTCGAAAGCAACACGAGAGTATACC
>OX393561.1:6466204-6528704 GCA_947652115.1 Blastomussa wellsi
TTTTCTGCTTTATTTACGTGTTTCCCTTTAATTATAATCTGATTCTTTGCAATTTCATAAGTTTGCCAACTTTTTTGATCGTATTTTCTACGAAAGTGATTGGCCGGTCATTGTACAGCGTTTATTTTGCAGCCTGCGAATATGGGCGTTTTTCTCCTGCCATATTTTCGGCGCTGTTGCGCAACAGGCAAAACGCCTTCTGTGTTTGCATTCGCCGATGATTTAGTTCTTAAGTTATTCATTTTTGGCTATTCTAATGAAAGCTACTGAGCAGTGCTTTCATGTGGTACCGTATTTTTAGTTTTAGAAGGTGTTTCTAACGTTCGAGTCTGTGGATGAAACTCTAGTGTGAGACCATTCAAATGAAAGCTATCGAACAGTACTTTAATTTAGTGCCGTTTATGTAGTAGATAAAATATGAGCGGGAGATCTGTATGGGCATTTACAATTGCGAGCCGATAGGCGAGCAATTGTAAAGCCCATACAGATCGGACGCGAATGTTTTATCGTACTTGTGAAATGAAAACAATAAATTGAATGCAAAGTATTGTTATTCGATTCCATTGTGCTTTGCATTTTAATCAGTAAAGATCTGTATCAAAAGTTAATTCTACTCTTGATTTGTATTGGGGTTTACAGAGCATTCATGTGACCTAAATAGTACCTTTGCATTGGATCTACTCCTTATGAATTATTAATGAATTTTACAATATGCCGTAAAAAGTGGTTCTTGTAACTCATTCGTGCCTATTTTTCTCTGTTAGGTTTGGTCTTTCAGTAAGCCGTAACGAAGTAAAGCGTCTCTGGGATACACTAATTACTGATCAGAAAGGCCGTCTGGAGTACTGGCAGTTTGTTCGGACATTTGGCTATTCGCTTGACTCCGCTGGTAATTTTGTTTCTTTTTACAACAGAAACCAAATTCATTGCACGTGTTTCTAGAGCGCTCTTTCACTGACGTCTGTAGAAAGTCATCAACTCAGTTTCGTTTTCCTTCTCTTTGGTGGAAAAGCCTGTGTAACATACTCTAACCAACCACAACAAAGCTTTCGTCTCTTCAGCCAATCACATTCTGGCGACCTTTCCCGGCGCGTTTGTTGCTATTTCGTTTGAAAAAAAATCATAGTTTTGACTTTCGAAGCTTACTGCGTTTCTGATATAAAACTCAACCTTGGAAGTATTATTAAACACAAGCACG
This sequence comes from Blastomussa wellsi, assembly GCA_947652115.1. Lineage (NCBI taxonomy): Eukaryota > Metazoa > Cnidaria > Anthozoa > Scleractinia > Plerogyridae > Blastomussa > Blastomussa wellsi. Next base: position 6,467,403 of record OX393561.1, read on the forward strand.
GAAAATTAAGTTAGTATTTAATTGCCTGGCTTCAAACCGAAAGGGACTAGGTACTAGTCTGTTCATTATGGGATTAGCAACTATTGTTCCACAAAGTCAGAAAGTGCACACCGAGATTTACAAAATACCCAAGTTTGGTGTCAATCGGGCTAGTTTTGACTGAGATACAGCAAATTACAAAGAAATGTTTGGTAATCCGGACACAGCGTCCGGATGACCACAACCTCGTCACGAAGAAGGAAAAAGCCCTGGGAACGAGGTTGGGATGGCCATACATTTCTTTGTAAATTTTGACGTTTTTAACTGGCTGTATCTCGCTTAATATTGGGTCTATTAAATTTCGGTGTGCTCTTTCTGACTATGTGGATCAATAGCTGCTAATCCCATAATTTGTTGACTCGTGCTATGTCCCCCTCGGTTTGAAAACAGGCAATGTACCCTGATAAAGGAGGCGACTTCACGTTTTCAAGAATGTATCGTTAAATTTGTATTAATTGACTTATAATCAGGTTGGGGTAAAATGTTCCTATTAGTTAATGCGAGCTTGCCTTTCATTAAGTTGCCTCTTTATCTAATTCTTAAATAAATCCCTCAGAAAAATTTGAAAAGAAAATGACACACAAACCTACTAATTTCCTCTTACAAACACCAGGCGACTGAAGCCGATCGGGGGAACAAGTTATAGTTTCCACAAATCCTTGTCGAAGTACTGGAGGAGTTTACGACTTATTTTATCCAATCAAAAACTAGCGCGAGAGCTCGCGAATACACAGAAAGTAATCGTGCAAACAAACACGTCTTGTTGCTTAGCAACTTCAGGCATGAACACCATAAGGGCGGGATTTCTTCATCAACTGGCACTCTTTCCCGCGACCGGAAATGGTATTTTGCCGTTCGCGGGAAAAACACCATCGTGCTAAATCTCTCTGATGATCTTTTTTTTCTTTTCGTCTCTCAGCTTTTCCGAATGCCAAAGTTTCACCACCCAAGAGAGGTGACAACGATTTCATGATGCGCTCCAACAAACTGAACAGTGACAAACATTTATTGCATCACCTGTTAAAATCCAACATTGACTGCCACTGGGAGACACTCTGGAACGAGTTCACCTCTATTGACCGACAGGGAACTGGTACCGTGTCGCGAAAAGATTTTATGGTAAGTCTGCATTCTCGTCGCCAGAGCCACCTGTCCCTCTTTATCCGGCAGAGCCTGGAACTCAACTTGAAGCTCACTTTGGTCACGCACGTGCTAACCGCCTTGAGATCGGGTTTTAGCTTTTACTTTATATTTTACTTGTTGACTCAAACGGTACATTTTTTACAGAATATTTTGCAAGATATGTGTGTTGAACTTACGGACTTTGAGAGTCAAGTGTTGTGTGACAAGTTTGATCCCAAGAAAGACGGAAGGTAAGTCACGCAATCGGCCAGGTTTCTTGAACATCCCCGGCGTATCTTACGAAGGTGGATTGCTTTGATTTATTTTGAAGTAAATTTGATTTTCCGCTACCCATAACTCACGTCGGTTAGATTAGGCAGCCAGATGTCCTGTTGCTGACATGTCCGACTTCTCCTGCTCTTCCACCAGAAGGCTCTAAAGGGAGTTTGCGCTTCCTAGCTGTTCATATCCAAAAATAATGAATAGTATTCGATGCTTTCTATTATTTTTTTTTGGATAACAGATGACTTGAAACTGGAAACTTTTTTCCTTCCACAGAGTAAACTATATAAAGTTCTTAGAACCGTACTCCAAACATCGAAGGGCTTATCGCCATGGACACAATATGCAAGCTGTTATGAAGCATCCACAGGCTGAACTGGTATGATAACAAATTATTGATTAATTCTTAAAGTCTCTCTACGAAATTCCTGTAGGGAGAAAATGAGAATCACAGAATTAATCATCTCTAGATTAGGAGCAAAATTCTCCTAATAAGAATTCTAGAAAACGTATGAATAACAGTAGTGTGAATTTGTTGCACCTTGAGACAAAAATGATGAAGTTGAGTTTGTTGTTGATCGACACGAGGAATGAACCCATTCAAGTGCAACAGTCCAAGAAAAAAACTGCAAATGACACAGAACGTCTTGTTCAATTGCAAGCACGACACATAGACATGACTAATATAATACCTCTTGATGACCAATCAGATTTCAGAATTTGTTACAGTTTTGATAAACTCCGATTTCTTCAGTATTAAGTGCTCAAAAGCCGATTGAAGTCAACCATGGATATTATTTTTATCATATAAAAGTGTTTACTGGAGAACCTAAGTCAGACTGAATGCATACTGCAAATCTCACTGGGCTGGCTTTATCGTACTTTGAACATTCGGACCTAAAAAGGAAGTAATGTTACTTTTCTCGATGAAATGCGTGTCTATCGCACGTTTCCTCCCCTCCCCTCAGGTTTCAATTTCCCGGTATGCAGTTATACTCCACTGTTGCCATAAAAGCAGCAATATTAATGTACATCACATAATGTGAGGTAATACTAACAGTAACTTGGTTTCGCTTTTTCTCTTTTGTTAGCCAATGGATGATGTCGTTCCAAAACCAAGTAAAGGATTGTCGACCATCACAGCTAAGCTCAGGGACAAGGTACTAACTCGTTTTATTATCGTTGAACATCTTTCTATTAAGAGATCTTTTATGAGTAGAAAGCTGGCAAACCGTTATTTAGGGTGCTCATTTATTGGCGAGTGATCGTTAAAAATTCGATATTCTGTTTGCGTCAATCCTATACTCGGAGACCCAGGTTCGGTTAATCCGGTGACCCGAAGTAAACCGAGAATAGAGATCAGGGGGCTGGGACGAAGCTAAAAGGATGTTCAATGGGGTGAGGGTGAAGCTAAAAGATGGACTAAGGAGTGGTGGGGTGGAAAGTTGTAATGCAAATACACAGTCAGTACTGAGCGACGATTTGCCCATGGCTATGCCCTGACGCCCGTTTCGCTTTTTATCTTTCAGTTGTCAGGAAAATGGATAAATCTCATGCGAGCTTTTAAGAAGCTCGACAAGGACAACAAAGATTTTCTCACTGTCAAAGAATTCCGGCAAGTTTTAGAGCTTTGCAACGTGGTGTTGGACGAAGACGACATTTACCACATTTTAACAGAGTTTAACGAGGATGGTGATCAAATCAGATACACAAAGTTCATGGACAAAATGAAATAACGTTTGGCTGACTGTGTGTGTCGAAGTGTTTATATCAGTAAATAATTATTTGTACAGTTTAAAATGAAACCCTTTACAAACTTTAATATAAACACGTGAAACGTCTGCTGGCAAGAGCAAAGAATAATCACATTGTACCCCAAGGACTTTGATTCACAGGTGACCTTAAGCGAAATCTTATGCGCTACAAATTTGGCACGAATCGAAACGGGGTTCGCCGAGATTTACCCGAAAGTTGAATCTCTTCACCTGTTTTACTAAAATTTTTAACTGTGGACGTGTGTAAGAGAAAATATTTGTAAAGTGGCAGTGGCGGTTCTAGGGAAGGGGCCCGGGGGCCCCCCCTCTTTATTGGCGAAAATTTAAAGGCCCGAAGAGCCGTAAAATTTTTCGGGCCCCTACCTCAATTTAAGGCCCGAAGGGCCGGAAAATACCCCCCCCCCCCCTCCCCACCACCACCCCTTTGAAAGAAGTCTGGATCCGCCACTAAGTGGTCCAGTTTACTTATTATTATTGAGTCATAGTGCGAGCGCCTGCTGAGATTAAATTAAAGAAAATGTGCTGTAGGCATTTAAAATGGGCACCAGGGAAGAAGTGTGCCGTGTTCAGACACTGAACACCAAAGTACCCAAGTACTGTCGAGTGCCCGGGCACCGTACAATGGCACCAAGTGTGAACACTGCCTAAGTCCCATTCATTTTGAAATATATGTACTTTCATTTTTAAAAATAACATTTTAAAGCAGAACAAGTCACTTGTAATCCAAGTGTATCATGTACGTTTTTAATAGTAGTTTCTTTTTAATTTATAAAATCATTGTTAAGTTTTATATTAAATTCACATTTCAGCTATGACGTTTGCGTATTGGGCTGCGTACATAGGCGTGCGAGCTGGGGAGGAGGGTGGTCCTTAAAACTATGCCAGTTGCTTTACTTCAGTCCTGTACATTCATGCAAGGCATCCTTCTTGTCGCACCAGTATAGTGCAGGGTATGGATTCGAATCTTCGAAGTCTATCATGATTCACAGCACTGATGGACTAAAACATTGAACAGCAACGTCTTAGCCTGCGTGCAGAGTAAAATTTCCGTCCGCACGCAGGTTACAACTTCCACAAGACATTATAAATATTTGTCGAAAGCGAAGTCGATCAGAGTAACACGAAGGGTCTTTGCAGTCCGGCGGTTTCGAAATCTTTACCATGAGGCAATTGCATAGTTTAGAATTGAGGCAAGGCTTTCAGCTCGCCTTATATCTATTGGTCAAAGAGGCGCGTAAAATTATCTAACCAATCAGTCGAAATCAGATCGAAGGATGTTATATTTTTCTGACTAATCAGTGTTGGAATGTATGGAAAGAAACGATTTTGGCTTACGCCATTCTTCGTAGGCTTTTTACCTGCTACACGTTTTCCCGGGCTTCAAATCTTCGCGCGCTTTCTAACTGCTACCGCACGCTTGCTACCTAACAGCCTACCCTACCTACCCCTACGCCACCTGACGCGTTTTCTCTACAACGAGCGTCCCGGTGCGTTCTTCTTGCTACAAGTTTTCATGGGCTTGGTACCTGCTGCAAATTTTCCCGCGCTTTCCATCCGCTGCGAGCTTTCCCGTGCTATTTACCTGCATAAAGTTGGAGCGAGAGGAGGGGGCGAGAAGGAGAGGACCCTGGGAACGAGGTTGCATTCGTATCAGCTTAACAATCTTCACCTTTTTTACAAGTGAATCTTCCAACTTATCTCATAATATTAACTAGTCCAGTTTTGCATTTTAGTTACGATTATACTTCGTTAGGCTTTTTCAGTTGAGTGAACGTTGTCTCGGCCGACAATGGCTAATGTTGCTTTCGGCTAGCATTATAATATACTATTTAACAATTATTCCACGAGCGGTGGTAGATAGCCATCTCATATCCAACAAACCTCAAACCGCAACTTGACATGTTATGAGGAGCGATGGAAATCATATCAAACTTTGCGTTTAATTTTTGGTAGAAAATGGCGCTGGCCGGATTATCTTTCTTTTATGGGCATTTTAATAGATACAACATGATGTCGCAAACGACTTGATATTTTTTCAGAAAATCCTTATTGGACGTACCTTGTTCAGTGCAAAAGCCATGAATTACTCTGTTTTGACTTCAAATCAATTATTTCCAGCAAGATTAATTGTTTATTCTCTATGTGCTGAAATTAGAAAACATTTTATTATTCTAGATTGGTCGGCGCTGAAATCTGGAACAGTTTTGCGCTGCCTGAAAGTAGCGATCTTCCTTTATCATGATTCAAGTTTGGATCCTCCAAAGTAGCTAGCGATAGGAAAAGGCTGATAAATCATCTTCATTACTTTCGGAATTGTATGGTATTTCTTTCTTTGAAAATTAGAAAAACTCGTATAACTCCACACTGACCTTGGTCAGTTGACGACAACTTATCGGCATATTAATTTCCTTTGTAAATAACTTTCAAATTCATTTTAAAACAGTTTGAAGTTTCAGCAGCTAAGTAAGCAAAAGAGCTAAGTGGGTTTTAAGAGAATGAAGCAAACAGCTATCAATTGCTTAATCGTTTTTGAAACACGACATTTTCACATCAAATTTTTGTTGTTGTTTTCTTGCATGTCGCGAAATAAAAAACCGCTTATTTAATAAAAAAAAGCGTTAAGCAAGCTTTTCAGTTTCGCGAAAATTAAGTAATGCTAAATATATATTACCCTTCTGGAATCGCGGAATTAAGTTGTCGCAAAATTTCCAGTAATGGTTTTTGGGTGGAAAGTGTTTAACACGGCAACATTTTTTCCCCTGTTCATTAAAGTAAACCGAGCAGTGCTGCAAACATAATTATCCCGCGCAAATGTGGGAGGCGCAGTGGCCTAATGGTTAGTGCGCTGGACTCCGGATCGGACGGGTCACTACGCTGTGTTCTTAGGCACGACACTTTACTCTCACAGTGCCTCTCTTCACTCAGGTGTATAAATGGGTACCGGCGAATTTACTGCTTGGGGTAACCATCCAGGGGGAGTAGAAATACTCTCAGTCGCTTCATGCTAAGGAAACCGGGATAAGCTCCGGCGGTATAGGCCACTAGGCTCGACGCAGACTTTGCCTTTTGCAAATGCCCCCTGCTTTACAGAAAGGATTTAACCAGAAGTCAACTGAAAGTTTTCTGTGGCTTCTGGTTGCCTGATAATGACGAAAGGATGTCAATTTATCAAAAATGTTCACAACCCTTGCTATTCACCTTATCGGACCTTCCACTGCACACCAATAAGTATATTTGTTGAATGTTTTTTAAAAACATCGAAGAAGGGATAAAACGTCTAGAGGTTAAATGTATAGAAAAACAACGCATTTAGCTAAATCTCTCTTTTCACAGTTGAAGTCACCACTTTCCTAGAGCCCGCGTTACCCTTACCCAGCGGATAAGGTGATGATTTTCTGACTGTCGTTCTGACTAATGTTCATCCGAGAGCAACGGGCAGACACAAGGGTTCCATCAACGTACTTTGGGGGTGGGGGACGTAAACTTCCAAAAACAGACGATCAAAAATACCTCCTTCTTTGAATTATAAGACCTGTAACTGAGTTCTTCATCACCGATTTAATAAAAAAGTAAACGTCAAAGATCACCCAATGGTTCGACCAAAGTAAGTTTGGAATTTCCGACGACGCACGAAAGAAATGGCCACACCTTTTTCAATTTTTTTTATTAGGAAGCTGTCCTTATTTGGATTTGTGGTGTTTTTTTATTTCGTGGTCTCCATCAATTTGAAAATATGCATTTGTACATCAGAAAAAGCGACTTCTTCCGACAAATTATTAAGGTTTAATATATATTACATAAATTACAGAAAATACAAAAAGTGCTTGACTGGGGAGTAATTGGAGGAAAGAAAGAAAGATGGACTTATACCCCTTGGACAGGTCAGGAGCCCATGAGAAGGAGCCTCCATTCGTACTTTTCCCTTGACTTAATGATATTTGTTTGCTTCCCGCACCCTCCCCCCCCCCACCACAACGCTCCAACCAACCAGCTTTGTGAAATCTCACCGCACAAAATAACTTGGAGTTTTTGCTGAAGGTTTGCTCTGTTGCCGCTCTGCATGCTTATTTTTAGCTTCCTGTCTCGGCCACCCACGCGAAATTTGTGTTTGTGTTACGACATGAGCAATAACAGAATTTCCTGACACGGTCTCGTGATGCTGTGCAATGAGTTGTAATGTCTGTCATCTTCTGGGATTCAGTAAACTTGACCGGGAAGGGCTTCGATCGAGTAAGCAGGCATGGGGCTGGCTCAATGCGTCTTAAATTCGTAGATGACTCTTCTTCGGTTTAAACAAATCGAAGCACGCTTTGTAAATTTAAAAACAAATGAAAATGGAATGAAAGAAAGATCCTTGCTGAAATTGCTAACACACACACACACACAGCCAGTTGTTGACTGTTGTTTTTAAATCGGAAAACCGTATTTCCTGTAACTCAACGCAATCATATTTTGTCTCTTTTTAAATCAAAACGTTGCCTGGTTCGATCCTGCTTAACCAGCAGCTTAAGTAGTCGTCAAACACGTTTTGCAACTGACAGTGTGCAATTTTTATGCACCTGTCAACTTTCTTGAGGCACACGCGAGATATTTATATCTTTACAGATTTACAGCTCTATCGTAAGAGCCTCAAGGGGTCGGTCGCCACTGAAAGGGATACTCCTCGAGTCTCCAACGACTCCAACAGAATTTTTTTCTGTCTTGTTTCCAATTTTCTTTTTTTTTGGACTAACAGGCAGTTCCTGGGTTCTTTTCCGGCACATAAAACGACATTCTAATTCTTTAGTTTATTGGTCACATTCTTGGGCACGATCGAAATAATGATTACGATTTTGCTGTGAGTTGGGTGACAGAAGGCAAGACCAAAGACCGCGTGGAGACGTACGGAAAGAGGCGGACTGGAGCCTCGAGGGAACAAATGCGGACGGCAGCAGCCAGTCGGGAAGAAGGGTGGAGAAGCTCTATGGGGGACCTATGCGCCCCGAGGCACGAGGAGGATTGGTGAGGTGAATTATCTCATTTTTATCTACTTCAGAAAATACTTTACTTAGGCCCCGCTTAAACGATCCACTCATAATAAAGTTTTGGGTATCTCTAGGAGGAAATTTAGGAGTTGTAAATTGAGAGAAAATAATGATAAGATGATGTTGAAGATTTGATATAGTTTATTTAGAATATTACGAAAGTCCCAAAATGGGTTGATTGCGAAATCTTTTTGCTAAGTAGACTTCTAATCGGTTTACTGTAACTTGTTAACTCGCTCTCAAAGACCGCATGCGCAAGCCCATCACGGTCTCATCGGGTGGTTTGTACGCAAAAGCAATCCATTTCAATAAAATATAATTGTCGCCTTCCACTGGGATTTGCTAAATACATATAATATCTTTCTTTGCCAAAAGTAATCCTGTAAGTCTATTCGAAGAGGCACGTTAGGGTCTGTTATGGCCTGAATTAACCGAACACACTCACGAAACGGCAAACGGCAAGGATGGCGAAAAATGTTTCATTCTCTTTTTAATTCCAAACACATCAGTTACGGACAGTGCCCAACAGTTACCGAGAAACGCTAATTTCTTCCTTACACTTGGGGCATGTCCGCTCGCTAAGTTATTTAAATTTTACCGACTTTTTTCATCTCGTCTCTCACGATTTGACCTTCGTAATCTGTAATCTTTCAACTCAAGAATTTTGCGCAATGTATCACTTAAAATCAACATGTTTGGAAACTTAGTCCCGCGTGTTGAATTTCAATTCTGATCCAGCAGCTCTTGGTCATAATGTACGTGTTCAACGGACGTGTTGGGTCTCGCCGTAATTCCCTGTCAAAAATAGTATTTCAGAATACATATGCCTGATTTAATCTTCACACATTCATTTTGTGGTGATAAAACTTTAGCAGTGTTACAATAAACCTGTTAAAGACTTAAAATGTTGTGACGGGTTGGGGAGGGGGTGTTGGGAGAGAGGTGGTACTCGGGATCGGGGGATTGAAAAATTTCGGTGGGGAGCCATGTGGGACGCCGAATATGTCGACCAGTACCAAAAAACAGGGGGCCTCCCTAGATCCATCACTTGAGTGTTCTTCCTGAAACTCCATACATGTGCTTCGAACAATCCCTATTTTCTTCTCTAACCTGTCCGATCAACTTCCATTTCGTTTAACGTCCTATTTCCGCCGGTTGTCTGTCTAGCGACAAGTGGAACTGACTAAAATGGATCCCCTATTTCAGAAAAGAAGTTGCTACGCAGGATTAGCTTCGGTTTGCGGTAAATATTTGAGAATAGCTTTAAATTCCCATTGTTAATTTCTAAATTAATCGCAAACTGAATAATAGCTACATTCAGTTTGGTGCTGTACATGGCTTAATTTGTTATGGATATTCGCGGTACTGTTGCTTTTGATCTAAAACCTGTCATACATAGTCGACCATTCTATTCAGATGACAAAAAATACTTCAAGGGTGACAAATGAGAATTCAAATGAGATAAACCCGCAATTCTTTTTAATTTTTGAGTGTCGAGTAAATTATTGTTCGTTTGGTCCGGTGTGTCATGCGGTTCACCCAATTAATCAAAACACCAGTTGAACAAAAAGAAGAAGATTATGGAATCATTTAGAAAATTTAGGGAAAGCACGTGGGAACTGTGGAGACGTTGCCAGTTCAGAGAAAAACAGTCAAGCAAAATTCACGAATGAACGAATGAAGCAATTAAATGTCATATGTTCTGTTTTCTTAAACTCTTCTGGCAGAGATAATTAAGTGTCCCACTCATGAATAAACCACACTTACTTAGCAAGATGCGACTGGGACATAGGAAAATTTGCTTGCTTAATGAAAGTTGTTTGTTTTTCGTATTTTTGCCAAACAAACAAATGGCGCGGTCTCAAGACAAATCGGTACCCGCCAAACTATTGGGGGGCCGATTTGTCATTGTAAACCCAGCGCGAAGGTAATTTCGACTGTATTGATAACAAGAACTAGGACAATTTGCTATCTGTTCTCTAATAAAGGAGAGAACAAACCATGACAAACTGTTTGTTCGAACAGAACAACATTCGGTAGTGAAAGTGGTGAAATTGGCGGATTTAGAAATCGAGAAAACCTTTTATGATCAATTCTGCTCGGGGTAAAACTTCTTAAAAAATTCACTCGATCCCTGTATCACTGTTTTAAACTTTTTCCTGAGTTCTGTGCAGTTCCAAATTAAATTGGAACAAAGGCGGAAGGGTGCGGTTAAACTGTGTTCCTTTTCAGTGTCACTGAATTGATAAACTACCAACCGCTGGGACCGTTTCAGATTCGCTCTCAAACTGCAACTACAAAAAAATCAGCATTCTGAACGCCACCACAGCTATGAATTTATTTCTAACTGCAAAAATTAGATCCGATACTAGCTTCATCACCGCAAAATCGATAGCCTTTACAAGCTTGGGAATTCACGCGTGAAACTTTAACAATTCTTAACACTACCATGGTGGCGGAAATAGACCTATTCAAGGTTTATATTTTGCCACATGCAGAAAAGGGAAAGCGCTTTATTTATTGATCGAAGCCACTGAAAATGGCCTGTAAATAACTTATAAAGTGCAGGCACCAAGTTAAAGGTTACTACAGTATTTTGTTTTGGCTTCTTATTTGTTTGCAAACGTCGGCAAAACTGAAGAAATTTAAGGTAGTTGTGAAACGTTCATCTTCAATTATGCCATGCTGACAAATATAAATTTGATTTCATTTGTTAGCCATCAGAAATTCGATACTGTCCGGTCCTGATGAATAAATGGCTTGATCACAGGTTGATGAGAAAATATTATTTTGTTCTTGTCATTCCTGCCGCTCGAATTTTCTGCAAGAAAAGAGATTCTTAAAAGCCGGATGACATTTTGTATTGAACACCGAAAAAGCCAACAAAGTTCACTCTCAACTCGTTTAGAATTCTTTCATCTTTTAAATCGTAATTTTAAAAGCCACTTTAATTAATTGTAAACTTTATATGTTTACCCGTTTAGAACACATTAATTTGTGAGTAAAAATCATTAATGATTTTTGTTGTTTGCGATCGAAACTCCTTGTTCAGTTATATTTTGAGCTTCGGTACGTTTCTGACCTATTCTTTTAAAGCGGACAACGATACCAAGACTAAACTACTCCAATTTCATAACTTAAATCCTCGTCAATGATTATGGGCGGGTGTAAATCATTCAACACTTCGTTTTTTGGGCAAAGGGCAGATCACACAGGCCCGTGCCTATCACCATCAAAAATAGGACGTCCACGTTGTTTCAGAGAGATGGCATTTTCAACGAAAACGCATTTGACCTTCTCAAAGGGAAGAAATGTGAAGGGCAGACTTAACGCCAGTTTCTCGGAAGTGGTGCGGTTGAAAAGACAGGAAAACCCTGATTTAACAACACATCTATCACGAGGTTTTGTGTCCTTTGTGATTTCAAACAGGTTTAGACGCGAAAACCTAGGTCACTGCAAAATAATATTGGCTGAACCCAGCGATCTCGAGATTTTGAGATGAATAAACAATACTGGGACGAAATGCGCTGTAAGCTGAAAGAAAACAACCATTGTTTGTTCTTGGTAGCTTGAAATCCGGTTAAAATCTTGCAATTTTACCCACACGTCCCAAGCATAAGTCGCTTTAAACGCGCTTGTCAAAAGCTTCTAAGCCTCGACAAACGAAGCAAATTCAAACAGTCGCTAGTTTACAACAGACTTTGCGTTAGACCCGCGCACAATTTTTCGAACAAACAAACAAAACCGGACTGTGTAATAACAAAATTTCATTACATTCGTTTGTAAAGAGATCTGTTTCTCCATTGGTTCGTTCTTGATGGGGTCGCACAGTGCCTGTCAACTCTCACGTGACATACACTGTATTAAGCCCAGCGCTTGCGTATTTCAAAGCAGTTCGCACTACACGTGATGACTATAAACCAGCTCGCGGCTCGGAGCTCTCGACACATGGGAGAAGAAATGGCAAGTAAGCTCGAAGAGGGCTCCGATAGAGGTACAGATGGGGTTGCCGGGACGCCCAAAGAAGCGGCTCTACGAGAGCTGATGGAAAGAACGAAATACCCGATTCGGCAATTCAACGGACAACGGAGATATGGCCCTCCACCGAGCTGGGACGCACCTCCTCCTCCACGTGGATGCGAAGTTTTTGTAGGCAAAGTTCCTCGAGATTTGTACGAGGATGAATTAGTTCCAGTATTCGAGTCTTTAGGCGAAATCTACGAAGTCCGGCTAATGATGGATTTTAACGGACAAAATCGCGGCTACGCGTTCGTTGTTTACACAAACAAGGAAGACGCCAAAAAAAGTGTCAAGACTTTGAACAATTACGAAATTCGCAAGGGAAAATGTATCGGGGTTTGTAGTTCGGTCGATAACTGTCGCCTGTTTGTAGGAGGAATTCCCAAGAAGGTTAAGAAGGACGAAATCATGAATGAGATGATGAAAGTCACAGACAACGTCGTGGATGTAATTGTTTACCCGTCGGCGCAGGACAAGACGAAGAACCGAGGCTTTGCGTTCGTAGAGTACACCTCACATCGCGATGCCGCAATGGCTAGAAGAAAACTTATGACTGGCAAAATACAGCTATGGGGACACCAAATCGCCGTAGATTGGGCTGAACCGGAGCAAGAGGTCGACGAAGAAATTATGGATCAGGTTTGAATTTTTTTTTATTTACCGCAAGTTACATCGTTACCCAATGTTGCCCCTCCCCCAATCCTCGATACTCGAAGGGTGCTTGCGATGTCTCCGGGGTTTTGGTGGCTTTTCTATAGATTTATTTTAGTTTAATGCGCATGGAGTTGTTTAGACTTAAATTCTGCAGAGGTTTGAAATAAAACAGTCGGTGCCTTTTTATGCTGCGTTTGAGCGCTGTAGAGAAGTTTATTTGTTGATGTCGTGTTAGTCTTGTTCCTTTGTTCAACGGAGCTTGTCTTTGGTTGTTAAGCATTAGGTTTTTATTGAAGTAATTAGTTACTGTGTGTAGTCTTTTGTCGTTTCACAACGATTATGTCGGGAAACGCGATTCAATGCAAAGCCATAAGCGGGCGCAACACATCAATAGACCCGCTAGCTATCGCTTTAATTCTTTTTGTTTTCAAGGTGAAAGTTCTATACGCCCGCAACCTTTTATTAAGCACAACAGAAGACACGATAGAACAAGTCTTCAGCAAATTTGGCGAGGTAGAACGAGTGAAGAAGATCAAAGATTACAGCTTCATCCACTTTCGAACGAAAGAACAGGCCAGGGCAGCCTTGGAGGCTATGAACGGTAATAAAAGTTTCATGTTTATGTTTCGTGAATCGATAACTTTCCCAACAGGTACGGGGAGGATTTTTTGAAGCTTGTGAATACAATCCCCGCGGTCGGTCAACGTAAACCCGCTTCATTTCTGTGTACCAGAATCAATTGTTTCCTATTTTCCATTGTTAGATTAATGTAAAATTTCACACTTGATTTCCCAACTTTTGTTTCGAGAGTGCTGCGAAAAACTTTCCCGGGGGAGCGATTTATGAAGCGGCTTACTGATGTTTTGTTTCGACAAGTCGAGAGTTCTTGGCCGCTTCCTTCAAGTTCCATTTCGTGCAAATAAAACACTGTTCAGGGGACATTGAGATTTCGAAGAGGACATTGAAACCCCTTTCATGTCTGTTGGCAGTTTGAAGTTGTTTTAAGTTCTCGTCTATTTTCTTTTAATAACAGTTACCGTAGTGATCTGAAATCGAACACTCATCGTTCGAACGTGCCGTGTGTTTATTTTTGCGTTATTTGATACAGATGTTATTATTTCTATCTGGAGGTCCAAAATTTCGATCTTTCCGTGCTGTCGCCGCGATAACATAAACCGCTTCTGCCAAGAATTTAATGCTGATTTTTAAGATTTGTTACTATTATACACCTGAAAGACTGCCTCTTTTTCGCATCACCAGTGAGAACGAACGGTGTGAATCTCGTGCCGGCTCTGCGAATTCACAAGAATTTTGCTTGATAACTTCTTTTTCCCAAACATTTTAGAGAAAAGTTATAGTAATTGTTTCTTCTGATCGTTGTATGTCAAATAATGAACTTCAATTTTCCGATGAATTTTGTCTTCTGACAAGCATCGAGCCAAAAAATTTAAGACCCACTCAAACTTGAAGTTACCGGAAAACGTGTCGGTCACAGGTCGACCTTCAACGTAACTGTATATTCACGGCTATTAATAGATTCCTTTTCTCTGTTGCGCACTTTCCTTTTTACACTCGTCTGAGTTAATTTTTGCCCATATTTAGCCTTGACCTTGAGAGGAACTTGGTGTTGCAGTCCAATATTTTTCTCCCTACATGCTGTGTGACTTTTCTCGTGATTTCTTTGCCAAAGGAAAAGATTTAAAAACATTTCACTCGTGGCATAACAACTATGCTTCTTGAAGAACAGAACTAATTTAATACATCACTGTTATTTCTGGTGCCAGATACTCTTTAGTCTCTTCAATTTTTGTGAGAAAATACGAATTTTTACCTCTGATAATATGACAAAATTAGCGGTGTTTAGCTTCACCCAAACCTGTTCTGTCAGCCACTGTTCTTGTGGCTTATTTCTTTTTAACCTCAGTTGACTTGCAGACAGGATTACTGCTGTTTGTTTTATCATTCCATTTTAGTCCCAAAGTCGAAATAGAAATCCATTTCATTTATGTTGTGAGAATTTGGCACTGTACCAGCATAACATAGTTATTCTCAACATCTTTCTTCTTGAAAATGTATTGATATTTTTGGGAGAAATTTGCTCTTGATAACTGAAGTTTCTTTTTTATGTATTTTGGTGTGGAAAAAATAGTTTTTTGTTCTATCAAATTAATTTGTTTTGTCAAACAAAGAAATGTGACAATTCATCCCAAAAAATATGAAAAATGAAAACTAGCTGGGAATGATTTGTGACACCCAACTTGTTTCAGAGACCAGTCAAAAGGCTGATGAGCAGGCAAACCAATCATGTTTGGTTTTTCCGTCCCCTGCAAATTAATCACAAAATACAACTGATCAGTTTAATCAATCAGACTTAAGGCATTTGGTATGGCATGGGTAACGTCTGCATTCGGGACTAGTGGCCCATCGGGCTGGAGCTTATCCCGGTTTCTGTAGCATGAAGCAACAGAGAGTATTTCTACTCCCCCCTGGATGGGATGCTAGTCCATCGCAGGGTTACCCCCCAGCAGTAAATCCGCTGGTACCCATTTATACACCTGGGTGAAGAGAGGCACTGTGAGAGTAAAGTGTCTTGCCCAAGAAGACAACGCAGTGCCTGGCTAGAGGCTCGAACCTAGACCGTCTGATCCGGAGTCCAGCACACTAACCATTAGGCCACTGCGCCTCCCACTATGGTATGGCATACAATCTATTAATTTTAATGTATGTTCTGGGCCAACCTAAAAGAAAAATTGGTGCAAGTGAGATCCTGCCTCATTAAACGAGCAGCCACAGGGGTTTTGCTGTTTTCAGCTTCTTTCATTGCTAAAATCATCAACTGGTACCTTAACTCATGCTCAAAAAGCTCCTGATGAACTAATGGGAAGCTATCAAATGAATTGTAGCTCAGAGAGCAAACCATAATGAATTTCTGGTGATATTTTCAAGGAATGGCTCTTGAATTTGAAAAAAAAACTGGCTAGTTTTTTCAAATTTCAATCCACTTCCATTCTGGGTGATGGGTGGTAATAAACTGTTCAAGTGTAGTGATATAGTCCTAGGTTACAAAACTGCGCTATTATTTTTGGGTTTCCATTGATTCAGGAACACATTTCAGCATTTTAAAATGACACCAAATACCGTGACTCTGTCCCTTAAACATAAGAGATTTGCGTTTATAAACTGGAAAATAAGATTTAAATATTTGATGTAAAGCACACTTCTGATGCAGAATCAAAACATGATATGTGGTTATTTCCATGATAACACTATTAAAGTAATCAATTGTACAGAACAAAAGTACAGGAGACATGCTCAGGCAAATTAGTCTATGTTGCAGTTTCCCAGTGAAGCTGTCCATTGCTACACAGGCTTGACTAGACGCTCGTCCATTCTGTTCAATCATGGCTCAATGTGCAAGCATATCATATCTTGTTGATCTGGTAATCTTCTGGTACCCTAGATAAAATATCCATAAATTGAATGCTTCCTTTTCTAATTTTTTGCCGAGGCAGGTCCATAAACACCCAGATAAACTAATCAGAAACAAGTGTTTTTTTTTTAATTTATGGCGCAGTGTTTGAAGATCACTAAGCATGGGAAATTCATGAAGACAAAAAGATGAACAGAATCCAAGATATCACATTGATTCTATGCTGACATTCAACTCCTTTCTTTTCTCTGCCAAAATCCTTTCATTCTTTGAAACAAACTACATTTTTTTAATGCATCAATGTTATATGTGAATGACATAGTGGTAAAATGATGACTTCACAAAAACTTAATTTATGAAATTATGGGATTTACTTAGATATTCTGAAAGTATATGATGAAGAATGCCTACTTGTGAAAAATCAGCATCTTATTTAGAACAAAGACAAAATTACAAGGATTTATATGGAGTCACTGAAGCATGAAAGGGCCAATATCTCACCCCAAATTGAAATAAGATGCTGATTTTTGGCAAGTGGACATTCTTCATCGTGTACTTTTTGAAGATCTTAATGAATCCCATAATTTCAAAAATTTAAATATTTGTAATGTCACATTACCACTCTGTTTAGTTCTTCAACATGAGACTTAGACTGTGAGAGCATTCAGATTTTTGGCTCATGACTTGCCTTTGATGCTTATTGGGGGCGTCATAAACCATAGCCAAAAACGTTCACATTTAAATCTTCTATGCCTACATTTTCTGTTTGACCTATTGTGCGTTTGTGCAAGCTCCATGCATGATTGACAATGTTACCATTTTGGATTGTGATGTGATTGGATAATAAGAGCTGATGTTATGGAAATTTTACCTCAACTCAGTTTTGGTGATACAAAAGCCTAAAGAAATGATACTCTTGGAGGCTATTCACGTGAGACTTTGTGAGAGCTGCTTTGTGACCCAATTGTCTTGTTGCTTTTCAAACACAGTCTTCAAAGTGAAACAAATTTGTATGTTGACACCAAGATATATTTTTCCAGTTCACAAAGGTGTGAGAGTAAAATGAACATCTACAGCTTCCTTTTGAGTGCAATCTGTGAAAAATGAAAGATAGTAAATATACTTTTGGGATTAGATGAATATGAACCAAAACAGAAATTTATTAGGGCATAGGAAATGTTAGGCCAATTTTAATTTTTCTGCAAGTTAAGGTGGCTCATCTCAGTTTTTCAGAACCACACCAACCCAGCTTTAAATGGCTTCTGCTTTGCTGTCTTGGGTCGGTCGGGCAAGAGTTTTCACACATTTACTAGAGAATGAATAAGGTTTCCAAAGATGTGGATTTCATAGGCATTGGTGTTACCATAGCAACGAAACGATGACGTAATGGTTTCTGAAAATCGACATTTTTCTCGATTTCGAGACCAAAACTTTTAAAACGAATCAATGTCCCTTGTAGTATGCATGTAGATCTTTAACACTGCAAAGTTTGAAAGAATTCTATAAGAGTGTTTTTGAAGAAAAGCGAGTTGAATATTTTGCAGTCAAAATTTAAAAGTTCCCCTTAGTATCTGTTAGTTTGTTGATTCCAGCGACTTCCTGCTGATTAAAACAATGTCCTTTCCATGTTTTATACCATTGGCATAGAACAACTTTCCTGAAAGGTTTCATCCAATTTGCTTTGCTAGATTTCTCTCTATGAACTCAAAAGTAATGTCTTTAATATTAACATTTTTCTCATAGAAGGAACATCTTTGATATGGGAGCATCTATGTAAAAACTAGTCAATAGTTCAAAAGTATAACATGTTATGTGATTTCCCTGAAAATTTCAAAGGCATTGAACTCTTTTAAGAGTGCAAAATAATTATAGAAATATAGGGTACCTTTGCATTCGTTACGGAACGTTTTGTTATCAAATTTTTTGTTGACAGCTGCTTATTTCAGAAGTTTCCCTTTTGTCTATATTCTACACATTTGTGTGCTATGGAATCAGCAAGTTTTTCATGCTTGACTACAGCCCAGGTGACTCCTGTGAAACTGCGATGGGCGATGTAGAAGCACTCGTAAGGTCTTGCATGAATGGCTCGATACCCTTCGTAGAAACAATAAAACAAAAAAAATAATACCTGTAGCCCTTGAAAAATAATAACTGCAGTAGAATTTAGCAAGCTTAAACAAGAACTTTTACACTTCCGCATGCGATGCCTCGCCACAGCCTTATGCTAATTAATTGCTATTGTACTAGGAATAAAATTTTCACGATTGCCCAGGATGTAGTCAAGGGCGGCAAGTCAAGCATTTCAAACTTGCCGATTCCAAAGCACACAAATATGTAGAATATAGACAAAAGAGAACTTCTGAAATAAACCACCTGTCAACAAATATTCTGATAACGAAACTCTCCGTAATAAATGCAAAAGTACCCCATATTTTTATAATTATTTCGAGCTCTTAAAATGGTTCAATGCCTTTGAAATTTTCAGGGAAAGCACATAACATGTTAGACTTTTGATCTAGAGGTTTTAAAAAATCTATCGACTAGTTTTTACATAGATGCTCCCATATCAAAGACGTTCCTTTTATGAGAAAAATGTAAGTATTAAACACATTGCTTTTGAGTTCGTAGAGAGAAATCTAATGAAGCAAACTGGACGAAACCTTTTAGGAAACTTGTATGCCAAAGGTATAAAACATGGAAAGGACATTGTTTCAATCTGCAGGAAGTTGCTGGAATCAACGAACTAACAGATACTGAGGCAAACTTTTACATTTTGACTACAAAATATTCAATTCGCTTTTTTTCAAAAACGCTCTCATAGAATTTTTTTCAAACTTTGCAGGGTTGAAGACCTACATGTATACTACATGGGACGTTGATTCGTTTTAAAAGTTTAGGTCTCGATATCGAGAAAAATGCCGATTTTCAGAAACCATGATGTCATGGTTTCGTTGCTATTGTAACACTGATGCCAATGAAATCTACATTTTTGGAAACATTATTCAATCTCTAGTAAAAGATGAGCCACCTTAAGGGTACTGAATAGGTTTGCGAGTCAAATTCGTTCAAAATTGTGATTTTTTATTGTACATAAACTGTATATATTTTTCTTTCTTTTACAAAAAAACAGAAATTGTCACAACGACAGAACGAAACACTGAATATTGCTACTAATTCGGTTACTTTCCTGGGCTTCCGCAAGCAGAAAAAACAAAAAACGTCAAAGAATTCTATTGAACCAGGCAAAGGTTTGGAGTCCGGAATGGTGGATTCTAGGTGTTCTTTATTGGACGAATCTGTTGAAATATCACATGACAACAGCGACAAATTCATACTATTATAAAGGAACACAAGACTGAAGAGCCGATACGCTAAACAATACGGTACTGCTATCCAATGACTCTTAACCCATGAATATTAGAAGGTTCTTCCTGCATGCACCGTTACACGGACAGAAAAGAAGGAAACGCAATCATAACAAACAAATATTTTATAGATGCGTGCTACATACCCTGCTTCCCGCATTTTGGAGAGCACGCCTTCCCGATTGGAGGCTTGCGCACGATTTTCGTTCGCCTTTTTTAAAGCCCTTGTACTCTTTGGTGATCTTTTTCCTCTTACCTGGCCGGAAATTGTTCAGTGTTTTCCCCATCGCAGTCAAAACCCGCCAGAAATTACCACATTATAATTCTGCTTCAGAATTGTCGGCAAAGGATAAATTTTTCGAGAAGTTTGTCATCTTTGAGCAGCTAGTTTGCATATGAGAATTCATCATAGAAGAGTGAAATTTTGCTCAATGGTGCATGAATCCCTCTTTTCCAAAAGTGTGTTCGGCTTTAGCTTATTTGTTTTTCGTTTTGAAGATACAAGTCCAAATGCTGTGTCAATCCGAGAAAAGTGCCTAAACAAACTTTGAATTATAATAACTTTTTTTTTGAGAGCTGATCTAACGATTTCCCGACACACTTCTAAAGCCAAACTTGTGCTGGGTGGCATGCAGTCATTGTTTACTTCGAAGGGCCAAAATCTGACGTGAGTTTGCCGCACTTATAAACATTGTTCTATTTGTATTTAACTGACTACAGCTTCTCTTATATTTAATTTCTCCAGTTAAAAACATTTCCACGACATTCTTGGTTCTATAATCTTTAAAATGATGTATAGGTCAGGGCTTCTGATAATTCGCGGGATTTGCAGAGTCAAATTTGCGGAGAAAATGGCCGATTTCGCAGGGATTTCGCGGGAGTTTTGGGGGCAAATTTCGCTAAAGAGAAAACAAGAGACATGCCAGAAAAAAATACTACAGGATGTCAAATTCAGGGCAAGAAAGAAAACATAAAAGTTCATCCAACACAGTTCTGAAGGAAACTGTTCTTGTTTCGAGCGGCAAAAACGTTAACTGGCAATGCAATAAATGTCTTTTCTTTCCTTGCTGTCTTGTGTTGCTTTGTAGTTTCAAGGCAAGACTGTTCGTGATTGAAGGTTCAAATCCATTTGTGAAGTCAAAACATTCTTGCGTCTTCGATCGTTTCCTGCACGTTTGAGTAAGCATGTGCCTGCATTACTACAGACAGCAGTTTCCTTTCGCACTCTGCAAAGTGGCAACGAAAAGTCTTCACATTGTCCAGTGCCCAGTTTTTTTTGCAACATTAATCTAAGAACACCTGGTAGTTTTTGGTATGTTGTTTACTCGTGGCAGTGACGAAATTTCAAGATAAATTTACAAGTTTACAGCACGTAAACAGCCCCAATAGTTAAGATAGGTTTCAAATATGTTGTGCCGACATGTATTTGGTAGGATTTTGTAGTAAATTTCGCTGTATTTTGCGTGTTTTTGTCAATTTTGCGGGATTTCGCACAAATACCTGAATTTCACGGCTCCGCGACCGTGCAAAATATCAGAAGCCCTGATAGGTTTAGGCACTTCCCTCAAATTACACGCGTGTGAGGATCTTTGTGCACAAAGCACCCGTGAACCTGACAACTACTTGTGAAGGGAACAAGAAATCCTGTTATTGAAAGCTGAACATTAACAATTTGTAATGTTTAATAATTAAGGTCCTGTTAATGTCAGCTGAAAAGTCCTTTAAAGTATTTAACTCATTTAAATGGCTTAATGTTTGATTTCCTGTGCAGTTCATGGCAAATTTTCCCTTTAACTCCAGTGAACATTTCTTTGCAGGCAAAGAGCTTGATGGTAATGAAATTGAGGTGACTCTTGCCAAGCCTGTGGACAAAGACCATCGCCAAGCCAAGGCAGCAGCAAAAGCTGTGATGAGTGCGACGACATACCCCAGCTTCACGCCATATGAGTACCCAGCAAGCACTGCATCGTATGGTTTCCCAGCTTACAGCAGTCAGTACTTCATGTATGGTACCCCAATGACAACAGGAATGGGGTATGAGTTTAACAGAAAATTTGAAACTTACCTAATTTGTTTACGTGAACAAAGATGTGGTTAGGTTTTGTGTTTTGTGGCTGGCAAACTGTAGCTTTGCTTCCTCTGAAGAATTAGCAACGATTGATCACTGTTTGATAAAATGTTGTCATTGTACCAAGAAAGCACTTCTTTGCCTGATACAAACTGTCTAAAACTTTGTTTATAATTGTTATAACTTACAATTTTCTACACATGTGATATATAACACAATGATATAATATCATGGATGACAAATTACTCCTTAATTTTGGTGCAAAATTTCAGCGTTAATTTGTAATTTCACATGGCAACGTTTGGCATGAAATTTCTCGATACAATAAACCAGGGGTTTCATTCAGTTTTTGTGTAGGAGGTCAGTAAGATTTTTCAGCCAGGCATTAAATTTAGTTTTTCTTATAAAAGAAAGTAAGTGGTGAAGTATGAAAACAGCCAGTACTTATTGTTTTCGTAGAACACTTTTCTTGTCACATAAATTAGTTAAAGTTGATTTCTAGTCTGCACTGCACAGTCTTGGGATTTGCTTTAGTTTTTGTTTTGAATTCCATTCTGTAATGCATACAATGTTTATGCGAGTCTCACATGAAGGAATGTTCGGTTATAGGGTACATGAAGTTACTAACTCCGCCATTAAGGGTCATTTTGTTTAGGAGTGTTTGATGAGCTGAAACGCCATTTGGATTTGTAACTGCTTAAGTTTTTCTAAGTGTCTTCATTATTGTTTTACAAGGATAACTGGGGTTAATAATGAGGAGAAAGGCAATTTTCATTTTGGCAAGTAAACATTCCTTCATTTGAGACTCCTATAAACGTTGAGGTTGAGATAGTGCATTATAATAATATATGGAATGGAAATCATCCTAAAAAGTAATAAAATTGAAAAATAACAACTTGAAAGTATTCAATTATTTTTGCAAACTTTTTCCCCAGAGGTGTGAGGCCCCCTTTTGGAATGGTGCGTACAAGAGGACGGGGACGCTCCGCTGCTGGTAGCAGGGCGGCAGGAAATAAAGGAATGTTTTTACCCTCCCCTGGTGGGTATCCTTTCAACGGGTTTAGAGGGTACTACCCTGCAGTGAGGACTGGCTGGTATGGAGATGGGTACAGCAAGAGAGGAGGGAGACAGGAGGTATGCCATTCAATTGTTAATTGTACTGTCAAGCATTACAGTAGCATATGGGTTATTTGGGACATAGGATGGCTTAATGGTTAGTGTTGGACTCTGGATTGAGTGGTCTGGGCTTGAAACCTAGCTAGGCCATCGTGTTGTGTTATTGAGTGAGAAACTAGTCTCTTAAGCCAATGGTACACGATTCAACCTTTGTCAAGCAACAAATGTTGCGACTGGGGTTCAACAAATGTTTAGTAGTGTATCATGTGATGTTGAATGTTGAAATATGCCATTCAACATGTTGAATGAAAATAGAGCTTGGCTCTAGTCTGTTCAACAAGTTGCCAGTGACTTCAAAAATGCAAAAGGATTTCAACAAGTCACAACGATGTTCAACTTTTGTTGAAAGATGTTGAGCCATGTATCATTGGCTTTACATTGCGTCTAGGTGTATAAATGGGTACCAGGAAACTAAACTCTGCAGTGTAGTTCTGTAGTGGACCTGAATTTCATCAAGGGGGTGGAAGTAGTGATAACGTAAGTCAATTCAGTGATGCTACAGGTTCTGAACTTAGTTCAGCCCTTGTTTTATGGGCCCCTTTGAATGTGGGTGTCGTCCTTTTTTGCTGTCAGCTGATGGGGATAGAGGTTAATAGTAATTGACACTTCCGCAAGGTTACTGTTGACCTTCATGGGTCAGGTTTGTGAGCTCCGATCCTTGTAGCAAACATGCTTTTAAGTTTCAGACATTATGTTTATCTAACGCGCTAGCAGCAATATTTAAAAGGAACAAAGTTGTTAATTCTTAACCTGTCATCACCCCTTCACATTCTGAAATTTGTTTTTGCACAATAGGTTAATTCATTGTATATTCTCTCAGGTGTATTTAATGATTTTCTTAGTATTTGTCGCCCCACAATGATGAATCCAACTCGCAGCTGCCTAATCCTGAACAACTGCCCTTATAAGAATTGGCCGACATAGCTCCAAATACTGGCTTGTTAATAGGCAACATACATCTGATGAAGGGGTCTACGCAGGGACACATCCCCTTGCCAGTCATGCAAACTGGCAACAATTGCCACAAAAAATGCACACAGTTTCGATTCTATGATGTCATGTCTACATTAGGCCACAGTCCGAGACACTTCAATCTCCCAAATCATTCTAAGCGACATATAGCAGTCTGTGGCCTTTCCCTTCACCAAGGAAGCACGGAAAGCCGCAAAACTCAAAAACAAAAATTTATTTTTCAAATCGGCACTCTTAATCCTCACGGTATCAACGAACGCTTTTCATTCAACTAATTTATTCCGTTGTTTTCACGTTACCAGGTACCAACCAATAGCGAAGCTCCATTTTTCTGTATATAAACCACACACGACCCACAATTCCTTGATTCACTCCGACAAAGGGCTAACGTTCGAAACGCCAGCTCTCGAATCTCTTTACGGTGGCCAATTTACATTATCAACCCAGTTGATAAAACCAAATTATACTTTAGAGGGTGCAGTTTTTATGCTTTTTCTTACCTAATAAAATGTCTTTGTTATTTGCTTACCTTGCAATTGTTATATATCACCTTGTGTTTTAAATTTACATGTACTTCGTCTTTCCAATTCTGGGAAATATTGGACTCCAAACACCATTTTTATCGTAACTTCATCTCAAATTACGTCTTTTTTTGTAATGTTAATTTAAATTTGTCCACTTAATGGTCTGCAGTAACCTTGAATTCACCCTCCCCTCCCAAAGGAAGCTATTTTTTCTCTCAGGTTTAAAATTATGCCTTTCATTTCACTTGTTACCATAGGAACGTATGTTTGATCTGGTGCCGGGTATGGAATTGACACCCACTAACCCTATGACTTTGAAGCCACATGCCCTCAAATCGCCGGCACAGGTGGGAATTTTCTCCTCTTTTGTTGTAGACTTGTGCAATATTACATCCAGAAAGACTTGTTTAAGAAAAATTGGATCAAATAAACAGCAACAACGAAAAAAAAAAAACAAATACAAAAACAACAAAGCCAGTCTGAATTATATTACAAGTTAATTCTTTTAAATGCATGCAAGTTCAATCACGCCAGTGCCACACATTTGAAATTTGAAAGTGTAGCATAAAAACCCCCAGGATGTTGCCTTTTTCTGGTGGTGGTAGTGGGTGGTGTTGGGGTGTGGGGGATGGGGGTTGGGAGACTTTTGAAAAGTGTTCTCTTCATGAGTAAGCAGTAAGAGATCTTTCTGAACATTCAACTCATCCTTGTCATGTACTGGAGTTGGCAATCAAAAATTGATGACCAATCGAGGCCTCTTCATTTGAGGCAGGTTGACTGGGCTGGCCCAGTTTCCAAGATCATGCCTCAGTCCTTGTTCCTTTTGTACAAACTTTTGATGTGTTCAATATGAGAAGGCAGTCAAGCCATGTTTGAGGCCAGGTACAAAGAATTCAGTTTCTACAACTGAGATCTCGACAACCGGGATGGAAATTTTGCCATATTAACACTCCAGCCCAGTTACCAGGTTGAAACGTTTTTGAAAAAATGCTTGGTTTTTGTAACAGAGCATTCAAAATGGCACAATTTTGATTTGTGTGTATTTCCGCTTCAGAAGTATACAAATTAGAGCCAATGAAGCTGCGATTGTCAAGAATGATACAACTTTATGTTGTATCCTTTAGGTTTTGTGTTCTGACTTTCATCTCGGTCGACCAGGCTGAAATTTCTCATATGTATAGTGAACAAACTTCATCCTTGTAAGAGAGTTAGCCCAGTTACTGGGGTTGTGTGATAAGGCCCTCAGAGACGCTGCAAGGACGTCTGTAGAGCTTTGTTGTTCGTGTGGAAATTTTGTTACGATTTAATTGGGATGGAAACTTGTTTTGACAGCACTTGCAATTTGGATGCATGACCTTAGGAAATAAACATCAATTTACAATCATTTTATTGTAAGTCGTTGTTGGTAAATTATTTGTGCTTTTCCGAGAGACTTGAGTTGGGGAGGGTTGTTTCCATCCCTGGTCTAAACAAACGCACACGGTGAAGGTAAACGGTAACCTTGAATAAACACCTCATCTAAAATAATAATAATTTGGTAAGAGTAAGATTTGTGGCTTTGGTGGAGGGGGGGGGGGGGGTGATCTAGTGTTAAATTGACTCTTCAAGTGCTAATCAAGTTAACTTTTTTTGTTGTTAACCTATGTACATGTAGGTTTTAGAGGATGTGTGCCAGAAGAACCAGTGGGGAAGCCCAGTTTACACACTGCATAGTACCATGGGTCCTCAGGATATACAACTGTTTCTTCACAAGGTTGGTAAATTTAATTACTGTGTTTAAGTCTGGTCCAAACGAGTCTCAAGAATTGTTGAGAGTTCTTGCATTGACTGTCGTTCAAGCATGTTCAAAGTTTTGTATTTTTGCATGTGAAGTGTTCGAGGTGACAGTATTTGAAGAGGTAGTGTGGCTGAGTGGTTTAGGGTGCTGTCATAATTCAGAGGTCCCCGGTTCAAGGCCCCCATTCTGCCACTCACAGGGTTTGTTTTTCAGTTGTCCCTCGTTCAAATCCTTGGTCGCTATAAATAACATTTACATTTGAATTCTTATCAGACTTTTTTTATCTACCATTAAATAGGTTTTGGGTGTGAAAAGAGAAATAACCTGCAAAATCATGTTTCACCTTTCGCTGTACATCATTAATATTCAGCATGTGCAGCATCCCTCTATTTCAACCCATGCTACCATTTGTTATGAAGCTTTGAACCGACAACTTTAATGTAGCTGTTTTGCTTCGTTATCAAGGTTTCTGTTTCATTCAGAGTCTTGTTTCTGGATGCATACAATAAGCAGAACCTTCTCAGTTATCTTCACCCTTTTTCTTTCTCAAACTGTGCTCCATTTTGGATACAATGTTGTTGTGATGATTCAAATGATCTCTATTGACGTACATGTATTTTCCTTACAAATTCTTTTTAAGGTTTCCATTCCTGGATTAGCCACTCAATATCAACCTCCCAAACTGTGCCGCACAGTAGAAGAAGCCAAGAGTTATGCTGCGGAATACACGCTCCAACAGCTTGGTGTGCCAATAGAGGGTATGTCTAGGTAATAAATGCCAGAATCTCTGCAAATGAAAACTAAGAGCTCCTCCGCTAATTTTGTTTATCTTGTATTTCAGTGGTGACTACCACAACAGCAACGGATATGCCCCCCACTACTGGCACCCAGGTTCCATCTACGGCGACCTATGCAGCCCGCCCTTTACCCCCAGGTCTGTAACTTGTGATATAGTTTACTTTTCAAACTCATTAATAATTCATCAAGTTAAAAAAGGAAAGTCAAAACTATGGGTAACTGGTCTTAATAAACTAGCATAGATTTGTTTTGAGTGAGAAGATAGATCGAAACTTCAAGACAGTGCTTCATTGTCTATCAAACACCTCAAATTTGTCGAAAATGTTTTGTTGCATGTCTTACTTCAAACTTTCGTATTGGTGTTTGCACATCCTGATGTAAAACTGTGTCTTACGTTTGATACATGTCGTATGTGAAAATGTGAGCACTTATGAACATGCCGCCACTGGTCTTTTTGTTGTTTACAATCATCATCGTCATCATTTATTTTGCCTGTTCTCTTAGAAACTGGGATAAGCGCCGGCCTGATGGGCCACTAGGTCTGAATGCAGACTTTACCCTTAACACCAAAATATTTTTTAACCACAATAAACGTCTGCACCAGTTCCGAAACGCGTTACACCTTTTGTTTCTCCTTTTTACCAAATGCTTACTTCTTATAGCATTTAAAAGTTAAGAAAAACCGAACATCAGTTGGTGCATGACCGAGTCAGAAGGGGCATGGGTCTATTCCTGGGTTGACATCACAAACTGATTTGCATCGCATCAAGTCTTTTGTAAACATGCATGCAAATCAGTTTGTGATTTCAGCCCAGGAATAGACCCAAGCCCCTTCTGACTCGGTCATGAACCAAATAACGTACAGTTTTTTGTAACTTTTTAAGACTATAAGTAGTCTGCATTTAGTAAAAGGGAGAAATGAAAGCTGCAATTTGTTTCAAAATGGTGCAAAGGTTTATTTTAACGAAAAAATATTTTTGGGTTAGGTGCACTTTAATATACACATATGGTGAGGTGACCTCTGGAAACCACCAGGCTTATAGTTGAGGCCACGTCGTAGATTACAATATGTTAATAAAAGACAGTGTCATGAGTGTGCGGCTTGGCCAAATTCATACTGGCATTTCGTTAAAGTGCATCCTAAGACAAGATAAATAGTAATATTGATGATAGCCTTCCTGATATATATGATATGTTTTTCGTTTAACAGGGGCATACAGCCTCCCGAATTCTGGCCGTCCAATCAGTAGTGGAGATGCGGGCTCATATCCCTCTGGCTATGTACCTATCAGCAATGCGCCGAGCAGTGTAGCACCTGCTGCAGTGGTCGCCAAACTGCAGGGTTCGTGGCCTGCAGGGGTACCGCCCAATCAGGACGGAGGAATGTATGGCAATTATGACGGATACCCTGCCAGTGAGCAGACAGGCTATCCACAGAATATTTACCAACAATATTAGGCGCTCAAATTTCTAGAGACAAACTATCACAGATATGCTATTGGTGGGCGAGGCAAGCAAGTGCCTAGCATTCCAGAAATATTTAAATTGTTATTAATAGTGTCAAAGTTTTTTTGTTTGGAACATGAATGGACGGTTTAGTGAGGAACATAGTGGGTTTTTCATAGTCTGCTTAGCACAGCATTGATTTTTGTGTTTGTCAGTTGAAAGTTTTCCTTCTTTCTTTGCCTTGTAAGCCAAACATATTTGGTGTGGTTTGTCTCCAATTTAATGGGATTG
The DNA here is from genome assembly GCA_947652115.1 of Blastomussa wellsi. Lineage (NCBI taxonomy): Eukaryota > Metazoa > Cnidaria > Anthozoa > Scleractinia > Plerogyridae > Blastomussa > Blastomussa wellsi. The sequence continues at coordinate 6,496,166 of OX393561.1, forward strand.
GGGTGGTGGCAGAAAATTGTTCTGTGAACAATGTATATGTTTTAATGTCTTATTATGTCTGGGTTAGATTGAATTTTAAGGGAGGGTTACGCCCAATGTATGGCATATTTTCTGCTGGTTATTGTGATTTTGTTTTTGTTGGTGAATTGCTAGATGTATGTCCCAATCAAATTGAAGCTGTTTGCGAGAAGCACAGAGCAGCCACTGTTTTATTCTCCTAATTTCCTTTGATTGTATTAAGACCAGCTGTATGATTTGTTTTTAGAAGAAAATGATCTCTTTTTCAGTGCCTTAAGTCATTATGGTTTTACACGAATTTAAGAAGAATTTCTAAGAGTCAAACAAGACATATTTCAATATTATAAATTTATTCATACTTGCGTCCTATTCGCTATTTTATTGTCTTATTTCCATATCCATTTTAAGTCGTCACGAACACACAGAGAGAAAGAAAACAGAGTTTTAGTTTATATTTTTGTTAGAGGAACTCAGATATTTATAGACAAACAAGGTTCGTTGTTGGTGTAAGTTACTTGGAACTGAAAATGCTTGAGAACTGGTGTAAATACTAAAAAAATATCCTGCCCTTCGAGGACTACTAAACACTCGTGTTGCATACAACAGGATTTTGTGCAAGTGGGACTGTCCAAATAAGAAAGATTGAGCTTTCATTGAAGAAGAATGTGAATGTTAACGCATAATACCTTATCAGAAGGAATGTGATTTGAATTGCAATATTTTCTAGGGGGAAGTAAGGACGGTTCCCTTTCACAATTCTATGCAGTTATTTCACAGAATACAATGCATCGTTCGTCCAAGCACTTTGTATATTTTCATGGCAGGGTATATTGCAGTTGCCATTTCGTGTACAGTTCAAAGCTCTTTAAAAATGAGATAGTTCTTTTTATAAAATTGCTCGGAGTTTGTTTGATTCTAGTCAAGGGGTTCAAAGGTTGGCTGTGGAAGAATTTCCCCTTCGTATTGCGAAACACGAAGTGGTTTGTTTGCGCACAAATAAATGTACTTGTAGAATAAACGTTGCTAACGACAGGCAGTGAGTGGATCAGGTCAGTACAAATTCGTTGTTCTCTACAAGACACGTGCTTGTTTGTAAGTTTTTGTTGCACTGCCTTCCTTTAAGCCCCTTGTCATGTCAGTCAAAACTGCAAGGTTTCGTTCTGGTGTGAATTCATTTTGTTTATAGGATGTTTTTTCCAATACCTCTGTAAAACCTGAAAGAAACAAAATCACCAGATGCGGAAACGGAGTCGGGGAAGTCACGTGCCGAATTTGAAGTTCCAATGAAAATGCCAACACAAAGAGGAAAGTCTATTTACAATTTACCAAGAAACTGCAAACGGTGCCAATTCACAGAGCCAGATTTTAGCAGAATCGTAGGATAGTCGAATAAACGTTTATTAATACATTAATTAAGTGATAAAATGGTTAATTGTTTAATGAGTTACTGTTAGAAAAATTATGGGAAAGAGAAAGGATTTGTACCCTGATAGGAGGGTGCCGAAACTCGCGAAGTAATTGTTATATTTTTCTTCCTGGGCAAATTTCGCGCGTACTTATTTGTTGTGATTTCTTCAAACCTCGGTGTCCCTGTTCAATGGTGCAGAAATTTTCGTAAAACCGTTTTTCGTTCTTGATCAAATTGGCACTCTTGTGCCCATCTTAAAAAGTTTCAATTCGCGAGTTTTCGCTCTGGCTAAAAGAGTACTAACTTCAAGGGGATTTAGAAAGGAAAAATGGCGAGTGGCTTATAGTGGCAGCATGGATTCCCCAGCCAAGCCACTTGTTATCTCGGAAGGGTTGGTTAGGTAAATAAATAATCGTAGAAATAAATATCAAGGTAGTATAATTATGGAGCAAATACCGGTACAATAAGCCACCAATAAAATCCCACAAATGGTACCGACTATTGGCTACGTGTCTTTATTTCATCGGTGGAAGGCCGGGCCGTTGCGGGGAGAGGGGGGGGGGACTGGCTGGGAGTGGGGGTAGGGGGGTCGACGGATCTTCAATGACAAAGGTGATTTAACTTCATTCAGTTGCTACCCACATTCCCTGCAGTGCAGTGAAATTGTGTTTGCATGTAAGAGGAAAGACTGAAAGCCATATCGTGTTTGGCGCACGCTCGTGTTAGGTGAAGTTCATTATTTGCGCGGAAATAGACCTATTCAGCTTCAAATCATGTGATGTTCTCCAGAGAAATTTTCCCTTGTTTATCTGAAAATTACTTATTTCCACGTGGATTTTCTTGAATTTGAAAGAATTTTAAATTCTCAAGGGTAACATCACGTGTTCTGAAATGGACAACAAATAAACTAAGCTAAAAGGGTCTTAACCCGTCAGCTGCTGCAGGAGCGAAGAAAGACTGCTGTATTCGCAAGTTGAAGAAGAACGACTGCAACGCTGAAATGCTAGTATCAAACTTTCAATCCTCTTACCTCGTTCCTTAATCTTGTCGATGAAACCTTGCATTTTCATCATGACTTTTCTGTGCTTTCATTTCTAGTAAAGAGCAGGTATTTCAATCTGTCCATTTTTGTAGCCTGCGTGTAGACGGAAATTAAATTGACTCTGTAATTTCCGCCCACGCGCAAGCTACACTTCAGCGGCCATTTTAAGCGCGCGTTTGGGAGTGACGTCAAAGTATTCGCCAATCTCGTACCCAGAGCCCGTTTTTGTTGGTCGGCAATCAACAACATCCATCGAATGGCACTCTGGCTCGGAATGCTCTGGGAACGAGTTTGGTTAGCTAAATCAGACTACAAAATTACCCTGGTTAGCCTATTATAACACTGCGGTTAGCCTACAAAGCAATCCGGTTAACCTACTGAGCACTGCGGTTAGCCTACTGAGCACTGCGGTTAGCCTACAAAGCAATCCGGTTAACCTACTGAGCACTGCGGTTAGCCTACTGAGCACTGCGGTTAGCCTACTTAGCTAAGCAATCCAGTTAGCCTACTAAGCACTGCACTCTTGTCCGGTAAAATTTGTAATTTAGACACTATTTTAGACTACTTAATGTCAACTTATTTCAAGAGCCGAGGTTCCCTTTAGTTTAAAGTCAGTGAGGCGGTGAGGACAAGCGCGGAAAATCGCGAAAATTGCGATACACGAGAAGCGAAGCCGCGAACTATGAGTATCGCGGGCGCCGGAAAAAGAGCCAAATCTTCCAGCGGGTCGCGGCTTTGCCGCTCGTGTAAAGCCTGGTTCACACACTAGCGACATAACGACATGGACACAACGACATAAGGAAAAGATCAATCTTTTCCTTATGTCATTATGTTCATGTAGCTTTATGCCATTATGTTCCTACTATGTCGTTATGTTGTGTTGTTCACACTGGTGACATAAAACATAAGTGTAAGGTATTTTTTGCATTTGCGTGACCTTGTCGTTATGTCGGCCTTATGTCGCCAGTGTGAACCAGTCTTAAAGGAGCCCAAGCTCAAGAAATTGAAGTAAAAAGTTGTAAAACAGCAATAAACTATACCATTAAAAGTTACCTGTCTTATTGTTGTCCGCCTTGTGTTTACGAAGCATTTTACACAGCGCAGTCCAGCTATTGTGTCATGTATGACGAATTATTCGTGATGATGGCGAATGATCCGTTATAAAAAATGACAAGGGCACACTCGAGCAGAAGGACTGGCTTTAAAACAACGCGAAACTGTGCCACTCCCTCATTCGCCATCATAACGGATCGTTCGTCACTTCTAATTCGTCATACATGACACAATAGCTGGACTGCGCTGTGATTGCACTCTGTTATATGCTTCGTAAACACAAGGCCGCCAACAATCAAGAAGACAGGTAACTTTTAATAGTATAGTTTATTGATGTTTTACAACTTTTTACTTGAATTACCGGTACTTGAGCTTGCGCTCCTTATGGGTCAACGCCTCATTTTTTCAGTTGCATTTAGCCACTGTGGAGAGACAGCAATCTTGTCAGCATTCAGTCTTGTTGTTGACAAAAAAGGGAGGCTCATACGACGAGGCTGGATCACCCTTAAAATAAGTGATTATTATCAGAAAAGTCACGACAGGGCGATTTCGTTAAATTCGCCGTGAAACAAAAAACGCGGCAAGCGAGGATACTTGTTGCGGACATCGTTGTTCATGATGTTTTCGTGCGCGAGCAAATGGGAAAATATATGTTTAGGACACAAAATATTTCGGAAAAAAGTTAAATTAAATTCCTTGGGTTTCTTCCTAACCTCAGATCATCAATCAGATAGTTTCTATCAGTTCTATCATATCGTTGAGGACCTGAAACGCCAAGAGCCAAAAAAGGGTTGCGATGCGGAAAAAAGGCGCGAAGCAATAAAGGGAAGTCCGAGAGCAAGAATCCAAATCGAGGCCTGGAAACAAAAACGAAGAGAAACAAGAAAAGAAGTCGCGGGGCAAAAACGAAGTCGCCGTGCGAAAATCAAGTCGAGCAGTAAAAGGAATAATAATAAAGTTGCGAGAGCCAGAAAGAAATGGTACCCCACAACATGGAGAACTAGATTCGCGCTTTTTCTTATTTCCCACTGGTAAAAAACGGGCAAGTCACTCTCGATATTTTCCTTAACATGCATAAAATTGTGTGTTTTGGACTGCAATCATTAAAAGATTCTAATAAAACAATTCCACTACTCGCCCTCGTGTTCTACGAGTGTTAGAGGTGAATAGTAAACTCGACAGCTCCTCGTTGACCATTCGGACCTATTCGGACGCTATTCGCTCATAGAAAACTCGAGCTCGTAGCTACGAGGAACAAGGAGAATATGAAAATAGCGACAACTCGGATTGGTCGGTACAGGAGCTCAGTATTAAACTTGTAAATAGCAGAAATTGGTCTGCTATCAGTTTTTATTGCAAGAGCGTTTAGATCCATCGAAATTTACATATCAATATCAATAAATCATATATATTTTCAATTCTTAGGTTTTTCCAGACTTCTTGTGAGGGGGGGGGGGGGGGGGGCACGGGTTAGACAGGAGTGGGTGTCTCACTGGGTAGACAGCGGAGCCTTCCCTCTCCCTTCTCCGCCTTCCAACAATATAATAATAAATAATAAACAATAAACTTTATTAACAATTAACAATTAAAAGAAGAACATGTACAACTCGCATATAGCGTAAGCTAGTCGAAGCGAGTTGTGCAGGGAGAAAAAGAAAAGAACAAAATAAACCAATTTGTAAGCTTCAAATAACAGACTATGAACAATGACAGGAATAAACTCCCAACCCTTCCCACTTCCGTCACCTTTCTCCCCGCGCGCTTTCTCTTCGCCCCATCCTCGCCAGAGATCGGGTTCACTGGCTACCATTTGTCTCACTCATTTCAGTTTTTGTACAGAAGCCAATTTGCAGTGCAAATAACTTTCTTGGTCTGAATTCATCAAACAAAGGGCTCGAATTCTCACACGAATCCATTGGGAAAGATAATATCCGTGTGACTTTTCAGTCTCTTAACCCGTCGCCAACTTACAAACAAACGCACAGAAGACCCCTCGAGATGGCGACAAGGACAAAAATTCCGCCATTTTTGGATTTGAATTTTGAAAGGAACCTGGTAATGAGAGTAGGGTGGTGACGTGTTTTGTGAACTGCAAGCACCAAGACTGAACTTATTTGTTTTGAATGTGAATAAGTTACGTCCTTTTTAGAGCCATTCAGTTGTCATCCACGTCTGCAATTTTGGCCAGTCCTTACTTCCTGAGTACGCCGTATTTGCAGTTAAGTCGTGGAATCCTTGGTTTTGATTCGCTTCAGTCGTAACCATAGCAGCAGCTGTAGATAGATCAGAATGAGAAACATGACTTGTCAGTTTACACGAATTTATAAAATGATTGTGATTTTTTGAAGACCTTTGAAGAACTGTCTCTATCCCCTCAAAATGGTTATACATGTGAAAATTATACCCCCTTCGCAATTCCAATTTTAATAATTTACTCCCTTCCTGATCGTGCCGCTTTAAATAATTCTTAATTCTCTTTTCCCTTCCTCCCACATGCATCTTGTTTGTAATTCTTTCATTCTCCCCTCCCACATGCTTATATTTATCCTGTTTAATCAATACCTCGTCTATCTTTTCGCTCGTTTTTTGTTTGCATTCTTTAACATTGTTTATAATTATAAGTAAAGCTGTTTGTGTGTGAATAAAATTGTTGTCAATATCAAATACTCGGCTTTCGTTGAATGTATCCATTCCACGTAAAATGGCGGATTCCCTATTCCCTCTACGAGACGCGTGCACAGTAAATCAAGGTAGTTGTAGCTTCTTCATCGGGGGGGCTTGCGGGGGGGGGGGGAGTTAGTGGCATTGTTCCTTTGTTCATTTAATTTGTCCCTTATTGGCTTTCAAAGAGTATCGCGACTAGGCCTTTATAGATTATGCTAGCATAATTTTTGGCATAATTTGAGGAAACTGGCATAATTTCTGCCAAGTAGCAATGTTAGCATAATTCGCATATTTTGATAATTATCGGATCATTTTTGATGCTACAATTTGATCATTGTTCATCTCTAGTCCCAAGCACTTGGTGACGTTATTCGATGTTTTAAGTTTTAGCTCGAGTAGTAGCATTTTTAGTTCGCTGTGAATCACTGAGCGGCGTCTGAAACGGTCTGAGCCCGGGTCTGGGGTGCACCGGAACCGGAAGTCACATTGTAGGCGCATGCTAACATGAACCACATGTTTATTTGAATTTCATTGTGGATTTGTTGCGTTTCTTTCTTGAAGACCAACGGCTTCTAATTAAAAAAAATATTTTTTGGACTTATTTGCAATTTTTGTCAAAGAGCATAATTTTAAAAAGGGGCATAATTTGGAAAAAAGAGCATAATTTTAGTAGCAATGCTACCAGCATAATATGCTACTTTTACTAGCATAATCTATAAAGGCCTAATCGCGATCTTTCAAGAGCTGCTACTCGACCACCACCCCCCATCGTTCACATCCGTGTCATCCACCGTTAACGTTTTACTCACCTATTTGTGTTTGTGATTGTGCGGTTTGTCTTCTTTGCGCATGCCTTTCGGTAAGTTCTGCTTGTTCTTTGAGAGACGCAGAATTCCGCTTACATAATGTACTCATTATAACTTCTTTAACCTACGGAGACGGCGAAAAAGAAGTGCGTTACTGCTCGTGGTCTAAAAATGTCATGCAATTCGAAAATCCTATAATCTTTATTACAAAAAGCCACCAGCTTTAATCCTGACTAGACGAAGATGTAAAAAAACGACTTGTGACAGGGATTGGAAATATCCATTTACTTTCATCGGAAATTGTCTTGTTCATCGCGCAATGCCTCTCTCAAATTTGCAGCACCACGCGCCTTAGTGTGGCCACCCAACAAACTTTTTTTTGACAAGTTAGCCAGTCAGGGAGCGCGAATTTGTTTGAGTTGTCCCGCCTCCTTGTTAAAAGCGCGACAGGTTTCGTGAAAACAGCTTTTAACATTGCAAGGCGGCGGGACAGCTCAAACAAATTCGCGCTCTCTGATTGGCTAATTATAACTTGTAAAAAGGTTTGCTAGGTGGGCACACTAAGGTGCGTTGCGCTGTAAAGGAGATTGTTGTGAATCCAGCTAGTGAAAGGACAACCTTTATATTTCGGGGACATGCCTTAATACTCATCGAGTAATTTTTATATCTGAAGTCCTGTAAAATGGGTGGTTACAACAATTTCGCGAGGAATTTACTTTAACTAGACTCAAGTAATGTCTACTTTGTTTGAAAATGAAAAGACAGTCAACTTTCCGTCTTAGAAAGGTGTCCGGCTTAAAACGAGTTTAAACCATCTGAAAGCAAAGGAAGGCAGAAGCAGCCGAGTGTTTACCCCAACAAGGCAACATCAAAAGTCTCCCTACAATTTTAAACACAAGTTCTATAATTCATCTTTGAAGAACTTGGGTCTCAGACAAAACGTTTGCAACATCAACACTCTGAAAATAGAAACTGAAACTCACCGCATCGTCAAGAATGCAGAAGTTGATGAATATAAAAAATCCTTGCAAGCTATTAAGGATGGTAAAAATGTAATGAAACACAACAGTGGATGAAAGAAATGTGAGGGGACCAAACGACCACGTGATACCCAGCACTGGCAGCAGCATCGCAGAGCGTCTGAGCCACGCCTTCACGTGCTTTGCATGTGTCATGTTCTCTTTGAACTTTGTAACTCTGTTTATTCGGCACAACAAGAAAACAAACAAAACGGTGTTGATCTGAAAAACAAATAAAAGAACATTAGATACCTTAATATGTTTTTGGTCAGGAACCACCCTCGTACCGAGGGTCTTCGTCACTCTTCGTTCCCCTTGACCAGCGGTCGGGAAAAGAGCGACCCCGACTTGGACTTTTGGTTGAATTGCGCATGCCTAGATTTCAAAACCTTGACCCAACGAACTCCGTAGTATTTTACTTCCGGCCATTTTTATTGTCCTCAAAATCAGTCCTGCCTGCGTAGTAAGGAAGAAGTACCCGAGGTACGAAGTTGAATCTAGTTTAAATCTCTAGTCCAGAGCCAGGCTATTTTAAGGACGTTGCCTGATTGGTCATTTCGACGTAATCTTGGGAGTGAGGTCCAAGCCTTGATCAGGAAAAGCTAAGCATAACTTTTTACGGCGTGGCAAGAAAAATAGATTTCCAAAAAATTTCATGAGGCACAGGGAGTGCGTGTCTAGAACATCTCGATGCGGAAGTAAAACATGCGGTAGGGAAGTTTTTTTCAAAATTGCCTCACTTCTATGTGAACATTATTGTTATGTAAGCAGAAAGAGTCAGAAATCGCAGGCCTATATTATATTCGTAAGCTACTCACCGATAGGATTATCGCCACAGGAACAATAAACGCCCAGTAAATGGTCCCATACTCTAAGGTTAGCCAGCAGTTGTTCGCTGCATAATTCACGGTACGAGTTACTACTAAGGAAACGGTCACTATCGCCAGAGGGAAACCTGGAACGAACAGAGTTTGAAAAGTGAAATATGAACGGGTATTTGAACGGGTACATTCGTTGTATATTCGTCCCCATAGCCCTTTTCGTTTCCCTTAGCCGGCGTGGCCTTGGCACGAAAAACGAGGGGGTCGTGGGATAATGGATTTCAAAACAAAATGATTTTTCTATTTGCTGTTTGATAACAACTAAATCTTAAGCGGAAGTCAAAATGTTCACCGGCCGCCATGTTGCAACATACAACACGTAGAAACATCAATACTGCATACATGAAATCCAGAAGACCTAGAATCTCAGACTGGTTTCTCGTGCCAAGGCCCCGCCGGCTAACAGAAACGAAAAGGGCTATGGGGACGAGAATGGAACAGGTAACGGTAGGCGGAAACGTTTTCTCTTACCCCACCCTAAAGCGAAAAACCACTTCATCTTTGGTTTGAGTTTTTCTTTCATCTCAATTTTTATGATCAAGAAGTAGAAGATAACTCCATGACACAACATCCAGGTGAACACGCACAATAAGAAATAATGAAGCAAGGCGGCAGTGACTGTGCAAAATACCTGCAGAAAAGGAACATTTGTTATAAAGGATAGCCTGTGTGGCTTAAAGTATGGTGCATTTGACACTTAACTTTCATGACGTCGTGTGGCCCTCTGCATTCAAATGACTGCTATTCCCTTTTACAGTTCATATACCCTGCGTTAGGCACTGCACTCTCGCAGTAACACAAACATCGCTGCAAGGCTGATACTACGTGAAAAAGTTGACTTTGCGAGCATTATCTTTCGCGGTCCTTTGCAGTTTTCACGCCTACGCTCGCAGTCAACCAGGAGTATAAATTGGTGCTGGCAAACATTAGTGCAACCTGATAGAATACTGGGAGTAGCTTGCAATGGACCAACATCCCAGTTAGATCGAGGGGATGGGAGAACTTGGGTCAATTTTTGCTAGATATGTTATTTGCCAGAATTTCCGGAAATGTGTGCATTCATTCTAGTATAACTCTATTGAAAATGCAACCTAATTATATTCGATTTTGTGGCGAAATGCCATCAGGCCCTACCCCCACGTCCGGGATTTTGGTGAGAAAACTTTCAGTCGCTTCATGTCACATAATGGGAACTGGGATTTTCCTATTTTCGAACTGTGATCCACTGTACTGGGATTGGGATTTTACCACTGTGAATGGGATAAATGGGAATGGGATTTCTATTCTTTGTCAGTCTCTGACTCTACACATTGACACAAATGCTAAAATAAGCCCATTTTTTACAAAAAAAAGAAATAAAATTGTGTATTAGAAACCACAGCGGCAATGACAGTGGGGACAGCGAGTAAGATGACGACGGCACTGATGACGTAACTGCATTTACCATGGAAATTCCAACAAGGGCTGGGCGAGAAAGAGTTTTAACCAGCAGAATGAGAGAGTTTCTTCAGTCCAGATGAAGGTGCAAACACCCAAACATCATCAATCTGTCTTTCGACTGGTTATTGTCGTTATAAACATCATTTTGTAAGCTGCAAGATTGGGAATGGGATTTCTGATTTGGGGACTGGGATTTGGACCAAAAGGAGGCTGGGAACTGGGATGTGGATCAAGTTAGGCTGGAAACTGGGATTTGGTACCCCCCCCCCCTTCAGGACCCTCATAAAGCGAAGACAAACTTCAAATGATATAAACCTTCTCCGTTACCTGATGATTTCGGGCATAACCAGCGAGAATGATTAAAACACAGGACGCGGCAATGGCAGTACATAAGTTAAGTAACACTGTAACTCGAGTGCCCTTCACTTGTTTCCAGCAAAGCGTGATCACTAGAAAGGTCAGCAGTAGAAACACAAGCGAGCATGCGCAACCTGCCAGGGAAATGTACTTGAGATAGGGCTGATGCCGAGCTTCTACCTAAGAGGAACATATGTGAAAATCGGTTATAACAGATTAGACCAGAAAAATCCTACGGGGACCCCGTTGCTTGAACATGACAGGCACTTTCTTAATAGCTCGTCACGATTGTCACGCAATCAATCAAGGATTGCGTGATTCACCCAAAAAACTCTCTCTATATGATACATGGTAAGCGGAGCAAACCTGGGAAATGTTTTATTAAAACTTTAAAAGGTGACAAGTTATACCTGCACGTTGTAAGTAGGGTATAGAAAAAGAACAAAAAACGGGGGACACTCTGTTGATACATTATAAAATTCTCACAATTGACATTAAAAGAAAAGCAGAGTAACCAGGAGGAGAATTTATATGTTGATCATAATGAGACTGAAAGGGTTGCAACTTACATAAAGAGCCCCTTACCGGTTTGTTGTTGATTAAAACCGCGAAGATCGTCAAGTGGTCACACTCGCACGTGGTCACGCGCGCGTTCGATTCTTCTTCCACACGCACGCAGCCGCGTGTAAGCCACCTTCGTTGCGATTGTCCAATTTCCCAGAACACGCACTTTTCAATCAATTCATTGCTCTGCAAATAATACGAATGTACAACGATCAGACTATAGAAGGTTTGCCTTTCGCTAGCTAGCGTTTTAATAGAAGAAAAACCTACATTGCTCATGATCTAATCTTTTTATTTTTGTTTCAAAAATATTTTCCACGGGTGGACTAGATAAAAGAATTTTCCTGAAAAGCGGAAGTTACTTAGTATCTGGTTCCACATATGGCTAATTTAAGATAAACTGAACGCAAATCACAAAACGTGATATCATTATACAATGGTTAGTTGGTAAGGCAAAGTCTACATATGAGCCTAGTGTCGGTTTCCTTAGCATGAAGCGACTTGGAGTACACAATGCAGTGACCAGCCCGAGGCTCGAACTGGGACCGTTCGATCCGGTGTCCAGTGCACTGACCATTTGGCCTCCCACAGTACAATGATATAATAATATTACATGGTCGCTTGGATATACGAAATTTCTCTTCTCGTGTTGAAACATATTTCACTTGTTCGCTGCGCTCACTCGTGAAATAACCTTCGAACACTCGAAGATAAATTTCGTATCTCCGCGCGGCCATGTAATATCCTCTATTTCTTGTTCAACGCAGGTTAAACACGCATCAAGAAATCGCATGAAACTAATGACCGAGCTAAAAGGGATTAGTAATCATGTTATATTTTCGTTGTTGCTCCAGTGTACATACACACCCCTTACTAATTGCTACTGGCTTACTAGGTTTGACTGACTGACTGATTCGATACTGATTGACTGGCGGACTGACTATCTGACTGATTCACCAATGCAGCCATGCAAGTGTTCATGTATGCTACTGATACCAAACACAAAATGACTAGTACCTGGTTTACGCGATTGAAAACAAGTTTGACTGGCTTTTCCAGTGGACTTTTGGGGCGAGGAACAATTGTGGCAGAAACAATGTTTGAAGAGCTCGTCCATGAACTTTTCCCTGCACGCCGTTTGTTATTAGAGTCCTGGCTTTTAAGTTTGATGACATTGTGGAGTGTTCTGTAGACAATAGTCGATACTCCACTTGAAGAAGAGTCCGAGAACACTAGATCAGGAACCACCAGAGCTGTACCATAATGAGGGAAGTCAATGTTGAGCTGAAAATTGAAATCAAATGGAATTGTGTTAGTGACACGAATATTAGTTGAGAAAATATATATTAACACCAATCTTTAGAGAAAATCGAAGTGGATGGTGTCTTGGGACACACTTGATGCGAGGCGGCTTCGTGCCAAAATACTAAATGAAGACACCGCGCCCAACCTTAGGAACTCCTTTGTTGGATTGAATGTTGATCAGACTGATTACCATCTCAGGAATAGTGCTACACGGATCTGACACTTCCTAAACCGAAGAGAGAGTTTCTAAAAAGAAGTTTTAAATATAGCGGCACAATCCTTTGGAACCAACTCCCAAATGAAGCAAAACTAGCGGAATCGATATATTAATTTAATAAATGTATCAGAACGTAATTGGGTCAGGTCATGCCATGTACTTAGTTTACAATATGTACTTAGTTTGTTATAGTTGAATATTTGTAGTTTTAGACTCACCATATCATTAATCATGTACTTAGTTTATAATAGTTGAATTTTTATGATCTTAGACCTACGATATTATTAATCTTATATTATTAGTTCTAGTCTCTTTTTATGTCTGTACAAACACGCCCTCCATGGAAACCAGCTGAGTGTTGTTGGGGCTAGCGTGTTTCTTTGAATTAAATAAAGTATACCTGCCTAACCTACCTACCAGTTTAAGCAATTTTTAGCGTTAATACTTTGACTGTCAATGCTACCACTTGTTATCAGTTGATGCTACAGAAATGGTTTCAAACAAATGCCTGCCAGTGATCATTGGTCACCAAGTTGCGTTGATATTTTTCAAATTACTGGTTACCATAGCAACAGTATTACACTTAATTTTAGCTTCACGCTGCTTGCAACTCACCAAAGAGCTCGTTGAACCCCATTTTCAAGATACAAATGCAATATCGAAAAAATTGCTTCAAAGCGGTTCGGCGTTCAGCCTCTATCATCACAGTAGGGCACACAGAAGAGAGAGTTTAGGGACTGGACTGTGGTAAAGCAGTGTAAAACTTTAATCTATGACTCACCATTTGTCTTGAGTTTAAGCGGTCAACCCTAAAAGCGATGTTCTTTGATAGTATGACTAACGCAGTGGAATTAACCGAACCATCAAGTTGACTGCTTACTTGCGAGCCAAAATCATCCATTGTCTTCAGAAGGTCGTCAGCGATATTTTCGCGAGTCTAAAGGTTTAAAGTAAAAACGGACTATATTAGAAGTTACATCGCACGAACGATCAAACGGATGAATAAATGAATGAATGAACGAACGAACGAACGAATGTTGAATACACATATTAAAAGGGCTTTATTTGCCTCATTCAAAACTGGCAGCAGAACAAAAAGGGCTGAAAATTATATAAAAACGACAACAAGGCTCATTTCTTTGTACAATAAAAAGTTTCAGATGTTTAGATCGCCCCCTTTCTCCCAAGTCAATACAGTCACACAAGGCAGAAAATTCAAATCTTAACTTTTAAAACTAAAGCGATTTTCACTTGAGTGCCGAAAATAATTCGCATTTGCTTTGATTGCAATTCTCATCCAATCAGGAGTAAAATCAAAACCATTCGGGACGCGCGCGCGCACGATTTCCCGCGCTTTGTACCGGCTACAAGTATTTGATTTGAGTTTTGATTGGCTCCTTCGATTGCCTGTGTCCTTTCTGATTGGCCAGTTTGATTTATTTGTGAAAACCGTTCTATTCAGAAGTCCAAAACACTGACCTCCTGAAGTAGCAACCATGTGTTAGAATATTCCTCCTCCAATAAATTACTCGCTACTTGTACAATGTTTTGTTGGTCGGCAGATTTGTTAATAAAGCTGATGTTTGCCTCAGAGTTGTACGCCACAAGTTGAACAAGTACATTCAGAGAAGTAGACAGCTCATCCGCATCTAATTTCAGCTCCTTCCTAGGCTTCGTTAAGTTGGCTAGTTCTTCGATGACCCTGCTTATGTTGGTGGAGTGGTCGCCATTCAACATAGCCATAACCTTAGTACAAATTGAACAAAGGATATTTTATCTAGGTGTGCTGTTTTGTTCATGCAGATATGCGAGGACAGGGCATGCGTCTTGCGCAGCAAAGAAATAAAGTAGACGACAACGGAAAGGTTTCCTTTTCCTTCATTCATTCGCGAATTGTTCTTACCAATCTCCCCACCCACCACCCCTCCGCCCTGTCCGTCTCCAACACGTGCTCCTATTGTCCATTTCCAGCACAGGATCGCAATATTGTTATAACTGTGGAACGCAAAAACATCGATTCAGTTGAAAACTGTTTTCGTCCGTTAGCGCTAAATATGGTTTCAGAATTTCCAGACGTTTTGGGACTACTGATGAAAGGACAGTAGTCCCGATGCGCATTTAGAAGGTAAGAACTAAAAAGCAATTTTCAACTGAATCACCCGGCGTTACATTCCCATATGGACTATTTGGCCCGGCCAGCGGCTGGACAGGGTATGGTTCTTGACCCCTCAGTCCTGAACCTTGTCCTAACCAGGGTCTGGAACCGTTCTAGACAGGGTATGGCTTCAAGACATTCTTTATAATATTGTTATGGCTTCAAGACGTCGAGTTTTAACATGTCTTTTAACCGCTCTTTTACGGCTAACGCAGTGAAGAAACAATTAGAGTAAGATGATTTGCTGTGTTTATAACAGTTTTGCAATCCGAAATCAGAAGCGTTCAGCATTATTTCTTTAGCCAGTCATCAGTCAACATTAGGTCATTTTCAGGACTAGAAACTAGCGCTATAGTATAAAGAAGTTGTTCTTTGTGCTAAACAGGGTAGGTGTTTTAAGTTCTGTTTATCCTATTAAAACAGGGTCAAGGTTTCGGATCTCCAGCGACCAGCGGCATCCCTATACCCAAACATGGATCAAGTACCTTCCACCTGGAAGCCAAGGGCAGGGAGCGGACAGACCTCTTCGCTTTATTACTTTATCCAAGATGACAATAAGTAGTTAGTTTTGTTGAGTTGATGGCGTTGGGTTGTAGGGGGTCCTGGAGCATGCTACCTTGGCAAAATTTAGATTTTCAGAACCTAAACAAACGCTTTAGGAAAGAAGTTTGGTAGAATTTTCACACTTTTATAGGACAGTCATTTCAACGCTTACTGGTAATTATTCTAACCGATAGCCCCTTTACACGTCAGATCATACTTTTAATATGATGCACCCGCCCCCTTGGAAACTATACTTTTTTGGAATGCCCTCCCGATCCCACATACACCCACCACCCCCCTCCAACTTGCCATGCTCAATCCATACCTCTAGTTGTAGATCAGAAATCCTGTTTGAAGGTGACAAAGGAATATTTGTCGGGGCTGGCTTCTTTGTCGTTGTTTCAAGTGCATATGAAAGAGTCCTCGTTTGATTACTATTAAATGTAACGCTACGTGATGTTATGATACTTGTTGTAACGCTGTTCAGTGTAACGCCCATCGTTGTAACGCTGTTCGAAGTAATGCTACTCCCCGTAACGCTGTTCGGGACAGAGCTCAGTTTGATACTACTAATTGGAACGCTGATTGGAGTAACGCTATTCGTTATAACGCTAATTGGTGTAACGCTTATCGCGCTGTCGCTGCTTGATGAAATGCTATTTGTTGTATCGCTGTCCGGGGCAGCGCTCAGAGCAATGCCACTTGTTGTAACGCTGAGTGAAGTAACGCGAGTAGCTGTAACGCTGATCGGAGTAACACTACTTCTCATCATTGTAACGCTGACTGGAGTAATGCGACTCGTTGTAACGCCGAATGGAGTAACGCTACTTCCTGTCGTGGCAACGTTGATTGGAGTAACGCTACTTCCTATCATTGTAACGCTGTTCGAAGTAATGCTACTCGGGGTAACGCTACTTATTGTAACGCTTGTCGTCATAACGCTGCTTGATGTCTCTCTAGGCGGTGGATCATTTCCTGTTTAAAAACAAGCCAGATCATAACGACTGAGGAAACATACGTGAAAAGTCAAAAACTGAAATGACGATCAAACTTATCCAGGATTAATTTGAATTTTGATTTCAGCTTTTTTAAGTCTTCAGTGAGATTTTGGCATCCAGCCTGGATGTCGACTAGTATCAAACACCAGTAAACATAGAAATTTCAGCCTCAATCAACTCTTAAAGGGAACCTCGGCTCTTCAAACAAGTTGACGTTAAAGTTGTCTAAAATAGTGTCTAAATTACTGGATGAGGAAGATACAACATTAAATACTCACAAGGCGAGAAAAAGATGATCGCTTTTAAATTTCCCGCGCGCCACCATTTTGGATCGCATGCCGTGTGTCCTTTGTCCTATTGTTTCACACAAAAGAACTTCTCAATAAGGACAACGCAATGACGTCATAAAATCCAACATGGCGGCGCACGGTAATTTTAAAAACGATAATCTTTTCTGCTTTTTTCATTATGAAATGTTATATCTCCCTTGTCCAGTAAAATTTGTAATTTAGACACTATTTAGACCATCCACTTGTTTCAGGAGCCGAGGTTCCCTTTAATCCTGGGCTGTTGTTAAAAGCCTTCAAACAACCAGATTAGGAATCTGATGAGGGACTGGGAACGAAGGAGGGACTCGGAAGGGCGAGTATCCAGCTTACGAGCGCTCATTTTGTGATTGGGGGTTTGGGTGAAAGTTTTGTTATCGTTGGGGTGCGACGCGTAGAAATGGCGGATTGAAAAAATCTAAAGCTCATTGAAAATAACAGTTGCAAACAGTGTTAGCTCACCTATGACCCAAAGATTTGTTGTATTTGTGCTTAAAAATTTGGATGCTTGAACAGTACAGGTGTATCTACCAGCATCCTTTTTTCTCACTTGCGCAAGTAACAAGGTCCCATTTGCTACCGCGTTCACTCGCGGATCAACATCTGGTATAGGTACGTGATCTTTAACCCAAAATACAATTACATTTCCTCGAAGCGAGTGTAAATCTCTGTCAGTACACCACAGCACAAGGGTCTCTCCATTATAAACACTGAACGACCTGACGGTGTCGAGGATAACTGATCCGAAAACTGTGGAAACATAATGTATTTGTATGGGTAATCAAATGGCGATGAGTGAAATTAGGAAATCATTTCACGCGCGTTTTGTAAAATTTCTTATAATTTTCCAAGCCTTTAGGTGAGGGAAATTATTTGAATTTTATTTCCTAATTTCACGAGTATACGATTTGATTACCTTTAAATATGACAGGTGACAAATTATGCTCACAATCGTGGGTTTTTTGACTTGTTTATTGTATTGAGAAATTTCTCGCCAAATGTTGCCATGGCAATTTTATAATTTCACGTGTGAAATTACAAATTAGTATATGTAATAGGACTACATGCTGTCCAATTTGAAAATAATTGGATGAGAAAACTTCCAATTATTTCCAAATTGGACAAGTATGTAGTCCTGTTACCTATTAATTATATAGCATCCAAAAAAAATTGGACAGTTTGAGCAAAAACTGTCCAATTTATTTTAAATTTGGACAGTTGGCAAAAATTAATAAAAAATACATCTGTTGACAATAATGGATTTTGGTGTAGCTATATAATTAATATTGAAATGGCATCAACAGAAACTCGTTATCCATCTGGGACTCGGATTTTTCCGAGTTTCTGTTGATGCCATTTCAATGTTGAGTTATTTCTTTCATTGCTCTCTTGGAAATTACAAATTAACCGTAAAATTTCGCGCCAAAATTAAGAAGTAATTTGTCACCCATGATATTAATAGATTAGTTATGATAATAACGACAACGTCAATGACAAAAACCGACTAGCAGAATATCGATAAAATTAACGATGATGATCCCATAAAATTTGAAGATCAATCAATATTAGACATTTGTTAGAACTTAACTTTGTTAGAAACCAAATCGACCTTACTACAGACCAAATGCCTTAAAATGGGTAAACAAACGTAACTTCTTTCACATATTGTGAAAAGGTTAATTTATGACGAGCACGGGCATAGACTTAGCCAAAATTGTTATGACTGTAAAGTTAATGTTGACTAACTAACTTTGAATATTTGAGGAATTTGTATGTTAAAGAAACATCTGTAAGTGCATTACGAAGCACACATGGCGGTTTTTCGGGAATAATTCGTAAACCTTTTTACAGTAGCATGTATCGTCTAAACGACAGAGCAGTTTGTTGGGAAATTTTTTGTGTATATATCCTTGCTTTGCAGACAAAAACGTCGAGAAACTCTCTTGAGCCACATGTAAAAATACAATTTTAACTTGCTCCAATTAGTGCACTTCCTTTGCGTCAGTTGCCTGAGAGGAAAATATAAGGCAATTTCACTATATTGTGAGTGCTCAAATACCACAATTGAATGATAGCTTTGTGCATCCATTTGCTATTCAGTATAAAAGCTAAAATTCTTTACATTTCTACAGGCCTTTGTTACTTAAAATTCATTGCTCTTGGGCTATAGGAAATGACACTGTCATTCCCTTACTATGGCTTCAAGGGCTTCAAGGCCTTCACTAAAATAATCTTTCAATCACGAAAATGCTTGGCTACTTGACACACTGTAACAAGAATCAAAACGTGTGTCTTTGTAACAAAGTCGTTATGAAAGTCTGTAACAATGTCATTCTGAGTGCATGAGTTTTAACTAATGAACTTTCTTTAACAAAATAATTTTTAAAGTTTGTCTGAAACGGTCTCTACAAATGGTAAAGAGGGTTAGCATTAAAATGACGGAGCTAAACGATTTTTTTGATTGGGGTTAAAAGGAAGAAGGCGGTTTATTAAGAAAATAAGTAAACTTGGTCGCATATAAAAGAAGTTACGTTTTAGTGCTGTTTAACGTTGTTTAGTAACAAATTTTCACAAAAATGGCAATTTAAGGTAAATGTAGCGGATGTGTAACTTCAAAAGCCTAAAACTATCTCGTTTTCGTGTTGATCAATTGTCATGGCCTTAGATCTGTTGCCAATGTTTTTGATGATCGGATCTGAGCGAAGTGGTGAAAATGTTTCCTTCTTGCTTGGTTTAGCCTGAATTTCTGAGCAGTTTTGAGAAAGACTCTGAAAAATTTAGGATAGGTAAAACGCAGTGGGCAAAGAAGGTCGTTTAAAAGGAACAAAAACGAAAAGAAAAAAAGAGTATACTGAGCTTATGCATATTAATTTTAAAACAAACACATTAAGGGAACTGAATGATTAATGGTCTCGCGCTCCTCCAGCTTTCGAAAACTCGTACTTTCATTTTAGCAGCTCCATCATTTACTAGCTATAATTCTTAAAATAAAAGGTGTTTTTGAATATCAGCGAGTGAAATAGAGTTTCTTTTGGAAAGAAACCAAGTTACCAAAACGTTTCTAAAAATTAAAAGCTTTTGAGCTGACGTTCTGGGCGGAAATTGGCCTTTCTCTTAAAAATGCGAGCCGCGTCGAGTCATTCATTTATGGTTACATAACCTTCCCGCTCGGTATCGAAAATAAAAAGACGGGGTAAACTTCAACTTTTCTAGTATAAGACGATGCTAGATTGATTTTATCCCTATCTTATTCAGGATCATTATTGTTTTGCTATCTTTGTCCTCGGTAAACACATTAGTTATCTTCACCGGCGAGTTCATCAAAGTTAAATTCACAGTACCTTGACATGGTAGAGCGAAAGCCAAAATTATCACCGCCAAAGCCAGCATCACGCGTGCTGATCGTGTGCGGACAGGCAACAGTCGTCGAAAAAACAAACTGTTCTTTTTTACTCGGGTTTGTTACGTGCAGATTGACCAACAGGTCGTTACATTTTGCGAGACGATATAGAAAAGACGGCAGAACGGCTAACTTTTCTGAAGGCCCATATTGTATATTACTAAGGGGGCCATTGTTCAAATATTGGACCTGGCGCTGTCATAAAAAAGGAAATAAAATATATTACAGCTTGCGCAGCTTGCAATAGTTTGCAAAATCATTTAAGTATTCAGTGATAACGCCACAGAAACAGCAACATTAAGCAGCGAACAGGAGGACGTATTTTAACGGGCTCACAAGCTCCTAGACGTTAAATGGTTATACGTTAAATAATCGAAAAACCGATAACGATGTTAATAAATGGCGTGTAAAAAAAAGAAACACACGTCATTGGTTGTTGTTACCCATCACTGTTTTTAAATTGTTGTAGATTTATCCTCTTGAAATCTACAAAACAATATTATATCAGCTTATTTGCGAAGATGATTCCATTTTAGGACAAAAGTTGAGGGAAGGCAATAAATACGTCGAATACATATCCTCAAAAACGTCCTAAGAGATTTTTTGAGGTGATATGGACGGTATAATGAAAGAGTGCTTTCTTAGCTATTTTCTGATAAACCTCGTTAGATAAATATAGATTTACTATCAAAAGGATTCTAGAAATGCAAGAAAATACCTTTCCCATCCTGGATCAGGAAATTTGAAATAACAATTTATATCTAAATATAAAACCTTTATCGATATCTTTGTAAAAGAATTAATATCGGCTAGCGAGGATTTTGTTGAACCTAAACCTTTACAGAAGTGTTTGAATAAAATTTACCAATCTTGTGATGAATCTTCTAAAACACTTTTCTCATTCACTTTCCAGGCTTTCTTTTATCTGATCATGTTTTGTAACTGCAGGACCGTAGCGAAACTAATGATCGTACCAAGGCAATATCAGGAAAAGAAGCACTATCAAATTTTTGTCTTTACTGAGCTTTTACACAGCTTATTAGGGAATTTTATAAAAAGATTACTTCATTTGCGGTGAGCCTTTTCCTCTAACTTTTGTTTTTCGGCGTCTTCATTTCTCTCTTCAATGGTTCTTCAGATGCATGGACGTCACTTCGTACCTGGATTAGCCTTGCTATTTGCGGCAGGATTAGTTTGGATATGAATATTTTCGATAATAAAGATATATTGTTGGTGATCACAATAGCAGATCGCGTGGAGGTGGGATTGTTTTGGAAACGAAAAACAAAAAACTTAATATTTGTGATCGATGTTACTGTTACCAACTTGCCAGGTTCGGTATGGAATTTGAATGGAGAGGAGTCCCAAATAAAAAGTCAGGGATGATCGCGGCAAAACCTGGAAGGGAATACTTTAAGGTACCAAAAAATCAATGCCCTATCCCGCGGCACATACCTACCCTCCCCGTCGAACCAGTTTTGTTCATTTGTGACCGGTGGGCAGTAAAATAGAATAAAATAAAATGAAAAGTAATCGAACGAAACTTAAATGGTCACCAGGAGTCAGAGAAGTTTCTTATTGATACCTCCGGCTCTCGTTTATTTGTAGAAGATGAAACTCACTTACTTTTTCATTGCTCAAGATATTCATCAATTAGAGATGATTTCTTTAACAAATTAGTCAATAGAATCCCGAATTTCAACCGAATTCAGGTCCTAATTGTACAATTAATGAATAGGCCTTTTGCAACAGTTGGTCACGTGACCGATAATTTCTAAACTTTTAGCTACAGCTAAATGAATTTCAAAACTAGAAAGAGCATATTTGAAATAGCCTGAACACGAACTTTCAAACCAACACTATGTAAGTGTTACCGCGAGTACCGTAAGAACCCAGTTAAATGCAGCGCATGCGTTGTTAGTCAAAAAATTGAGATTGAACTCTTTAGGTCCAATCTTTACGAAATACGCGTATTTCTCGAAAACCGCTCGTTAGAATTTCACCAAATTTGGCAGGAAAATACTTCAGGAAACAAGAAAGAAAGCTGTTGCAAAAATTCTGAAATTTGACAGAGGAAATTGTAAATAATGGAGTTATCATTCAAGGAAGGATAGCTAAAAATCGGTCTGTTAAAATAACATTAGGATAGTGTCCGCATGTGGGTATTGTGACAAGTTTGTTTCAGGGAAATGATAGAGAAAATCTAACGACTTAATTTTCCGCACATATAAAAAACCCGATTTTAAATTGGTTTATATCCAGTCAAGTTACCATGGAAACAGCGCACACGTCAGCGTAACTATCAAAATTCAAAGTCTATCCTTTTAACTTATCTCCTGCCAAGTTTGGGGACCTAGAGTTCAACGGTTTTAGAGTAAAAGGCAAATGCAACACAGGTTTTAAAAACTGTGTTCGGCCACCTTAAAGGCAACTAACGGATAGTTCAGTTTTAAACAGACCGTTGCTATATGGATTAGCTGGCCATTTATGCCCACTGCAGTTCAGCTGCATACCGGTAAATGCTAATTCATTTTCTCTTGATTTCAAACTTCTACATCGATACCCTGTTCAACATTTCAATCAAAACATCTCCAGATGAGATCGAAAGACCAGAAACGATGTTGAAGATACTAATTCAGTAAATAGTGAAATTGGACACCCTGCTTTAATGCAAGATCCTGAAAACCATAGAGGGGGTTACTTTCTAAAGAAACTGTGGTGCTGCGTCGGTGGGAAGTATAACAATATAATTTGGTTTTATCAACTGGGTTGATAATGTCAATTGGCCACCGTAAAGAGATTCGAGAGCTGACGTTTCGAGCGTTAGCCCTTCGTCGGAGCGAATCCTTAAAACCATAGCCAGTTGAGAGGCACACGATTGTTCAGGCCAAATAAGGCAGTGCCTCGCCAGTGGGGGATGCAACCAACTAGTGGAAACGTTAGATGACAATAAACATCTTTTAATTGTCTCATATCATATATGATCTTGACAAACAATTCAAACAAAAAGCATTTTAATGCTCAAATTACAACATGTAGAGATTGGTCTACAAATTTTACAATAATTTAACGTATATGAATACACCTGAACATAACAGCCCGGTTTCTTCTTGTCTATTGTATAAACTATGCCAGTCACAGTCCCTTAAAAAAGACACAATCACTTAATTTATTCCTTTAATTATTAGCTTTTTTGAGACAGTACTCTAAAAAACAAAACATAAAGAACAGGGAGGGGTGGGCAGGGAAGTCACGGCTTTTCTTACATCACCCACAGAAGGTCATTACAAATGATCTTTGGGACACATGACAATTGGTATTTTTGTATGATGGATGACGTAATTACTGACACTTCCGAGAACTGTCCGTCTTATTACCCCAGAGCCTCGGCTTCCCAACAAAATCAGGGTGGCTTTCTCTTGCAATGCCACTTCACAAATCTTCTCTCCTGGTTTGCCTTGTTCAACTCTGAATCGTACTGAAATCTGCAGAAAAGACATTGTAACAGTTGTAATGCCTTTTGTAAATGTTCAATTAAATTTTGGATTGTAATTATTGTAAAGCTCTATTGAGCTAGGGAGAAATGGAGCTATATAAAATAAAGCATTATAAATTATCATTATTATTGCAGAGATACCGCTGACCGGAAGAACAATCCTAGTACAACCGCTGACCCGTTCACTAGAGTCGAGTATTCACGGGTCGGACATTTTGTTTTAGTTTATACACGAACACTAGCTATTACAGCTTCTAGCGATCTAAATGTAACTTGTTGCCTCGTTCATCACTATATTACGTAAGTTGATTCTCGTTCCTATGTATTTAGCTCGCTAGTTTCTCCATCTTATTGTATTCTTGTCTTATTTTTGTGTATTAGTTCTCGTTCATCGTTGAGATTATTAAACCTATCATCATCGAGAAGGCTCGTTTGCTTCATGAACGAGAAGTAAACCATGGTTGTCATCGCCTGCACTATTCCCGGCTGCGAGTTCAAGACCGAGGACGTCTCTGAGTCGATCGCAATCGCGTTGTTAGGAAATCATACCGTGGGACACACCACAAGTCCTCAAAACCCGCCATCTCCGGCGCCCGCCAGAGGGCCCAAATTAGCACGACCTACTATCGACATCGGCGTGTCCATTGAAGAATGGAACATCTTTTTACGACGCTGGGAAGTGTTTAAAACTGGGTCTGGGATCGACGAGGCATCAGCCCCGTCCCAACTCTTTCAATGTGCCGGAGCGGATTTAGGTGACAGACTACTCAAGACCAACCCACACATCGCATCTGAGGCTCTACCGGCCCTCCTCGCAGCCATGCGTTCCCTCGCAGTTATCCCTGTCGCAACGTGTGTACTCCGCACCGAACTGTTGCAGTTGAACCAAGAGCGAGACGAGGCATTCCGGGCATTTGCAGCCAGAGTGCGAGGGAAAGCCGAGACCTGTGCATTCGATGCGAGGTGCGAGTGCGGAAAGAGCGTAGACTACACCGACCACGTGATCCGGGACGTGCTGTTAAATGGCCTTTCCGACCCCGACATTCGCCGAGATGTCCTGGGGACGAAAGATATCCTAACTAAGCCGATCAACGATGTCATCGCGCTCGTAGAGAATAAGGAAATGGCTCGCAACGCCCTCCCGTTGGCCACACTCTCCAGCATCTCGACATTCAAGCGGGCTAAACAAGCCCAGCCCATGACCCCGCCCCCAGCCCCAGCCCCGTCGGACAGGGACAGGGTTTCTACTTGCCCAGACTGCAAGGCTAGCTTCAAGATGTTTACTGAAGGCACCCGAGGCTGGAACACCAAGCCACACACGGTGTGCATCACCTGCTACAGAGCACGTCGTCGGAATCAACGTCAGCGCCGCTCGCCCCAGGCCCCTACGGCCAATCTTCAAGCTGTTGAGTCCAACCCTATCTCACAGATCGCAGCCTTCCAGGCCACGGAAATCCCGTCCGATAACGGCGACCGTGACGACACCCCACCAACACACGGGTCCTTTAGTAAAACACTGAGCCACCACATCTTCTCCAAGGGAGAATGGAGACGAGCCCGCCTCCGTGATCACCCGCGGGTGCCTGTCACTATTGAGCTGGACAGCCCGAAGACAACGAGGAGTGGCACCCCTCTCCACGCCACTCCGCCCCTCGCTGATGTATCCGCGATTGTGGACACTGGGGCACAGTCCGACCTCTGGGCTTTGTCCGACTTCCTTGCCTGCGGCTTTTCACGTGACCACCTGCACCCAATCCGGTTGAGTTTGTCCGCTGCCAACCGCTCCCCCATCTCCATCGAAGGAGCGTTCTTCGCCAAGCTCACCACAAAGTCTCCTCAAGGCGTAGAATCATCATGTCGCTCCATGGTGTACGTGAGCAGCTCAGTCCACGACATGTACCTATCATACGAGTCGCTTCTCAACCTTGGCCTCCTGGCGAACGGCTTCCTGGTCGCAGACAGCCCTGATGATCGTCAACCACATGAGCTGAGCAGAACACCGCCAATCAATGCCACGCAATCACCCGACGACGGCTACGATGTACTGCCTACGTCACACAGCCCCACATGCTCCTGCCCACAGCGTCAAGCCCCACCGCCACGTCCATCGGAGCTACCATTCCCATGCTCACCTGAAAACAATGTAAGGATGAAAGCTTGGCTCCTCAAAAGATACGGTGCCTCGACGTTCAACACCTGCCCCCACCGACCTCTTCCCTGCATGGACGGCGCCCCGATAGAAATACACGTGGAAGACACCGCCACACCCAAGGCCTGCCACACTCCGGCCAGTATCCCACTTCACTGGCAGCGGCAAGTCTACGAAGACCTCCTTCGTGACGAAGCGTTGGGCGTCATCGAGCGCGTACCTTATGGAGAACCTGTGACGTGGTGCCATCGTATGGTGATAACACGGAAGCATGACGGCTCCCCGCGGCGCACAGTCGATCTCTCGCCGTTTAACAAATACTGCAAGAGAGAAACATTCGCCTCGGAGTCTCCCTTTCACCTGGCGCGCCGCATTCCAAAAGATAGCTGGAAGACGGTGACCGATGCTTGGAACGGATACCATAGCGTACCCCTGCGCGTGTCGGACCGTCATCTCACAACCTTCATTACACCATTCGGGCGCTGGCGCTATACCAGGGCGCCCCAAGGCTTCCTGTCTTCGGGGGATGGATATAATCGCCGCTTCGACGCCGTGCTCTCCACGTTCGAGCGCAAGGAACGCTGTGTGGACGACACTATCCATCACGACACCAACTTGGAGCAGCACTGGTGGAGAACCATCGACCTGCTCACGCGAGTTGGACAGGCTGGCATCGTCCTGAACCCAGATAAGTTTCAGTTCGCGGAGAGAAGCGTCGACTTCGCTGGCTTCAGGGTATCCGACTCGTCGATTGAGCCACTCCCGAAATATCTAGACGCCAGTAGGGAATTTCCCTCCCCGACCTCCACAACCGACATCAGGAGCTGGTTCGGCCTTGTCAACCAGGTAGCCAACTACGCCCAGCTACGCGACATCATGGCACCCTTCAAGCCATTCCTCAGTGCCCGCTGCCAATTTTCGTGGTCCCCTGAGCTTGAGGTCGCTTTCCAGTCCTCTAAAGCAGCCATCGTCGAAGCCATACGCCACGGAGTAGAAATATTTGACATGCAGCGACGAACCTGCCTCCGTCCCGACTGGTCCCAACGCGGCATCGGCTACTTCCTTCTCCAGCAACACTGCGACTGCCCATCAGGAATCCCGGACTGTTGCCCCGGTGGATGGCGGATTACCCTGGCAGGCTCCCGCTTCCTTTCGTCAGCAGAGCAACGTTACGCCGCAATCGAGGGGGAGGCGCTTGCTGTGGCCTGGGGCCTCGAGCAAACACGCTATTTCACGCAAGGATGCGACAACCTCGTCATTGTTACCGACCACAAGCCCCTGACGAAGATATTTGGCGATCGGACACTAGACGAAATATCCAACTCCCGCCTGTTCCGCCTAAAGCAGCGGACCCTCCCATGGCGTTTCGACATCGTGCACCGACCAGGAAAGACCAACCACGCTGCTGATGCTGCCTCGAGATATCCCTCACATTCGCACTCGCTTGACATGCCCGACGCTATGGAATCAGCACTGTTGGCCTGCATCCGCAACGACGCCCAAGAGCTTGGCAGCATTTCATGGTCAATCCTCGCTAGAGAAACAGCAGCAGATGCCTCCCTGGGCCACATCCTCCAGTTGATCGAGAAAGGGAACACAAGCTTCGACAACAATGACCCCGCACTGGCGCCACTCTGGCCTGCTTGTGAGTCATTCTACGTGCACGATGGTGTGCTGCTGTACCAAGATCGGGTAGTGGTCCCTTCCTCCCTCCGCAACCACATACTACAGCACCTTCACGCCGCCCATCAAGGGACATCCACGATGGAACAACGCGCACGAGCTATCGTATACTGGCCAGGGATGTCGAAGGACCTTCGTGATACGAGAGAGGGATGCACCGACTGCAACAGGAACGCCCCATCACAAGCTGTCACACCTCCACTCCCATCTTCACCGCCGTCAACACCGTTTGAAGCAGTCTTCGCAGATTTTTTCGACTACGGTGGACGCCACTATCTCGTAGTAGGAGACCGACTCTCGGGCTGGGTGGAGATACTAAGCTCGTCAGCTGGCACTAGCCTTGGAGGCTCCACGGGCCTGGTTCGCCACCTGCGCTCCTTCTTTGCCACGTTTGGCGTCCCCGAGGAGATAGCCAGTGACGGCAGCCCAGAGTTCGTAGCAGGCAACACAGAGAAGTTCTTGCGCCTCTGGGGTGTCCGTCACCGCCTCTCGTCAGTCGGCTTCCCACAATCCAACGGCCGGGCAGAAGTTGCAGTTAAAACGGCAAAACGCCTGCTGATGTCCAACACCGGACCCACCGGCAACCTTGATCACGACCGCTTCCTGCGTGCGATACTGCAGCTGCGAAACACACCTGACCCGGACTGCAGTCTCTCTCCGGCGCAAATAATCTTTGGCCGCCCACTTCGAGACGGCCTAACGTTTGTAAACAAACTGGAGAAATTCTCCAACCCCCACGTCCGTCCCCTTTGGCGCCATGCATGGGCAGCTAAGGAGGAGGCCCTTCGAACGCGCATCGCCCGGACGACCGAATCTCTCAAGGCCCACTCCAAGCCATTACGCCCCCTATCTATCGGTGAGAGGGTGTTCCTTCAGAACCAACAAGGCAACCACCCAACCAAGTGGGACAGATCAGGCACAGTAGTGGAGTCCACCGGCCACGATCAGTACAGGGTAAAGGTCGACGGCTCTGGACGCCTGACCCTGCGCAATCGCCGCTTCCTGCGGGCGTACACGCCAGCCACACCCTCCCTCTCTCAAGAGCCCATGGTCGCACCCCACCTTACCCGCATCGGAGTTCACCTTACGCACCCACACACTCAAGCAGCCGAACCACAGTCCGATATGCTACCTCAAGCGGCGGTGGAATCCCCCACAGTGGACGCAACTACGACGGAGGACACAACCCCAGCAGATCGTCCGCCAACACTAGCAACGACACCCACATTGCACGCACAAGTCCTCACTGACCACTTGTGCCCTGAGATGTCCTCAACCCCTGGTCTTCCCACCCTCGAGGCCCCTCCACACACACCAGCACCGGACAAGCCATCGCGCCCAAGTCGCAATCGGCAACCACCAAAACATTATGAGCCGGAAACGGGAACGTGGATAGAACGTTGAGTTCGTTCCTCTATAGAGCACTCTAGCTCCTCGAACTGGGGGGGATGCAGAGATACCGCTGACCGGAAGAACAATCCTAGTACAACCGCTGACCCGTTCACTAGAGTCGAGTATTCACGGGTCGGACATTTTGTTTTAGTTTATACACGAACACTAGCTATTACAGCTTCTAGCGATCTAAATGTAACTTGTTGCCTCGTTCATCACTATATTACGTAAGTTGATTCTCGTTCCTATGTATTTAGCTCGCTAGTTTCTCCATCTTATTGTATTCTTGTCTTATTTTTGTGTATTAGTTCTCGTTCATCGTTGAGATTATTAAACCTATCATCATCGAGAAGGCTCGTTTGCTTCAATTATTTTTTAATTATTCTGAAATTAAGATTTTGTTATTACCTTTCCCAGAGAAGGAGGCACAAGTCAAAGAGGTGGAAGCCACTAAGGAGAGGGGGGGGGGGATAGGAGGGGTTCACAAGTCCCCTTTCCTCCCCCAATTACCAGGTCTACACCTTTCTATAAGAGACTGCAGTATTTCAGTGACCTTGTTCCTTATGTTGTTAAAACTGAAATGTGCGAGGGCAGGGGGTACTCCACCTAAAAGGGGAACACATTTCCCACCCCATCCTTCACATCACGACCAGATCACAACACTGGGAACTCCATGTCCTGCCCCTTGCAACAAGTGTGTGGATTCTTAAATGCCCTCTGCTGACAGTAACCGTGAAGATGCTGGAGATGGGGCCTATGGTTTATCGTCCTTATCTGAGAAGACTAGAACATCTAACCAATTGCATATGCCATTTCAAAGGAAGAACATTTTCCTCAGACCCTGAGTGTTGGTCCAGTCTGGGAATCGAATCCGATACCCCCTGCACAGTAGCCTGATGCTCTACCAACTGAGTTAACTGGTAGGCAGTCTAAATGCCATTAAGGATCTGAAAGGGTCTTTCAATTACCTCAACCAGGCTAATGGCAGTGGCGGATCTAGGGGAGCCCCGCCCCCCTTATTGGCGAAAATTTTAAGGCCCGAAGAGCCGGAAAATATTTCGAGCCACCACCGAGGCCCAAAGGGAAGGAAAATGGCCTCCCTCTAGAAAGAAGACTGGATCTGCCACTGAATGCCTTAGTATTGTTTGAAAGCCATGTTACTTAATCCATGGAAGGAGATACACTGCTTCCACTGTCATTTTCTATGGAAGATATAGCATGAAAGGGTTGCTGTTGTGTCAAAACAGTCACCTGAAAGGGTGACTTTTTGGACATTGGTGCACAACCTCCCCATATATTTGCTTAGTACCCTCCCCTCCTCAGGGCCCCCAACCCTTCTGGAAATAGTTTACCTTCAAATTTTTCTTTTAATACTTTGCTTTCGAACCTCCCCCCCCATGGTACATCTCCAAAGACCTTCCATGGAGACATTATGCCTCTATGGTAACTGCCAATAAGACAAAAAAGCATTTTTTACCTTCAATTCCTTGCACCTTTCTAAGTACTTCTTTTCCAAGGCTTTCAACTTTACCTCTACCTTCTGGACCTCGTGTTTCCATTCCTCAATGACCAGTGCATCTGAAACTATGCTTATTAGTACTACACATTATGTACACAGAATTTTTTTAGCAACTTTATTGAAATATTTAAATTAATTTAATTTATTGGACTAGGAGCCCAAGTTGTTTTCGAGCAACTATCGCTTTTTAACAAAGGGAGTGATTATATATCTTATTATGCCTGTAAGTACACACCCTAAAAAGATTGCAGTACAAAACCTTAAAATTTTGTATATTTTTGAGCCAAAATCATAAATAATTTTCCCTTTTAAAAGCAATGAGTACCCGGTGTAAGATTTTGTTCAATCTTGGCTTGCTTTGTAACCCCCCCCCCCAAGGGGGTACTCCCATATTTGGGCTAAAATAGGTATGTGTCGAGGGATTTTTTACAGTCCTTAAATAGGGTACGATTTTCAGTGAGCATATTTCCTTAGCATACGTATTCAGTGTCATTATTACATTGCATTGCACAACCTAGCTATATTTAAACCTCCAATCTTGGAAGCACGTCTGTTAACCTTTTGCAAATAGTTATATAACCTGCGATCATGCCCTCTCTCCCTACTTGCATCTATTTTTCCTTCATTTCTATTGTCGAAAATGTTTCCTGATTTTGGATCAGTTGGTCGGAAAAGATAAAAGAAAGGTCCCAAAACAAAGGGGATGGGCCTTGTAAAAAAAATCACCTGATCGCAGATTATATCAGCATAGCCTACTGCTACAGTGACTGTTTTCATACCAGCTAGAATTGGAAGATGTGGTTGCTCCACAACATGTAATAGAACAACTTGGTCTCCTTCATGGTAGATGTATTCCATGAACCCTGTAGAGATCAATGAATCAACTTATCAAAATTTACTAAAGCTCACCATAAATAGAATTTGCTTACACTATAATTATTAGATCTGACCTTACTGAAAGCCTCCACTGTCTGCACAACTCCATTAGCCGCATCTGCCCTATTCCAAATATCCTGGCACTCCCTACTAACGATGCCTCATCCCATCTTATTTCATTATCCCTGCTGGACATCCTACTCTGTCAGCCCTACCCCTCTTGCCACCCGACTTCCTATCCCCTCCCCACTCCACACCCCAGCCCCACCCCGGTCTACTCCAGATCTCCACGCATGCACAGGAAAAGCAACTACAATGGCAAGCATACAAAAAGCCTTCTTGGTACAGATACTTGCGAATTTTGACAAAGTTGTGTAGTGTTTTGTATGAAATAATAGTTCGTTTATATAATATAAAGCTTCGACCAGTATTGTTCGGTGATTCCAAATTTTACCGAGAAGAACGAATTGCAGCAAAGAGTCCAAATAAATATCAATAAAAGTCAGAAAATGAAACCGTGCGTATGAAAGCGAGCCATAAAAACACAAGCTGAAAACAAGTAAGTTTAATGTGAAAGATTAATTAATCAACATGACGGGCACTCAGAATTTTTCTTTGTCCCTCGCTTGTGTCATGTTGATTAATTAATCTTTCACATTAAATTTACCGTGCTGAAAATTTGCCATCACTCTCATTCCCAAGCAAGTTTAATGTAGTCAAATAGAAGCTTCAACATCCCCCCAGGCATACCCAGGGCAAGCTTCAACATCCCCCCAGGCATACCCAGGGCAAGCTTCAACATCCCCCCAGGCATACCCAGGGCATTTGATGCCTTTGCCTTTCCCGGGGCTGGGGAATTTGATCCTCACTCATATGGGGTGGGGAATTTGAAAGTTTGCTAGAGTTCTGTGACTGTTTGATTACTACGTTTTATCTCGACTTCAGGAGCATAATGGAAGATACTAAAAAGACGAAATGGCAATCTGGTCACTTATTAATTTTCCCGGGGTGGGAGCATTTGAACGGCTTTTTGGCCCAGGGGGGGTTGACCGAGGGGGGGGGGGAAGTTGAAGCTTCGATTTGACTGATACATAATCCGAACGGTACACGTTGGCAGCATGTATTTATTGATTTTCACGTTTCTGGAAAGTTTTAAACATCGCTCAGCAAAAACATTTATTGCGTTTCAATAATAGATGATCACCCGCGAGCACATAGGTCTTCGAGA
>OX393561.1:6533704-6581204 GCA_947652115.1 Blastomussa wellsi
TTGTAAGGGTTGATTTCATTGGACTCCCTTTGTTGGACTCCCTTTCCCTTAGAGCCACTTTGTTCCTCGTGCACAGGCCAAGCTGGAGAGGGACAAGTCACTGTGGCTCTGGGAACGAGAATATGCGGTTTCAATCAATTGATTTCCCAGGCTCCTGTCCGTATTTTAATTCAGTTGATGACCCAGGCTCCAGCTCGTCCTCTGCGAGCTTTTTTCTGATTCAGTTCATTACCAAGGCTCCAGCTTTTCTTCTGATTCAGTGGAATTCTTTTCCGAACTCCAGATGGCATTCCCAGCTGGTGTCCAATTAAGGTTCCAGCTCGTCTTATGATTTAGTTTATTATCCAGGCTGCAGAACGTATTATGATTCGGCTGAATTCTCCTCAGCGTCTAACTCGTCCTCTGGTTCATACCACCAGAACCTTTTCCAATCGTCCTCCAATGGCCATTCTTTTTCAGGTTTAGGATTCCCTTCTTCATCCTATCATAAATCACACAACAGTGTTAAGACTCTTTAAAACTGCCATGCTCACGTCAACATTGACCATTACTTTCTGCAGCTTCTTCCCAGCAAAAAAGCAGTTCTTTCATGTTTCTCTCTTTTCTTCCACTCGTAATGAAAGAATTCACTGAAAACATGATCCATCAAATAACTGTTTGGCTTAAGATCTAGCAGGAACATAATGGTGAGAAACAGTTTTTCACGTGAATGCAGACAGTAATTCGCGTTTGTTTTGCTTCTTCATTTTCAATTGGAATCTAGGGTTTAAGCTCAATTGCTCTATCGTTTCACCATCCAAGGTTCACACAGACCTGAGACCTTTTTTCAAGTACTTTTGAAGGACTTTTCAAGGACAAATCACATTTTTTTCAAACTCAGTATTTGATATACATGTAGAACATCAACCCATCAATTCCAATGACTTTTTGCATGGGATGTTCTGTAAAGAAACGTGCAATACAAACACGAAACTGGCATCTCTACTCCTAAAGAAAAAAAGACCGCATCCAAACAAAAATGCTACCATAATTAAAATTCAAAGGTAAATCTTTCGAAGACTTCCTCTTCACCTTTGTTTAGCAGTTGCGATTAGAAGATATTTGCTGCCACATCGAAAATAGTATCGGATATGGAGACTGAATAATCTTTCGAAACAACAAAAATATGTTCTGATAGATTCCAAAAATCAGTAACTGACTAAAAATGTGCTCACAAAGATGAGATCATAATTTTTCTTCGGCGTCAGCGTCAGCAAATTACGACAAAAAGATTAGACTTACGTGATAATATGATCCAAGACTGTCGATATTGCAGTGACGTACAGCTGCAGCGAGATCATTTACTTGTGTTTTTGCCATTTTAACACCTCCAAGGCGCAGGTTCTTCAGGTGAGGGACACAGCTGAGATGCATAGCAAGAGAACTCACCCCAACACCAAGAGGGTTATATGACAGGTACAGCTCGCGTAAGTTGGGAGCCTCGTACAGAGACCTGGCAATGATAGCAGCAGGCTTGGCTGTCAAATTGACACGCCAAAGTCCTAACGTATGAAGTCTGTGTGTAAAATTTATACTGCAGACAAGAGTCTCCAGCAACTGAGCATTAGGCAGTTCACCTACTCGGACAGAAATCGTTATCAGTCGAGGAGAAGACACAAAAGGCAATGCCTCAGTTAGCATCTTCATCTCCTGCCTGTCCAGAGAGTCGGTATCAATCTCCCAAACTAGGGACAGAGAATGTCGACTTGTAACAGAGGTGCTATCAGTGTTTTTAGTCAAACACAAAGCAGTTGTGTTGGGCTGTTCATTTAACTGGCGACGAACGCGCATCTCCTCGTCATTAGAGTTTGGTGACCAGGTGAGATCTTTCAGCATTTCGCTAGGGAAAGTGTAATCAAACCTTTTATGAATCCGTGCAAAATAAAGGTACATCTTGTCTTCCTTTTTCAAGAAAAAATGTTCTACTGAACGGGGACGATACCTCTTTAGAAAATGCGACGCTTTCTCTTCACCCGAACAACTAACAACAAGTCCATTTAAATTTTCAAGCACAGTGATCAAGTCGCAATAGTCTTGCACTGGATGCTTGCTATCAGCGAAAAATACATAGCTTGGTGCCGGAGAGGGTTTCAGCAAGTGATCGTCGGCAACTTTATGCAGTTGATCAGAATCAATCAATAAAACACCTCCAACGTAAGACAGAAACATGGAGTAAAGTTCTTCTCTCTTAGTTGCTGAGCACCAAAAAAAGCTGTGTGAGCTGAGGGTGAGAAAACGTGTTTGCTCTTCTGACAAATCTTCCAAGGACGGTGTCTCAGTGAAGTTGTACTCTGTCAGACGTGCCTGCTTTCCTAACATCCCCAGATGGTTTAGAACAACACATGCAGCTTCAGCTGATAGCTCACAGGCAAATTTGAGAACTTCGATGATTTTGAAAATCTTTCGAAATGAGGTGACTTTTGATAGGCAGGTTGCACGTTCATCTTTCCTTGATAACAGCTCCTCCTTGAGATAAAAAGCGGCAAAGAACTCTTGAATGGACTTATGAAGAAAGCAAACACCTTTCTCGGGATTCAGACTTGAAATATAAAGTAGCTGGAACAATCCCGCTTCGATTAAGTTTGTGATTAAAACGTCATCGGGCAGTTCGCAAACACGCAAAATAACAGAATCTTCCAAAAGTGCATCAAATGCAAGTTTTCCCAATTTACAGAGATCTACTTTGTAGTCATCTACCTTTCTAAACACCTCTGCGTTTGCGTCCTTTTCTGTCATATGATCTAGCAAAGTCTGAATGAAATTCATGAAAACGACAGCCCGTGATTCTGGCAGTGTTTTGTGATGTTTCTCCTTCCAGAGCAAACAGAGCATCAACAGGAGAAGAGGTATTTCTGCCATTTCTATGAGATCTTTTTCCTTCAAATGTTTCACAAACTCATCAACGTCTTTTTGATCTTTCAGAAACTTGCTTGCAAACTTTCTAATCTGATTCTCGCCGTCAAATCCATTAATCTGACACTGAATGTGACTAGAAATTCTTAGGTTGTCAGCATTTGCAACCCGCGTTGTGATTATTACGTGACAGTCCCTCAGCAACGCGCTCTCCCAGATGTTACGCACAGGTGAATGCTTTCCTGTATAGCTATACTCATCATAGCCATCCAAAATGAGTAGCACTTTTTCTTGATTCTGGACAACGTACTTGTACAAGTCATCAGCTGAAATCACACCATCACCAGTCAGCAGTTTTGCAGCCGTTAAAATAGCTGGAACATCGTGCAAATCACACACATCTCGCAACCTTATTAGAATCACAAGATCAAATTTCCTTAAGATTTCTTTCCTCTGTTGTGACCAGTCGAAAGCAGCCTTCTTGGAGAATGTAGTTTTCCCTATGCCTGGCCGTCCAAACACCAGAATTCGCTTTGGGTTGGGATAATGCTCATGCCCCTGGAATATGTCGGTGTAGTCGTCTAGTTTCTCTTGTGTCACTCCACTGGGCTTTCTGTCATTCCTAACCCAAGACAACTGTGTGTATATTTCATCAATATGAACTGCAGAATTTCGGTTCCAAGGAATGATTTTCACTTTGCTCATGGTACTATAAAGAGAATGAAGCTGTTTGTGGCACTCCTCAAGGTCGAAAGGCTCTGAAAAACAGAGTGGAAAATTTACTTTGAGACCTCTACTGCTCCGAATGGGTCAACACCATATCGTGGTAGGGCAGTTTGCGTGTTTCTATAGACCCTACAGCAATTTCGGCTGAAATCTTGGTGAGGCCATCAATGCCGAACAGGTCGAACGAGTGAGACAGGCAATGAAATGATGAATCATGGATCGATGGATGGATGGATGGATGAATGGGATGATGAATGGATGGATGAATGGGATGATGAATGGATGAATGCATAAATGGATGGATGAATGGATGGATCGGTACGCCATGAAATAATCACGAGTCGGGGTTGGGCACAGGGAGTGACAAGGGCGACTTGGAACACAGGTGGCCCAAGCTCATGTTGTCAGTCAGGTTCACATTGCATAAGAGCTGTCAGGACAAAAATATAATAGTTTGTATGAGAAAATTTTTCAACACGTTTTAGCAACCCGAAACACTGCCAAATCTTAATAAAATCGCTTTACCTTACTTTCACTGTGTTTTTCTTGTTGTCTGAACGCTTATTTTGACGATTCCTGGCCGTTTAGACGAGTTATCGCTTTCCGGGTTCTCCACTACAAAGAAAAGAACAAGGCTGCACACTTCCGTTCGGAATCCCCGACGAGCGAAGCGAAAAATCCCAGCTTAAAATAAAAGTATTAATAATAATAATAATAATCGCCATAGTGCCTTTACAGAGGGGGGGGGGGGGGGGGGGGGAAGTCTTGTCTTGTCCGCTCGTCGGAGATTCCGAACTGGAGTGTGCAGCCTTCTTCTTTTCTTTGTAGTGGAAAACTCAGAAAGAAATAAATCACCTAAATGGCCACGAATCGGCAAAATAAACGTTCAGATAATAAAAAAAACACATTAAAAGTAAGATAAGGCAATTTTATTTGGTATCCACGATCCGAATTTCATGGCATCAATAGACCCGCACCGATCCAAAGCGGCTCTGTGGTGGAGAGTCCGGAATCCGACCCAAAATTATCAGCTAATCGGTAATCCGTTGCATTTTTGAAATCCGCAATCCGTGCCCTTTTTAAGGCCAAAATCACTTCCCTTTTTTGATTCAAGGAAGAGAAAATGAGGGCACAGAAAGGGCCACTCCCAGTCCAGGTTTTGAAATATGTCAATTCCAATTCCACGAGACGCCCGTATAGAGGCTTTCTCGATCTGAGTTTTTGGCGAACGGAGTAGGGTTAAGCTTCGTTGTTGAAAACGTCAACCAGAAACAAGAAGAATAGTATTTTGCGGACTTAACGGGAAACAGACATTCGTTCCAGAGTCAACTGTTGTGGAATTGACATATCCCATCCCACGCCTCAGTGTCTTTCTGTGTCCTGTCATTTTCTCTTGATTCACCAAAGTAAATAAAAAGTCAATGTTTTTGTACTACTGACCAGTAAACCGTGTTCTCTTCTCAGGATTAGCCAAATCATCCAATTTCTTATCTATCTCATTCAGCCTGTCTTTCATGCTGTCCTCGTCCTTCTTCCATTCTCTCAGAATCTCTTGGTAATGCTGTTCAACATCAGGATCCATGCTGTCATTTGCAAGACTGTCGATGGCGTTTGTGTAATCGTTGCCTGTTCCTCCCAGTCGCACCAACGTGTCACGGATGTTCTGCCAGTAGCGGGCAAATGTTGCATCATCAACAGAAGCCTGACTGGCATGGGCATACACTGTGTTCCTGTAGAACTTGATGCGAGCAATGTCAGCCTGTAGACTTGTGTCTGTTTCAGGAGCAAGATCATCCCAACCAGTGGCAGGAGTTATCAGATTACAAATATTCCTGAACAGAATCATTAGTAGGGTGACATCAAAGTTTATAGATGAAACGGAAGACGTGCCAACAGGATACAGTTTGTTCCACTGCGTTGCATTAATGATTTTTTTCTTACAAAGGAGCTGCAATGTTTTACGTACTTGATGATTTGCCAAAACTGTGTTAAGACGGCTTGGTGGAAGAATTCTATCAAATGTCTCTCTCAAAACCTGTGTCCCTACATCCACCAGAAGGCGGCACAACCGAAAGTAATTTGTCGTCTGTTTAGTTGAGGAAAATGGTTCAGAAGCCATGATAAGTCAGTCTCGTCTAGTCAAGAAATGAAGATGATTAGTTCTTATTAACCCAGCGCGAGGGCACTGCTGGTAAATAAAATTCTGTTATGGACTGAGTGAATAAGAGAGTTCCATACAAGAAGGCCCGCGGGGGCTCCCATATGACAATGACGGGGATAGTCGTCGTCTCACCTAGGGTGTAAATTTGTTATGTTTGGTCTCGCTTAGGGTGTTTAGGGCGAAAAAGCTGATATTTTTCGCCGTTTAGGTCTCGCTTAGGCTAGGGTTGCACGCCGAGAAATATAGCCCGGAAAAATTAATTATGGTATTTTGGTATCTTTGAGGAGTCAATGTTTGAGGAGTTCAAGTTTGAACCACTCCCAGATTGGTTACCTTTGGGGATTAAATTCAAATTTTCGACAAGCATCCCGTATGTTTCATATGGGATTCACCTTCGGGCAAGAAAGAACAAGCAGTATGTTCACAAGGTCGTCCAAATTAATATGAAGTCCCGGGGTATTCCCATATATTCGCTCCGACGAAGGGCTAACGCTCGAAACGTCAGCTCTTGAATCTCTTTACGGTGGCCAATTCACATTATCAACCCAGTTGATATAACCAAATTATATTCCCATATATGGGCTTTATAACTATTTGCCGTGGGATACACCGAATGCAAATATGGCGGATCACTCGGTTGCCGCCTGGTACGAGTCGCATGAAAGCGAGGCTAGTCAGTCTTCGATGCTTTGTTTTGACCAGAAAGTCTTGCTTCGTTGTCGATTTGGTTCGTTTTGTTTCGCACTACCTACGCGTTTTTGTGTTTCTGAATGCCTCGAGAAGGGATAGAAATCTTTCACCGTTTACCTCTAAGGGAAAATAGTGGATTAATACAATTCGTTGAGCCGAAGAAAAGAAGTCACGATCGCCGCAGGAACTAAAGTTTGTTTGCTACATCATCATTTCAGTACAGGAGATCTTAGAAAAGTCGGTTAAATGACGAGCTCATGTGGTGCCTGGTGATGTTCCAACACGATTTGCATGGCCAGAACCTTCCCAAGGTTAAGAAAAGCTCCTCTTAATGTATCAATGGAAGAAGTTGTTTACGACCGCGTCCACTCGCACGGAATCGCACGAAACAAATACTGCGGTGTAATAACCAAGCGAATGAACTTTAACTGCCCCGTCATTGAAACCATCGAAAGCATTGAGCCAAATGACAACGACTCGGAGATGAATGCGAGCGATCTCTTACACATTTTCTAAGATCTTCCAGGCTGAACAGTTCCTTTGGCGATCGTGAGCTTCATTGCACGTGTTTTCTTTGTCTGTTTTCCCCTCAAAGGTGAGCGGGGAAACTGAAAAAAAAAACTTTCTCTGTAATGGAAGATTTTGCTCGCTTCTGTTGGCATCCAGGAACACAAAAACGCGAAGGGAGTGCGAAACAAAACGAAGCAAGACTTTCTGGTCAAGAAAGACTGACTAGCCTCGCTTTCATGCGACTCGTCCCGGGCGACAACCGAGTGCTCCGCCATATTTGCATTCGGTGTATAGGGTATGGTTTCTCGAGGTTCTCGATCCTTAAAATAGGTCATCATTTTTGCTTCTTTTGGCATTCTTCATGGTGTGATCCTTAGATAGGGTACCTAAATTGTATTATTTCGCTATTTTGCAGTGGGTAAAAACACCCTAAACAAAAAGAAACGGTCTTTCAAACTGAAAACGTTACCCGGAACGACAAAAAGTTGTCCCGTTTACACCTTTCTCAGTTTTTGTTTTTTCCTTGAGTATGGTGTCATTTTTCGGGTTTGGTTTTTAAATAGGGTATCAAATTCCCTTTACTTTATCCTTAAATAGGGTACGGCACACACCTAACCAAAATTTAAGGGAGTACCCCCCGGGGTATAAAGTATATCGTGTATAGCCTTCTTGCCGCTATGTTGTTCCCGTTGGTCGGCCAAGCAGTTATTAGCAACGCTCGTGATGGCTGTTGGCATCATGAGGAAATCTGGTCCCGTCTATTAGCCAGTCACAGCGCCCGTTATATCTGATCAAGTTCTAGCCATATTTACAATAAAATCAAGTTATGTGCGGCGACTATGACTGTTCTGTTTTCATTTGTTTGTGGGGCTAGAAAATACCTCTCTTTCAAGAAGAATCTTAGTAGTATACAACCTTTCATATGGAAATAAGTTGTACTTGCACGTCTTTTGTCTTGAAATTCAAACCTTTCCATTTGAAAGGTTGAGCACCAAGACTCGTTTTGAAACAGAGGTAGAAGGCAACTTACGGACGCGCGTCCATTGAGGACCATTGAGTTGTAAACACACGTACCTTCCACTATTGATTTTATAATGCGTAGATTTTCTGGTTGTCGTATACATGCTTGCTATACAGCAAGTTTTATTCGCTAAGGAAAGATTGTTTGTCCAAGTTTTCGTGTAAGCGTAGAACAGAAGGTCAAGAAAATTCATGTACGGCTTGCGTCGCTTCTATCTTGCATTTTGCGCTCTATTGTTAAACAAACTGTGAAAGTGATTATTATTCAGCTTTATTATCAAACTGATATGTTTTGACGCTCGAACTATCGCTAATAGCTCACTACGTTTTTCATATAAATTGAGGCGATGTTTACCCACAAAACTAGACTGCTTAACCCTGGCAGATAACTTGATTAGCGACCCGATCAAATTTGAGCCGACTGCAAAAGAGAAAATTAATATGCAAGTGGCGCATGAATATGCAGAGAAGAGTCGAAAGTGAAAGCGCTGGTGTCTTGTCACAGAAGTCTTGACTTTGTTGCAAATATATATGATGTAAGACTAAGATCAAGAGTTTGCTTGGATTATTCGAACATAAAGAAATAATCTTCGAAATGAACATGCAGGTAAGAACCGCGTTTACCTTATTTACATACCTTGTCTCAAATTCTGAATTCACCATTGTATTAATAAGGGCGGAAAAATGAGGCGCAGAAGCTTCAACTCAGCAACGACAGCTAAATGTTCACCAAAAACGCGAAGACGCTAAAAAGTTCGCTAAAAACGACAGTTAAGAACGAGGAACTAAATTGCAGCGGAGATCGAGAGTAGACGAAGGTGGATAAAACAGACTCGTTCCCAATTATCCGCGTGCTGTATGCCGTCACGAACCTTGCGTGATTTATCGAACTCATTTGAATTTAGTGTCACGCCGAACGACTCCTTTTTACCTCATTGCTTGCAAAACATTTCAGACGTTGAATTTTCGGACACTTTTACATGGTTTCGGACAAATTTCGAAGAAAATTCCGAACACCTACGTTAAATCTTCTATTAGGACGACCCACAATCCAAACCCTGCTGTTTTGAGTGAATAGAATCAACAGTAATGAAAAAACAGCAAAGAAAAAAACGACTTGAGAATTTGTTTTCCCGATATTTGGGACAGTAAAGCCGTCCTTCCTAGGGGGATTTAATGAGGATGCGGAAGGTCGTTAGTATGTTTGTTTCGATCGAGCGCATTCTAGCTCTATCCTTCAAGACATGTGATGTACCCTGGTTCCAAAGGTTTTCTAATCTTTCAGGAGAAAGAAGAAAACCTCTGGGACCAGAGGGCGCTTCGCTACGTGATAAAATTTTAAAAAGAAGAGTAAGGATTTTGTTCTTTTTTGCCATTCTGCGGTGGACCAGCATCCCACCCACCCCACCAAGAGAGGAATAGTAACCACGATTAAGCTAACCCAGGGATAGAGTAAATTTATATGTCATTTTATAGCTTTGCAGAGAGTTTACCTGCTTATATATTTGTACGTTCAGTTTTAATTTGCCTTACCCTTAGAAAACTCTTCACAGAATATTAGCCTGATATACACTTTTATTGAAGAGAAATCAAAGCCGAGTTTAAAGTTTAATCATGAAAACCGAGATAAGCGTGCGGGCCGATACACACTTCACTTTACCTTACCGACAGCGGCTGTGATGCCTGACATTGAATTCATACTGTGTAAAGGCTGGTTCTCACTAGCGCATAAGCATAAGCACAAGCATAAGCATAAGCATAAGCAAGTGAGGACACCCGCGACATACGCACGTGCAGAATACATTTTTTGACGCAATACTCGATACCAGGTCTCCTCGATGTTTAAAAACAAGATGGCTGACGTCTACAGATGCCACAGCGTCCGCCATTTTGCTTGTGATACTTTCCCGCAGAAGTCTAGGTCAAAGTGACATGTGATTGGTTGAAAGGCTCGAGCTTACGCTTATGTCGGCCCCGTTCTCACTTGTGAAAATCGCGACATGAGCACAAGCATAAGCACAAGCCGACATAAGAAAAGCAAACATGTTCGTTTTTCTTATGCTTGTGCTTATGTGACATGTCAAATATATGAAATATGGTATAAAACAAAATAATATCAGCTATTGGGTTGCTCGCACATAGTGGAGCATAATTTGCTTTGCAAACGGGCGTTGCCGAGTGGTCAGGGCGTTTTATTGAAATCTGGAGGCTCCTGGTACACTTTAATAGAATCCTATCTCGCGTACACAATGGCTATATTCCAAAACTATATGCAGGATTTTTTGCACAAGACACGCGAAGAAGATGAAAGATATTGACAGCAAATATGAAGCCAAGGGAAAAGAGAACAGAGTATGTTTCCTAGTCGAATTTGTAGGCTAGTTTTCACTGGGCATAAACATAGGGCGATTACCATAATTTTATGCGCGATGAACGCGTGCACATGAACAATATAACTTGGCGGCTTTTTCTACACGAATTTTCTCACGAGCGAGATGAATAGTC
Organism: Blastomussa wellsi; assembly: GCA_947652115.1. NCBI lineage: Eukaryota > Metazoa > Cnidaria > Anthozoa > Scleractinia > Plerogyridae > Blastomussa > Blastomussa wellsi. The sequence continues at coordinate 6,544,209 of OX393561.1, forward strand.
GTTGTTCTCGTAAACAAGCACGGTGACCTATATATTTTATTGCAGAATTTTGGTGTACCAATGGTCATTTTGAAATTAAAAAAATAAAATGATAATTTTTGAGATGGAAAAAAAACATAGTTAAAACGGGATTTTGACTGAGAGTCGATGTGAGGTTTGTGGCCAGGGTGGGGATTTTGATTGTACGTGATGTCCCAGAGTGGGGAATTTTGACATCGCCCCCATCTTGGATAGCGGAGAGGTGGGGGATTTTGATACCCCTGACCAATTATGATGTCCCAGGGGTAGGGAATTTGACTAATTTTTTTTCAGAAAACGTCAAAATCCACACCCCATGCCCGACCGCCCCCCTCCTCGCGGTTAAGAATGATAGGTGCGTAAAGACATAAATTATTTCCACTACAAATATTGACAGACGATTTAATGACAATAAAATGTTCCATAAACCACAATATACAAACACAAATATTATCAATGCCTCAAAATGTTCTCAAAATACCCCAGCAATGGACGGGTAGAAATATCATGTCGCAGCCACTTTGCTATCTAAAATACTGTTATTTTGCTTATTTCTATAGATAATATATGCGTTACAAGCTTAAATTAGGAAAAATTGAAATTTCTTTGCTGTACTGAGTTCTGTACAAAGAACTTGATTTGTTTTACACAGGTGCAAAATTCCACGTGCCATACAATACACGTATGCCATACTGACAAATATATATATTTATATATAATCTACACTCTCCAAATAGCGAGTTACTGATCAGACGAGATCAACTCGACTGGTGCAAAAATACTTCACATGGATAACAACGCAACATACAAGGAAGGCAGATACATATCAAACGTCGAGCACTTTTCAAGTGTAGATTTTACTTTTTTCATGCAGTGGATCATATTGTTTGTCGAATCAACTTTGCTGTTCTCAATAATATGCTTTCACTGTTTTGCTGCTGGCGGGAGACTGGCAAATTTCCCTCCTCGTTTGCTTTCAATAGTAAATCCCTTGCCTCAGCCGGAGTGGATCTCCTTTAACCGTAAAATGTCACTAAACAAATAGATACTATGGGCAATAATGCCATTGTTCAACTTGTTTTCTTTTGTTTAGTTTTAGCTCTTTAGCACTAATTGTTAGAGGTTGTTTCTCAGTTAAAGTAAAATACATCTAGAAAAGCCAACTTGTAAGAGAATGTCTTGTCGTGCCAAATTCTCGACTCTGGAATTCAGAGAACTTCGCCGAAACCAAGTGAAGGCAATTTACAGAATCCAGGAGGGAGTTGAAACAGAAATGGCGGGAATCATTTCGAAAGGAAATAATTTCTATGGTTTCGCAGTGCAATTATAAGTTCAACCGTGCGACAAATCCATTGTAAATAAGCAGCCAATAAAAAGGCAACTATTCTAACTATTAAATACTACGTGTTTGTTGTTTACAGTTCAACAATTGAATCGCGTCTGAAGTGAGTAGTTAAAAGCATTTCACGTTGACTTTTCGGTCCACTATTTTTACAATTATCTACTTTGAAAGAAGGTAAGGAAAACTTCTACACATATTATCGGCCTGTACATGGATGTAAACATTTACTAAGCCGTATTTATACAGTCAATCTGTTAAAGATTTTTGGGAAATAAGCATTTTCGTTTTCACAACTGCTGTTGATACCCGCGTTCGTAACGCAATTGTTTTTCGTCACATCATGCCCTCCCCCACAGTCTTACACCCACAGGTCCTCGTCCTTGCCACCCCCACCCCCACTGTCCTTTAACTTGAGCGTCCTGTCACTCGCGTTTTCATTCTCGTCACGCACTGAATTCGCGGCTGACGGTCGTGACGAACTCGTCATAACCTCCATTGGGAGTTCATCTCGTGACCTACTCCCCCGGGAATAGTCATCATCCGATGTGTATGGAGGGGGGATCTGATTCAGATTCTCCCCCCAGCTACGTTGTCTATCTGATTCCGAGGAGATGTCAGTCCCTCCTGACGGTTCGCCATTGACGTTTCCCCAGTTATCCTTTGGCCGACGAGTCCCGCTTCGCCACTGATCGTCACTGTTCTCAAATCGACTGCTGTTCGGATCTCTTCGGTTCCGTTCGTCGGGTGTTCGAGGGAGAGAGGTGGCTTCGTAATCCATCGGCGCACGAGCTTGTTCGGAACTTCTACTTGGATCAGGCTGCCATCCTTCGTTCTTTATTTGTGTTTGTAGTGGACCATGGCTCCACAGATTACTCAAAACCTGCAACAGAAAGTGGTGTCCGATCACAGAACCAACAAACTTGTGTATTCACTTACTTGCCCTGGACAATCAGACCTGAGGTTTTTTCCTGCCCGGTATCGCGCTAGCCATTTATGAGACCCAGTGGAATCTTTATCCTCACTGGGTTTTCGGGAGAAAGTCACCGGGTTGGCTAATTTCCCACTGGGTCTGCTCGTTTTGTTTTATTTTGCTTATTTATTATTATTATTTTTTGCAAACAAAATACGCTGGGTCACACCGCACAGTCGCTGGGTAAAATCAAAATAATCACTGGGTATATTACTGGGGAGACTAAATTTCCGCTGGGGAGGGGAAAATAATCCACTGGGTAGGGTTTCAGTGGGTCTGTTACAGAGGGGGGGGTGTCTCGTTTAAACTTCAGTCTATTGGTCATTTAACTGCGTACGAATTAAAGCTGCTGAACCTTGTGTGACACTGTCACGTTCACTGCCGACTGGTCACAAAGTTGATGGAATAACGAATTAATTGATTGCCCCATGGTCAGACAGCACATATAGGCCCATATAACAGCAACTGATCGATTAACGACTCACACCTTGCTTACCTGGTTAGCTATTTTTATGACTCGCGGTGAGTACTGCTGGTTCTGGTCTGTTGCTATCTTCACTATCTTTTGAATGCCTTTGGTCTTGCGTAGATATCTGCAACAAAGACAGTCATTAAAACGCGGACATACACTGTAAAGATTGGGTCAGTCGTCAAGGAAACAAGTCAAAACCGAAATTAACTTTGCGATTGTCGAAATGGCTTTTGCTTGCGCACATTGCTTGGGGACGGTAGCTTGTTATTGGTGGAAAAGAGATCAAGAATAGACCTCTTTAGCTTTGTTTATTTGTTGCCCATTTCAGACCACGTGATGTTACCCTTGAGAATTATTGCTTTCAAATTTAAAAACATCCACGTGAAAATGAATGAATAATTTGCAGATAAACAAAGGACAAATTCTCTGGAGAGCATCACATGATCTGAAATGGATAATTTACATACGAAGCTAAAGAGGTCTATTCCGCGCTTAGAATAGACGACAACGGCAACGGCAACGTCACTAAACAAAAGGTTTAATGAGGAGAACAATGGCTGTGCACGTGCGTTATAATTCTTTGTACATTTCTTTGCCGTCCTCTGCAAAACAACAACGTGAAATGACCAGATTCTGCGTTGTGTGGAGAACGTGAGCCAGGACTGTTAATTTTCACATTTTTATTTCGAATTTATCGTTGTGTCATAGATTCAGTTTCGTGATAGCTTTGACAGTGATAAACAAACTAAATGACTTTAGGGTACCGCGCGATTTGTAGGTAAAATATAAACTCATTTTTTTTATCGACGTTGCCCACGACGTCGCCGTCGTGGTTTCTTAAGCTCCCTAGTAGCTTGTTTCTGGTTGTGTCTAAATACAAAAGTCACGTGTTTCTGCAATTGTGTTGTTGACGCTTCTCGCGATAAACCATTGATTAACTTATAGTTGCTTTGGGCTGGTTAAATCTGTTTTTTTTACGGCACTCATTTTAAAACCACCCTAAAAACAGGCGAAGAGAGAACAATAACAACACTAACTTGCAATTCTTTTCGCTCTTGTTGGTGAGCTGGTAAATGGCACAGAGAAGCGAAGCTACTGTTGGATCCTGTACAAGCCGCTCCTCCTCCTCCCCTGTGGGGAGTCTGAACACTAGGTGTATGATCGCTTTGTCGCCTGAAAACAAAAAAATATTCAAAAATATCTAATTGCTAACTATAAATTGCCTGCTGACGTCTGGCCTCAACGAGAAACAAATCTCAATGTTGAATTTTGCGGATTGGACGTTTCATTTGTTTTGAAAGAAGAGAAGTTAAAACCGCAATAATTAGAATCCAGGACACTCCTTCGACATCCGTATTCAAACCAATAACTCAATTTCCACGCAACAAACATATCAGTGAAGATTATTTATCATTCGATCCATTTTTTCCCTCCTTTTCATGGGCCCAGACCGTACCACGTGACCTACAAATAACTGCTTACGAATAATCGTCTGCTCACGCGTATTAGCGTCCAACAGTGATTTTGCACCGAGTTGAGAGAAGTTGCCTATCTATGTAAACTCGAAAAAAAAAAAACAAGAACAACAACAACAGCAGGAATACAAGGAAGGAAACGAAAATATTCCCCTTCGGCATTACCTGAGAGAAGGTGAATTAGGTAAATACTAGCTCGCACATATCGAATGTGAAGTTATGGTTTTGTCTGTATTACTTCATGAAGAAAGCAGGCGGTCGGAACTACCCGAAGGTAATTGCGCAAAACTAAAACAAATAAAGTTATCGAATAATAAAACAATTATTGAACTCGGTTTTCGCAAAATATAGCAATTTGTTAGCCTTCGGCGTCGGCAAATAATTGATCTGCTCGCCACTTACAAATCACGATACTTTGCTCAACCTCTTGTTGATTATTTGAAGGAATACTTAGTCCTCTGAGGCGTACAAGAAAGATCATAGCATCAAAGGAAAGGCTTACCAACTGTTCTCTTGTTCTCTGAGTCGACACACAAGTTTCGAAGGGCAATGGCGGCTGCACGGATCGTTGGATCGTAATCGATTCTTAAAAGCTCAACAATCTGTGGTATAGCTTGTGCTCGCCTCGTGTCTCCACGGATCTTGATCGCCCACTGCGGGATAAATAACGTAGTTATTGCATTGGAAGTATTGAGATACTGTAACAGTTTAAGGGCTTGTTCTTGGAGTTGATCTAACAGAAAGGGAGAAATGGTGTCTGTCGTGCAACAGAAACGCTTGTCTATGGCATGCCCTTAAAATCTGGTGAAATAACGAGGTAAAATAGAGGCGCGGACGAAAAAAAAAAGACACAGACCTTTAGTTGGGAAGGAGCAATACTCGTTTTGGGCGAAAATTTGTCTGTACTACATGAATTCTGCTTTTCTGCGAATCTGGCGTATCCCTCCTGGCCACTAAACACGATCAAACTGAAGAATATACACCAAAATTGCGCACCTTCCATGAGCAAGCTGTCAAGTTGTGCAAAGCCCCTGTCGACCCCTCCAGCGTTTCAGTGTTCTTGGCTTTTCGTAATAGCATGAAATACTGTTGCACTGTCTGCGGTTGCCATAGTAACTCTACTCCCTGAGGAGGTCCCTTCGGTCGGTCCATGGGCCTTTTATCGTTAGGGACCTTTTTCTTCTTTCTGCCACCACACCCTGCGAAACAGCCCTGGCTCTGTTGCTCCTTGACTGCGGCGGGGTCTACGTCCACGTCAGTGTCGTCATAACGATCTCTGTCAATCTCACTCTCAAGCCGGTAAGACAGGTTTCTTAGGGTACACACGCAATGCTCAAGACACTGGAGAAGACAAAAACCGGAATCAGAATCCCGTACACGCAATCAGGATTTTATTCTGGGTTATTCACTATGAAACATTATTCAGTCATGACATGGTAAAATATGGGCTAAACAGGTTTAAAAGGTGACTGGCTTACTAAGATTCAACCATAGTATTTTACATGAACTATGCACAACAAGGCAGTGCTTATTGCAAGGATCAAGGGGAAAGCAAACTAAACATTCAAACTGTTGGGATGCAAACTACATAATCATTACATGATTAGGGTGACTCTAGAGTTAATCTAGATAAAGCCTAAACTAAACTTAATGATTTTCAGCTTAAATTTTTCTGACAGTGGGCGCCTTAACAGCAACAACAACGAAAGACAAACAAACAAAAACACAAACAAAATAACAAGCAAAAAGCAAAATTGGTCAAGTGTAATAAAGATTTGAATCCAGCATTCTCATACGACCCGATAACCAGGTTGTTCTACTTCCAGTCCAAGGAGTCCGGGCTTACCTTATTATCGTAATGTTCATTCTTGACACTAACTCTAATAATCCACACGAGACAGTCGACCAAGTCTTTCTCGTCCCTGAGCTCCTGGCGGGTCCTGGTACCGGCTGAAGACAGATTGCGCACGAGTCTGGTAGCATGGACGAGCACCGCTGGCCAAGGTTCACTCCTGACTGGCGGCTGGCCTCGGGCAGCTACAGCTGTCCACTCGGAGTACGGTATGATAATGATAATGACGATGATGTGGAGACACACGAGAAGGATTCTTAGACGAAGCGACTGAAAAAGAACGAACACAAGACAGTCAGAAGAATAAGTTTGCCTGCACTGAGCCCGCGGTGTTCGTCCCTGAAGTTGCCAAGCAACATGACGTGTTGGCTCGCGCGATTACTTTCCGTGTTTATTTCAAGCTCTCGTGCTGGTTTTGGATTGGATAACATAAATCGGCAACTCATCGAGCGCTTCAACTAAAAATTTGCCAAAACTGGCACTTGTTGCCCTGACTGAAGATAAACAGACCTGTTTTACGCGGTCACTCTTGATAGATATGACTTATTATTACAGGTTCATTTACCAAGCTCATGCCGCGGTTTAGAAAGTTACTTTCACGCAGCAGATAATGTATGTAGACACAATCCACCAACTTTCCAGAGTAAAATTATTGAAATTTCAGACTAAACTTTCAACGTTTCTCTCGATCATGCGTTTATTATTTTTGAGGTTAAATCTCCGCGAGTCAGTCTGGTGACCCACAACTGCCGCCTTGAAGGGGTTAGCAAGGTTGTTATGCCCCCTCGATTGGATGCCAGTACATCAGATTACATCCGATATTTTGTCAGGTTGCCCCCAACAACCGCTATTGATATGCCTGGATGTAGCCTCCTACGCAGACATTCATTTGGCTCGTCACGCAATTATCTTCCTCGCACGTCACGCAATCTTCCTCGCTCATCACGCAATCTTCCTCGATTGCGTGACGAGCTAAAAGAACGTCTGCGTAAGAGGCTAATCTGGATGGAGAGGCACTGTCAGAGTAAATTGTGTTAATCAAGAACATGGCACAATAACCCTGGACTAGTTAATCCGGAAACTGACCATGATCCCACCAATTATTACCCATCGATTCTCCTATACATGAAATATTAAATATAAATGGAACTGATGCACTCATTAAAAGTTAAAGAAGTGGAGATTTTGCCTCACCTCAACAGACGATAAATTGCACAAAACGCCTAAAATTGCTTCTCTGTACTAAAAGAAGAAAACGATATAAGGAGAGGTTAGACTGTCGTACAAAAAGCACAACAACAAAATCCAATAGCTGTTCCTACCTCCGTCTTTTCGGTTTCTTGCAAGATTTCGATTAGAATTTCAATTCCACCACAATCCGCTATGGCCAACTATGAAAATAAACAGAGCAAAATACATTTTTCTTTTAGTTTGAGTGTTTTAAATCGCTGAAACTTTATTTAGTCCACTTTTTAACACTTTCCCCCCTCCAACGTTGTTTGACGATTAAATAACGGTAATATTGTTAAAAACTGCGTTGCGTCTTGTAGTTCGGTTATGTTCACCGACGTTTCGGCAGTGCTGCCTTCTTCAGGGTGGATGTTGAAAAATGATTAAATAACGGCAACAAGTAAAACTGTAAATCTCTTTTACGGTAACCAATAAAACATTATGCGCTTCTGTGCTTTTACGATACACTTTTCCCTAGCTTCAAATTGTGATTGTCTTAGTACATAGTGGGGGCTTGAAATAAAGTGACGTCACGACACCCCATGGAGTGAGGTGACGTCGGAAGTAGGGGGAGCGGGGGAACACAATGTAAGGAACCGAGAAGGCTAACACCCGGTGGGGTTACTCTAAAGTAAGGTAGAATGAATGGTTGTCTTACCCTATTGGCGTCGTATCTCATGCTAAACGAGAGGTTCCTCAAAAGACATATGGCGGCGTATCTGACGCGCCATTCAGAATGCCGCAACAGTCTAACTATGACGGGAATACCACCGAGCTCTCTGCGAAATACACACATTGAAACAAAAACAATCAATACAAAACAGTTTCCCAGGCAGAGCGCGTAAAGCAAGATCATGACAAAATGAAATTGTGATAAATCTATTTTTTCGATTGGACAACATTTTTCTACGGCCTGGTAGGGTCAAATGAAATATGACGTAGTTTGCTACAGGGATCAATTTTCATTCCAAATACGTGTTTATCAAGTGAATTTTTTTCTTCATGCTACACGGTCGGTTGGTCATAAAATTGAGATATTTGCATTTATAACAAGAATAAAAATGATTTAAAATAAATAAGAGTTAGAACATTTACTACAAAGTGCTCTAGATACCTGACTTTATCCTTGACGGATTCCTTGCTGTAACATAAATGCTGCAGGTATCTGGCCGCATTGATAATCTTCAATTCATCTCCGGACTGCATGAAATCAATTAGATCTGGAATATCCGGCTCTTGGCCGACTAGAAGGACCACAAACAGAGAAATGAAGAACAAAGCACAGAAATGTTGCAACAGAGTTACAACGTTGATGTACAAACACAAACCATTCAAACCTTGTAAGAAATAAAGGCAACTGGTGTCTACCCGGCAAACTGCTGCTTCTCCAACGCCGAAAGCTAAGCTTATGTCCGCTAGCGTAGGCCGGGCGTTGGAAAAACCAACTGCTCGCAAGGTAGCTGGTGGCAGCGGTGGGATGAGCTGTTATAGTATTCTATATTCAATACAACGCTTAATGTCGCTAAGAGTGCAACCAAAACACTGATGAAATAATGTGTACTGACCTAGTTGGCCGTAGTTCCAAGAGTCTGAAGGAAATGAAAAATCAATACGAATATAATTAGTTAAAGCATAACGACACTAATTTGCAGGCTGAAACACTATCGCCTTTCAATTTTGTTTTCTGGGAAGACTCGCATTGTTTAGTTTCTACATGTTTCCAACCCAAGAGTACAATATTGGAAAAATGTTGTTCAGATGTTATTGCATTATCGCGGAGGTCACGGGTTCGGATCCCGTTGAAGCCCTGAATTTTTTCAGGTTTCGTAATTGGAAATTCACTGCGATGACCATTTTCTCACTTTCAACTACATCCGCAGACAGTTCGTATATGAATTATTTCATAAACTTCACATCAAAAAGATCTTGGAAAACGCTACCTGTGACTAACACTTTTAATGTTTAAGAAATAAATAAAAACAACCAATGTAGAAAAATCTTTATAAATTCAAGCATAGTTAGTAACTATGATTCACGAGCTCACCCAATGGCAGGTCGATTTCCTTGTTTCGTCCACCGATCCAGCGGCCACCATTGAAGACATAACGCTCTCCCCGAGCCAACGAATATAAAACAACTTCGTCTAACAACCATCGAGAGTTCGAGCCGGAGTTATCATGGCCGACACGCAGCATTTTTAACTGCAAGAGAAGAAAGGGAAGATATAACAATGAACGATGACTGAGCCGAAAGTCCACCTTGAAAGATAGACAACGTCACTTACATGATAAACAACGTCACTTATATGATAGACGTCACTTACATGACCGGTATTGTTATTGACGGACAACGCCAGTAAGATTATAGACAACGTCACTTATCTAATGGACAACGTCAGTTATCTGATAGACAACGTCAGTTATCTGATAGACCACGTCACTTATCTGACAGACAACGTCACCTATCTAATAGACAACGTCACTTGTGATAGACAACGTCAGTTATCTGCTAGACGACGTCATTTATGATAGGCCACGTCAGTTATCTGATAGACGTCACTTACACGTCAAATTTCACTCAAAGTTGGCGAGTAATTTACTAATCATTGTACCCCAAATTCCAAAGCATTTACTTACTCGTCCAACGTCCCTAGCTTTAACTCTGAATCTGTCCAATTGCCCTCGGTTGAAGTATCCTTTGTTCTTGAGGTCGATTTCTTGACTCTCGCCGTCCTCTCCAATCATTTGGAAATACACGTTGGCGTCTGTACCAGCGTCCTCATCCGCGGCCGTCTTGAATTCTACGTCATATTCCGAATCTGAAAATAAAAATTGAAAAACTGTCAGCGAGACACGTGTTATGTAAAACCCAACTACTCCGCCCTAAATAGGCTTGGTAGGGGGCAGATGGGTGGTCTCCATAACAACTGACATTAAAAGTTGAGGCCATTTAACAGCTAACAGTTAAAATGTTGCTACTTTAAAAGCGTGTTGTGAATCACAGATCATCCAGCGTCTATAATTTCACATTTCATTTTTTATTGCTTTATTCAGCAATTAGGATGCATTGTAACATTAACGTTAGACTTGCCTACAAGTCGAGCTCTCATAGCGAAAGCGAACGTGAGGGGCGAGAGCTCGACTTGATTTCCCCTGCTTGAAAACGAATCAAATGACGTCATTTTGGCGCAAACTTTCTCCAGACTCCAGGGTGCCAAACTGGCAAGGACCTAGTTTGATTGACGTGTGCTTGACAACGCTGTTCTCTGATTGGATAACCCAACAGGAGGAAAATTCCTCCTGTAAATTTGGCGCGCTGCAAGTGATAAAAGTCGTTCGTACCGCTGCTACCAAACCGGAAATGAGAAGCGAACGACTTTGAGAAAGTCTACATTAACTTTAATTTCCAACTAATTTTAAAATTTTGCGCTTTACAACACTTAACAGTGAAGATATTGGGCCCATATTAACATTAAACCCCATGTAGACCCTCTTACGCATTTGAGCCGGGGAGCAGAGCCTACCAACAACTCCTATCTGTCCGATATTAAAAGTTTATTCTTCGGCGTTTCTTTAGTGAGCAAGTCTCTTTTTATTGGCACTAAATCATAACACATTTAGACCCCGTCAACTCCCTCGCCCCACAGAAGACGTGTAGTTCTCTTGTGCAGGGAAGAAACGCCACACGAGAAATATGACCGCGCGACCATTTCTATCAGGCGCATTTTTTGCTAATCAATCAACAAACAAGGAGGAAAAATTGAAAAACAGGACTTCATCTTACCACCAGGTGCAGCTCCGGACTCTAAATTAGAGCAGAGAAAATCGCGATTAAAATCCATGAATTAACAGTAAGTTTTACGAAGCGAATGCGCAATAAAACAACCGTTCAGTCGTAAAATAACTGAAAACAAAAGATGAAAGTTTGAATTAGCAGACAAGAGTCGATTCAGATACAGACGTTTCAAAATAACAATGCTGTCAGCCAAATGCAACAAAAGCATGTCAAGCCGACATCTGTTAGCGTCAGCCCCTCCATTTACATCGCTACTTAAAACTTCAGAATGAAACATTAAAGGGCCCCAGTCAGCCTCCGCCATTTTCGATGCCATGGAAATTGTATGGCGAAGCGTAATCTTATTGCATTGCTGTAAGTTATGTTACTGGACGTGTTTAAATTACCTTGAGCAAGTTTCTCAGTGAATTCTTTCGTTTCGAGACGCTCCGCGCAAAAAATATAATAACTGAAAATCTCACATGTAAACAATAACAAAGGTGTGGCTGACTAGGGCCCATGAGCACTATCACAAACAACGGTTGGGAGAATTTCACACCCGTTTTAAAACCACACACGCGTCTGCAACAGACTGAAGTTATAAACTAAATTTCATGTTCTTTCGGTAAATCTTTTATTTTGTTAGCAAACGACAAAGCAATAGAACAGCAAGAAGTACCTTGAAGAGACTCTATGCCAATGGGTGTGACAGGTCCTTCAATGTCATCCACTACAATAGAAAAAACACTGGTTAGAAGGTTTTCACGCCACTTAATTGCAAAACAAGATTTTTTTTGAGAAAGCGCGCTACAAGCTGTATTTCACAAAACTAGCCTGGGCTTTTGGCAAGATCATCATCCCAACAAATATTGAACAAACAAATTTTGATAATCGCAATAATAATCTAGTGGTTTTCCTTTCTTTCAAAAAAGTATTTTGGAAACACTTTCTTTGTTTTTTTTTGTCTTAGTAGAATTCTAAAGTGTTCTACTGCAGCATATTAGGAAAGATAATTCAGTTGATAACTAGCCTGCGAGCAGGCTCCGGCTAGACGGGGGTGGGTCGGGGGAGGTTGGGCATCGGAGCCTCCGAAGCCCAACCGCCCCCGACCCACCCCCAGAGTCTGTTCACAGGCTAGTTGATCACAAGTCTAGAGGGTATGTTACGGTTTGTATCGTCAAATCTTCCGATAATTTCCGAATGACCGTGGTTTTCCAAAGCCTCCGAAAGATTACCGAAGATTACGGAAATTTGTCTTGAGCTAAGTCTTTCGAAGATTTCAGAAGATTATCCGAACACTTCCCACTTGGAAATATAAAAGGTAAGAAACGCGTAACTCGACAAAATATGGCATGCACTATAACCAAGAACACCGGAAGTTTATTTTTTTTACATATCTAGATTTTAGAAATTTATTGGCAGTTGACGGACCTTCTGGGGTCCCGGGTTGTTCCGATGTTTCCGCTTTTAGCATATGCCACAAAATATCACCGCTTACCTGGGAATAGTACTGCCTCCTTCCGCTGACCAGGACGATCGCCGCCGAGCCAGCCACCACATCTAAATTTATAACGTTCATCTCGCACAGGGATGTCGACATCCACTTCATCCAGGTACCAAGCAGGATCATCGCCAGTGTTGTCATGACCAATAACAAGTCGCTCCAGCTACAAAACAGATGTTCGAGATACCATTTGGCCAATTTCGAAACTCATCTCGTGTATTACAAATTCAACACAAGGTGGGAAGGTAAAATCAGAACATAAAGGTGCCTAAACCCGAGGGGACATGACGCAGGGACAAAATCATGTGTTGTTCACACGTAGGGGACATGTAGCTGGGAAGTGCAGCGGGGACATGTAGCAGCGATGTAATTACAAGGCGTACCTTAAATAATCCAGGGAATAGGCAAATGTGAATAAATTAAAATTTCAATTTGGCCCCATGGTGTAAGGAAATAACCAAAACTGGCCATTTTTTTCCTGGTGTTTTCCAAAACTATATCTTTCCTTTTCACGGTTTGCCTTAATGCATTAAATCAAACAGGAAATTCATCTACGATCAGGGACTTAATCTTTTCCCCTCGTCACAATTCATCCCCTTCTCACCACGTGACAGCGCCGACAAAGCGTGTTTCAACAGTGTTTGGGTAAGATACGTATAGGGAGGGTTGGCTATCGACGGAATTTTTTTTGCTAAGTAACGGAAGGACTGTCTTCAGTCAGTAAGCGTTTCTACACTTTTGCACGTCTAGCTAAACATCGTACGTACAAACAAAACAAAACCAAAAACACTCCACAATTCCCTACCTTTCCAACGTCTGCTGTTTGTACAACAAACTTATCAGCTCTTTCACGTTCAAATCGTTTGAAAGTTTGACTTTCGTCCTGCAGAGCGATTCTCGGCGTTTCTCCTTTGTCGCCATACAATGCAAAGTAAACGTTCGCGTCTGTTCCTGCATTCGGTTTATCACCGGTTTTAATTGTCATGTGGTACGAGATGTCTGAGAAAAGATGAAAAAAAAAAAAACCCTCAGCAATTGGTAAACGACGTGGAATTGAAGGTCTGACGCAAACAAAAATGCAAAAAAGCAGCAACAGAACTCGAAGCGAAAACATATAACAAGTGAAGAGAACATATAACCAGTCTGTGAAAAGCGCGGGAAACCAAGAAGCCTGAAGAAATTGTGGGTAGTGAACCTGAAAGCGCGGGATGTTTAACAATTATTCCGCCACGAGCGCGCGTTGGATATGAGATGGTAGATAGCCAAAGAGGCCCGTAATGACGAGTTGGCTATAACCATCTCATATCCAAACAAGCGCGAGTGGAATAATTGTTTTATTAAAAACGCCCAAAAAATATTGTACAAACATTGCGAAAAATGCATTCTTTTACGCGTACACGTACGATAGTTGTAGGTCAATGGTATATGAGCTCATATACCATTGCCTCTAAACCAATCAAAACTCAGGAAATGCAGTATACTATAGCTAGTCCTTAATAAATTATTTCAAACATGCAGCCTCTGCAAAGTGCGCGAAAACACGAGCCTGTAGAAACCGTGGGATAACGTACCACTAGAAAGCCAAACAAGTTGTAGGAAGAAAGCGCGGGTGAACTTGTAGCTATTCGAAGCGCAGATAAAACACAGGTGAAAGCGCGGTAAAACGCACTGATACTGCAGAAAAAACCCAGGCATGGACAGACAAGGAGGTACCGAGGTATTTTTTATCAGTGAGGCAAACCACGAGAGGTTGATAACTGCGGTATTTACCTTCCATGTCCTCTGGCACGGGTTTTCCTGGGATGAGCTCCCTAATAATTCTGCTGTTATTGTCATCTTTTCCCAGCCAGCATCGACACGGGAACACAACAGTGTCTCCTTGCTTGTTGGTGACTGATACCTCCTCCACAAACATGGTCTTACCACGTCCGTAACCGTCATCTCCAATACGAAGCTTCGTGATCTGCAAATAACGTAACTGTTTATTCACAATTCAAATTCAAATGAAATGAAAGGAACAATAAATAAATAAGTAAATAGAATTATGAACTGATAAACTGCCTTGATGTTTATTAAATTCTCCGAACTAGTGTTGCAGTAAAGCATGGACACTAATAAGCACTAATAAGGAGAATATTAATCTTGATATCAAGGCTAAACAAGCTAAACTAGGCAGAGGACGAACTAAATTTTGTTTCGTTTAATCCTTTACTTCACAACTTCAATAATTATATCCCTATTTCCCTTTTGGGTAAAATCTTTGTACGTAAAAAAAGATGAAGTCTGCGTATGATACTAGCGGCCCATCAGGCCAGAACTTATCCCGGTTTACTCAACATGAAGCGACTAGAAGTATTTCTACATCCCCGGATATTTGTCCATCGTAGGGATAACCCCGCAGTAAAGTACCCTTCCCAAGAACACAACGCAATGCTCCGACCAGGTCCTTTTTTCTTGGTCCGTCGAGCGTGTAGCGATGTTAGAGCGCGAGCGGAAAATCAAGAGCGACAAGACGCACGAAAATAGTGTATAGGCCCGGGCTCGAACCAGGACCGCTCGATCCGGAGACCAGCGCATGAGCCATTAGGCTACTACGCCTCGCACAATATCTCTGCTAAGTTCAAAGATAACTTCCAAAATAGAACTACGCTAGAGGTTTTCCATACCTCTGTTATGGTTCCCCGGGGTATGGGAACCCTAGGGGTAAAGGAGGAAGAAAGTCTAAGGGGGTGAAAAGAGAGGTCTGGAAGCAACATTTCCAAGGTGGCGAGAACCGACATAAATAGATGCGTACCTCGCCAACATCCGGGCTCTTAACAGACACTTTGTACGTGTTTCCTTTAGTGAACATGTGTGACCTTGAGTAACCTTCTCGCAGTCTGATCTTGTTGGTTTCACCATTGTCACCAATGATCTGGTAGAACGGGTTTACCTCAGGGTCCAGGACTTCTCCAACTTTGACACTCACTACGACAAAGTAAATAGTGTTAACGAGACAAATCGAGCACGATTTGAAGAAAACATTGACCAAGTGCAGGTAACTTGGGGGGGGGGGGAGGGGGGTGTTGCGCAGCGTGAACGATGGCGAGCATTCTCGTCCCCAGAGGCCGCGATCCTTTTGGTCAGCACCAAGAATCGCGACCTCTGGGAGGTTCCAACACCGGAAGTCCGCGATTCACGGACTTCCCGTCACTCTGCGCATGCACAAAATCAAATCTGACAAATCTGATTGGCTGAAAGCTACAAAACGAGTTCTCTACGCATGCTCACAATTTGGTTGCGACCAGAGCTCAGGATTCCTTGGTGCTGACCAAACGAATCGCGCCTTCTGGGGACGAGAATGGACGGCGAGTTAAAAAATCGATGCAAGTGGGGGAAGTGCCTCTAAACCTCCATCATTTTTTACAAGCGCCTTAGATAAGACGAGGTCAGGATGGATAAAAATGCAGTTTAAAAGTATTAATCTATACGAAAATTGTTCACCCCAGCCTTGATTTAAAACTATTGCTTGCCGGCAACGAAGAGCAATGCGGTGTTAATCGAAGGCCTGAAAATATATACGAATCACAACTGAAGCCACAATTTCGAAAGTACAATCGGATTTAAAAAACCCGGGGAAAAAAAGCTGTTGGTTTTGCGCACTATTCAAAAAACGTTTTATTGAACATTGACGTCGACTTATCTTTCTCTCCAAGATAAAGAATTAACTACTACACATAGAAAAACAACTCGAAAAAAACAAAATAAAATAAAGGTCAAATACACTTAATGGTCAAAACATTTGAGACATTAATACCTGTATACATTCCATCTTGCCCTGGTAAAGAACCTTCTTCTGAAAAGCAAAAAGCAATTTTTATAATAAACAAACCGAGTTCCACTTGCATATTTTCCCGTACAGAATTGCAAAACATTATCAGATGACGGTGTTTTATCAGTTAGTGTACATGTATAGTTGTTTTAATGTAAAACCCAGGGCTGCAAATAAGTTGTTTTTCTTTTAAAGGCCACTGACACCACTCTGATCGAACATATCTGACGTCATATCACGACATTGCCCGGTATGCCATCCTGCTAATCTAACGCGTTGCCAATGCCAAACATTGTCGTTTGCATTGGAGGGCAAGAAAAAGGCGGAGACTCTGTTCAACCACCTATGGGATTTTATCGGGCTTTTGGCAAATTTTAGTCGGCTTTTGCCCGATGTACGACTGCTTCATGCAGCCTTGTGAAATTGTTTTATTTGCTTTTGAGTAATTATTTTGCATTACTTGCTTCCCGCTCTAAAAAAGCAATACCCCCGATTCCCTCTATGAGACTTATGCCCGACACGCCCACGACATCTTGGTCACATGGTCGCGCGAAGTTGAATACAATATACCACGATTCCTTGCACACGCGTCTCATAGAGGAATCGGCCATTGGAACGTCAGGTTCTTTCTCGAAGCAATCCACAATTTCATCCCATTAAATTTTATTCCATGGGTTACACATGCTCAATAAAGTTTGCCGGTTACCTGGGGTAAACTCGACTGCAGTGTCCGAACTTCCAAGCCAGCGGTTACAATAGAAAACGTAGTGCTCGTCCTTCTCGTCCACATCAATTGTTATTTTATCGACCAGCCAACCGGACTTCACACCCTCATTATCCCGACTGATGCGAACTGAGCTAAGCTGGACATGAGAGAAGAAAAGGAAGAAATGTTTCAAATATTTGTTGGATTTACACTTGAACTTGTAAGTATAATCTAAGTGCACTTGGAGCCTACCTCGAGTGTGAAGGAGGAAAATGTACTTACTTGAACTTTACATACTTAAGGCTGGTTTTCACTAGCACATAAGCAAAGGCATAACGACAAAAAGCACGAACATAAGAACAAACACACTTGTTTTTCTTATGTTGTCCTCGCTAGTGTAGTGTATACGATGCTAATGCAAGCGCGTAGAAGCGAGAGAATGAATGTGATGTAATACACACGGGAATTACGTAATTTGCATGTACTATAGATAGCGTGTGTTGTAATTTATTCGGGGGTTAGCGTTCTGAGTTGGGAGTGTAACGGTCGTGAATAAAGTGTGTTTTAACCTAACCGCGGTACTACATTGGCGACGAGGATACTTCGAGGATATTTCAAGGGATATTTCGAGGATTTCGCCGAGGGTTTCAAGAGTTTCGTTGAAAATTTCGCTGTGGATTTCGTCGAGGATTTCGTCAAGGATTTATTTCAGCGATGCCGGGAGGCGGTGGATCGGGCGAAACTAACGCGACAAGCGGTACTACGAGCGGTGCTGTTGGCGGTTCTGGGATGACTTCTGTTACTTTAGATGTCAGTGGATTGGAACCATTTAATCCAAAAGGAGAGGCGCACAATTTAAGTCAGCGATGGAAGAAGTGGAAGCGAGCGTTCAGTTTGTATGTGACCGGGAAAGGTGTATCGAACGACGCTCAGAAACGTGCTTTGCTGTTGCATGTCGCTGGTATGGATGTGCAAGAAATTTATTTCACACTAGCTGGTGAGGGTGGAGATGCAAGTTTTGAAGCAACGTTGAAGGTGTTGGACGACCATTTCGTGCCAAAGGCGAACATTCCCTTTGAGAGACATTTGTTTCGACAAATTTCGCAAGGGATCGGAGAGACAGTTGATCAGTTCGTTTGTAGATTGCGTCAGCGAGCAGCGACTTGTGATTTTGGCGCCGGCGAGGATGACTACATTCGCGATCAGCTCATAGACAAGTGTTATTCGAGCCATTTACGCCGGAAATTTCTGGAAAAGGAAGGAACTGTTACGTTAGATGAATTGTTGCGTGTTGCAAGATCCCAAGAAGCGGTTGATCGACAACTGAAGCAATACGGTACCGACCAAGCAGATAACCAGGTCAATGCAGTGGGTGGCAGGCTGTATGGAAACGAAAGTCCCAGGAAAGCAAAGACGTGCTTTAGCTGCGGACAAGAAGGACACTTCAGTCAAGACAAAAAGTGCCCGGCGCGTGGTCAAACTTGCAGGAAGTGCGGCGGAACAGGCCATTTCAAAGTTAAATGCCCTCGACTCCGTCAGCTAAGCAGGACCCACTCGGGATCTAGAGGGCCTGAGGGTAGCAGAGGCGGACGCGGCAGAGGAGGCAGGAGTGCTGGTGGACTGGGTCGAGGTGGACGCGGACGCGGAGGGCGAGAGACGAACCTCGTGACTGGAAGACCTAGCCCTGGAGAAGAAGACAAAGGAGACTTCGCTACACCAGGTCGTTCGCAAAGACCCGATTATGCCTTTTCAGTGGAACAGGTGAATGATCGCAAGGAACAAAGGAGCGCTTTGGTAACGCTGGTCATTGGTGGTGTAGACGTACCCGATGTTCTCGTTGATTCGGGAGCCTCATGTAATGTTATGGGCCAGCAGACCTGGGAGTTGTTAAAGCAAAAGGGGATTAACTGTGAATCTCGCAAATCTGCAAAGGAACTTTTTGCTTATGGTGGTACAGAACCTTTACCGACCCTAGGAATGTTCACGGCAGATGTCACGCTGGCTGGGTTTGAAAACGGAAGTAATGCTGATTTTGTAGTGGTTGAAGGCGATGGTCGCACGTTGTTGGGCCGAGAGACTGCCGAGGCGCTAAACCTGTTGCGTATTGGTCCTTTTCGGACAAACAGTGTTGACGGTGGGCGATCGGACGGGGATGTCAGAGAGAAGTACAAGCACTTGTTTAGTGGTGTTGGTGTTTTGAAGGGCTACGAGCTTAAGCTACACATTGATGAGTCGGTGAAGCCTGTAGCGCAGCATGTACGCAGGATACCGTTCGGGTTACGCGAGAAAGTGGATGCAAAGCTGGATGAACTTTCGGAGCTTGACATTATAGAGGAAGTGCCGGAGGGGCCGTCAGGATGGATTTCGCCGTTGGTGGTGGTTCCCAAAGGCGATGGCGACGTAAGAGTCTGTGTTGATATGCGTCGTGCAAATGAAGCAATCGTCCGAGAGCGTCACCCAATTCCAACTGTTGAGGAGCTGTTACACGACTTGAATGGCAGTACGGTGTTCAGCAAGATAGATCTCAAGTGGGGTTTTCACCAGATTTTACTCAGTGAGGAAAGTCGCCACATCACTACCTTTGTCACGCATCGAGGGCTTTATCGTTACAAGCGGTTGATGTTTGGCGTAACGTCGGCGCCGGAGAAATATCAGCAGATCATTAGAGATGTGTTAAGGGGTTGTGCTGGGGTTGCGAACATTGCGGACGATCTCATTGTTCATGGGTGTGACGTGGAGGAACATGACAAGCGTCTTTTTGCGGTGTTAGATAGGCTGAGTGAAGTGGGGTTGACGGTGAACGGAGACAAGTGCGAGTTTAGATTGTCAAGGCTTACGTTCTTTGGTCACGAGCTGACTAGTGACGGCATAAACCCATCCGAAGAGAAGATTGCTGCTATAAGAGATGCTAGATCTCCCAAAGACGCAGGTGAAGTGCGATCGTTTATGGGTCTTGTCCAATATTCCACTAAGTTCATGCCTGACGTGGCGTCCGTGGCCAAGCCTATTCAAGAGTTAACCAGGAAGGGCATCGTGTTTCACTGGGGTAAAGAGCAGCAAACAGCCTTTGAGGAACTGAAGCGTCTAATCACCCAGGCAGAGACACTGGCTTATTTTAAGGTTGGCTGCAGAACGCGAATCATTGCCGATGCGTCTCCAGTTGGATTAGGAGCGGTTCTCACCCAGCAGCAGGGGGGAATGTGGAGAGTTGTCTCCTACGCGTCGAGGAGCCTAACTGACGTGGAACGACGCTACAGCCAAACAGAGAAAGAGGCACTTGCCTTGGTTTGGGCGTGTGAACGGTTCAACATGTACGTTTCCGGACAGAGCTTCGAGTTGGAAACAGATCACAAGCCTTTAGAGCGAGTCTACTCGCGCACTTCAAAGCCCTGCGCCCGAATAGAGAGATGGGTCTTAAGACTACAAGGGTACGATTTTAAAGTGGTATACCGCCCAGGGAAGACAAATATAGCCGACGCGTTGTCCCGTTTGAACTCCTTGGATCAAGTGGACCATGGAGAAGACTACGACTTTGTCAGAGCCATTGCTATAAGCTGTATACCCGTTGCTCTATCACCTACAGAAATTGAAGAAGCTTCCTATTTTGACGAAGAATTGACGATAGTAAAGAGTTGCGTGAGGTCAGGGGACTGGGACCGGTGTACACTTCCCTCGTATGCACAAGTCAAGGACGAATTATGCGTCTATGGTGAGCTATTGCTTCGCGGCACAAGGATTGTGGTTCCCAAGCTCCTGCGCAACAGGGTGGTGCGGCTGGCACACGAAGGGCACCAGGGTATAGTGAAGACGAAGTATCGGCTCCGTAGTAAAGTTTGGTGGCCGGGAATGGACAAGGAAGTTGTGAAATTTTGTAAAGTTTGTCATGGCTGCCAGGTCACTTCTGGATTTAACCCTCCTGAGCCGATGTCCCGCGTTTTTCCTCCAAGTGCTCCTTGGCAGGATTGTGGAGCAGACCTGCTGGGACCCCTACCCACAGGAGAGAGTGTTTTGGTGGTGATCGATTACTACAGTCGTTTCTTAGAAGTTGCTATTCTGAAGTCTACAACAAGTGCCAAGGTCATCGAAGCACTTGCACCCATGTTTGCCAGATTCGGTTTTCCGTTCTCTTTAAGGACAGATAATGGGCCCCAGTTCGTATCCGAAGAATTTGAAGCATATTTACGCACAAATGGTGTTGAGCACAGGAAAACGACGCCGTTGTGGCCTCAAGCTAATGGAGAGGTGGAACGCCAAAATCGCTCGTTACTTAAATGTCTACAGATTGCACATTTAGAAGGAAAGAACTGGAGAACTGAATTGCTTGTATGGTTGATGGCGTACAGATCCACTCCGCAAACGACGACGGGGACTACCCCATGTTACATGATGTTTGGCCACGAGGTTAGGTCCAAATTGCCAGAGTTAAGGGGAGAGACGGTCGGGGTGCCAGGCGAAGAAGTGCGAGAGCGGGATTGGTCAAGTAAATTAAAGGGCAAAGCTTATGCAGATCTCAAGAGAGGTGCCACGCCCAAGAGCATACGTGTTGGTGACACGGTACTTTTGAAAGCCGAAAAAACGAACAAGCTGTCTACCAACTTCAACCCTGCTCCTTTTAAGGTGGTTCAGAGGACAGGAACAGAGGTAACGCTTAGGAACGGAGCTGGCGTGCAACTGAAAAGGAACACTGCGTTCGTAAAGAGGTACAACGAGCACAACGGTGTATCTAATGGCAACGAAGACCAAGTGGTACAAGCAAGTTCTACAGTACAGACAGATGAGCCAGGGCCAAGCAGAGTTCCGGAGACGACAGAGGTATCAGGGCCAAGCGGAATTCCAGGGACTACAGGAGTATCTGAAGATTCCCAAGTACAAGCTGGGCACTCTACCGAAAAGGAAGATAGCGCAGCGGAAAGGCCTGTGCGGAGGTCGACCCGAACTATAAGACAGCCTGCGCGCTATAAAGACTTTGTCCTGGATGTTTAGGGTTTTTGCAGCCTTTAAAAAAAAACTGCCTTCCTGCTAAATTTGATCAAAGAAGGGAATGTAGTGTATACGATGCTAATACAAGCGCGTAGAAGCGAGAGAATGAATGTGATGTAATACACACGGGAATTACGTAATTTGCATGTACTATAGATAGCGTGTGTTGTAATTTATTCGGGGGTTAGCGTTCTGAGTTGGGAGTGTAACGGTCGTGAATAAAGTGTGTTTTAACCTAACCGCGGTACTACATCTAGGACTCCTCTCTCTCTATCCTTCTTTCAACAAACAAAAGTCCAGTTTCGAGTTAACCAAAACGACTAAAGACATGCCTGTGCAGTGCCTGTCTCGACCTGAAGTAAAATATTCGCAAATCCCAATGAGAACATTTTGCATTGTTTAATCTCATGATGATGATGACGGTAAAACTGGAATATTTCACAATGACAGTCCCAGCTACAGAAAAGCGCACAAAGATATTGAATCTATGACAAAAGAACAATTTTATTCGCACCTTTCCAATGTCTTGAGTCCGGATGAGAAATTTATCCATTCGTCCTCTTTCAAACCGTCTTTTATCTCCTTCCTCGCGGAGAGAAAAGTTCTGCGTCTTTCCTTTCTCGCCGAACATCTGAAGATACACGTTGGCGTCTGTGCCGGCATCGCTTTCATCTCCAGTTTTAATCATAATGCGATAATCAACATCTGTGGATTAACAAATCACAAATCAAGTCCAAAAAAAAGAAAAAAAAATCTTTATTTTAACCAAGTGCGAGGGCCATACAAGAAAAATATTTGACTTAATCGTCTTGTTGTGACTTTCGAGCGTACAGATATGTATACAATTCAGTTCTTTGTTAATGATGTATGTAATTTGTACTGTTATTTGTAGGCAATGTAAGTATTGTGAGCTTCAAAAAAAGAAAAAAAAAATGTTTTGGCCTGGCAGATCATGGCAGTTACCGGACGGAAAGGGCGCATCGAGATCCGTACTAGAAAAACGTAGGACCGAACAAGTTTGATTAACAAGAAATTTGTTGAACGACTGTTATGACTGAAAAAAAAATCCTTATTTTGAAATTTTACACGGTTCAATACTTTTATTGGATGGGCAGTAAGAAATTCTGATTGGCTGATTTTAGTTATCTGAGTTGCAAAAAATACATAGGCCGTGCAATATATTACTTTTTGCACGTTTTAAATGAGGCGGTATTATCTCAGGACGACCCAAAAACACCTGGCGGCGTGGCTTGATGAAGGATCTAAGCAGGATGAACTTGTCTGGGAATGAGACAGAGAGAAGGGCAGTGGACAGACAAGGACGGCAAGCTGAAGTACACGCCCTATTTTCCTTTTTGAACTGGTTCACGTTTGCTACCTTGCATCCTCGTTTCAAAGCGTAAGAAAAAGTCACATTTTTATTTATTTTCAGGTTGTTTGTATTGAGAAGTGTAAGAAATGACCTTTTGAGTGCATTGCTCACATTACCAACATCACACACTTATGTTTATTACCTTGGTATAAATCTTTTGTTTCAGCTGAAAAGAAAGAAAAGAAAAAGAATCAAACTACCGAACAGAGCGTCACAAACAAATGACGCCTATTATTAACCAAAAGAAAAAGCGTTGTGTGAAGCTATAAGTCTTGTCTCCTTCGAAGCTGTTATTGGGGTCGTCACGCAACGATCACGTTAGTGGGGAGGAGCATTGCGTGACGACCATAATAACGGCTGTGAAGGAGACTACTGTACGTCTTGTGCGTCATAACTTCGGGACCTTGAAGAGCTATTTATCCTGTCATTTTCTTCCTGATTTATTCATATTCTTCCACTCTAGTTTCCTTTTACCCTGGGTACCAGGGACTTTTCACGGGCGCTTTACGGTTTCGTCAACGGCTCGCGTCACGCAATCTTTGGTGAGGAAGACTGCGTGACGAGCCATCAGTCTCCGTTGGAGGCCAAGTCTTCGGCCACCGAAACGAAGTATGCCGGGCGCGAGAAAGATCCTCTGGTAGCCAGGGTAATCTCCTTAGGTTTTAGCCCGCCTCATAACAAAAGTATTCTTCTTTATTGAAAAGCACCAAGCAGTTGTTTTTCGCATGGCGTAAGTGATACCCAGCTGCCAAGTAACTCCCCATAAAGTAAGAATCATACAAAATGTAAATTAAATGAAGTCACATTTGGCAATTTCAAGCTAAAGGAAGACTTGGAACAATGGTTCACCAAGGGAGAAAACGGCCCCAGAAGTAAAAATAAACTGAGAGGAAACGAGGATGGTTACGAGTCTAGCACACTGAGAAGAGAACTTTGTAATTGACAAACTTGAGAAATCAGGGCTAAAGTTTACAAGTTGTGTCATTCATTCGCCAGACATACCAGGAAGTAGATCAACATCTCGCTGACTACCAACAAGCCAGCGGTGGCACGGGAAGATGTACTGCTCGCCTTTATCAGGTACGTCGATCGTCACTTCCTCTAGGTACCAGTCTGGATCACGACCAGAGTTGTCATGGCTGACATGCAGCTTCTCGATCTAAAACCAAACCGGAAATTTTAAACAATAATGTTGTGTGAAAGGGAGATCCTTTGCCGGGATTCTGAGTTGTCGAAAGGAGATTTACTTCACTAAAATAACTACTATACACACCTTTCCTACATCTCGTGTGTCCACTTTAAATTTATCACTGTTTCCTCTCTCAAACAGGCGTAGACTTCTGTCCTCGCTCAACTGAATGGGCTCGGTTTTGCCTTTGTCTCCAAATAGTTCAAACTGAACTTTAGCCGTTGTACCGGCATTGAGCCTGTGACCAGTCTTAAACGTTACTTGATACGTGGTATCTGCACAGAAAAAGTAAAATGTCTCATTGTTGCACAACCTTCCGTGGAAACAGAGAACTGCGAGCAACGACACAAGAATCAATGGTGACTCAGTTAAGGCGGCTTTCCCGCGCTAGTCACCCGTTTCAAGTTTTACCGCGTTTTTCTGCTGCGGTTGCCAGTGATTACACGTTTTCCGCGTTTTCCGTCAGTTGCACATATATGCAAGCGCTTTCCCGTGTCTATGCATTCCTGCGCTTTCCACTGGTTGCATTTGCAAGTTTTTTCCTTCATGTTCTGATCAGCTCATTACACTATTTCCAGCAGTATAAATCATATTGGGTTCATTAATTGTATGTATTGCCCAGAAATTGTCATCATGTTTTTTTTTTTCGTTCCGATCAAAAGGTAAAGTCTCCTTACGAACCTAGTGGCCCATCAGGCCACTGGATGAGATGCTAATCCATCGGAGGGTCAACCTCCGGCATTTAATTCAGCGGGCGATGAGAGGCACTGTGAGAGTAAAGTGTGTTGCCCAAGAACACATCACAGTGCGCCAGCCGTGCCTCGGACCCGGACCATTCGATCCAGACTCCAGCGCACTAACCATTGGGCCAAATCTCCTCCTATGGCCCGAGAGCTAACTGCTTTAAAGAAAGGTCATCTTTCAACGGTACACAGTAATGACCTACCAAGAGGCACCTCCTGCTCAGTCTCCTGGACTTGTTCCACGGTCACTTTGTCATCGTCCCCAGTCCAACAGTGACAAGGAAACACCACTCCATCCCCGCGTGACGCAGTGACCACCACTTCTTCAACGTAGAGTCCCTTACTAGGGGCACCAGCGACATCCTGTCCAACTTTGACGTCAATGATCTTAGTAAGGGAGGAAGGACAAGCGAAATTAATTATGCCAAAAATTCGAGGTGAAATAAAGGTTATTGTATTTGTATTGTATATAAGTGCGCTTTCCATTTGTTAGAACAGGCCGGTCGGAAAGAACTGGTCCTCATCGGTCTAAATGGAATGTCCAAAGGCCAGTTCGCGTAATTGCCCACGCGATCCTTGCGTGATATACACGCAAGACACGCAAGAGCTGATGTAAACAATATGGCGGACTTAGCGACGCAAATTTGCAACATTTCGCCGACATTTTTTCTCGACATTCTTTCGTTGGAGGAGGAGAATACCCTTGTTACGAATTTGTTTTTTTTTAATTGTTTATTTTTTTCGGCGCAAATTAGCGAGAATTGAGCAATATTTCGAAATCACCGTTCCACGCTACCACTGCGAAATACAATTTGCTTATGAAAACCTTCGTAAGGCACTTCAAAACAATGCATAAAATTTGGGTATAAATCTATTATACCCACCACAAGTCGGTGACGAACCTGCCGCCATTTTCCACGCGTAAAATTCCCGCGCAATATTTCCTCGTAGCGCGTCGGACCGGGAGAACTGAGCGGCCCTACTCCATAAGCAGGGCCAATCTGGCCAGAACCAGTTCTCACAGTTCTCAGAACTCGCGCATACCATTTACGGACAGACCAGTCCGACCGGCCAGTTCTAACAAATGAAAAGCGCCCTAAAAAACGTTAATTATACCGAGTCTCGTGGACAGCGTTACTTACCCGTCCGATATCAGCAACTCTGGCCACCACTTTGTAAATGCGACCTTTTTCAAATTTATCATTTGGACCATATCCCGGTTTGATTTGAATCTGTCCACTCTCTCCTTTTTCGCCGATGAGTCGGATCCAAACTGGAGCATACGGGTCTGCCACTTCACCCAGCGTGAGATGTACTGAAATAAAACCGAATAACCTTGCTATAGAGCGGTTTTCAGTCGAGTTTCATAAAACCAAAGCCAAGTTTATACTCTAGCTACTCGCAAAAGAAATGGACAATCCAGTGAGGCAATGAAAATGTATTTGAGGGAATAATGATTGGTTTTGGTTTAACTTCTGATTGTTTGAGAACTTATGCAGTGCTCTCTCGCGCGAATGGAACAGCGGATGTCGGAAGAGCGACGCCATGGACATGGATTTTGTTCATATTTGTTTGTAGTTCTACGCGACGAAAAGGTGCGCGCGCGCCCAGGCAATGGAAATGAACAAGATATTGACTACAACGAACAGGGGAATACAGCAATTGAAATCTCGAAAGAGGCCGAGGAATAAAAATGCAATATTTTCTCTCATTCAGCCAAAGCTATAATCCAGTTTAGACTTTCGTACAAGCAAGGGACGTTATTACTACAACTGGACAACACAGCTCGCTTTTCTCGACAGAGAAAGAAATGACACAACTACATGAGTATTAACTTACTTGTATAGAGTTCTGTTCTTGTCTTTTCATCCACTGCACAAAAAACACAATAACGAAGTTCTGAGTAAAGTATAAAATACCAACTTCCTTTCAAAAAATCTTGGACTACATCGGTAACACAACATGTAATAAATTAACCAGTATTTCCATGTTAATAAATTAACTGTCCGCGTAACATTCAAGGTAACATAAAATAAATTGTCTATATGGCCTACAGGGTTTTTTATGCTTTTGGTATCTTTATATTGCATAAGCAAGTATTCCAATTTTATTGTTTGGATTCCGCAACTTTTTTGCCACAAAAAAGAGCTTTAAAGTTCCCGCATCGACCACGCCCAATTCAGACGACCGGGAGTTGCTTCCACAAAAGAGTCCTGGTTCTAGAACGGGCCGTGACGTCAAGTCATGTCACTGTTAATTCAGAAATATAATTAATTGAAAGGGATTTCATCCGAATAATATGCCTGATAGCTGTGTTGTTGTGGTGTTCAAATTCTGCTGACTCAAAGAAAGAAATTGCCTGAAGTTACGTCATTCATCACCAATCTTCGATCACGCGGTCAACTTCATTGGGCGTGGCCAAGGAGGGAAATTTAAGAATAGTTTTCTACGCATTCTAGAGATACCAAATCCAAAACAATCGCTTTTGGCCGTATAGACACTTTAAAGAACACTGACTATACGCCAATGGTAACAATTGTTGGACAAGGCTGAGAAAAATAACCTGATTGGAGAGTGGGCCGTGGCGCGCATATATTTACATGCCGAAGCCAAATTCTTTGGAAAATAATATATTTGATCTCCGCCCAAGACACAGACAAATCATTACATTTTACGATAACAGAGTTCAACACTAGATTAATCATTCGATCACTGGGTTTAGTCTAGAAGAAACCTCAAATCGCTCTCCAATGACTCTGGAAATATGCACGAGCAGAATATTTGCAGCAAACTCACTGCCAGACGCTGATGTGCACGAGTAGACCATTATCTACAGGTCATGTGTTGGGCTCTGGCACAATAAAAAGGAACTGACGAGAAAGATGTATGGGATAATAATAAGGTTTACCTGGATCCAAGTTGACTTCCTCTCCAGCTATCCAATTATTGTACTCAAAAACGTAGTTTTCGTCCCTTGATGGTACCTCAATGGAGAGTTGCTTCAAGTACCATTCAGGATTGCGTCCAGTGTTATCGTGACCCACACGAAGTTTAGTCAACTAAAAACAAACCATTGCGATATTATTGAGGACAGATTAATTTACACTGAATTGAGAGCTGTAAAACCAAAACCAATGCAACCACTCTGGCCAATCAAAAAGGATAGAGATAATCCAGTCAGCCAATCAGAACTCAAAGTAAATACACGAATACGAAGCTGGTACGAGCGCGGGAAAATTCGTGCGAACAAGTCACGATTGGTTTTGATTTACTGCTGATTGGTCGAGAAAGTGGCGCCAGTTTTTAAACCAATCACTACGCATATTTATGGAAAAAAAAACGAAAGCTAATGCGATTTACTTTTACGACTTTTACTTTTGTATAGGTAATCATACGGTTTCGAGTTCAATTTGGAATTAATTTGCACAAGTGAGTTTTTCAACGTTTTGCATGAGAATGAAGATGCAGGTAAAACACATTTTCATGTGAACGGTTTCGCACTTAGACTCGTTTTGACACTGAGGTAAAAGAGAACTCGGAAATGGGCAATTGTTAACAGAACAAAAGGAAAAAACTCTCAGAATACAATTAAAATAAAAACACCAAATGCTTTCGCAATAAAACCATTCGACACTCAAGTGGAAACTGCTCTATATATTTTTCCTTCAGAAACTAAAATGGAAATGGCAATGGAATTTTGTATTTCATTTACTGAACTGCCTTCTTTGTCTATCTCCAACAATTGTTACCCCTAGCAGTATACAAGACACGCGTCACACATGAAACAAGTAAATGAACTGGCTTGCTACGAGTCTCAGTGGTGAGACCATGACGACCAGTGTGTGAAAGTCAGTCATGGCCTCGACCCCCTCGTAGACTCAGATATTTTTCTTTGTCCCTATTCTCGTGAAAAGAAACTCAAATTATATCTCTACACACAACGAGTTGACAACGTAGTCTTCTAGTTTTCTAATGTTTTCAGCCACCTTTTACTGTGTTCTGTCAACATAATAGGCCAGTCGCTGAACTCTCCCTTCCACGCGCTCATTATAGGGCCTTTTAATTGTGGAGGTAATTAACGTGGATTGCTTTTGAAACACACCACGATAACAAACTGGTCAAAAAGTGAGCAAAATTTTGCTCAGCATTCAAATAACAAACATACCTTTCCAACGTCAGTTGTTTCCACTGCAAACTTATCGATTCTCCCGCGTTTAAACTTTGGCGCTTCGCTGTTGTCGTCGCTTTTGAACTCGATCTTTTCAGTTTGTCCGTTTTCTCCAAACAACTGCACGAAAACTGTGGCGTCCGTCCCGGCAAAGGGGCAAGTTGCTGTCTCAAACGTCATGTTGTAAAGAGTACCTGTAAGACAGGAAAATATCAAATTACTCTATAGTCTGCATTGTAACAGTTTACTTCAGTTTGGATAACAAACTTGGATCGGTCAAAAAAGAGAGTAAAGTTCAGAAGCGAGAAAGGAGCTGACTCGCCCCAGTGATCTTTACCGATGAAACATTTTTTTTTAAAATTTCACCAAATTTGTCAGTTGTTATCCACCTCAACCTTCTCTTGATTAGCTGTCTCTCTTTCTTTTTAAAGAAAGGGCAAACTTCCTGGTCCGGTCCCGTGTGAACATAGCCTTCAGGAGTCTTCAGATCATTTCTTAAAGGGCCTGCGCCACTATAATGCGCATGTGCGCTGGGCCTCTATACTCGTTAGATTCAGCACCACACGCTACCGCAAACCACCGCAGAGTTTTTGCAGCTGTTTTGTAGTTTTCGTGTGCCTTCGAAAACCTCTTTGTATAGCCCTTTGCCCCGAGTTGAATTTGTATACTTCCTTTTGAGGACATCATACAAAAATCCACAATTCACCGTAAAATCCTGCACAAATGATACCGTTCAACACCGAACGTTATTATCATGGCTTTTACAACTGACTCACAACCAGGTTGATGAAAAAGGACGTTTCTCACTGAAACCAAAAAGTTTTTTTGTGGGATCAGAATTCAAATCGCTACACATGCGTAGCGAAACAGTCCTTTAACGCCGTGTACATACAAGTTTCTTCAAATTTTACACAGTAATATAGTTCATCAATATGCATGATCTGTATTGCATGCAAACACTTGTCCCTCCATACAATTCTCTTAACCAAGGCTGAAACAGCCGATAATCTTGTTGTAAAGATTTGAATGTCTAGTAGATTTATACTAAAACAATTGGATTGAATTCACTCTTGATTTTGATCTCATGATGGTTGATTTGGGGTTTGCCCTCATAGAAATCTCGAGCTCATAATCTCATAGGCCACTTCAGAAAATACCATAATATTCTTTTCTTTGTTTGTCCCCAAAATTTGGCATAAGCATTGTTTTTGTTTTTTCTTGGGACCATTGTAAGTCCCACGAGAAACTGGAAACAATGCTTATGCAAACATTTGGGGACAAACAAAGAGTATTATGGTTTTTTCCGAAGTGGCCTATTGTTAACCAGATCAGTGGAACAAGTTTCCTTACTGCCGAGCTGTGGTTGAATCGTTTCACCAGGCACCAACACTCTGGCTGTCTTGCCGTCTCCTTCATCTTCTGCGAGCCAGCAGCGGCAAGGGAAGATCACTGGTTCCTCATCTGCACACTGCACTTCTATTTCTTCCACAAAAATTCCACTTCCGCGTCCGTGGCTGTCGTTACCCAGATACACTTTGTTGATCTGTGCACACAATAAAACAACTGTCACCAAGAGTCAGATGAATAGTTCCTAAAGAAACTGTCGAGTTGCGTGGTCAGCAGGCAAACGAAACACTTAACCCAGGTACCCATTAGCGGGCAGTTGTTGAAGGGGAATTTCCGTAAACGCTTTTCCCGCTGCCCCCCCCCCCCCACAAAGGTGAAATAGGTAAAATAGATCACGCAGATCACCATCCAAAAGACCTTCCACGTCAAAATCATTCCTGCACGCAACTTGGACTCAAAAAAAATTATACACTGAAATATCACAACCACCCCCGCCCCCCATCTCCCGCAACTTCTATTCGGGTCCGCCCCAAGCGATCTCCCGCGAGGTACCAAATTTTAAAAACGCCCCAGATTTTAAAGCTACAACATTTGAGAGCGCCATGTGGAAAGCTAACTTGGTAAAAAATGCGAATTGCAAAGGATCAAAAGATTCAAGGACGCACCTTTCCAATATCTTTGATGTTGACCGAGACTCGATACTGTTTTCCAGGTTCAAAGTTAGTTCCATCAGAAGGTGTGAGGTATATCTTGCCGGATTCACCTCTGTCGCCATACAGGATCATGTACAGCTTAGCTCGAGGGTCAAGTACTTCACCGAGACGGAACAGAACTGCAAAGCAACAAGAAAACAGTCAGTTCAAATGTAGCTAAATGAAAATTTGAAGCAAGTTTGCTCAGTGGTTGGTGGCAGCTTTCATTGGCCAGCCTTGCAGGGCTCGGGGGCCTTAGCGTTTGTAGTGTTGCTACCGTCATGCTGCAGTTCCGGGCGGTTGTCAGGGCATTTCTGGCATTCGACGGGTCAGCGGTATTCTTACGCGTTTTGAGGGACGGGTGCGCCATAGCATGTGCTTGTAGCTTTACTCAGCGTACAGGGCGATTTTGTAGCTCGCAATTTTTTTCCACTGTCCTTCCAGTTGAGGTTCACTGTGACGGGTGCTAGGGCTGGGCCTGGGTTAGGCGGGTGGGGGCTCGTGGCTGGGTTGCGGGTAGGGCAGGCTTTTGGAGTGTATCTGGGTTTGGGGTCGGCAGCTCCAGCCCTGGATTCCAGAGCACCCAACCCCCATTTGCGACGACGGCGTTAAATAGAATTTAACACACAAGCAGGGGAACTGTACCAAGTGTCACTTTCGGAAAAGCGTGTAAACTAATCCTGGATCGGAAATTGCAAAACGTTCAGTAGCCTGTGAAAGCTGACATTGTTTCGGCAAGATACAACTTAACATGGCAAGAACCAGAATTGTCGATTTCAAAGGCAAGAAGAACGTCTGAGAATCAGTAACCAAACGTAACTCATCTGTACCCTTGGTGGGGGGGGGGGGGGGCGCATTCTTCTTTCTCGAGGAATGTATTTATTTGTCTTTCACGCTGCTCTCGTTTGGGTTTCGCGTTGTCTTTTGCACGCGCGAGTTTCGAGCCTACAGCGAGAGCACCTGCTAACACGTAGTTTTTATTGCGTACACCCTTCGCATCGCGCAAAACTTGTTTACCACTTTTGTCATTGAAACGTCTGACGCCACGGTTACCGAAAACGATTGAAAGAAGCGACGTCATCGTTAGTGCACTTTGAAACACTTAGCCTAAATTTTTCAAAATCGTCATTTCCAATCCGTGTCAATCTTCTCCATCCTCAGCCATCCTTGTTCCTTTTTTGGTTTAGTATCACTCCTTTGGTGTTTTTCTTCCTTAGCAAACTATTATTGTTCGGTTTCCGAAGAAATATCTCAAAATCTCGCATGTGCATGACGTCATAATTTCTCGAGGTGGTCATCGTCAGCAAAGAGTGGTCAAGATGGTATCCGGTCATTTCGTTCCATAGTCAGGTCGTTCCAAGTCAGTTCGTTCCATTATATATAGTTTGTTCGTTCCACGATATAGTTAGATCGTTCCACAAATTATTAAAGTAAAAACAGCCTTAAACATAGTGAAATTCTACTCAAAAGTTACCTCATAATGCTGAATGCTGAGTAGAAGATCAATTAAGTGACGATAACCTGCACATTCTATACGCCAAATTGTTATCGTCAAAATCGCGAATAGAACAGCTTTGCAGCACTGCCCTCACCCCAATCTCCCTGCATGCGCTTTAGATATAGTTTCTGTTGGTGTTATCATTCCAGATTGATGGACTAAAACCAGTGAAAAGCCAACGCGAAAATAACCGAGTCATCGCAGAACGGATAAATTAGCCGAACAGATACCTTGAAAAACAATAGAACGGAAAAAGTCTCGCCTTGAGAGTCAAAAATTCCGAGTCAAAGCAGAACGCATAAACTAAAAACCTTGACAACTTCAATTGAACGCGCGTGCTTTCGATTAGCATTAAAGTAATAAGGGAACACAAAAAACAATAGAACGAAAAAAGTCTCGCCTTTGTCGGGCACCATGGCCTTAACCGCCGGGCCTCCGGACGCGGTCAGCTGCCCGTTGTATCTATTGATACAATTTCTTCACAAAGAAGCCCGCCTTACCGCTCTACAGATCCGCCTAGTGTCAGAGAAAAAGCTGACGAGAATCCAACGTCGTAAGTACCGGCAACCCCAGACCAAGCTTTTCGAAATGTGGGAAGAATACGAAGGAGGCCAAAGATTGGTCGACATGCTCTTGGAGGGTTACCTTTTATTTTATCACTTTCTATGGAGATTAAAAACTTTGACAAGACAAGAAGTTTCTTACTGAAATCAAACGCGAAACTTTTTGATTTAACTCCTTTGGCCGCTCGTTCAAAACATTTACACAAGTGAAAAAGTTAGTCGCCAACAGGCGACAGGTGTGAAATCCTGGTCACTAACACTCAATTTTCAGTCGCATTGGTGACCCGCTGGTCGCAATTTCGGACGGAGTGAGATATAAGCAGCTGGCGTAACGAATCCAAATTAGAAAATCTCGGACTTCCAATAAAGGTGCCTGATTTGCAACGCCTAAGAGACCCGAATATAGTCCTGGAGAACGGGAACGCATTTAAATAATATTGTCTGATATAGCTCGATAAATGGATAGAAACGTTTTTATTTACACTTTCATCGAGTAAGCAGGTTTAATTCTTCGCATAACCGTAACTTTTAAAAATGGAACGATCTAACTATGTCGTGGACCGAACTCAGTAACTATACCGTGAAAGGAATTTACTATTTTGTGGAACGAATCAACTTTTCTTTGGAACGAAATGACCGCAATTCGTCAAGATCCACCGATGACATATTTTCAGCCCAAACTGACGTTACCAACTGGCACGCGAAGTGACTCATTATTTTTAAAGTAATTTACTCCCGGTGGCCATTGTTGCGCCAACCGTTGCGATAACTCTCGCACCCAGCGTATTCGTATCCCTTGATCAGCGGTCTGGAAATGAGCGGCCCTGGAAACTGAGATCCAATTTGAAATCTGAAAATATAGGACTTCCGGTTGAATTGCGCATGTCTAGCTTTCAAAAGCTTGAACTCCATGGTATTTTACTTCCAGCCACTTTCGTCCTCATTGTCTTCAAACCCAATCAAAATCGATCCTGTAATTACGGAACTATCGAGAGACGCTCGTTTCGTTAAACCTGCACAGTAAGGAACGAAGACTCGAGGTACGACTTACTTTAACTCCCAACTTACTGTCATATGGGGGTTGTACAGTTTCTCCAGGTTGTAAAACTCGGGCACATTTTCCATCTCCTTCATCTTCCGCTAACCAGCAGCGGCACGGGAAGATGGCGGGTTCTTCATTGGGTGCTGCCACCTCAACTTCTTCCACGAAAACCCCATGGCCCGGCCCACGGCTTTCATTTCCAAGATTAATTTCCTCAATCTAAAAAAAAACATAAACTAAGATCGTTAGTACTGGGCATCAATCTCGTGGCTAGTCCCAGATCTACTGGTGTCTCATCTTTGGATACTACTTCCTGTATAAAGATTGTCCAGTTGTTTGTTGACTAAACAACTAGACATTAGTTACAGACATACTTCCTTTTAAATAAAAGCGTATTAAATCATGTTTGATGACGAGAGAAAAACGTAAGTTACTCGAGGAATCTGGCACGTGAAATAAAGGAAGCCTGCCCGACTTTTTCACTTTACGATCGAAACCTCATACCTTACTTTTAATCACTGGATTGGGCAGTTATGTTAAGGTTCCCATTAATGGAAATATGTCTTTTGGCCTTGCCCTTTCGAAGTGATGGCCACAATAGTGATAATCTATGAAAAAGATTCAATTTCATAATAGACTAAAATAATTAAAATATAACGCGCCACTAATTAAGTGAATGAAACAACTACAATTTCAGGAAAACAAACTTTCTAATTTACCTAAAAGGGAAACACTGTTCTGTTAATTTTAGCTAACCAAAGCACTGATCCGGACAACTCTTTTTGTCCGATGTGCAATCACTCTAGCTGTTATTTTGTCACTCTTCTTGTTCTCTTTATAAAATAAAATTTACGAGAAGTCGACAATTTGTACACGAGTAACTTGTTATCAACTCACCGGTCCGATATCTCTGATATTTGCTGACACTGTATACAGCCTTCCTGGCTCAAACGTCTTGCCGTCGGATGGTGCTAGGTAAATTTTTCCTGACTCACCCTTCCTTCCATTAAGAACCGTGTACAATTTAGCGCGAGGGTCCATCACTTCACCAAGACGGAAAGCGACTGTTAAAAGATCACAACAACAAAAAAAAAAAACGCATTGCAGTGCAATGATTACAAAAGCGTTTGGACACCACACGATACCCAATCATCATGGTGAAGGTTGGAATGGTTATACATTCCTGCCAGCTGTTGCCACGGGTTACATGCAATCCCACGCGCGATTGTAAACAGTTACATCTTTTTCACGTCAACTTGTTTCAAGAGGCGAGATTCCCTTTAAGTTTTATCTTCAGTTTTCTTTGTATATAGTTCTAATCTTTTAACGACGTATTTTATAGCAGGTCCACATCACCCCTTTGGCTGCCAATACTTTAGGTTAATATTCTTTCAACCTACTTATCAAATAAAGTTATGTATGCATGTAAACAGCAAACTAGATCAACTTAGTCCTGAATTAGCGCTATCGGTTCGTCATTGGGGGTTCAGGGTTTCAAAATCTAACGAATCAAAGCAATATTTTATCACACTCGAAATTATGAAATTGACACAAGGATGTACAAGCATACAGAGAAGCTACACCTTTTGTTCCACACAACAACAATCTCAGGAAAGAGTTTACCGCCCTCTCTGGTAATTCCAGTGACTGAAAAACACTTAATCTCAATCAGTCTTGATTACTTACTATCATAAGGTTGTGTGAGCGACTCTCCAGGCACGATCACACGAGCTGTTTTCCCGTCATCTTCATTCTCTGCGAGCCAGCATCGACAAGGGAATATCACTTTAGGTGCATCAGGTGCAGTGACTTCGATTTCCTCCACAAATACTCCTTTGTTACGGCCCTTGCTATCGTGCCCGATGTGAACTTTTTGTACCTGTCAGTTAAAGGAGTTACGTCAGGGTCATGATAACTTTCTGCAGTCTGAATTGAGAGCCATCGTCTTGACGTAACCCCCCCCCCTCCCCTGAGCGCCCCGCAGCCGCCTCCAAAGTGTAAGATTGAGAAGAAAGCTGACACTTCAGACAAAAATACAAAGTACTTTTTTACCATAACCGCAGAAATTCTCAGGCGCTCATTGACAAATTTTCGTTGTCAAAATGTGTACGTAAACATAAATTATGTCACAGCGCGATGCCACAACTCTTGAATTTTGTCTGTGGATCCACCAGGCGATCTACTTTGTCAACGTGATGGCGAAATTAATGTTCGATGTCAGGACAGACCCTTAAAAACAAACTGAACA
>OX393561.1:6586204-6622204 GCA_947652115.1 Blastomussa wellsi
CATTGTTCCTGTTGTTTGTTTTATTGTTTTCATGCAGGGTATCGAGCCATTCATGTAAGACCTTACGAGAGCTGCAACATCACCCGCAAATGGAACCAACAAAAAGAATGAATGGCAGATTGAACAGCAAACTTAATTGTCTAAACAGCCAAACCGAGCAGATGGAAGCTGAGGGTGCAGAATGTAACAATGACAATTGCATGACTATAGGGCTTATTTTCAAAAACTTATGGTTAATTTTTATTTAATTCTGTTGATGGTAAAATTTTGTCATGGTTCTCAGCTTTATGTCACATACGGCCGAGAACTAAAATATTCAAGATGCTCTGTTTTCAAAACGAAGGGTACTATTGAGCTGAAAATTTGTGAAAAGATAAATTTTTAGTTGGCCTTAAACCTAGTGGCAACAAAAATTTAGCAGGCCTAGCGAATTTTTATTTCAGAATTTTATGACGTCACGTGAAAACCAAGAATAGATAAGAAAAGCCAAAACGCTGTAATTAATTTAAAGTCTAAATGTTTGATCCCAATCACTTAGGTAGAAAATCCCAATTAATTAAGACATCATACCAGGATAAACTTCAACTTCAACTCGTCTGTCCTCATCACCAGTGAGCCAGCGGTTACAAGGGAACATGTATTTCTCGTCACGAGATGGAATCTCTATTCTTAATGACTCTAAATACCACTCTGGGTTTGGACCTGTATTGTCGTGACTGAGGCGAATTCTCTCAACCTAGAGGCAATTGGAAATGATAATAAACAATTATTGGATGAGGTTTTTCACAATATCCAGAATTATTAAGGGAGATGTAACAGTTATCAGCTGAAACCGAAGGCTGAGGCTGATAACACTTACAGAGACCTTGATAATTCTGGATATCACGAAAACCGAATTCAATAATCGTTTTATTATACACTGATTTCTCAAAAGGAAATTTTTTTTACAAATCTGAAAATTTCTTTGGCAAGTCAGCAGCAACGTCATGTACAGTATTGATCAGTTGCCTCCTGGCATTCAAGATCCCTTATAATTATCATTCCTTTACATGAAATGACTGCAGGACAAAGCATGCATAAACGTATCACATTACACTCATTTGTGCTCAGTTGGTCATAATTGGGGGATTAATTAAAAGGAAACAACCTTCTGTGAGGATTTCCTCTCAGGGGTTTCAAAACAAGGTGGCAACTGCCAGAGTTCCACCGGAACCTTACTTGACTCATAGCAATCACCTTGTGACAAAAACTCTCACTTATAACAGCCGCCTACTCTTCCAGTAGGCGACACCTACTTCAAAACATTTAGAAACCCTCTACTCTGATCAGCTGAAGTTTGGTTTCAATTGAAGAGTAATGTACCCCATCTTGTATCGTTTTTTGCTGACCAGTTTGCACTTTATTTTTGACAGTGTGTAGAATGATTATGCACACGACTTTACCACTGTGTTCAGTCAGACACTACAATGTACATCTCACCCAGTTAATAACTACAAAACACAGACAGTAAGTACTTTAACTCACTTTGCCCACATCCATGGTCTGCACAGTAAACCTGTCTGTACGTCCCCGATCGAACCTCTTCAGGGTTTTGCCAGATTCTTGTCGCAGCATGATCTTTTCAGTCTGGCCCTTGTCACCAAATAACTGCAGAGTCACATTTGCATCTGTACCCGCATAAGGCATGTCACCAGTTTTAAATGTCAAGTTATAGGCAACATCTATGAGAAGAGATATC
This sequence comes from Blastomussa wellsi, assembly GCA_947652115.1. NCBI lineage: Eukaryota > Metazoa > Cnidaria > Anthozoa > Scleractinia > Plerogyridae > Blastomussa > Blastomussa wellsi. The sequence continues at coordinate 6,587,943 of OX393561.1, forward strand.
AAGGAGGAAAACATTTAATGTAGTACTGTACTGTATTTAATGTACCGACATTGCTTTCTCTAAGTTTAACATATTGCCAAAAATTTTAAGTGAAGTCAAATTATAAAGAAACACAGACTGTCATGGATGCTTACTGTAGTTCTTAATAAATAAAAACAAATTTAAATAATTGGCTATTACTATAGCTTATTGAATCAACCCAATCACTCATCAGTTACTTGTTATGCAGTTCCTTTGTAAGGGGCACATGACTTATATAAGTGGCAGAGAAGAGAAGCAATGTTGATAAAATAAATTACAAATATTTAACTCTGGAAAGCTGACAGTGACTCCCCTACATTGTACTTACCAGCTACTAAATGCCGAGAGGACCATGTTATTATGATGTAATCTAACCTAGCCTCAAGCAACTCTTACACTATTTTTCTTTAGTGCTCTCCAAACTTCCCAAAGCATCTGCACAATGACTTCATAGTGCATGCTAGTGAGATTGAATAATTCATGAAATAATCATTAATGCCACCTACATATCCTGTATATCAACAAGGAACATACTTTCTGGCCTTTTTACAGCCTTTCCAGGCAGCAATTCTCTCTCTGTTTTACTGTCCCAAACATCCTCTGCCAGCCAGCAGGCACAAGGAAACTCAACTGCTGGGTCGTCACCATCTGTTGGCACAACTTTGACGCTATCAACAAACAGTCCTTTACCATACCCTCTACTGTCCTGGCCCAGACGGATCTTCTCAATCTGCAAAAACAAGAACAGACCAGATCATTATTGAGAACAATGCCTGGCCCCATAATTACAGAATATTGGAACAGCAGTGGACAAATCTGATTGGTTGATATATTATTAGTTGTTGGCCTCTGATTATCGCAGTCATGTAATATAAGTATTTGTAGCACTTACCCTTCCTATATCAACAGTCAGCGCAAGTGTGAATTTGTATGTTTTCTCTCTTTGCAATGGTTCTTCTGGCCTCAGGAAAACCTTGCTTGTTTCACCTCGCCGACCAATCAAGTAGATGTAAAGTGTTGCTTCAGGGTTGAGTACCTCTCCAAGATGAACAGACACTGTGTGGGTTATGTCAGAGTCTATAGATAAAGAAACCATTAATTATTATCACCATGTGATACTTATTATTAATAACTATTTAAAATAAACTGGTTTATCACCCAACTCCATTCAATAGAGAGGGACCAGGGTAAGTTTGATTTTTGACCCCATGACTGGCCATTTACAGAGTGTTATATGGTAAAAATGTTTTCGAGACAATGCAGGCAGCGGGTTTTCTTCATGGCGGCTGATGTTTGTTGCGGGGCAGCCTGGTAAGTTTCAGGGGCTTTGGTATTACAGGGCTCAGGTTTCTGAGAATCATTGTGCATTCATTGTGTGCATTTGCACAGCCTCCGTGCTGTTCTCCCCTACCCTTCCCCTCCCTTTCAGGTAAGTATCAACACTTCCACAATTCGGTATGACGGTGCTGGATGGTGGTTGCTGCTCACAGGGTTTCCATGGTTACCTTGGCTTGTGGCTCGTACGTTCTCGGTCCCACCATCCGTATAAGCACCAACCCCCAACCTCATCTACTGTTCATGAGTTTTACTCAATATTTATTTACTATTATTTTTTGCAAGCTTTATTTCAGACACATGATATGAACGAGATTGATAAATACAACATTGAAGCTAACGATAGTAATATTACAGTTAAAAAAAACTGAAAATGCATCTGGAGGTAAATGAATAACATTTAAACATATTCCAGGAACCCAAAGGGTACAGCTGTACCTCAGTCAAGAACATCCCTATGCAACAAGAAACCAGAATTCTGTCCTGTTAATAACAGGGCACGTTAACAGTTAAAAGTTAGGAGCCATTTTTCAGGTGTATAAAGGTGTTGTCACGGTTGGAAAACTATGGAATGTTGCGAGCCCGCAATATGCGTTGCTAACAAAAGGGCATTTCATTTCAACGTAACGTTTGTAAAATCCAAGATGGCGGATGTTGACATGTTCGCTTCATAGCATTCATGACGATTTTGCTTAACAGACCTCATTGTTCCTACCGATTCGTCTACCTTAAAGCTTTATTTAGTTGAAAATTATATCAAGGTAAGATATATGAAATCCAAAGAGTTCTGGTTGCCAACTTGGCGACTAATTTTTGAATCTTGGTCGCCAGCACGGTAATTTTAGTCGCATTGGCGACTGTATTAGGCGCAATTTCGTGCCCTGAATAAGTAAACCACAAACGTAAAAGACATTTTACTGAAGTCTACCTGATGTATGGGGCGTCCTTGTTCCTGGATAAATTTCTCTTTCTAATTTTCCATCTCCAATGTCTTCTGCTAACCAACAGGAACAAGGAAAATACAAAGGCTCTTCATCATCAGGTGCAACTTCGATATCATCCACAAAAATTCCTTTGCCACTTCCATGGCCGTCATGACCAACACGAATTCTCTCCACCTTATATCACAATGAAAACAATTTAATGTACAATTAATTGATAATAACGTACAATTAATAAATCTTATAAATTGATATTAATTAATTAAACAAATATTAAAGTTTACACATTAGCACCTTATAGCATTAGTGGCTTAGCGACTTAGCAGGTTAAAAGACGACAGCCCATAAAATATCATCCCAATAGTGCGTTCTGCACTAAAAAGAATTCAAAATTCATGCTAGTACTGGATTAGCTTAATCAAGCTACGAACACATTCCTGAGTTTTCTTCAGTATTATTCCTCGTGATTTGCAGAAAATGTGCACACTAACAACAGGAGGAATCGCCATAAAAATTGTAAGTTCTGTGTACATAAAAATCTGATCTTGTTTCTCTCTTGGGAATTACCTTTCCTATGTCTGGCATCTCAACTGAGAACTTGTATGTCTTTCCCTCTTGAAATGTATCTGCCGCAGTCCCTGATGGACGGAGAACAATTTTGGTGCTTTCTTCCAATTCTCCACACAGTTGCAGGTACAGCTTAGCATACGGATCCAATACTTTGCCCAGATGAACGGACACAGTGTAGCCCTTGTCTAAATTTTAAACAAACAGTACTGTTCAAACAAAATCTTCATTGCAATTTCACCATTTTAAAACAAGTTAATTTAAAACAAGTTACAAAAATTAATACAGTTACATTAACTATTGATTTCTCAAGCCTCCCAATTTTAACCCCTTGGAAGTTCAATTCCATGACTTTCCACGACTTCTCCAAGTTTTCCATGACCTTATTTCCACCATTTTCTTGGAACTCATCTTGCATTTTGGGTAAGTTTTTACCATTAATTATTTTTGTCCGCAAAAAAAAATTAATAAGCCTAACTTTCCATGACCCACACTTAAATTCCATGACTTTCCAGGCCTGGAAAATGTTATAAAATTCCAGGACTTTAAAGGTTTTCCATGACCCATACGAACCCTGATGATTATGAAAAGTTTAGCCTAATTTTTTTCAAGTTTGTCGATAATAGAATCATGACATCAATCTTCCTCATTTGTCCATCCTTGTCTCTTCACATTCTCTCTTTGGCCTTTTTCCTTCTTGGTATCAATGTTGTAGTTTGTTTCTAGGATCGAGTCTTTCACTGGAGTCACACAACATTGGATGGGGGGAAGGGGGGCATTTCGGTGGAGTGCAGTGAACCAGAAAAAAGACTAATTATAAGTCTTACTGTGTAAAGACTTACAAACTACAATTTCAAATCAATGTTGTCTAACATTATAGCTTTCCTTGATTTCATGACAAGGGGCAACTATCAGACTGATAGTTCCGAGACATAGACACTCCATTGTCTTTATTGTTCAACACTAAATTTTCTTCCACGCGCAGATTCACAAAACAGCTTCTTGAGTTTTTGCTGCAAGCCGAAATGTATGAATAAACGAAAATCAGGCAAGAAACCCTCTAAATGCAGATCAATCAAATAGCGTTTGAATGTTTTTTTTTAACGAAATCCCGCTTGTTTACAAAAAAAAAATTCACGGATGGGCACTATCCATCCGGGTATTTTCCTCAGACGGACACTATGCGCTGATAGTGCCCTCCGTGGATGAACACTATCGCGTCACATGTTTAATTTAGACCAATGAGAATCGGAGAAAATTTAGTGGTGAACTATAAAGATTGATAGATATAATGATGCACTAACTCTATCCTTTTGATAAAAATCTAATACACATATATGTTACAGGTCCATATATGAAGTGACCCAAATTCAACCCACCTCCCTCTCCCCATTTCGTGTACATTTACATCCTGTTTGCAGGATCATGACTACCGGTATATAATTACCAATAGCTTTCCAAAAGTGGGTTCCAAGGTTTATTTATCTCTCAGGGACACTCATGCATGTATATAGAGGATATTACATGGCCGTATACGAGTGTTGGAAGACATTTCACGAGTGAGCGTAGCAAACCAGTGAAATATGTTTCAACACGAGAAGAGAAATTTCGTATCTCCAAACGGGCATGTAATATTCTATTTATTATACAAACACCAATGAACTTCCAAACCTTTTCACTTTTGCTGCGAAAGGTGCGATTTATTACATAACCACAGCAACGGTGACATCTTCACATGTGAAGATAACATGTTATCTGCATGTTATCTTCACGTGTAGATAACATGTTATCTTCACATGTGAAGATATAGCGTTTTTGCGCAAAAGCTCACCTGGTATTTCACTGCTGTTTATGTAATAAAAAATGATACACATTTTATGTACCTTGAAAAAATTTCATGATAATCTTACTTGGTGTAGGAGTCAAATTCAAATCTTTAACTGTCATTTCTGTTAGCTTATCCTGCGCAAGCCAGCAGTTGCAAGGGAATGTGTAGTGGTTACCATATGATGGCACATCAATTTCAACTTCTTTCACATGGAAACCTGTTCCATACTCCATATGATCGTGACTGAGCTTTATTCTCTCCACCTGTAAAGGTTATTACCATAATTGTAATACTGTATAAATTATAGATTTAGGCAAACCTAAAGGCAGAGCTCCTTCCCAGGCAAAAATTGAACTCTTATGCTATAAAAATATTGACTTAATTTGTTACTGAAAATGCAAGGGGTGACGAGAACAATGAAGCTAAAACCCATGCTTTTACCAGACGTCAAAGGCTTTTCGGAGCAAGAGGAAAAAATGTTATAATTGTTACTTTTTAAATTATATTGATTACATGAATTGTGTTATCATTATCATCACGATCATTAGAGACTGTTTTTTTCTTTACAAACAGAATGCTCTTATACTGCTTCTGCCACTGACAGCCAACATACATGTCACATACTATACTAGTCTAATTCTGTAAAAATGAAATGTACAGTACAGGGCTCCAAGTTTTTCAGAAGTCGCGTTTTGTTGATTTCCTTTTGTAAAATGGTCACCATTACAAAACTTTTAAATTACAAAATTATTAAATACGTACACAATACAACTTTTACCCAGACTGCCTTCATTATAATAAACAATTATTGGATGAGTTTTTTGTGATATCCAGAATTATCAAGTGCAAGGTAAGTGTTATCAGCCTCAGCGTTCAACTAATAACACTTACCAAAACCTTGATAATTCTGAATATCATGAAAAACCGAATTCAATATTAATTGTTTTATCATACACTGATTTCTCAAAAGGAAATGTTAAGCAGTTCGAAAGGATGCCATACTATCTCAGTACAATGCATCTTTCTCTGGGTTCTATACATGTAGTTTTCTTTTTCATGAAAAACTCTTGGAAAACTGCCTCACTACTTTCATTTAAATTTTTGTGTTGTAAAAACCGCTATCTTCTACTTTTTTCCCCGCATCAACAAAGAAGCAAATCGAGTCATTGTTTTCACGTCGTTCGCCCAGTGCGAGCTACGGGTGTGGAGAAAGAGGTTGCAGGTGATGCAAAACTTAATGAAAGCCCTGTGTAGCTCATAAAATAGGGATTGAGACACGTGTCAGTGTATAATAATAATAATACTGATTGTAAGAACATTCAATTGATATTAAAAAGAAAAGATAATTACAAATGTTTTACCTTTCCAATATCCAGAGTGGTGACCATGAACTTATACTCCTGACCAGTTTCAAACCGGTTTTTCTCGTCTCCTGATTGTCGTAACTGTATTTTTGCTGTATTTCCTTTAGATCCAAACAACTGGATGTACACATTGCCATCTGTACCATTGCCCTTCACTTCGCCAAGTTTCATTTTCAGATTGTACGTTACTGAGAGAAAGAATTTCTGGTCAAGGTTTCTGGTTTAGATGAACATTGTACAAACTTGGACTGTTTTTGTTGGTTCTTTCCCTCATTTTATCCCGCCAACCTAGCTTGCACCAAGAATTTATTTGAACATTGACCATTGCTGCTGAACTGATGGAAAATCCAAAACTTGAATAATGAACTTTGTTACAGCCAATTTCAGTTCAGTGGCATGTGCAGGGCTGTGTGGGTTTTTCAAAACTCATTCGCCCACTGATCATTCACCCAAGGCGAATAAATCACAAAACTGGAGATCATGTAAACAAGTTTTATATAGGCCTGCCCAAATTTGGTTAAATTTAAATCAAGCTTCAAAATGAAATTTAGGAAAAGTTAAAACGAAGCCAATACAGCGGCTTCATTTAAAATATTATGTGGGGGGTTACAGGGAGGTCTGCAGGGGCACATTGTGCCTTATTTTCTTACATTGCCTGCTAGCTTGCTCACTTTGTTTCCCTCCCTCCCTCCCACAGTCTTTGGCAAGTATCCACACACTGATTCTGTCAGTGTTGTGTTGACAGGTGCCTTGGAGGTGGGCTGTGGCTCAGTTGCCATGGTGACCTCCTTGCTGCTGAGGATATTGTTGCTTTCCTCTGTCGTTACCTTTATGGCACCCACCATAACAATACAGTTTTAACTTATTTATAACAGTCTTTTTTAAAGTTCAGAGAGTCATTATTTCAAGCTTTCTGCATGTATTTTTCAGCAGTACGCTTGGGCAAACGATCTATGGGTGAATGAAGTTTTGAAAACCCAGGTCAACACACTTCACTGAAATCGGCTGTATGCACTTCAGAGACTTGTTATCAAGCATTGTACTCAACATGATTGTAATGAACACTTACCATTCACTTCAGGAATGCCAGATTTTGGATCTGATGGTGTCCGTTGCTTTACTAGGGACGACGTACGGGGAAGAGTTGAAGGCTTTGCTGATGAAGACTCTGTACTGACAGAACTGCTAGCCTGAACTGTAAATTATAAACACATTAATGCTCAAGTCAGTGTCAACAGCAAACTAAGATAATATTGTTTGGCTACGAGACAGTGTGTTTTAAACTTCACAGGGATTACCGGTAGGTAAGGCAAAAGGCATATAAGTCTGCATTTGGACCTAGGGATTCAGTAGGTCAGAACTGATCCTGGTTTAAAACTGTTCTGTCAAAGGTTAGGGCTGTAAATGGACTTTCAGAGAGCCTGGGGATACTGAAATAATTATTTGGAAAATCTGAGCTCACAAATTTAAAACTATTATATTTTCCAGCATTCTGAGTAACTTTCATGCTACATTTATCATAAATAATATTTACAAGCCATCATTAACGATTATTGCTAAATGCACAACTTTCACCAACATTTTTAGTGTACAATTTATATTTGCAGTGTGATAATGTGGCTAGTAAATGATGTGAAGGTGGTGATGATGACGATGGCGAGGATGGTCGTAGTGGTGGTGACGATGATGATTTGAACATTTATTTAACAAAGATAATCCTTATGTGCAATTACCTGGACTTTCCTTACTGTTGGAGACTTTACGACCAGTTGAAAAGGATGAGGATCTTATAGGCATGGTTACACTAGATATTTTTGTTCCACTTCCTGTTGAACCAACTGAGCTGCCACTCAGCTTTCTCCCTGTACCAGCACTACTGCTATATGTCCGCTGCAAGGATCCTTGATCACTTGCATCAGATCCACGCTTCTTATACGGAAATCTGTCACTTGTACTCTCAGAACCAGTGTCTCCATTCATCATATAAATTGTTCTTTTGCTACGAGATGCCTCATGCGATGTGTCCATTCCATTCGTAATAGTTCCATTGGTATATCGGCCATATGAATCAGGGCTTTCTGTGAACTGCCGCTCATTCCTTATCTCATGTCTATCTTCACTTATTGTATGACCTTGGCGCCCTTCTCTTCTTGTGAAAGATTCATTTCTTGCAGTCTCCCACTGCATCGTGGCTCAGCTTAAGGATTAGCTTCTACTGGGATTGAACAAAAAGTTGATGAAAAAATATGGATCGAAAATAAAATACAATAAAAAAAAAAAAATTACCTTAACTTGTAACAAAAAGATTCACTTTGGCGACCAATATTCAGAAGATGTTTAAAGTCTAAAAATTTTTTGAAGAAATCTTCATATGTAGTTTGGTTATGTGAAATTTAATAAGCACTCAGGGTATCCCCGTACATGGGCACATACATGTGCAACAAACGTGTATTCCTCCAAATTAGAGAACTTTAATTTCAAGCTGAATAATTATTCCAATTGTACTGAAAATAACAAATTATTTTTGTAAATGCCAGTGATCTAGACGGAAAGAATATATAAACTGACTTGGGTTGAATTGACTGGCCAAGAGTTGTCTTGGATACCCAAGACCATGTAAATGGGCCCCAATACAAGTGTTGAAATAATAAAGACAGTTTAATCGAATCCAGCGTATCTTCTAAAACATAAACTTCTGTTCACCAAAGATAAGAAACATATACGTCAAGATTTTACAGTGCCAAGTCATCTAGCACCAAAAATAATTTACATACAAACTTTATATATCTAAGTCGGCTTTATCTCAATGTTTAATACAACACAATTAGATACAATTTAACTTTAATCAGGTTTTAAAATTGAAAGGGCAAGAAAACCCGATTTGTAACAATATTTAACTGTCCAGCCACAGAACATTGGAAGATCATTCGTAGAAAATTATTTTTCCTTCTCTTTCAAATAAAACTGACAAAAAGAGTTGCTTGTGCCCTAAAAATAGTACACCTTCAGTGGAGTGAGGTCACGACATTCAGTGGTTTGTTCTTCACGAGTTCGGAGTGGCACATGTACGTTAAGCTTACATTGTAGCCAAGAAACAATGCAGGAGAATTTGTCACGAATAAGAATATTCTGGTTGGGAAATGTAAAGAACGAACAAACAAAATTACAAACATACAACAGCTATCTGCATCAAAATTCTGCACCTCTTCATCAATGGAACACACGATCAAAATACAATTTGAAATTGTCCGAAGAAAACTTTCTAATAATTAGAGAATCTAATAGAATCTATTCCTTCGTGCAACTATGACTGTCTGTATTAATCTATTAATCCACACTAACTCAGCTTATCCTAAGGCTTTTAAAATCGCCGTTGGTCATCTCATCTCGTTCGAATGTATAAATGCCGAAATTAAGAAAGAGTGACACGCGTACAAGCTTATACATCGATCGTAATAGTTTACAGCAACTCCGAAACGAGAAAAGATTTTTTAAAAGGTCTTTAAAACGTTGTGTGAAGAGCCAGAGTCCCAAAGATTAAAGCCTGCTTTTTGAGAATTAAATTTGATTTAGCGCGATCGAACGGTAATAAAGTCAAATTGTTTTCGCGGTTTAATACGCACAATAAGCAAGCGCGAAAAATATTTACAATACCCTTTCCCGTTCTGGGCAAAATTTTAATTGAAGCTGGCGAAAAAGTCGTTCTGGCACCTACATAAAGCAACATGTAACGAAAAAAGTTTGAGATAGTTCATTTGGACAGCAAAATACGTTGGTTATGAATAACAGATTACCTTCTCCGTGCACAGAAGCTGCTGGCGACGGGACAGAATTGTTTCTCCCGCCGAACGCAAAATCGTCTACAACTGCGCTCTTCCCACTAATAAGATAACTGCTGTCGCCAGACAAAGCGTTTAAAATTTCTTGACAGCTACCGCATATCAAATGACACTGCAAATCATCGCTTGATCTGCAAAAGCCCGCTGAGAATCGACAGCATTCGAGTCTGTTTACAAGAGGAATTGTTTGTTTTTAAAGTGGATTCACGTTTCCGTCGCCATCTTGGATATCGGCGGAAGGGCGCGGTTACGTAAGTTATTGAGCAAATAAATAACAGGGCGGGGAAGAGGGGGGGGGGGGGGGGGGTGTTGTTGGTTTCAACTGGCCTGCGTGCAGTGAACAAGAGACGGCCCCACGCAGGCTAAATAACGCCACCCGCAAAAAATTAAGTATATTTTGACTAAAAGGCCACTTATTCAATATGATTGGCCAGCTTGCTTGCAACTGAGGTGCAAAAATAAACAGTACTGTATTTTTTGCTATGTTGAAAATAATACTTTGTAAGAAAATCGATTTTGTAAGAAAATCGATTTTCTTGGTGTCTTCAAATGTAGTTTTTGGCCAATCAGTGAAATAATCTGACATTTTAGGGTCATTTAAGTCCAAAAAATAAAATGCTATATTCAATGAAAGAAATTTGCAAAAAGAATCGAAATCGACTTCAGTAAGTTACGCGTAAGTTCACGTCAATAGATAGAATTAAATACGTTCAAATAAACTTTTTTGAGATCAGGTTCTATAGAAAATCTCAGCGTACATTATTCGTTTATCAACTGCTAGTTTTATGAAAAGGAAAAATACCCTTATAACTGTATGAATCTCTTTTTCAACGGCCATTCTCTATTAGTCTTGGATCCGCAGAGAGAAAGCTGCGAGGCCTGTCATCAAGTTTGACGAAAGCATCCTGTTGTAACAAGACTGTAGGTGTGTTCCCACGGTACCCACGAGGTCAAAAAACTTGTAACCCAAGTGAGACAAGATAAGACAATGGAATGTCCGTGTAGCGACAAGCTCAATTGTTAGAAAGCGTCACGCCTCGCTGAAGTCTGAACAAAACTTTTTATTAATCATAATTCAAAAGAATAAACTTGATTGGAAATACTTCGCCCTCAGTGGTATAAATCGAAAGTCGACCAACTTAAGAACAATTAGCAATTGCTAAACATTTCAAATAACTATTAAAATAACTCTTTTTTACTTTAGAAATTCTGTGTCCAGCTTTAGAGTAGTTTTGGCTCCAGTACAAGCAGTACACTGGGCATTTCGACAGTTTATAATCTGCTTAGTTCTAACTGTAGGTGAAACACATGCAAACGATGCGAACTTATTCGTGAGTACGTCCACAACATGTGCCGCAACGTTAGGGTAAAACCTCATCTATAGCCGGCTTGATGCTTCAAAAATTCGAAATCTGTTTTATACTGAACATGGTTTCGCTCTAATAGCAAACACTCTTGTCCAAACAATTGCTGGCGGGTAGAGCATTTGTCAAGTAACTCAGTGTTCCAATTTGAATGCTCAAAGCAGACTACAAGCGCTGTCTTCAATCTAATAAAGCTACTGCTTTTCGAGAATCTCAAATTTACAACCAAAACTGTGAACTTCGAACGGCGAGGTAAACAAAGTGCATTTAGATTTCAATCATGTCAAAGGAATTGAGTTAAATTGTGATTTTATGCATAACACCGTACCGTGGGAACTGTACAGCACTAAACGTTCCCTCGTTTCTTCCATACAGGTTTAAAACGACAGATTTCGAAGGCAAGCTGCACAGTTAAACAATCTCTTACCTCAGATGTACTTGTTGCCTTGCAACACTCTCGTTTGCGCCTTTTTCCGTTGAATTTTTGCGTTATGAATTTTGTTCTCGAAGGTGCAGTGTCTCGTTATGATAGACGCTAGTTTCTTATGCATTTTTCATGAGCAGATTAGATTTACGACACAGTTCTTGCTGAGAGGCAACTGGTTGCCTACCACGCCAACTCAAATGTGTCATTGCTCAGTTATGCTTCAGTCTACTCGAAATACCACTTATTTAAATAGATCAGTGACTTCCCTGCAACAAGTGATGGAATTAGACTAAATATTGACTTTTTGTGCATGAAAATGCTAATACAGGCAATTCAATTGCACTTAATTGAACTGATAAACGGGTTTTGATAAGGAGGCATTTCATTCGCCATGTTTCAGTAGCATGGTATACAGATTTCACTGCAAAAATACGTTTACAAAGTAAATAGTTCATAGAAAACGAGAAAATGTTGCATTAAAATGCCTTTTAATTGGAATAATTAATCAACCCGCGAAATTAGTTTTGCAACTGCTATCTTGGTTTCAGCTCTAAACACCTGCAAATCTAATAAACTAACGCTTTCTGTAATTGGATTGGCAACTTAAATACATCTGGTGGGTTAACCACCACAAAGAAAAACTGTAGTCCTGGTTGGTCGCTGAGTTGGCATTTCGAAGAAAAGTTCAACTTTCGCGGCAAGTTTCTGTTATCATGATTTTAATTTTTTTGCCAGTGTAAACAACTTGAATGGCGATGTGTAAGCGGGAAATGAATTAACGAATAGTTTGATATATTCAGCTTAAGTTATGTAACTCTCGCCCAGCAAGATAAATCGCACAATTTTCTTCCCCTACTGCGTTTCCTGCGAAGTTGCGTAGACATATCACATTTTATAACACAAAAAGAGTTTAATTGTGCTCTCTATGAAGAAATCTAACCAATGGATTTTTATATACCAAACGTCGAAGCTGTACTTTCCTATAATCCGTATAATGGTGATAAAGCGATGTTAACTGAATCAAACTGTCTGAAAGTATTTAGACACTCGGAATCAAAACTCCACCAACAATGAAGGTTGCAGAATGGAAAAATATTACGGCCGGGTTGCTAATTTTAGCGATTTATTTGGAGTAAGCCTCGCATGTTGGCGTTGATCAAATTGAGTAGTTATAATTACGTCATAGCTTGTGTATTTAGAAAACTCTAGCTTGACTCCTTCAAATCGTGACGTCATTTATAATCTGTCTCGATGTTCTTCATCCTAACTATCCTTTTTGTTTCTTCTTTTACCTAGGGTTCAAGCCTCAAGCCTGGTGGCCCGGCCATACTGCCGGAGCTTATCCCGGTTTCAGTAGCGTTAAGCGGCTAGGAATATTTCTACTCCCCCTGGACGGGATGCTAGTCCATCGCAGGGTTACCTCGAGCAGTATTTCCATATATAATTCAGCAGTCATGAACTCCTGTCATTGGTATTTTTCTTCCTTAGCAAAAATAAAGATTATTAGTCTGATGTTTCCTACATTTTTAGAGTTATTTGGTTCGTCCTAAGAACTGATTCAAAATATCGTGGCGTACATAGCTCCGAAAATGAAAAAAAAACAAAATAGCGGTAAACAACAGTTTTTAAAATATTGGTAAACATATTACTAAGATGAAAATAAATGTTCAGCAAAGAGCAAAGTCATTTGAAACTAAACGGTTGCCTTGACAGAAAGAACTGAAAATGTCACTGAGAATGAGATTCCGCCAGGAAAACAGTCTTACCTTAATACAGCGGACGAGATGTAGGCTTTCTGGAAAGCTGTTTTCCTTCCCGGGTTGGGGAGGGTAATGGCGAAACGGAACACGTATTTATTTTGACCGCAACCGGCAAATTTTAGCAATTATTAAAGGAACCTCTGCCTTGAGACCAGTTGATGTGGAGTTGCTTCAAACAATACCAAATACTTTCATACTAGCTAGCCACTCAATTTGCAGTAGTCTTTTGAACAAAAATAGATTGCGCCTGCAATTGTCCCAGCCCTTCTTTATTGCCAGAAACGTGCTGTATTACGGGGAGTGTCAACTCAAAGAAGGGCTGTTTCGGGACGAAAACAACATTCTTCCTGGGAATCTGAAGATTTGGCCGGGAATCGGGAGGCTTGGAAAAATTTCCGGGAAAACACGAAGTCATGAAGTAAAAATATCGTGAATTTTCCAGATTTTCGGAAGGACTTTTATTTACACACGGTACTGCCGAAACAGCGTTTGTTAGAGCTGTCACCCCCCGTCTGTATTCACTATGCGGTAACTTTCTAGAAAAGGCTGACAACAAGGTACGTTATCTGCATATTTTAGATTTTTGTTGATTCTAACGGGAAGTACGTCAGCATTTGATTCTTTTTCACTGGTCATAACCTCCACCCATTCTTTGAGATTATCTTAGTCTTATAATCTGGAACTGCTATTCATTATGTAAGCGAGTGCTATATTTTTCAAATAGAGACTTTCATATAAAAACTTGGAAGGACCGAGACGGAAACTGAGAAATTAAAAACAAATTGATGCAACATTAACAACGGTCATTTGTTTAACCTTTGCTCTCTTCCTGTCGAATATATATATATCAATATTTTATTTGAACGTTCGTTTGATAACATTCACACAAACCACGTCACGCAAGACATCTGCAGATTCTTGCGGTCAGCGGACGATTTTTAATGGCGTAGTTTTGACGAACTTGAGGTGTTAGGGAATGTGGTGAAACGATCTCTCGACTGTTTGATATATCTTCTCAATCGAAACTAAATTACGAAGAAAACGAAGGAATAAAATCGTTAAAGTGAATACTAATTTACATCAGATTTCCAAACTAATTTCCTGAATGTATTCGCAGACTATAGCTAGGGGTGGTTAGCAGGGCCACGTATAGTTTCGGACGGCTGTAACGATGTAAACTTGAACAGTGCCAAAGAAAAATGAAACCCACGTTTTTGTTATCTATGTTGCTTATTATCATGTAACGGGAAGCATACATGTATGACGGGAAACTAATTCCAAAAGGGAATTGTAAACTTGGCGTGGGAACAAATTGGAGCTTCTCCTCTTACAAGAGTAAATAAAAAATAAATTATACTAAGAGAAAGGCACATTTCAATTTCTGATTTGTGAGTGGTAAGTGTACCCGTCAAGAGGTGGGCCAGAACAGCCAGTGAGCTTTTAATAAAACAGTTATTCCACCACCCACTCGCGCTTGGTAAATATGAGAAATAAATTCAGTTTAGCATGTTTCGCATATATGGATTAAGATATTTACAAAAAGATCCAAAAGATTTGACCATAAAGACATCTTCAGGGTGAATTACTACTTTTCAACCCTCTTGAGCACCTTGCTTTCTCAAAAATAAATTATTTGTGAAAAAGGGTACGATGAATTCGCATTTTTAAACGTTTTCCAACTGACAAATTAAAGGAGAAGTCGATTGTTTTTCAGAATATAGAAGTTCGCACCAGGCGACTTTACAACATTCATCTGGGCTGATGCAGTTGGCATGGAATCAGCAAAGGATTATTTTGGAAAAAGGACCAGGATTCGTAGCTCACATTCACGGTTTCTCCAGAATTATATTCGAAACTTTCGCTTAATTATTAGGCATATTTGTAAGTAGCAAAAAAATCTTTACGAAAGCAATTTCTCCGGATAATAACGTTTGGTCTTTATGGAGAAGTCGGGACATTTCCTTACAAGTTATTCCAGCGAATAATTCAGCGCTCGTGGATCAGATAATTTATCGGTTAGGCGGAACGATTGTTACTGCTTTTATTTACCAGTACTTATAACGCCGGTGAAGAAATTTTCAATTTGATATTTAAAGCACGATTCCGTCACGATCGGTATATGACTCTGGATCATCCTGATATCTTTTGACGATGTCCGCTTCGGTGACCTCAACGCCGAATGTGACAAGGAAATATGGACTGCCATTTGTATTTATGGCGGACTACAATCAAAATTTACCCCATCTATAACCCGGCGCATTACATATTAATAAGTTTGATAAAGGACATAAATGATATCATTGTCTGATCATTGAGAAAATAATTATCGAATTGCGGCAAGAGCGGGAACAAATTACTGACAACGAGAAAAATAGATTGTGCAACTATTTGTAGCCCTTATCGTGGGATATAGACTGGAACTGAAATTAAAATTGAAACGATAGCTCTGGCATATAATAAATTAACGGAATTTAGAGAGAACGTAAAAAAAGGAGATCATGGAAGTAACCACCTGCTTAATGAGAGCCATTTTAACATTTTGAAAAAGTGTCAGAGCAAATTTGATTGCTTAGTATTCGAAATGCTTTGCATCAAGAAACTCAAGCCTAGTTTGACAGACTCAATACGCAGTGCGAAACTTTTTGTTTAACCAGTGACATTTTTCTTGGTTACTTCTTCTTAATTATAGCAATTATGTTCTTGTAACTGTTAGTATTAAGACTTGTAATTTCTTAACGTTTTGACTTGATAATGATGTTATGAAAACGTCGAAACGTCGTCTTGCTTTTCAGCCTTTTATATAATGTTTTTAAAGAACATTTTTTTGCATTTTTTTCTTGGCCATATATTAACGGCTAAAAATTGAACGTTAAAAATAAGGGATAACTCTAATTTATTCTTGTGTCATACGAAGAAAGGGACAGCGCTGAAGGGTTACTAGACTTTAGCCGTAAATAACACAGGATAAATTTCTTAAAAATTTGTATATGTAAATTCGCTCGGGCGGGAACGCTTGCTACGCAGGCTAGGAAAATAAAAATTCTGAGGACTGCCAAATTGGACTCGACCTACGGCCTCGTCCAATTTAGCAGTCCTCAGAATTTTTTTAATCCAATTATTTTCAAATTGGCCAAGCATGTAGTCCTGTTACCTATTTTAATTATATAGCATCCAAAAATATATGAACATGACAAATGTTTCACCCTACAAACTAGTTTTCCTTGACAATTCATTGGTTGATGGAAGGTATCCAAATTTTTCTAAATTGGACAGTTTGAGCAAAAACTGTCCAATTCATTCTAAATTTGGACAGTTGGTAAAAATTGATAAAAAAATTCATCTGTTGACAATAATGGATTATGATGTAGATATAAAATTACGTTAATAACATCAACACCCATAAGCTACTATGGTCTACTGCAAAATCCCTAAATTCGGCAATTAGTTCATACGGTAGTTTGACTTGATGCCAACAGGATTCCATAAACACATGTACAAACCAATTTCATTTTGCGGCTGTAAATTTACGTTCGTTCCCGAACAGAGTCATGCAGAGTGTACTGAAAGATGCCATAACTTTTGCTAGTGAATGAGATCTCCTAAATTAAAGTGTTGGCAAACGCATACGTCGGCAGGTAATAAGTTTAGAAATTTTAGAGACAGCGAAAAATATCACATCTTAAGCAGTTACTTGTTATGGCTTCGGCAGGGAAAGTACGAGAAATGTGGTCCCTCAAAGGCCGGTAGAGAATTATGGAAAATAGACACGAGTGCTCGGTATGGTTTGACCAATGTGTCTTATTGCGTGACTTTTTGCCGTATAAAAATTGAAAACAAACCTGAATGTTTTACATGTATCTGTTTGAAACGATTAAACGACGAGCTTTGCTCGTTAATTCAACGAACGGGTCCACTTGTCCACATAAGCAGATCATCCCTGCATCCCCTTGATTATTTGTAAAACCTGATAAGCGAATCGATCGGAAGCCATTTTTGTTTTGGTGTTAACTTAGCCACTTAACCATATTGATCAAAAAATATTTGGAGATTTTTTCTTCACCAACCTGCAGGAATCTCTTTGCTCCGAAATTCAGATCCAAAAGTATTTCCTCTTTAGCTAATTCACGCCAAAATCGACGTCTGCAAGCCGTCTGCAAGAATCAACCTTGAGGCGTCTGTTATCGATGAATATAAATGAGTGGATGACATTAAAAACACTGCGACTAGATATGAATAATTTATGCACTTCACATCGTTTACGATACCCCCGCGAGAGCTGTAGCAATAACAAATGTTATTTATTTAATATTCACGACAAAAGAAAAAAAACAGAAATAGAAATGGTAATTTGCGGTAATGCAACTTGGAGCTTGCGTGTTTTTGGCCCATTTGGGCTTTGGCTCCCCACACCTCCATTTTACAGGTACATAGATTTTGCCAATCAGCCTTTTATCATACCTGCATGAAAGATTTCGTGCAAAAGTTTGCCAAAGCGCCTTAACTTTAAACAAAGCGATATTAGAAAGAAATAGTACTAACTTTCTGGACGTTCTCTTCCAATAGTCCAGTACGTCCCAAAACCGAACGATTTTAATCTACATGCACTGACTATCCAGCAGATTATCACGCGGAGGGTAGAGATCACGAACCAAATTCTCTCTAAGATAATTGTTGAACACGTATGATTAACAGTAGGGAGATTATTGAACCGCCGAAGGAATGTGCACGCATTTCAGAGAAGAGGTAAAAACAACAGCTGCTAAACTTAAAATTCTTTGAAGCACAAACAGTCGTGGGCCAACAGAGCTTATTGATTTATTGTTTGGGAGAAAATCACAACATGCGGAAAAGTTGTGTCCAGTATTATTTCAGCAAACGTCTTAGCAATTACAATATGACTGACAGTCCTATCAACTGGTTGATTTTGGACGTTTTGAACGCATTGCGTACCTATTTTTAAATGAGAAGGACCGGGACCAGATTAGACATTTCATGATAATTTATATTGCGTAGCAATGGCCAGAACACCAGATCGGTTGGTTCCGGTTGTTCGAGGTGCATTATCACTTCAAACCTGGAAATAACAGCTACACATTTTTGCTGGTTCGTAATGATAGGTGGTTTTCACTGTCACGCCATCAAAATATAAACTCGAAACCATGCAATTAAAAAATCTGATAAATTCAAATGTTATAAAATATTAATAGGTAAACAGCATCTCCAAGTCTCAGGCCTGTGCGGTACACCATTCCTGAGTTATTTGCCGAAGCATTTCTCGCAAATTTATAGAGCTCAGTATGGAAACGCTATGTTCGTGCCCAGCTTGATGGGCACAAACATGGCGGCCGGAAATCAAAGAAATCGTCTGGCATTGACTTTTGCCATAAAAGCGACTGCTCATTCCTCACGATCTAGTGTATATGTACATACACATCTTTTCTGATACTTGAACTGATTAAACTGCAAAACTTTTGCGAAAAGACCTCTTCTTAGAGCACGACAGCTTTGCCACGGTGCCATCGTGAGGTCACGTTCGGCGGAAATCTCGAAAATCCAACATGCTGTATTTCAAACACAAAGGACACTATCTAGCTGAAAACTTGTGAATATGTGTATTTTTAGGATTTCTTCCACGTGGTGACAATGAAAATTACGCAGGCCCAGCGAATTTTGTTTTTAAAATTTTATGACGTCACGTGAAAACCAAGAATTAAAAGGAAAACAACAACAACAACAAAAAAACAAAACAACAACAACAACATATTAAAAACATATTAAAAAATAAAGAACTGAGAAAGTAAAAACCGAAACCGAAACATGAGAGAGCGATTCCCTCGCATTCCTGAGTTGAAGTCCTGGATCTCCGAAAGAAATTAAACTTTTATTTTTCAGAAAGACAACGAAAATAACATCTCCAAAATTCTTCTGTTTTTTCCAGCAAGAACATAATAATAGTAAAAACTCACCTGAGCCTGGGACTACTGTGTTCTTGTGATGCTGGTCACCGAGTGCCTTGTTAACCAAGTCGCCCTGTATTTCTGAACTATGGTCGCCATGTTCCACGATTTCGCCACGTCGTATGTAGAGCACACGCCCCGCGGACCACTCCGCTAGCCGTTTTGACCTTTAATAATGAAACCCATGGCTTCTCTGTGTTTATTTCACTGTTTCTTTCTCCGCTGGAGCTCCGCTATATAATGCCTGTTGTTTTTAGAGAGGCAAAAATGTGCGGTTTACGTCCTGGGGGTACTCGCATTATACCTGACGGGGGGTCCGACGGAGCTTCATATTACAGCCCCCCCAAAAAAATACACGAGCCTGAAATTTTAGACCAAAAAATACCAGGCACCAAAATTTCCTACCCAAAAAATACAGGACTTTTAAACACCTCAATACGGATTTATTTTCAACCAAAAAAATACGTCGGAACTCCACATCATGTATAATGAGAGTACCACCCCCCCCCCACCTTCCCCCCACCTTAAAAGCTAGGCTGACACCTGTCGCTAAAGTATAGGGAAACCTATTACGCTTTCCCTAGTAAATTTCCCTGGTAAGCTTCTGGTTGTCCATTATCGGGATATTCCTAACATCGCGTAAAAAATTACGCGACAGTGGAAATCCACCTTAATGGATTTCCCCTGTCGCGTGTTTTTTTACGTGCGTTTACGTGCGTAAAAATTTAGAGACATTGTATGAACGACTTGCGTAAACGTGTACCCACGTTTTTCATACATCGTCTATAATTTTATTTACGCACGCAAATCCACCTTTAATCTCTGTAATGGCACGTTTACACGACGGGACGTCTTATCAGGACATATGCTTTTATCCTTGATGATTTATTTTAGTTTAAACGACATTTTATTCCTTTTCTGTTAACATGGCCCATGAACTGAAACCATGGATCTTTAAGTCATGCTAATAGCATTTCTGACCTGTATTTGATAGCGTTGACAGAAAAAAGGCCAATTAATTCCCTTGTCAGAGCTGTGTTATCCTCGAGCTCTTTAACAGCTAGGTTTGCATTACACTTAACAAAATTATGCTAACTTTAGCGATTCTGTAAGTACATTCTCAAATCCCTTATCACATGAGATAAGTGGTATGCCGGGTAAACACGTCCACCATCTGTAGCCTATTTCACGAATTACAAAGTTGAGGCCTTGGCTAATCAACACAGTACATTGCGTTATTCAGTAAATGGCTTGAAACCAGGCTTCGCAGCTGATCGAAACAGGGCAGCCCGTGTTTTGACTTATTCAAATTATGACACTGATGCTGGTCACTTGTTTGAGCTCCTGGGATGGAAAAACCTATCTTCCCAGCAGCAAATACAAAGAGCCACAATGGTCTATAAGTCTCTGCACGGTTTAGCTCCAGACTATTTATGTTCCAAATTTAAAAGGCGAGAAACTGCGTATAACCTAAGAGACTCTGAGAATAAGCTTAATGTTCCATTGCCGCGCACAAACTATTATAAGAATAGCTTTAGCTATAGTGGCGCCACCCTTTGGAACAGTCTTCCTCGGGACACAAGACAAGCAGAGTCCCTTGGGTTATTTAAGCATTTAATTAAAAAAGTACGTTGAGGCACGGCATTCGTGGAAAGCAGCTTTAGTTAGGTTAGGTTTTAAGCTTAGTTTCTTATAATAGTATTTTACCCATTTAATGCATGTTGATACTGATATATTTTAAATGTTTTTATTATTTATAGCTGATGAATTGTCCGTGGGTAAATAAAGATTATCTATCTATCTATCTATCTATCGTGTAGTCAGTCGTGTAGATTGTGATTGGTCAGTTTCTATCCGTCGGTATAGTTGAGTCTATTTAGACTCGTTTGTTATGGCATGTACTAAAATTGTAGAACACCGGAACACCGGAGCACCAAAAAACACGGAACACTGCAACACCCCGGTAACACCCCGGAACACTAGAAATACCATAAAATGCCAATAAATTACTGGTGTTTAGGGGTGTTCCGGGGGTGTTCCGGTGTTCCGTGTTTTGAGGTGTTCGGTGTTCCTGGATTTAGTACATGCCGTTTGCTATGTTGATGCCGGGAAAAAGTAGTTTGTACGATGCGGTATTGCTGACCTGATGTCTGTTCTAAGTAATTAACTAAACCGGTTTTTCAAACTCAGTTGTTAAAAGTACTTCTTGCTGTAGGAACTAACAGCGCACGTGATCAGAGTTGCAGTCAATATAGCGTGGTTTATGAGTGGATGATCTTTAGAACTGTGATCACTGACATCACCTTTCTCATCGCTCCTTTGTGTTCAGTCAGTAGTCTTGTGTTGAGGTTCCTACCAGTCTCTCCAGTATAACTGGCATAGCAGTCAGAGCACTTGATCTTGTAAACTGTTTCCTGTCTGTCGTGTAGTTCGTCCTTGTCCTTAACCGGTCTGTGGGCTACGCGAATATGGTACGCGGTAGGATCCGCGAGATGATTTCGGACGGTATAGTTACTGTATTTTACCCGATGAATTGTGATATTAGTGTTGTTCAGTTGTTAGGTTTTCACTAGTTATTAGGTGGAATACCTGTAAACTAGCTCCCAAGCTAAGTGTATATCCACGTTAAATAAAGTATGATGATGATGCATGTGTAGGAGCTGAGTCGCCGTTCGCTTCAGTGATTACAGTAGGTCGATGACTGTTTGGTCTAATGAAGTCGCCGTTGTAGTTGTTCTTGGAAAAGACATTCGCTTATTACTGAGATTTTCCACCGCAAGAGTCGCGGGGGAAGGTGGAAGCATGAATCAGGGAGATTGTCAGGGGACCGGTGATCCCTTCTATGACGACACAAACACTGTGTACTGCAGAATTAGCAACTTTAATAGATTTCAGTTATGTTATTTTATCATAACATGTAGACAAGATAATACTCTATACGATGTTCTCTGGCAAACAATTGTTTAGAAGTTTTAGTTTTTAGTAATTTTCATGCACGCATTGAATATTCACAGCAAGTCTTGTCCGGGTGTTGGTCTTTATGAGTCAGTCGTTCAGGTTCACGCCTTTACAATCCAAGCTTCTGGCTGCCTCGCATAGGCTTCTGGCTGTTTTCTCGAACTAGAGAGTAAAATGAATGCAATTATAAGTGGTGCCAGATAACAAAACGATATCATTGATAAACCGCTATAAAAGTTCTCGCCGAAATTATTGTTTATTACAGCTTGAATTCGGCTGGAACTAAATTCAGCAACAATTCCAACAGTAGCAGTTTACACAGCACGAAAATAGACTAGATTCACGTAAAATTAAAGTTCACTTAAATCGTCTTAAAGTTGGTTATCCAACTTTACGCTATGATTTTAATCTTGGTAAAGTTGCTTAATAGGTTTAGTATGAGTGCAAAGCTGGCATAAAGGTCAGCTTTAAATATCGTAAGTTAACGTAAATTAGCTTTAAGTTGGATTTACACTGCAGTAAACTGTTATCTTTTCATGTTGTATTAGAATCTTTAGCCAAATTCTCAAGGTACCGGACAAGGAGAAGTAAAACGGTTTGAGCATTTGATCGGCCCATAACACAATCGTGGGGATGTAGCAGCTCTCGTAAGGTCTCACATGAATGGCTCGATACCCTGCGTGAAAAAAATTTTAACAATCAACAAGAACAATGCCCCTAGCCCCTTAAACAATAGCAAGTGCTACCAGTAGAATTAAAAGCTTGCGAGAGCTGCTACACTACCGACAAACGTCTTAACCAATGCTTGCTTATCGTTCCGTGGAAAATAAAAGGATGTTTTAATCTAAGCTTTATGCTACCTAGCCAGTCATATTTCAAGCTTTCTTTTATCCCAGAGACACAAACCTTTCTCTCCAACCCCCTTCTCCCAGGAGTAAATGTACCAAATGCTCCCTCGCTATCTTGAAGAAACGAGGCGAACAGCAACAAGGCAGCCATGAATATAAACGCTTGAATCTTCATGTTTAACTCACTTTTCGCTAGCGTTTGCAAGCTTGTGACAGTGCAATCTAGTAATAACATTATTTATATAGAAAGTCGGGAGTAATTAAATGCGTTTAAGGTGTCATGTTAAACACTTTAACAAGAGTAATTCACCTTCAACAGGAATCGATAAAGGCCATTATCAAAGTAATGCAACAATTTGATGCGTTCTGCACTTATAGTAAACACTTTATAAGGACATTGAAAATGTTGAAAGCTGACACCTGTCTTAACAGTACTGGAAAATCTTTTATCCCTCCACTTAATACGAAGTTCTCTGGTTATCCTTTTCTTGTTCTTCGTAATGCGATCGTGACATTACTTTAGCAATAAGTAGTTATATCAATTCGCTGTAACCTGAGTGTCCGTCCTTTCCTTAGGAGAGGGGTGGGGAGGAGGTGCCCCTGATACTCAGGCTTATTCGCTGCGGTCGATATGCCACATTGAGCTTATATCTGCGATTAGTTATTTTTGTAGCTTTTTACAAAGATCTAGACGTGTTTCATTAATAGCTAACACTACGGGGCAGTCACATTTCAATATCATTTTACTCTTCAAGAACTTGTCAAACTTGCGTCGCGAATTGAAACCGCGAAATTCATTTTGAGTGTCCCATTAAATTTACCGACCCTCTTAGAAAACGTGTCGCTGCTGTGTCGCCATGGAATAAGTGGTTAAGAAAACACATAAGCCATCTGTTGCTAATATCAGATGAAATTGTACAGAAACTTCGTGTGTTCTGTTGGGTCAAAACCTATGGCTTATTGTACTTTTAAAGACCCGCTTCTTCTCCCCTAACCAATGTGCATGCTGATACGTACGTAAAGACGAAAAATTGAGTTGTGCCTTAATTTGGTCTGCTGGTGATAAAAACAGAATAATGCAGACCTTCTGTGGGTTATTGCACGTTTCGGCCTTCTACATTTTGGAAAGGAGCGAAGAAAATCAGACTTCAAGTATTGGGACACTTAACCGATTGAAAAAGGTCACAAAATTATTTTCAAGCAAAGCAACTACTACTGGCAAGTTAGTTGGTAAATACTTTTTATGGTCAAAATTTTCCGCCGATCGAGTTGAATTAGTTTCCTTTTTAAGAACTTTCAGTAGTGCTTTCTGTAATTTCAATCTGGATAACTGGCCTACAGTTGATTAATTTTGACTGATCAATTTGGGATGTTAGCAAATTCAGAAAAGATTTAATTTCTGACGAGCAAACATCATTGTTTTACGTTTAGCCAACCGCTATGCACAATAAATGAGCTAGGGGATTTCCTTGTCAAAATACTAAAAATTAATATTTTATTCCATAAGAACAACATAGCGCCCTTGCTATGGGTTCACCTGAGCTCTCAATAAGCAACACCCTTGACTTCACGTCTTAGTATGTGTAGATATTATATTTCGTAAGTTTTCTTTTACCCCATGGATACAAACCTTTCTATCCAACGCCCTTCTCCCCGGCTGAAATGTTCCAACCGCTCCGTCGGCATCCTTAATGACTGCTGTGAGTAGCAACAAGGCGGAGATGAATAACAATAATTGAATCTTCATTTTTAAATCACTTATTCCCAAGCACTAGCTACCTTATAAAGGTGCGGTACACGCTTCCTCGTTATTTATAAAGACCGATTCTGGTGGTAATAAGCGTTCTTTTAGGTGTCAAGTTAAGCACTACACGACAAATATAAATCACCTTGCGCGATTGAAAAGGACCCTTATCCACTTGACTCAACACTTTGATGCATTTTGTACGATGACTAAATGGGCCGGGGGTCTTGAAGGTTGTCGTAAGATGACAGTCAAATCTATTCTTGGTTTTCACGTGACGTCATAAAATTAAAAAAATTCGATGGGCCTGCTAAATTTTTATTGTCACTACTTGAAAGAAATCCTAAATATATATATATAGATATTCAAGCTAGATAGTGTCCTTTGTGTTTGAAATACAGCATGTTGAATTTTCGAGATTTCAGCCGTACGTGACTTCACGATGGCGCCGTGACAAAGCTGTCGTGCTCTAAGAAAAGGTCTTTTTCGCCAAATTTTTGCAGTTTAAACAGTTCAAGTATTAGGAGAGATGTTTATGTGTATATACACTAGATCGTAAGGAAAGAGCAGTCGCTTTCATAGAAAAATTGAGTGCCTGATGTTTTCTTTGATTTCCGGTCGCCATGTTTGGTGCCCATCAAGCTTGGAACCAACATGGCGATTCCATACTGAGCTCTATAAATTTGCGAGAAGTGCTTCGGCAAATGACTCAAGAATGGTGTACCGCACAGACCTGAGACTTGGGGATGTTGTTTATCTATTAATATTTTATAACATAGGAATTTATCAGATTTTTCATTGCATTGTTTCGAGTTTATTTTTTGATGGCGTGAAAGTGAAAACCAGCTATTTTCCAATCGAAAATTCCCTCAGTAAACTTTTAAATTTATGTTGTTCACGTTTTGAATGGTTACTATAGGATTCCCCCCGCTTTTTTTGGTCCAAAAGGTGCAATAGCTATGACAAAGAGATAAAAAACTTATCTGACAAACTCATTGTGGCATATCTGTGGCACCGGTACGCTAGCAATAGCAATTGTTAACAACTTGACTGGGCCATTATGTTTAGCTTTCCATTAATATATGTGTCTTAGATATTTTAGGCTCGTTACAGGGACCGTTTAATCAAAATTCTACCGAGCAATAGTCAGCTATTTTCAACCGATTTACTCGATATCAACGGAGTAACACACATGGGTTTTCGAGCTGGGGACCATGCACATTCACCTCTTTTTGACTGCAGAGGAAGACTTATTGACACATTATTCTTTTTAGAGGAAAGGCAATGTAAAATTTAAATGTTGTCTTTCTTGGTCATGTTGTCAGCTTTGCTTAGCTAGTGAACTAATCTGTGATCAATTTATTTTCATGCTATCGCGGAGTTGCGTTTCATTACTAGTCATTATTAGTTCTCACAAAGGAACATCCTCTACAATATCCCTCTCCCCCTCCAAAAGAAATCAATTAAAGATTTTAAGAAGAACACAATAAGAACTGTGATGGATAGCTCCCAGAAATAAAACGCCAGCCTTGCCACTTACGTAGATCAGCTGAGTGTGCTAAAAGCTAAACTCGATATCTTTGGGCTTTTAAATTAACAATTTGACTTCGTATTTCGACAACCATGCAGTTAAGTATATGACAGTGACCTTTTACTGATCCTCTTAATACAGTCCCACCTATCGCTGTGCCGTCATGATCTAAGTGATAAACACGCCAGCTGTCTGTAGCGTACATCAGATTACAAAGTTCAGGCCTACGTTGTACAGTGGCAGGTTATGACAGCTATTATCGGGATCGACCTGCCAGCTAACGTTGTCGAGAAGCGTGACATAGCGTGACAAGTGAAAGACAATCTCTTTGAACGTTGGACCTTTGATTGTAAAAATACTGAAATTAGATCGTGTTTGGGGTTGTGTTTTCAAGTGAGAGATAGAGAATCGGAAAAATCTGTAACCAGGAGAACAGCAGTAAAACAACTGAGAATCTTAAAACCTGTGACTTATTTGTCGGATACCCGTTCCCGACAACGTGATTTTTATAGCATTGAGGCCCTCCACGCATAACCTCAGGGGCATCACAAGAGTGGACCTTCGAAAAGTGAAGCGAACCTTCTTATTACTTATTACGAACCAAAGTCGGACTGTGCAATAACGCAGCAGAAACACGAACACTTTCAAACCATCTGTTACCCAACCTCGTTCCCAGGGTCCTCTCCTTCCCTTCCTTCCCTCTCCTCTCGCTCCAGGGGGCGGTCAGAGAGAGAGAACTGAATACAGAAAGGCTGACCGTACAGTTGGGATTAAGTAACATATTTTTCCAATATTTCGTCGGGAACGGCCCGACTTCTTCAGGGATTTGATTCAAAAAATCGTTACAATTTAAACAACCAAGACAAAAGGCTATAATATTACAATGAAAAAACTAACCATTGGAAATGACAAACGAATGACAAGATATCAAAATGAGGTATAAAGATGAGCTATTAAGAGGTTTAAGACACTAAGTACACTAGATAAAATTTCCTCTCGTTTGTTTATGCCTTTAGGCTCAAGGGTACGCCTCCCTGGGAACGAAGTTGTCTGTTACCGCCCTTTACCGTTCTGTTCCATAGGACATGAAACTTACGTTTTATTCACCTGTTAAATTTTTCCACTCATTGTGAAGGGTAAGGAGGAGATAAATGCGTGTGACTGCCGAACACGT
Organism: Blastomussa wellsi; assembly: GCA_947652115.1. Lineage (NCBI taxonomy): Eukaryota > Metazoa > Cnidaria > Anthozoa > Scleractinia > Plerogyridae > Blastomussa > Blastomussa wellsi. The sequence goes on from OX393561.1 coordinate 6,615,601, forward strand.
CTGCCTAGATTCTATATCACTTTTGAAACATTGGCTACCTATGTATAGCAAACCAAATACTGAACACCGAATTACGATCGTTTATTACCGTCCTGCTTTTCAAATTTACATAGAACTTAATTTAAATGTTTGGCAGAGAGAAAATTAGTTAGGCATTTTAAGGATTATTTTAGCTGATATTAATTTTCGAGTTCATGAGACACACAGACATCAGAATTCAAGAGTTTCTTTGTGAACAATCATTAAGCTTTATCCCTTTACAATCCAAGCTTCTGGCTACTTCACATAGGCTCCTGGCTGTTATTTCAAACTAAAGAAAAGGTAAAAACAAAAGTGTCAGTGCGAAAGTGAAATCCAGAAATCCAAATAATATAAAGTGCAATGTGGCAAGTGAAGACTTACATGCGTTATTCAGTTTGATTTGTTTCTGTTTCAATAAAAGTCAGTACTGTCTAGCAATATTACTGAAACTTTGGAGCAAAATCATTGGACAGCAATCGACTTTTTATAGTTATAGTTCTTTTATCTTAAGAGAACAAACCTTTTTTTCAAGCCTTCCTCTACCTGGTGGAATTGTCCCAAACCCTTCATTTTCGTGAACAATGGCAGTGAGTAATAGGAAGACAGCGAGAACTAAAAAGGCTTGGTTCTTCATTTTGTAGCAGCTAATGGTTTCACGTTAATGTGCTAACAAGCTTCTTGTGGCCTGCCATTCTATCTCGTTGCAGCCTGTTTATATAAGGATGTCGTGCGGTAATTAGCGTTTCTTGAGGCGACCAGTTTAACCCTTCAATCAATAAGATGAATCCATTCTTTAAAAGAGGATGAAAAGCCATTTTCCACTTCAGTGACCTTTAATTTCTACTTGAAAAATGACTAACAGGTTTCCAGCCGTGTGGGGGAGGGAGGGAACGGGAAGGGGATTGAGGGGAGTGGGATGGGTACCCTAATACCTTGTCGTACCTGTACGGTAAATTGGCCTCGGTTGTATCAATTCATATGATACCAGCAAAACTGTCACAGAACAAACAATACCAACACGAATACAATAATTTATTTATTATTTATTAATAATTATATTTGATTTTAAACTGTTTAACTTTTTATTTGGTAATAAAGCTTGCGTGTGTGTGTTGTTGTAAATAATGCCTGTTCGAACGCGGAATTAAACACGTGTCGAATACTGAACATATGTTGAAGTCGTTGAAGTGGAAATGTATGTGTTTTGTATTTCTTTCATATCACACAAGGAAATTTCTGATGCAATCTCTAAGAACGAAGCGAAAAGAACGAAAAGACGTGAAGTACTGCCAGAGTTAATGTAAAATGGTCCAAAACACCCTGAGCTATATTTCAAATTTCCCAGGAAATTTTTCACAACTCGCTAACAAAGTCAAATTCAATAAAGATGGCAGTGATGAATTGCATGAAGAGATATGTACGCACAGCTTGCCTACATATTTCCAACAAAATTAATGCAGTTTTACCTTGCTGTGGGAGAGACTCTGTGACCCCCTTCTTCTTCAACTAAACTTTTTTTAAGACGAAAAAGAACGAAAAACTATGCAGGGTCTGACCGTTGAACCACGGGCCGAGCTAATGGCAAACGAGGAGCGAACGCAGATTTGATATTATGCTTTACCTGGGGGTGCAAAAAAAACAAACACTATTTCCCAACGTTTATTATTGCTCGTTCTGCCATAAGACTTACACAGCCTTTTGGTTTTTAACTTCTCTTTTTCTTCATCATAGACCAGTTATTCAGCGTCATTCCCAAGCTTCTGACTGCCAAGGATCAACTTTTGGTTGATGTTTCAAACTAAAGAAAAATTTAGGCAAAATATTTGTTAAAAGTGTGGCCTCGAAGTCTTGATTTAGTGCCACCCACCCACGGGGTGGTGAAGGGGAGGGGTACCTTGGTAAAGTTTTCCTGGGTATGTGCCACGGGCCTCTGAAAACCCCTACTTTATTACGGTCTATTTCGTGGCCAATTATAGACCCCATTTTAGTTCCTTTTGGGGCAATGTAATTATCGCGATCCGACTATGATCCGATTACTGAATATTAAAACGACAGTTCTAAATTCGGCAACATCTTTTTTTACCATGAATCTTCTCATTTTTAAATTTCTACTTGCTAGAATTTTCTTACCCAACAATTGAATCCCGAAAACTTTGGCAGAGTGTTTATTTCAGCAGCTGTCTTTTGTTACTTCAAAGCGAGAAATTCCTGATGTTGTACAAAGCATTTATAGGCATTCTCGGCACACCTTTTGTAGTTCGTTCAGTACTTTTAGAAGTAAGTTTTCCAGAGGCAAACAATCTCTTTGTTAGTATGTACGCTTGTGAGATGCTGGTGGATTAGGTCACTAGTGCTTGGAATGTAACTGGTGTCACTGAGACCGGGAACAGGAAATCAATTCCCAGGAACTCCTGTGCGTATGTTGATCTATATATTCTTGGTTTGTTTACGTCTCGCGTTGATAAAGCTTGCTTAGGAGACCTTTAAACTCTAAATGCCTTATTAGAGAAGCTGAAGAGTTACACGCTTTCCTAACAATTTTCGGCAAAACTGTCCCCCATGCAATTGGTCTCCATATAAAACAATAAAAATGGCATTTTGTGCGGAAAATTTAAATATTGGAAAAACTAAAAATAGTTTGGAAAGCGTTGCTATTGTAGTTTAATATTTTTTTAATCACCAGGCTCTTAAACACCAAAAAAAACATGTGCCATTTGATTTGTGCCAATCTTGTCAACTTAATTTTCCATCTGAGTGCAATGGTCACACCACACATCCCCACGGTTTGGCCAAAACCTGTACGCATGCGCGCAGCCTATTATGCGTACAGGTTGATACGAAATCGGCAAAATAACTGCGGCAAACGCTGTTAGGAGAGGGCATTTTTTTTCCGCAACCAAATTTTCGGCAACTTTTTTTCTTACACTTTTGGCACAAGCCAGACCACTTTTGCCACAAACCACTTTGTCACAAGAGCTGCTTTGCCAGCATGGCACAAGAAACAAATATCAAACAGGTTGCCAAAATCCCCCAATTGAACAAATACGTTGCCGGGAGTACGCAAAAAATGTCTTCGCAACTGTTCGAACATTTTGGCAACGAAACATCCAACACGGCTTTGCTTTTCTCGAGGCCCGCAGCACTGGACGGAGAAGAAGCACTTGCGGCTGTCGCGGCCGAAGAAGCAGAAGCAGAGAAAACCAAACTTGCAGCGGCAGCGGCAACAAAACAAACCTTCGATAGTATGGGCCTGCGGTGCGAAAAATCTCCTGCACCGAGGGCCCACAAGGCGTGGCAAAAACTGTAGTGGCAAACATCGCAATAGCTTTGGAAAATGTCCTGGGGAAACGCTACACCACAAACATCGTCCACACAGTGGGGCAAGGGAAAGCGGGAAACCGCGCAATCCGCGCCACCATCGAGAGAATCGAGAAAAACACCTGGCACACGGCAAAAAAAAGCTGGTTTGGTCTACATCCCGAAGAAAGAGATCGCCGGCTATTTCGTGGCGAAATGCGACGTTTCCGAAGTCCCAATGGAAGAGTTGCACCAGGCGCTGCCGGTTTTCGCAAATCGTCTGGTCGGGGGCTTCGGCTACGATATCTACAGTATCGACTACGCACAAGACTTTTCGGGCACTTTGGATCGCAAAGCTCTTGTGGCCCACCTTGGATTCGAAACGGCAGGGAGTTTTTCCGCCGCAATGGGAGAAAATACCCCCCTGCTCCTGGACAACACCGCCAGCGTCGGGGAGCACTGCTGCACCTGGCTCGAGACCACACAACAGCAAGAAACCACAAACACCCGAAACAAGATCTACAACAAAGTCGTTTCGAATTTAGAGGCAGGAGAAATCCGCGAGCCTGTTGGTGGGCACCTGGCAGAATACGCCGACTGCCCAAACCAGCGGCTCCGCCAAACGTTCTTCCACCCAGACGTACAAGCCCGAGGTTGTACTCGAATCGAAACCACTTTGTACGTCCTCCCACTCGACGAACTATCGAACGAGAAAGCTTCCACTTTCATCGAGAGAGTCTTGGCGCAGGTTTCTGTCGACGACGACGACGAACAACAAGCTCTCTTTGTGGTCCAACCGCCCAGCAAGCAGTAGCAAACCCTCGCCGCCACCCTCGACAGGTTCCTTGTTCTCGCGGACAGACCACAAGGCCATATCTTCGTCGCGTGGGGCGGCCACACAACAACTGGCCGGATCTTTGGAGTCCACGTGCGCCCCACCCCAGCGAATGTCGAGGACCCAACCAAGTGGGAAAAAGCAGTGCAGTGGGCAGCAGCGGACTTTGGCTTCCGGTCTTGCCCGATTTTCCGGGTCGACATTCTGGCCGCCGACGACGAAGGGGTGGAGCTCGGACCGCTCCGCTGTTTTCGGAAAGACGAAAACACCCGCACAATCCTCGCAGCGAGCAAAAAACCGACGCAGCTCCACCCAAACGGAGGCAACCTGCCAACACTTCTGCCGCCAACAGACAAGATCGAGTGGGGATGGCGATCCAAAAAATGCCACGCCATCGGCAACGATTCTTCGAAATACGAACTACAAGAAATGCCAGTAATCGCCCAACAGCGACAAATATCTGCGCTTTCCACAAGAAACAGAGAGAAAGTTCTCGACGAGCTTCGGTTCGCTCGCACAGCCGAGGAGTGGAAACGAGCCCACTGGGAAAGAGAAGAAAATCGGCACAAAAAAGAGGAAGAAAACACAAATATTCGCCAAGCGGAAATAGAGGCCCTTCGTTTCTACGCCGAAACAAAGAAAAAAATCGAAACAAAAAGTCTCGGAGCTGCCCACAAACAAAAAATGGAAAGTTCTTGGTTTCCGCGCGCAAGGAGGGAAATGTCGGGTTGTCTTGCAGGAACCAGGTTCTTCGGGGTGTGTTTCTGTTTGGGCGACAAAAGGTCTGCGAAAAATCCTCCGCGAATGCGTGGCCCTTGTCCGCAAGGAGGAAGACAATTTTGGTCGGGAACTTTTCTGGCTTGTGGCTTTCGACGGTGTCGACAAGCTTGGAGGGTTGGTGTTGCAAATCGAACCCCCGAAAACCTTCCAGTCCAACGAGGGCACAAAAATCGTGTGGAACCCAATACAAGTTCTCGAAGCCCCAGACTCTGGTCGACTCCCAATCTTGCGCGGGCTCTTGGGGCGAAATGCGCAGAGTACGACAAACTTTGCGCAGATCTCGCCAAAACCAACTTTTCCGAAGTTTCTGCGCCAGCAAACAAAGACACGAAAAAAACAACAGACTTGCTGGCAGGAGAGTACATAGCCAAACGTTTCGCAGCGACAATCTTTCGAAATTCTCCGCGGACCATTCTCTTCCTGCTCCCGCTCGGCGAAGATGGGTAACCGAAAACAGACGAAGAAACCCCAACGCACGGATACTTTCTGGAAAGAGAGATCGAGGCAATGGGAGGCCTCCACTTGCTACAAAAAAGAGAAACCCCATTGCATTGCCGGCTTGGGGAGGAGAAAACGACACCGAACAAGAAAAAAGGCCGCCGTGTTGCCCTGGCGTAGACTGGTCAAACCGCAACAACCAATCCACCTTTGGTGCAGAAAACAAAACTCCCCCGGCAAGCAACAACAAAAAGCTCTCCCAGTCCCCAGTCCAACCATTTTTCTGCAGTCTCTGCATCGATATGTCCGACAATGTTGGCCGGATTGTCTTCCATCGAGGTGCAGAACTTGCCAAGAGCTCTCCAATCCTCTCAGCAGACTTTGTCTTCTTGCTGCTCGTTCTCTTTCTTTCGGGCGTGGAATTGGTGGAAAGGAAAATGAGGTACACAACCAGGGGGTAGAAGCACAAGATCCATTGTTTTCTTTACATTGCATGTTTCCAATTGCAAGTATCTAGTCCATTGGACGAATTCCTTTGTCCGCTGGATTCTGTGGATGGTTGGGCGCAGGCTGCTGTGGCGGGTTGGCCTATTGCTTCTTTTCGGGTGGCGTGGCGCTCTGCTGTTTCCACTCTTCGTATTTCGGTCGCAGTGTTGCATACAGAAAAAGGAGGGCAGAACCAATCCCACCAACAATCCCAACAACGTGCACAACACCCCAAGACGTTGCGGCATTGGCGGCTCCCACTATTCTGTCTGTTTGCTCTCGAACAGCATGGCTGTTTTTTTCTATGCTCTCCAGGATTCCTTCCACTTCCCCTTCCACTTCCTCTTCCAACCCCTGCAAACCTTCCCCGATCTCCTCCACATCTTCCAACAAATCCATATTTTTCTGCAGGTCCTGCACGCCGGCCAGGATTTGCAGCAGAAGAACATCCTGCCACTTTTTGGTTTGTGCCGGCCATGCAGCCGCGGTTTCTGCTGTTGCAGACCTTACAGCCGCGGTTTCTGCTGTTGCAGACCTTGCAGCCGCGGTTTCGGTTGGATTGGAGGTTTTTCGATCGAAAACGCCTGCTTCTCTCCATGTTCTGTACATCCTTGTTGTGCCAATACCGAATTTCTTTTGTATCTCCCTGGGTGCTAGCTCGAATTTCTTCCGGGGAAAGCACTTTTGCAGGCGGCATTGCAGATATTTTTTGCAGATATTTTTTTTGGCACCGCCTCCAAATTGGTG
>OX393561.1:6622404-6642404 GCA_947652115.1 Blastomussa wellsi
AATGCAAAGCTTTGGAGGCGGTGTCCAAAAAATATCTGCAATTCCGCCTGCAAAAGTGCTTTCCCCGGAAGAAATTCGAGAAATTGTCGCTGCAAGAGGCGAACTAGCACCCACGGAGATACAAAAGAAATTCGGTATTGACACAACAAGGATGTACAGAATATGGAGAGAAGCAGGCGTTTTCGATGGAAAAACCTCCAATCCAACCGAAACCGCGGCTGCAAGGCCTGCAACAGCAGAAAACGCGGCTGCAAGGTCTGCAACAGCAGAAACCGCGGCTGCATGGCCGGCACAAACCAAAAAGTGGCAGGATGTGCTTCTGCCGCAGATCCTGGCCGGCGTGCAGGACCTGCAGAAAAATATGGATTTGTTGTTGGAGACCCAAGAAAGCCACTTCGAAGATGTGGAGGAGATCGGGGAAGGTTTGCAGGGTTTGGAAGAGGAAGTGGAAGGGGAAGTGGAAGGAATCCTGGAGAGCATAGAAAAAAACAGCCATGCTGTTCGAGAGCAAACAGACAGAATAGTGGGAGCCGCCAATGCCGCAACGTCTGCTGCTTGGGGTGTTGTGCAGGTTGTTGGGATTGTTGGTGGGATTGTTTCTGCCCTCCTTTTCCTGTATGCAACACTGCGACCGAAAAACGAAGAGTGGAAACAGCAGAGCGCCACGCCACCCAAAGAGGAGCAGTTGGCCAACCCGCCACAGCAGCCTGCGCCCAACCATCCACAGAATCCTGCGGACAAGGAATTCGTCCAATGGACTAGATACTTGCAATTGGAAACATGCAATGCAAAGAAAACAACGGATCTTGTGGTTCTACCCCCTGGTTGTGTGCCACATTTTCCTTTCCACCAATTTCACGCCCGAAAGAAAGAGAACGAGCAGCAAGAAGACAAAGTCTGCTGGAAGGATTGGAGAGCTCTTGGCAAGTTCTGCACCTCGATGGAAGACAATCCGGCCAACATTGTCGGACATATCGATGCCGAGACTGTAGAAAAATGGTTGGACTGGGGACTGGGAGAGCTTTTTGTTGTTGCCTGCCGGGGAAGTTTTGTTTTCTGCACCAAAGGTGGATTGGTTGTTGCGGTTTGACCGGTCTACGCCAGGGCAACACGGCGGCCTTTTTTTTTGTTCGGTGTCGATTTCTCCTAACTCCAGAAAGTATCCGTGCGTTGGGGTTTCTTCGTCTGTTTTCGGTTCCCCGTCTTCGCCGAGCGGGAGCAGGAAGAGAATGGTCCGCGGAGAGTTTCGAAAGATTGTCGCTGCGAAACGTTTGGCTATGTACTCTCCTGCCAGCAAGTCTGTTGTTTTTTTCGTGTCTTTGTTTGCTGGCGCAGAAACTTCGGAAAAATTGGTTTTGGCGAGATCTGCGCAAAGTTTGTCGTATTCTGCGCATTTCGCCCCAAGAGCCCGCAAGATTGGGAGTCGACCAGAGTCTGGGGCTTCGAGAACTTGTATTGGGTTCCACACGATTTTTGTGCCCTCGTTTGACTGGAAGGTTTTCGGGGGTTCGATTTGCAACACCAACCCTCCAAGCTTGTCGACACCGTCGAAAGCCACAAGCCAGAAAAGTTCCCGACCAAAATTGTCTTCCTCCTTGCGGACGAGGGCCACGCATTCGCGGAGGATTTTTCGCAGACCTTTTGTCGCCCAAACAGAAACACACCCCGAAGAACCTGGTTCCTGCAAGACAACCCGACATTTCCCTCCTTGCGCGCGGAAACCAAGAACTTTCCATTTTTTGTTTGTGGGCAGCTCCGAGACTTTTTGTTTCGATTTTTTTCTTTGTCTCGGCGTAGAAACGAAGGGCCTCTATTTCCGCTTGGCGAATATTTGTGTTTTCTTCCTCTTTTTTGTGCCGATTTTCTTCTCTTTCCCAGTTGGCTCGTTTCCACTCCTCGGCTGTGCGAGCGAACCGAAGCTCGTCGAGAACTTTCTCTCTGTTTCTTGTGGAAAGCGCAGATATTTGTCGCTGTTGGGCGATTTCTGGCATTTCTTGTAGTTCGTATTTCAAAGAATCGTTGCCGATGGCGTGGCATTTTTGGATCGCCATCCCCACTCGATCTTGTCTGTTGGCGGCAGAAGTGTTGGCAGGTTGCCTCCGTTTGGGTGGAGCTGCGTCGGTTTTTTGCTCGCTGCGAGGATTGTGCGGGTGTTTTCGTCTTTCCGAAAACAGCGGAGCGGTCCGAGCTCAACCCCTTCGTCGTCGGCGGCCAGAATGTCGACCCGGAAAATCGGGCAAGACCGGAAGCCAAAGTCCGCTGCTGCCCACTGCACTGCTTTTTCCCACTTGGTTGGGTCCTCGACATTCGCTGGGGTGGGGCGCACGTGGACTCCAAAGATCCGGCCAGTTGTTGTGTGGCCGCCCCACGCGACGAAGATATGGCCTTGTGGTCTGTCCGCGAGAACAAGGAACCTGTCGAGGGTGGCGGCGAGGTTTTGCTACTGCTTGCTGGGCGGTTGGACCACAAAGAGAGCTTGTTGTTCGTCGTCGTCGTCGACAGAAACCTGCGCCTAGACTTTCTCGATGAAGAACGTTTGGCGGAGCTGCTGGTTTGGGCAGTCGGCGTATTCTGCCAGGTGCCCGCCAACAGGCTCGCGGATTTCTCCTGCCTCTAAATTCGAAACGACTTTGTTGTAGATCTTGTTTCGGGTGGTTGTGGTTTCTTGCTGTTGTGTGGTCTCGAGCCAGGTGAAGCAGTGCTCCCCGACGCTGGCGGTGTTGTCCAGGAGCAGGGGGGTATTTTCTCCCATTGCGGCGGACAAATTGCCTGCCGTTTCGAATCCAAGGTGGGCCACAAGAGCTTTGCGATCCAAAGTGCCCGAAAAGTCTTGTGCGTAGTCGATACTGTAGATATCGTAGCCGAAGCCCCCGACCAGACGATTTGCGAAAACCGGCAGCGCCTGGTGCAACTCTTCCATTGGGACTTCGGAAACGTCGCATTTCGCCACGAAATAGCCGGCGATCTCTTCCTCGGGATGTAGACCAAACCAGTTTCTTTTTGCCGTGTGCCAGGTGTTTTTCTCGATTCTCTTGATGGTGGCGCGGATTGTGCTGTTTTCCGCTTTCCCTTGCCCCACTGTGTGGACGATGTTTGTGGTGTAGCGTTTCCCCAGGACATTTTCCAAAGCTATTGCGATGTTTGCCACTACAGTTTTTGCCACGCCTTGTGGGCCCTCGGTGCAGGAGATTTTTTTTTTCTCTTGTAGACGCACTGCTCTCTGGCAAGCGGGCCAAACACGTAGAGGTCGTCGAGGAAAGGCGGAAGACCAACCAATGGCCGAAGGTTCGTGCGGCCTTGGTTACCTGCAAGATAGTCGACCTTGGCGATATCGTACAGAAGATTGCTTTCGTACCCGTTTTCGAGTAGCAGGTGGTAGGCAACAGATTTCTCGCACCGCAGACCCATACTATCAAAGGTTTGTTTTGTTGCCGCTGCCGCTGCAAGTTTGGTTTTCTCTGCTTCTGCTTCTTCTGCCGCGACAGCCGCAAGTGCTTCTTCTCCGTCCAGTGCTGCGGGCCTCGAGAAAAGCAAAGCCGTGTTGGATGTTTCGTTGCCAAAATGTTCGAACAGTTGGAAAGACATTTTTTGCATACTTCCGGCAACGTATTTGTTCAATTGGGGGATTTTGGCAACCTGTTTGATGTTTGTTTCTTGTGCCATGCTGGCAAAGCAGCTCTTGTGACAAAGTGGTTTGTGGCAAAAGCGGTCTGGCTTGTGCCAAAAGTAGAAGAAAAAAAGTTGCCGAAAATTTGGTTGCGGAAAAAAAAATGCCCTCTCCTAACAGCGTTTGCCGCAGTTATTTTGCCGATTTCGTATCAACCACACGCAGTTGTTTTCTCCGTGCATTTTTGGGCAGTGCTTCTGTCTTGTGAACTGTCGCTTCTGTCTAATTGTCCGAACCAGCCAGGGGTTGTTCTTCTACAAGTAGTATTTGCGAGCTTCTTTCACCTGGGGGTTTCAGGAAAATGAAACTGTGGTGATCAGGTGGTATTTGTAATTGACCCCCTACCTACTACTGATGCATTTAAAATAAATTGGACAGTTTCTGCTCAAACTGTCCAATTTAAGAAATATCTGGATACCTTCTACAAACCAATCAATTGTCAAGAAAAACTACTTTCGAGAACGAACCATTTGCAATGTTCAATGTTCATAAATTCCTCGAACTGCCAAATTGGACTCGGCCTACGGCCTCGTCCAATTTAGCAGTCCTCGGAATTTTTTCTCATCCAATTATTTTCAAATTGGACAGTATGTAGTCCTATTACATATACAAATTCCTTGCTCACAAGACAAGAAATTACAAGATGCTTCACAATGATGTTCTTTTCCGTGTTCCCAAAATAAAGGAACAACTACATTTACGACAAGTTGACGTGTAATAGTTTTAATAATCCCTAAATTCCAAATTTAATTGGTCCAGGGAGAAATACAATTTCGCGCGGTTTCAGTTCGCTTTACGAAATCTATTACACCTGCGATCGGCATGGGGCCTGTCACGTAATGCACCATAAACCGGATATAACTAACAACGGAAGTAACGAAACTCCAGCCACAGTTTGGAATCCCAAGCAGGCTTCTTTAAGTCTCAAGGGACAAATTATTCAGCAATGTGATAAATTATAAAGCAGTCGTCATAATCCAATCACAAAACAAGGCCGTTCATTGTCACCTGGCAGCAGCAGACCAGAAATACGAGCACTGCTCTTTTGTGTTGTTCTACCCGGGAGTGGCAGCTTGGGGCTTTACGGTGAGTGAATTTACCAAGGAATTTCTTGCACATTGTTGGTAAATCAAAGCTTTAAAGCTGTGCTGAAGTCCTCTAACTATAACGACAGAGAGAATCTATTTGCGCGTAGCGTTATTTGAACGCAGTCGCCACAGATTTCAAACGCAAGGAACAGAGAACGCATGCATATTTGCGCTCTAATAATCGCAGCATGTGTAATTTTGTGGAGCAATGAAACCTTTTGTCTTATAAGGAAAGCTGAGAAATATAAAACGAAGGGAAGTAAAGGAAAGTAAGGAAATGCTACGATGCCGTATCAAGTAGCGTCTTGAGAGATTTAAAGCGGATGTGAAGGAATGTTGAAAATATTTCGACAGCCTAAGGAGACATGTCACCCATAGCTGCTATTCACGTACGGAAGTGTTCGATTGCAAGCAGGCTGATAAGTTCTGCCTCTCATTTTACGGCTGATTGGCGGTTTTACAAACCCCTTTTTGCCATCCTCTGTTTAGGTGAGCAACCAACAGCTTTTTATTCAATATTTCTGTGTTTCCTAACAACTGCTTCATGCTTTAGTGTGCAATATCAATTGCATGGTTGATGCGGAAAGTTTGGAGAGCACCCGGGGGGACTCGCATATGAAAGGGGCGGGGATGCTCGTCGTCTTCGCTCGTCTGCGAATTCGGATTCTTGATTCTTGTGTGCTGGGCAAAACGCCATTAAATTTAACTGTGAAGGTCTCGTTTTGGGTATAAAACTATATATTTAATATACCCAGATCGGTCTCCTTTAGGGGTTTAATGCAAAATTTCCAACGAGCATCTCCGCCCCTGTCATTTGCGAATCCCTCCTTCCGGGGAAGAGCACTCAAGAAGTTGGAGTTGCTCAAGGCTATCCAGATGAAAAGGGAAGATAATTCTGTCGAACTGGTTTATCAGTTTTACCATGCGTTCTCTACTGATAATGTTTGTAACCGCCGTTTGTTTTCTTTTTCTTCTAAAGTTGAAATGGCCGAAGAACAATAATATTTATGGTTTGCTCATGTTATCAGCGTGCACTATTGGATTTTTTCATGGTCAATAAGCTTACAGACATATCATCGAATTGATACTTCATTCGATCATTTCGCATTTCTTTATCACACGTTTTGACTTCCTTTTGTCCCTAACAACAAATTGACGTCACCATACTTGTCAGACTTTGACGTATTAAAAACTGGATACAAAGTGTCTTCCTAGATTTCGGGAAAATCGGGCTTCTTTGAAAACAAAAGAATACGACACTTGTTGCTACGAAACCAGCAAAACATAAAACTTTGGTTATATGTGATAATTATGGTGTAGTTTGGCCAAAATCGAAGATTGGTTTCTGAGGGAATTTTTATTTTCGAAACCACTACCCAAAGGCCAAAAAAAAATCATCGAGTCTCCTTAAAGTCTGTGGCTAACAGTCCCGCAGATTGAGGTAAAAGTTCCAGTTCGATTGTGCTCCAAGTGACGTCATCGACGTAAAGATTTCTGGTAGCCTCATCCAACATGGCCGCCACGCTTATTGTCATTTGAATCTCTTGGGATTGGTTGCAAACCGACAATTGCCAAACCAGTCGTAAACAATCGAGCGATTGGGTCGATCGAGATTTCGCTCGGTTTTCGTTCGACTGGTTACGCTGGGAATATGCGCTTTCTCGAGACTCCCATTGAGTCGCGTGAAATAATCCAAGCAGTTATGTCGGGGCCCAAATACGATTAACAAGTGGAAAGGAAATTTTCATAACTTCTTGATATTGACATGTGGCTAGTCTGCTGTGTCTCACTTGATGAGATGTGGCACCGCCATTGCGTGGTAAATATTTCTAGGAAGATCGGAGGGACCTCTGCTCGCAGGGTAGACCAAGGTTACTGACTGGATATATTTAACACATATATATGTCACATATATATCACATATAGATCACATATATATCACATATAGATCACATATAGATCACATATAGATCAAATGTTATCGAATGATAGGGCTTTTTCCGTGGCGGCCCCAAGGCTCTGGAACGAACTACCACTCCACATCAAACTTTCATCATCAGAGGTAGTTTGTAAGGTTAATCTTGAGACTCATCTTTTTAAGCGTGCATTTAATTTGTAGTGTTTACTCTTTATTTGTAACCTAATTGCATTAAGGATTAGGATTTTAATTTTTTCGGATTTAAGATTTTAGGTTTTTAAAGTGCCTATGAAGCGAATTTTTTCTGCATAATTGAAAATTTTACTATTTGAAATGCCCAATTCCAAAGTTTGAGAATTGTACGATGAAAATTCTCGATTTTACAAGCGCTGAAAGTTACACATTTTTGCCTTCAAAATGGCAAATTGAATTTTAGGATTTTAAACTTAGGATTTTAATTTTAAAGTATTGTAAAGAGCCATGGACAATTAGTGGAAAGTGGCGCTATATAAATTATTATAATTATTATTATTATTATATTATTATTATTCAACAAATTGTAACGTTGCCAATAATTATATGGTCATTATGCTCTCAATATCCTTCAACTGCAGCTGACAGATATTCTGCGGTATTCGTTAAGTAACGATAATTCGGTAGAGGTTTCGCAAAGCGCAGCATAACGGCAACTTTTCTAGCAGTAAAATGTTCTTCGATGACAATTTGTTGAATAAATAACAATTAACAACAAGGGCGAATGGAATAATTGTTTTAGTAAATTCTCAAACCGGGTTTTGCCGCCGATTTTTATTTCCACAATTTTACAAAGCGTCCGGAAAGAGCATACAACTTCCTATTTTCCATATGACGTAAAACTCCGACTATTGGCTCATAGTCGGAGTTTTTTAGCCAATCAAAAAGCTAGAAATGCAATAGTCGCGGAGCTGAGAATATACTAAAAAAAATTATCCTGCTCAATCTTGCGGAACATCGTCTGAGTTTAGCCAACTCGGCCAACGGCCTCGTCGAATGTTTCAGGCTATAAGTGATATTTCTTGTTTACAAACATTGACGTCACATTTCTTTTGATATTCAAATTTTCCAACCATAGAACAAAAAAAGTCATTGTTTCAACAGCCAATTAGGTTCTGGTTGACATATTAATAACAATGGGTGACGTCACGAGAAACATCGCTATTCCGCGCGATCGCAGGACAATTATTAAATATTCCAAAATAGCCCCTGCGTGCCCTTAACAAATACTTATCTATTCAGTAGGTGAATGTAAAAGTATCTGTGGCATGTAGATATGTCGGATAGCTTTTTTATCAACTTTATTTGATGCTTGAGTCGAATTCGAAAAATGCCAGCTTGTCACGCTATTTGAAATTAAACACCTAAAAATGTTTGGCACTAAAACTTCTTTGTCCAGCCGTTAGCGAAAACGTCAATGTTAAGCACCCAGTTTAGCTTGCTATTGGCTTGGTCACTAGACGGAAGAATTTCTCGGGCGATTATATTTTTCTTGAAATACTAATTCTGCTGACGTGTTTATATTCTTGTTGCTATCCAATTCATATCGTGCGATGAGACATTTGGGGGCTGCAATATACCCTTTTTCACTTAGCTGTGTGTGACAAATTGCACAATTGTAATCTCTCAAGTGAATCATTATCACCTAAATTAGTTGGCAACAAGGATGTAAACATTTTAGCTGTATTGGACTATCAACTGGTTCCTTTGAAGGAATGTGATGTACGACAAAGCGTTAATAGCTGGCACCGTTCGGAAACACGCAAATGGAATAGTGTAGTTTGGCCTCGTAAGTTCTGCAATTTCCACTGATTTCTGGAGACTGTAAATAAGTATCAAATGTTCGCAGTTACATCACTTGATCCAAGCTTGAATTTTTATTAGGTTTTGCTAGCGCTGAAGCGAAACATTATTGATAAGTTACCAATAGCGAACTCTGTGAAGGAAACAGCTAAACTCTTAATCTTCCGTTTAAGGTAAGTTTGCGAATATTACTTTAGATGAAGGTTAATAACAATTACTTTTGAATGTGCTTACTCGCATTTCACTGAAATATGGGAAAAATGTATAAAATACCCTTTATTCTTCCTGTTGGTTAAGTCAGGACTAGTACTGAAGCGGTGGAAAACTTGAAAACGTTCACCGACGTGTCATCTTCATTGGGTGTCGCTCGCTCGAAGAAAGATTTCTTTTGTTAGAAATAGGAGCACATTTCCTTAACACAGTTTTGGTTTTATTTCAACCAAGGCCATCGACCAAAAAGCAAACGATTACCAGACTCCGACCCGTTGCGGAAAAAGTTTGAGACTCCAATACGGAAAAAAAACACGAGACGAGACTTGGTGACTTTCGGAGACCATGCAACATTTTACAAGTACCATTAGAATAAATTTTCTAAAACCCACATAAGAAGTGAACTTTTTAGCTACCGACTTGAAGGATTTTAGAAAATCCGAGCACGAGACTCGCATGTATTAATTCAGCTTACATAAGACATGCACCCTCAAGACCCTCAAGACTAGCTGGAATTTCAAATTAGATCGCAAGTTTGCATTGTTAATGAATCTCTACCAGCCGAAACAATTTCGTCATGTTTTTACAACGTTAAAATATATGCGTCAAAATATTGCCTATACCCTCTCCAGTGAGAAAAGTATGTCGTCATTGACAATATGACAGACATAATAAGGAAAACGGGTCTTGCAACGCGTCCAGGTTAAACCATTTTATAGCACCTTCCTTTTGGTTGATGTTTCTGGTCAGCTTTCTCAGAGTAATTGGTTCTCATTATGGATCCTACTGAGATTTTGTTTAACAGAATTAACCTAAGAAAGAGGGTGAGAGGCCTAATGGTTAGTTCGCTGGACACCGGATCGGACGGTCCGGGTTCGAGCCCTGGCTGGGGCACTGCGCATGCGTTTTGTTCTTCGGCAAGACACTTAAAGGGCCTTTGGCACTTTTCTGCGCATGTGTGATGATTTGATTTCTGGTCCGACGGACCAGAAACCAAAGTTAAATTATGCGATTAAAATCCCCTTCCATCGACCTCACGAGGCTTCTAAAAGCTATACAAATTGAGGTGAAGGATTTTTGGTCATTTGTGGAAGTTTTAAAAGGAATATCTCGCTTGGATTTTCATATGAACATCACAGGAAATATGATGTGCTCGAAGGGTAATACACATAGCGGCTCGGGATGAAAGCTTAGACCAAGAGATGAAGTTAGACAAAGAGATGTTCGAGCACACGTGAAAACTCCAAAACAATTGCCGAAGACCACGGTGGTTCATGGCAGCGTGCAGTGCGCAAATATGCCAAGTTTCTATTGGTTAAAACACTTTCTGTGCTAATTAAGGCTGCACATGCGCATTATTGTGACAATTGCGCTTTAACTCTCTGCCTCTTAGCCAGGCGCCGGTCGGTCAAGGCGGTAAGCCGGGAAATCAGGAGCGCGGGGATTGATGGTTAGGTTGCAATTCGATTTTCCATTCGCAACACTCCCACAACGCCACGCGAACCGTGCAAAATCAATCCCAAAACGCAAAGCGCACCCAGTACGACCAGGGAGCGACGCTTGGGGATGAGGCAGCTTCACTCTCACTGTGCCTCTCTGCACCCAGGTGAATAAATGGGTACCGGCGAGTTTAATGCTGGGGGTAACCTTGTGATGGACTAGCATCCCATCCAGGGGTTGGAAGAAATATTCCTAGCTGCTCAATGCTACAGAAACCGGGATAAGCTCCGGCAGTATGGGCCACTAGGCAGGAGGCTTTGCCCTTGAGAAAGAGGGTGCTTATCTCCACCCCTCAAAACTGAAATGGTTCATCCCTTGGCTAGAAGTAATAACAAAATTGTTTTCTTTAGGTGTTGAGTTCACAATGGGAACCACCCAACCTCCCAGCCATCACAACAAACCATCGGTGCGCATGTGTTCATCCGGGAATCACTTCACTACCTTTGCTGACATTGGAGATACAGTTGTCCTATTCGTTGACTTTGGTAAAAACTGCAAACCAGTGCCACGCAACAATCTGAACAAGGCTTTGGGCGACGCCGCCGCTGCGGCATGGGAAGAGACGCCTATTCAGCATGACATTGCCCATGGGGACGAGGAAGAGCAGTATGAGGTGCGTACCAAGCTAAATGATAAACACTTTACTACAGACGGGTGATATTGCACTTATTTTAGTATAAGCACAAGCTGGTTATTAACCCCTGTATAAGCCCAGTAATTCGCTTCTGCGCCATGCATAGGCGAACGGAGAGGCTGTTACTGTCCTGTCCCGAAAAATTACGCAGTTCTCAAATGCGTGAGTATTGAAATCGGGATACAAGCACCCAAAAAGAAAGAAAGAAAAACAACACGTTCACAATTTTCACGCCTATCCAACGCGAATTTGCATATGGATCACACGACACACCCCTTTAGGTTTTAGTTTAGTCCACACGTGCAAAACATTCACCGTTGTCCCGCAGCTGTGTTTAAATTTTATGGGTCTCCCAGTTCATGTCATTTCTGGATTTGTAGTTACATAATAAAGAATTGTTTCCTCACCAGATCCGTCTTCTTCAACTTATTATATGTCTTTTCTCTTGGTTATTCTTTCCATAAGCTCCACAAATATAGCCGTCCATTTGCGACGCTTTCTTCCACATAAGTATTTCTTGAGATCTTGCCATCATCAGATTTCCGGATCAGATTTTTCCGGCCTGTTTGCTTTGGATACTTAACTTGGCCTCTGTTTTCTCTGGTTTGTCGTCTTTCCTTTCTGGACATCCTTTCACTTTACAGCCTTGTTCTTTCCCGTTAGGTTGAGACCTGTTGGGGCCGTGCATGCTTGCATCATCGCCACTAAGGGCGAGAATATAGCTGTAATGCTAGCTTGCTCTTTCTCTTCATCATAAAGCGGTGGCGGATCCGATGGGATCTCATCCTCTGTTCTGAGCGTTTCTAAGTTCGTTGTTGTGCTCGCTATCCGCAAACGAAGTTAAGGTTTGATGTGAGCTCCCACCTCTGCCACCAGGTTCCGGTTATGTCCTTTATTTAAAGTATCATACAAATCATGCGCGCATATGACTATGTGATCTAATAGGAATACATCAGAAAATACGAATACATCAGAAAATCGGGCATTAGTCACTTTACAAAAATTATATTCTAAATAAATGAAATGCAGCTCGATGGTACAAAACTTCAAATAATCTTAAAGGGATCTTTCAAGAATTGAGTGACCTGCCAACGATCCGAAAGTTCTTATTGAGAACTCTGAAGGATTTTTGAAAGGTTCTTTTAAAAACACTTTGACTTCTTTCAAGATTTGGAAGGATTTTAATAAGCAGCAGGTCTTAGCAAATTTCTTTGACGATCTTTGGTAAAGGCAAGATCCTTGAACAAATTTCATCAGTGTATTAGAAGGCCTATGATCGTAGCCAGTTTGAGGCAAACAGAATCACTTGCCTTTGTCATTTTTTTCGTTCTCTAACAATTTAACGATGTCTCATTCATATTTTTTTGGCTATGGCCCTGGATGCTGTGGTCACTCGATGTTACAGTTTCACTAACAGCTTCTTTAATATATAATTTACATGGTGACAAAATATGACTACAGCCACGAGAATCGTTTAGTGCTTTATCTCCTTTTGCTAATTAGGGAGTTTCAACTTTAAATTAAAATGGAGAAGGAGAATAATTGCTGTAGCTGTTATGTTAGATGATCACATGCAGTCATAAGGCTAAAACAATTCTCACAATTTTGTTGCAGATAAAGCTAGCAGGAAGCCAAACATTTTTAAGAAATATTAGACCAAAAGATGAAAATAGCACAAGTTTTCGAGCTGAAACAAAACTTCTGATGCCAGACAGCGTCTTGGAAGACCCTGGTGGGTTGGTTAAATTTGTTATTCCATACTGCAACGAAAATGGCGAATATGATACGGTTACTGAGAAGGATGACGATCAGTACAATGCTCGTTACAGAGTTTACCATCGTAAGTATTTGCCACCGAATTCATTATCGAGGGTCTCCCAGGGGGGTTCTTGTTCCCTTGTTCCCTTCCAAAATTGCCCTATGTTCCCATGTTCCCACACTTTTTCCTTATTTGTTCCCCTTTTAATAAATTTGCTTGCCACTTATCACCGCCCTCAATTCCCTCCCGCAAAAAAGAAAAGACTTATAAAAGAATAGAATACATTTTATGTGACGTTCAATTTGTGTGACACATCATCGAACAACTGAGTGGAATTCACAATCCATCAGAGTGGGATGAGCATTAAAACCAACCTTAACTCTCCTAGTCAATCATCATAATACATAAAC
Organism: Blastomussa wellsi; assembly: GCA_947652115.1. Taxonomy (NCBI): domain Eukaryota; kingdom Metazoa; phylum Cnidaria; class Anthozoa; order Scleractinia; family Plerogyridae; genus Blastomussa; species Blastomussa wellsi. Next base: position 6,635,427 of record OX393561.1, read on the forward strand.
TCGTCCAAATTTGCCCTCTTCCTTGCTCGACTTGATCTTCATTATCATTCCTTTACAAGACGTATCGCCGATTATAAGTCGAGATCTCACGCGAAAGAATGCTTACTATCCAAAATGAATATTACGGGAAAAACGCATTTATTTACCGAAGTTTAGCCCATCACAGAATTCTTATAGAAAAGAAAAGAGATCTCGAGACTGCACAATACAGACCGGAAATCATTTTAAACCCATGCTTTTATTGTTTCATTGTGCTTAAGATGATTTCCGCAGAACATTCGGGCAATAATGGCGAAAATAATGTTACCAAAAAAATCTCATAGCATGGTAATATTATAACTAAAGGTAAGAAAAAGGGACCTTTCGCGTTAGTTGAAAACACAACAACACACGCTTTGAGCATTCTTACGAGGTTTGACATTAAATTTCTCGAGAATGCGTGGGGATTTAATCGCGGGGTCACCTAGAGAAATGAATTACAGTGAGATGTTTTAAATAGTATTCAAAAAGTCACCGAGTTGTGAGTAGATATTTGGTAAATAATTGTTGCACTTATTGCTCGAACTTTGAGCGGAATCCGTCTTAATTTGAAGTCAACCCACATCACAGATACTGCTAGCATGAAGACAAACGTGTTAAACTGCTTAGAAAACCACCTTAGTTGAGTTGAATGCACCCATAAATCAAACTAAAAGCCAAACTGATAAAGCTATCTTTTTATTGGAATCGTTAGATCCACTGTGGGACCAATTGATAGTGCATAATGAGGATATCAGAAATCGACAACGCTCATCAATTGAGCTCGCCACACGTGGCGATGTGAGGCAGCGGCGGGAAAACCTTCAGACGTCTTCTGCACCGGAAGATAAAATGCAGGACACAGCATTTCAGAGTACTAGTGTGGACATTTTAGCTCCACTTGATGAAGATGATCCAGCGGCCAAGGTAACGGTAAAAAGTATATGCAGAAATTCTCGCGCGCTCATTGGCTAATAGTAACTTTCGAAAGATGCATCGAAACATGATGACGTAGCATGACGCCATCACGCGCTTATTGAAAGCTTTCAACAAACTGTTTAGTTCGCTTTGGTGCTGTTAGTTCTGAGAAATAAGCAACAAAATGTATCCAAAGAGACTCATTTAACGAGGAAATCATCAAATTTGTTTTCACGATGATTATGGATCCGTACTGAATTACTCTGTGAAGGGAAAACACAAAAGCTTGACGTGAAACTCGTTGAATGGCACCGCGAGTGGAATGAACTTTAGCTAACTTTGTATTATAAATTCATCTGGTTTTCGAGAAATCGAAGACCGCGGCGGCACCAAATTTGACAATGTGATAAAGCCATGGAAATTTTTCTAATTTCACATGTGAAATTACAATTTAACGCTGAAATTTCGCGCCAAAATTAAGGAGTAACTTGTCTCCCATTATATTATGAGTGTGTGCCTCATCTAAAGAACTGTTAGTGTACCGAGTCTCAAGTTTCTCTGAAACAAATTGACCGAGACACCTTTATTTATACACGTGATAGAAAACTGGATTGAGAAGGTGACACCACCAGTCACCTAATTTGCAAATTTCACCAATTTTTTTAAACTTAAATATCTCATATTTCTCGTTTACATTTACATTGACACTAACATTGACATATTTCTCAAACTCATTAATAATTCATCACGTTAAAACTAAGGAAATCAGAACCGTAGCCTTGGTTTGGAAATATAATCTTAATTAGCATAGATTTTTACAATTTTATTTCTTCGTTTTCTTTGCAGTTTTAGTTTCGATTGTCTGAAAAGATGTATCAAATACTCGAGACAGTGTTTCATCACATTTCCAAACACAAGTTCGTCAAACATACTCCGCTGCGCATCGTATTTTCAACTTTCTTCTCGGTGTTTAAAAATGTGATGAAACACTGTCTCGAGTGTTTGATATATTATTTGAAAACAGAGGACGGCATTTATAATCTTACATGGAGCTATCTTTAATGCCCCTAAAACTGCAAAGTGTAAAAATTTGATCATACGGGAATGTTACGCTAATGTAGCGTCACTTTGAAAAGCTAACAACTGTCTATGCACTAGTAAAAACTCAACAATAATGGTGCAGTCTTGTTACCAAAGGCTACAGTACTTTATTGAACTATTAATTCTTTTTTGTTGTCAGGGATGACGAGAATAGAAATGGGTTTTCAAGCTCAATACTAAAAAATCGCCACAAATATCGTAGTTCGCTCTCCTTGCTAAGACTTCATTCTTGATAATTCTGTAGGAGCATTAATTTTGTGCATGATAACAGGCGCAAGACAACGATTTGGCAGAATTGACCCAAAACAGCAAAATCTTCGTGACATTGCCCCTTTGAATTTCACACAGGCTATCCCCTTCGAGAATCTGATCTTATTCCCGGCATCTGTTTAACTCTGAGAACAACCGTGACGTAAGTTTACTGTGCCTTTTGGCGGGTTCTATACATGTGCGCCAGTTTTGTCCGCTGTGGGTGGTTGACATTATTCCTATCATAAAATGTTCATCAAAGTTTCTAAAGCACTCATCTGGCTTTCGAATTCCTTACCGACACCGAAATTGTAGAAAACTTCACTTTCTTAATCTTTTATATTTTATTTTTAAAAACAGTAAGACCAATTTAATTCTTAAATTTTATTTCTTTCATATTTTATTGCTTTAAATGTGTTGAAATTCGACTTGAATACGCAATCATTACTATCTAATTTAATATTAAGACTGTGAGCTTGAGGATTTTATCGGCCGATTGTGGGACCCAGTGATTGTTCTACTAGACAGAGAATATCTATAAAAGCTATTAATTCACGGTTTTGTTTAATAATTTTCGACCTCGGTGCCGGTCACAATGGAGCGCGCGTTGCAGCAGCCTACTATAGGACATAAGCGTAACCTGGTGAACGACTATTTGGCAAATACGCAATCTGGTTGGCTGCATAGGCACCTACTATTGACCGCAGCGCGCGCTGCATTGTGGTCGGCACTTTGGAAAAAATTATTAAACTAAATCGGACGCTAATTAGCCTTATCGATATCCTTCGGTCACCAGCTTGCTCTCGGTTGGCTCAAGGCTTTGCTCCTCGTCATCTTTTATAAAATAGCCGCCCTGTTATTCGAGTGTCGGGCTAATATTATTGTTTAAGCGATAAGAGTTGGGTTTTCTTTTACTACAGAGTCACCCCCCTGAGCGATACTGGCCAGACTCGTGGGAGATGAAGTGTTGGCGACCTATCTGTGATCCAATCATGAGACCTACAAATCGCTGCACAAGATTCTTGGCTATGTTCCTTGTAGCACCACTAACAAATGTGACTGGCCTTAGCCTGTACTATCAAATGTACTTGCTAGAAATATTCCACCTCAAATTTCCAACAAAAAACGGACACTACCTGTGCATGGTATGTTTGAAAAATTAGAGCGAGTTTCAGTTGAGTGTCGTAAAACCAAAACCAAAGTAATTACTTTAGCCAATCACAGAGGACGGAGACAATCCAGTGAACCAATCAAAACTCGAAGTAATTAGTAAGTAGCCGTCATAAAGGGCAGGAAAACGTGCACGCGCGAGTCACGATTGTTTTTGGGTTTACTCCTGATTGGTTGAAAACGTGGCGCGAGATTTGTAAGCCAATCACTAACCCTAGTAATGCAAAAGCAGAGCAAACGCAGAAAGGTTTTCGACACTCAAGTGAAAACTGCTGTACCAACGTTGTCTCATTCACGTGTTGAGCAAAGAATCCGTGCAACTGCATACAAATGCATTAAATGTAAAAAAAAGTCATAGGTAAAACAAAAATCAGAAAGGAACGAGGGAAAAAAGGAAACGCCAGTTCCCAGCAGTAGCTGGAAAGATAGATACTGTGAGTCATAATCGGTATATTGGATACGTTAGTTGGTCTATCCTCACAGGATAGCATAATTATTTATCTGGCAGATCGATGGCTCTACCCCAGCAGGTGATCAACTAGCGGTATTCAGAGATTACAGAAGTGCAATCGACAAGATAGCTTTTTTGGCTCGGGAAGTGTGGCCATTTGGGCGAGGGTAACCCCCAAAAGAGCTGTTCTTGATGACTGACGCTTCGACCACCTCTGAACAAGTTATCAGAGAAAAGCGTTGGTCAGTCGATCGTGGCTTGTTGAAACTGATGGCTACGACAAGCATTCCTGGGGCATTGTATGCGACGAATTCGCCTGCGTTGAGCCCAATAAGTACAGTTAAATCCTCTATTTGACCCTCCCGTATTCTCATTTTTTTTCGATCTTTAGAGAACGAAATTGGGAACCCTTGGAGGACAATGGTTCACCAGATCGGTTCGAAATGTCGGATTCGTTCTAGCTTCTGATTGGTGCCACAAGCGGAAAACAAAGCATGACCTCTTAGAATCTATTGAACTTGGGGAAATTAGATCAGAAGACCCAGTTAAACAAAGAACGAAAACTTGAAGCAAACTATGGGAGCCATTTAGGGTAGCTGTCACCTTTTTTATTCTAAAATTTATTTCAACAAAAGTTGTATGATTAAATATCGAATCTAAATTTAAAAATAATTATCGAGAAAAGTTGTTGAGGTTAGTTAATAGACCAATTTCGATATTTTAATATTCAGCCTAAAACAATAGACATCACTGCGAGGCTCCGGGTAATAAATCCCACAAACTCTATAATTTATACCCCGGAGCCTCGTGCTGAGGTCTATTGTTTTAGGCTAAATTTTAAAATATCGAAATCAGTCTATTTTCCCTTGCTTAGCTTTTCGTGTTTTCACCCTCCATTTCAGCCATTCATCGTAATGATGATGTTAAACTTCTTTGCTCAGTGGAGATTCCATGGTTGTTACACGCAAGCCAATATCGAATTTTTTGTTCTAAATGGCGCTTTTGTTCTGGCTTTGGTACTGACGTCGTGGTACATATTTTGGGGACTGGTTCAAAGGACGTTTCTCATGGGGGTATGTACTATTTATCCCTGACCCTTTCTTATGCCCATAAATTGTTGATCATTGCCTCTCTTTTAGGTTTTGTGGAACGGTTAGGACCAGAAATGTTCCTGCAGAGAAAAAAGAAAGAGGAAACGAAAAGAGCTAGAAAATTGAAGAAGCTAAAAACGTCACGATATTTTGAGTTATATTCTGTGACGGACCAATTACCCTTAAAGCGTAGGAAACGTCAAAATGATAGTTTACTAAGTAGGTATTCGCATGGGGCCGAGTAAAATTAAGGATTATTATCACGCGTGTTTTCAGAAATTGCTCTTGTCGCGCACAAGTGATATTAATCCTTAATTTTACGAGGAAACATGTGATTACTTGTTTATGACACAGAGGGCAAAATTTTCTGGAAACCTTCAAGGCGCGTAGCTAAACTAGCGAGCGGAACGAAAGCACCGCTTACCAACATCACGCGGCAAAACAACATGATCAAAAAACGTTCAAAATACGATAAAGATGACAGTTATGTAAGCTGAAATCTTAATGTAGGTCGTGAAAATAATGAAAAGCGTAATTTTATTCACCAGATTGTAAGCTTTAAAGATTGCCACTGCGAACTGCTTGACACATCAATCCTTAGCCATCGATAGCTTGTTTAAGTTGACCATCTTCCTTCTCTGGGAACAAACACTGTGCTCTTTACTTCGGTTGCACGTGGTAAAACCATTTTTGACAGAAGCGAAACGAAGAAGCGGGAAGAAGTCAGTTGGCCGCCATCGCCATGAATGATTTTCGTCGCAAACTCGCGGTGTCTTGCTGATGGAAGTTTTCAATGGAAATATCCTTCTGTTTGACGAGATTAAGCTTTCTCCATTTAGTTTTAAGCTACCGCAAAGATTCCATTCTCTTTACGCCAAATAAATCGGGAAACTGAAGAAAATTCCGAGGCACGCACAAGCGAGCGCTGTGGCTGAAAATTTTATTCAAAATCCCGCCGTCATGAAGCCAACTCGGTGCAGCGCGCTCAGCCAATTGGAAACGAGAAATTTTCACGCTCGCCGAATCAGGATCAAGTAATTTTGCCCCGGGCAATTACCAAAATTAATGAAAAATGCCCTCTGTCTCAGCCAATCAGCATTCAGTAATTTCCCCTCTATGTCATAAGAAAGAAAAACACCAAAGATGTGATACTAAACCAAAAAGGAACAAAGATGGTTCAGGATGGAGGAGATTGCTACGGATTACAAATGGCGAACATTTTTCAAAGTGCGCACGATATATTTGCATAAAACTGTTATAAATTCACGCAATGGCCCCTAAATTTATGTAATAAGAATTTAATTAGCTCCAACTAAATGATTAAAAGAAATTTCTTGAAGAAAGTCCACACTGCAGCAACATTTTTGCAAAATTTCAACGATTTTCGAAAAATTGACATCCTGACGCTTTTTCAAAAATCCATATCACAATCCGTTTCCATCCTCACTTCCTAAAGGGTTCTAATCATTTGTCGAGTACTGCTCTACGAAATAAAACACCCTGTAAAACCATTATTGTTCAGCTTCCAAAGATCGATGTATGTTTTTTAGATTTCCAAAATCATGCAAAAAATGGCGACTGTGTCCCTTTTAGATCTGCAACTCATGTGCAGGGGCGGATCCATGATTTTTCTCAGGAGGGGGTGCACCACTAAGGAATGGCGTAACTGATGGGTGACGTAGGCAGAATACCAGCTGTATCAGAAAGCCACAGGTCATCTCAGGAGGGGGTGCGACCTAGATCCGCCCCTGATGTGCATGTGCGCTTTTGTCGACGTAAGATGTTCCAGATTCGATCATAAATGTTGCTTTCGTAGTCGTACGTTTGCCAGCACAGTTTAACAACGTATAAAGCGCCACAGAAAAAAGGTTCAACGGTTCAATCAATCAGTCAAACAACCAACCAGCCAAACAATTCATTACGTTGAACGAGGTTTCCCTCAATATTGCAAATTCGACCATCTGGCTAAAACGTGAAATG
>OX393561.1:6647404-6694316 GCA_947652115.1 Blastomussa wellsi
TCGCGTCTTGCTATTTTCTCATAGGAGACGACTGGGAACGAGTCAGGCTGTGAGGTACCAATGCATGTGTATGTGTTTGTACCTATGCGGATCACTATCAATAAACTTCACGTCATTCCAGGAGCGCGGTTTTTTTTCGGTAAACTTTCCTGAGCATCCTATGTGATGAGGAAAATTCAAATATTTTCTACTTTCTGCGTCTTCCATATTGATCAATGAAATTGTCCAATTCTTTTGAAAAATGTCCTATTTTACTCTCGATATCCTAGAATCTCTTTTCTAAATATCCAGTACCAAACAACATACCACTGTACCTCCTACACGGCAGCCAACCAGTTCGAAAGTACAATTTGAAAATTAATTTGAATGTTCTGTTACCCTCAACAGGTGACCCAGCCATAGATTACATTGGCACCGGTGGGGCAGAATATCTTCCTGAACCTCCGCGTCATAAAAAACGAAGACGAACCTTTGCAGAATACCTTCCCAAATTTTCAATAATACCGGGTAAGCACATTAACTAGCAATGCATTTAAATGTTCGTAGTTGTAAAGTTCAAGCTCCTTTATTCTTTGATTGGATTTCAACCCTGACAAGCAGGCGCACAGGGCGAGAACGGATCACATGAGCAGAGACACTTCTTGTCGTAACCTCGCTACAGACCACAGTAATTGATTTTCTTACTGTGCTTATAAGCTGTAACTTTTAGCTAGGAAGCCTAGTTATCTCACCAGTTGATAGACAAGGCCTAAGCTCGGTTGTTCACTTCCAGATAAATCACTGCCAGGCGGACAAGCGTCAAAAATGCCACTCACTGCATAGTAATCTGTCTGGTTGGATAGCATTACCTTCCTTCTCAACCGGGCACCTCTATCATCACGAGATTCAAGAAAGTTATAACTGCAGGATACCTCTTAACTAATTGATTTGTTACTTCTTACAGTTGCTTCGATTTCTACCGTCGACATCACCGGTAGCAAATTGGCCACTTATTCGAACACGGGCTACAACGTTGGTAAGGCCGCTTTTTTTAATTCAAGCTTCAGTTAATCAGCTTCCCCGGAGATATACTTAAGCTAAAACACTGGGCATGTACTAAAACCAGGAACACCGGAACACTACAAAACACGGAACACCGGAACACCCCGGAAATACCATAAAATGCCATTAAATTTCTGGTGTTCCGGGGTGTTCCGGTGTTCCGGTGTTTCTGGTTTTAGTACATGCCAAAACACTGAACTCCGCACCAGTGTGAAAGTAACCCACCTAGCAAAAAGTTTAATGCGCGTTATATAAGTTGCAATAAATTACTTGAGGCTTAAAAACCTCTAGCTTACATTCTCAACTGCAATATAACTTTTCTGAAAAGAAATCAACTTTCGCGACTAAACAATAAGATGGGTGCAAGTTTCACACGGACAACGGACGTGTATTCACATAGCACAGGATATTAATTAAAAAACTTCACTTACTCTTCGCCACTTCCATTCAGACTGTTCGGACTGTTCGGTATATCCGAATTTTTGGATGGAAATTAATTCCACGGCTTCTCCAGATCCATCACCGATGAAGTCTAGGTTGTGCTCGAAGCAGCCATCGTCGAAATGTGCCCAACACAATTATGACGACTTGTTTGGCACGAAATTTTGTCGGTGAATGCGCACGAATCGAGTCCATTTTGCCTCACACTTTTACCTTTGGGGAAGTAATACACTGAAATCCCTGGTGTACCAGTTCTGTTGGAGCGGTTGACTTTATTGGGAACACGAGCCGCACAATAATTCAGCCCTCCCTACTTTGCTCTCTTATCGGCGCCATGGTGCTATCGTATTCAGAACCACCAACTACGCCACTTCCTGAGTAATCTGAGCGTTTGGCCGAGCGCGAAACGGACCCACTTTCCGATTGCGAAATCCAAACTTTGAAGGTCCAAAAAAATCAAAGAAGGCGGTTTTGATGGCTTAAACACGCAAATTTGAGTTAATTAAGACATAAAGAAGCGAATGGGCCAACAATGTTTTTTACTTCATAGGTACATTAACACACCTATCGACCAATGAGAGTAAACGTAGTATCTCAGTTATTTTATAAAATGCAATACTTACATTTAATTCCGATGATCCTATTCAACAGGTAAGCTAAAAACAAACTTAGAGGAGATGGAGTCCATTCTAACTGACGAGCAATACAAAAAGCTAAGAAACCCGCAAACACTAAAAGACGACACTGATGACTGGCTCAAACAGTACATCGTACTGCGTCACTATCTTGCAAAATACGAGCTACAAGTTCATGCATATGGTCCATTCCGAACAAAACACCAAGACCAGAGGGTTCAGCAGGATAATGAACGTATGGAGAGAGACTTTCCACTTCATCGACACAGAGGCTTTCGTAATTTCCTGGAAGAGGTTCGTTTTCACTTGTGGATGATGGAAGATGACATGATCACCAACAGGGCTCGGGGTTTTTCCCCTTATTGTGGAAAGGAAATTTAAATGGAAATTCATGCTCATGTATGTACGCTTCTCTGTCGAGATCAACTCTTGCTTGTTTTTTTTTTTGCTGGTCAGCCTGAATTTCACACGCTTGTTCGAGTCGCTTTAAAGAGGCCTAGTCAGTCACGCCTTCTATCCACCATTTTATTAAAATTATTAAAATTGTATGGTGAAGCAAAGTCTTATTGCATGGCCGAAACCTTTGTTGATGGAATTCTGTAAAATTATCCTTAGCATTTTCACGGCGTTCTTTTTCGCTTAAACAAGCTTCTCGTTTTATTATATACTTAAGGTCCCGTATGTAAACCAAAGCAAAGGTGTGACTGACGTACGAAGGTTAAGGAGGTCGCTAATATTCAGGCTATGTATTAGTGCCCTATTGTTGTGGTTGCTCCCGTATATAAAGCACAGCAATAATGTTACTCGTGTACCAATATACTATGTTGTTGTTTTTCAAAGTTTTTAGAATCACGTAATGTGAACAGCGAATTGATTATGGTGATACTGGAGCTTAAAAGTAGATTATTTTACTTTTTGTTTTGGCTACAACTGGAGACCCGATCATTTCCGAAGTCTTTCGAAGTTTTGTGAGGTCGTTCCGAACACATCCGAAGACAGACCGAAGATTTCCGGGTCCCAGTTTCCGGATCGAGTTTGACAGCAATGTGGCAGTAGTTTGACACGTAATTAGTCAGGCAAAAAAATAAAAACAAATGGATTGGACATACAAAACTCATGGATATTGACAGTTAGACTATAAGGTGCTTATCTTGGCTTTGCTTTTGAAAGTTTGAGGAGGAAGTGTTGAATGCTTTCGTTTAGATCGATTCTTCCAAACTTTACAACTGCTATGCGAATGTTCAATTTATAATAGTTTGTTTTGTTCATATTGATAAAATAGGACAATTTTGAAGCAAGCCATGTATCGTACAGATGAATTGATGATACTGTTTGAAAAAAGTTAAAAGGGAACCTCCACTCTTGTGATAAATTGACGTTGGATTGATTGTAGAATTTATAGAATTACCAGCAAACAAGGACATTCATCACTATAACAAGGAATATAGACATGCTTGGGCTACCCCATGTTACTAGAAACTGGGGAAAGCAGAGAGTGTGCTACCACTCTCTGAAAGATTGGAATTCATTAGTCAGAGAAACTAGAAATGCAAATAATATTTCAATTTTTAAGAGAAGTGTTCCCAACATATTTTTTTCTAATCCTTTCAGTTGTATTTTTGTAGTTTTCTTCTCTTTTTTCGACTGTAGCTTTTATCAATTTTAATGTCAGGTTATATTGAAACAGTTTTGGCTTTTTTTACTTTAAGTCTTGTACTTTTTCAAAATATGAACTAGTAGTTCCTATTTTGTAATTTTAGTTCTAGATAGGACCTTTCTGAAAACAACATAATTGTGATTGCAAACTTCCTAATTAAAGATTTGTTTTATTAATAAAGCCTTAATTTTCACTTTTTTGTTTTTATGGGGAGTTGCTGTAGCCTGTGACAAGCTCAAACCAGGCTCAATAGCGAGACCTTGAAGGCGAAAAAAAAATATTGGTCTATTTGCCCGGAACACCCAAAGCGAGACATATGGGACTCCCAATCCTCGGGGATTCTTAGGCAGTTTATCGAAGAGTAAGGCATTGCAGAGACACGTTTTACCCAACACCTTTTATTTTCTTTCGATCAAAAATGGTTACATCTTCTTCAAGACCTTTAACTCTTGAACAAAAGAAACTGTTCACTAACCCATGCACAACTACTTTGCCGTCTGTAACTGAGGCCGACTCACTCCATGAGTCTATCCTTTTATGCCCTGAAATAAAATTTGATATAATAAATAATTAGCTGTAGCAGTGGCGGATCTGGGGGAGATGCCCGGGGAGCTCGGTTCCCCCTCTTATTGGCGAAAATTTCAAGGCCCGAAGGGCCGGAAAATCGCCCCTCTCCCCTCCTCACTATTAGAAAGTCTATTAGAAGTCCGCCACTGTATGGGATAAAAGAAATGTATACATAGTAACCAAACAGTAGTTATATAGATGTAAAAATGGTTAATGTCTAACAAATTGACACATTTTCAAAGGTGTGGATTTGTCGCCATTGGAAAGAAATAGATGCCTCGATAAATAGAACAGCGACATAAGTGGGTTTATATCAAACCGTTGCAGGAACCTTAAAATGTTTTTGAGTTTCGACAACTCCTCGCAACTGAATTTTTTTGCATCTTGACGCGTACTCGAGGAACCAAATGAAGTGTAGCCTTGTCAGTTACAGCTAAACCAAATTAACAAAATGTTAAATGGTATTAACTCAGGAATTAATAAAACTAAATGCGAGCTTAGCTTTAAAGCCCATTTCCGGTCCGTACTGCGCAATCTCCGCCTCCAATGTTTATCACGCCTCACACGATGAAATGTAAACAAACCAAAATGAAAATTACGGGGAAAAAGTTATCTTTTTCTTCATTATTAACATCCGATATCCTTTCAAAACAATAACAAAGAGTAAACGAACCTCGACGATATTCCAAACCGACGTTTCAGCTCACTGCGAACTTTCAAACAAAACGACCCGCAATGGCGGACTCAAAAACTTCATGTACGCAGTTACCGAAGTGTAACGTATCAACGAATTCAAAACAGAAATGTAAACAAATCCCGAGACTGCGCAGTACGGACAATTAAAGTAGCCTGAACTGAAAAGAATTTAAACTCCGAATTATCCATATTCATTTATATCAACAAAGGCTGTCCATACTGCGGGGAGAACAAACTTTTCCCTTATGCACAGTTTGGCTCTCGGCATGCCGGCCGTTACGTGGGCTGCAAGAGAAATTTGGGCAAGGCAACGTGGGAAAATGTTTTGGGCAAATGGTTCACCAACGCCACCATGCCCACCCCCCACCCCCCTCCTGGCAAAAAATTGCACGTACGCTTATGAAAAAGAAGGAAGGGAAACGAGAATTTTAATAGTTCTGAAGGATATAGTTATGTGAAATAGTTATGCAGGATCACCTTTGACTCGTATAAATGCTCGGTTAAAGAATGAGAGAGAGTATAATGATAAATCCTCAGCCCTTCTCCATATAAACACTGAGCCATTTCTTACCATGATGGGACAGCCATACAACTCGACGCGCATGCTCATCCAACCATAGTATGACACAGGGTGTATTTTGATCAGATAGGCTCGGAAGGGTGGCAGGAGGTCGTGAGCAACGACGGAGTTGCGGTCAAAGTTTCCTGCAAACACCTGCAAAGAAAACATGAGCTTTGAGAATGAAGTTTTCCCGTTACATTTCGTAGTACGATTTTTGTGCCCTGTTCTCTCATTTCTTAACACTGGTATGTCTAATCAACTACATAATTCACAATTTTGAATAGTTAAGCAGTTTAAAGTGTTACACTTGATATTAAATTTTCCTTGTATCAAGTGAGGCTGATCTTGTATAAGTTATTGGAAGCTTTCCAGACGATCCAGGACTCATGGCTTTACATAAGCAGAAACATGGAGGCTACATACCGTTTTCTTTCCATGAGTCACCGCGTAGACCCATTTAGATCGAGCAGGGCTGTAGGAGATAGAATAACTGGTGACCCACTGGTCATAATCTTGTCTCCCTTGTGTAGCCACTTTGGTTACAGTTGTCTCTCTGCCAAGATCAATCTGTAACCACTGATGGGGGTCCCTTGTCCTTACACACCACGCTCCAGCTTTGCCTGAGTTAGCGACCAAGTTTAAACGGCCGAGTTTTGCGGCGTAGTTATTGTTATAAACAGTCGAGGCGGACATGACGCCATCCTGAATTCGACCATCTTCCAATCCGAGCGACATCAGGCAATGATGAACTAAACAAATCACAAAACATTTTCAAATGAATCAGAATACTTTAATTCAGTGAAAATACCATTTACATCTTTTCTTTACAATGAAACATAATAAATTAATGAATGTCCGATTGAGTAGGTACGGTTTCTATGCAAATGCAGCCATAACACTTCTGGAACAAAGACCTGAAAAGAAATTTTTTTTCAGGTCTCTGTTCCAGTAGTGTTATGGCTGCATTTGCAACCGTACCTGAAACATAATAGTTTGCCAATGAATGTCCTTACAACAACACGTAGGTAATTACAGGATAAAATTTTTGCGTTGTTATGGTAACCATGGAATTTTACTGAGATAGCGGGGAGACAAACGTTCGCACCTACTCTGCATCTTTCTATCATTGGTTCTTTTGAAAATGAGGGTTACTCATAGTTGCTATAAAATAAGCTATTCTTCGGTTGCTATTTCGAAGAAATCGTCACCTACCATAGCATCCATACAGCTCAGCTCTCATGCAGATGTGTCCATACCAAGTCCTTGGGTGAAATCGAACATACAGTACTTGGCTTGGACGCGCGGGTGAAGCAGGTGATAAACAGGTGTGTTGCGGTCCACATTTCCCCCAAAGACCTAGAAAAAAATGTCGCAGTGATTGTGTCTAAGAGTGTAAAAACAAAAGTTTGCTACTAAAAACCCGTTACCACAAGTACAAAACGCCCACGAAAAGAAAAAATTCGGGTTTCCGTTCTATAAAGTATATATGAACATAAGAACTGATTATCATCTCATGCCGCTTTGAAAGAGTTTATTTACCTATCTTGTGTTCACTATGCCGATTGTGGTTGTTTTACGCGTCTTAACGAAAGAATAGATGTTTAGGAAGGCACTTGAGTTGGCTCACATCTGATGTGAGCCAATTAATACCCTATAATTTAAGCCACGCTCGCAAATTCGGGTTCCTTCGCTCGCCGAAATTTTCCCCAAATTTTCCACATTTGGAGAGCCTGTTTGCAGGCTACTACCCTAAATGAATAAACAGCTGATTTAAGCGAGTCTGGCAAATATACAACACATTTCTCCTTATCTAAGGAAAATACCACAATTTGAAGTTTAGCTTGTAATAACGATACCTTTACGTTTCCATCAGAGAGCCTGTACCAGGCCCAGTGAGATCCATCAACGCTGTAGGACAAACTGTAGCTCATCACCCAATGGTTACCGTCATACCTCCCCTGAGTCGCTACTTTGGTAACTGTGGTTTCCCGCCCAAAGTTAACTTGCAGCCACTGGTTAACATCATTTTTTCTTGCGCACCAGGCCCCGATCCTACCCTTACTGGGCACTTTATGGAGGCGGGCGAGCGGAGGTGTGTGATTGGCGTCGAAAGAAGTCGATGCTGACAATGCGCTGTCGGACAGATGGCCACTCTCCATTCCCAGAGAAAGAAAACAACTACAACCTGTAGAAAAGGCAATGAATTAGGTTGACCTGCGACCTTGAACAAAAATAGATGTTACAAACGCTACTTCGGTGCAAACATTACACTTTAATTTCTTGTTCAAATTTTGTCCTTTTTCCTACCCAGCTCATTGTTGGTGAAGAGGGATGAAAGAAGGAATCGTACCCTGAAAAGAAAACTGTTAATGTATCTACAAAAAAAGAGTTGTCCAATAAAGTAGATTTGCAGGGAAGCTGGCCTACATTGAGTGGTAAAATTTTGATCCTGACCGAGGTCTATGTGCCACGTTTAACAAGACAACTCTTAACCGCGTCTCTTCATTCTCATGTCTAAATGGGCATCGCTGGGGTGTAAAAGTATTGGCAAAAATGCCGGGGATAACCTACAGAAGACTAGCAGCCAATCGTTACCTTTTTACCATCATATTGCCACGTGTTTGTGAACTGTAACATCAAATAATACTCGGAATCTTTTGTCCTGTTTAATAGTCAGATTACCGACTTGTTAGAGCTTTGGAGAGAGTGCATTGGGACTAGACTGAGATAAGATCTTTGTCGAAATCTTTAAGAGCGATGGAAAACCAAAGTTTCACTGATGAAATGAAAGAACGTTCGAGATGCTAGAAATTATATATTTATTACTTTTTGGTTGGTCTTCAGTTGCTGAGGGAAGATGTTTCAAATGGTGCTTTATTCTACGTCCATTGAAGTTCTTTTCCGTGTCAGGAAAGGTAACGTAAAAGAGTCTTGAAACAGTCAGGAGAGACGAAAAATACTTTGTAATTACCTCCTTCAATCGTAACCAGCAAAACACTCGGTCCCTTGTAGCGCTTGTTTTGCGCTTGGCTCACCCACGAAGGTAACGCCGAGCCCGAGAAACCTGCCAGGGCAAATGAACTGCGAAATTCCAGTATGATTGGATCCCTAGCTCCAAGTCTCTTTAGCGCACCGATTGCTGCTGAGCCATATCGATCTGCAGAGTCTTGAACTGCAACGAGCACAATTTTTCTAAAAACACAACGCACAAAATCCTAGATTGGTACCCGGTACACTGCCAACGGTCGCATAAATTACTTATCTTATTTTACTCGACAAATAGATAGTTTGGAAGAAACAACAATGACAGTTCATGACATAAAATATAATAGGAAACAAAAAGAATTTAGCATATTAGTAAGAGGAAAATTACTTTACTCACTTTCCAGATATACGATTCAGGTAGTTCGCTACACTTGCTCCAGCTTTCACTACACCATAAGTGTCAAATGCTCTGGATTCCACGAATAAACCTGCATTTACGTGGACGTAATGAATTGGACGTTTTTGTTTCCATTTACATTTTTTTCTATCTATCTACCACGAACGGCAAAAAATACCGCCAGCAAACTTTGGCGGTATTGATAAAACATGATAAAACAAATTAAAACTCGAAGTGAGCGCATGTAACCACGCGAAGCGCGGAAAAAAACGTATGCGAGCAGATCACGATATCACTTGGTTTAATGAATGGTAAGTTGAGCAGGTGGAAGGAGATTTTAAAACCAATGACAGAGCGCAGGGGAGAAAAACCAAAACAATTCTAGATTACTGTATGTTGGCGCTCAATAAAAAATTGCTCTAACGAGATCACTTACCTTGTTCCGTGAACACCGCCACATTGAAGCCCCTTCTGTGAAGGGAGTAATCTTGACCATTTACTTTAATAAAGGCCACTCCACACCCAGTCTTTCCCGGATCATCACATCCTTCACTTCGGATTTCAACGTTTAGTAATGAGGCTGAAAGAATAAAGGCCTGACAATTAAGCTGCTACTGCTTTTGCTACTTCTGACACTGAAGTTGCTCGTGAAATTGTCTCAGTTTTGTAGCTACAGTGACTGCTATTGCCACAAGCACTGCAACTACCACTGCATTAGATGTACAAACACAAAACTCCAGCGCCACTTCCAGTTTTCTCAGCCTCGAACTTTCTTGTAGCTTGATCAATTTCGGCCCTAGAGCCCGCTTTTCTTTTGGTCAGAACCAAGAACACGGAATCTGGCCAGGCCCGATCCCGGAAGTCAGCATTTCACGGACTTTCGGACATTATGGGCACTATGCGCATGCTCCAAAAATCGGTCCTGGCCAGAGTCCGTGTTGTTGGTGCTGAGCAAATAAGCAGGCTTTGGAGACGAGGTTTATACGAGTGTGTGATATCAGGAGCTCATACAGGAAAACGTTAAATAAATAGCACTGCGAAACAAAATTTCAAGATTGGAAACTTCAGTGGAGAATAATTGTCCGATTTCTTACCCATACACGGGGTAAAACGCTTTACTTTTCAGCTACTGTCTTAACTTTTGGCTTGAAAGCGAAAAGTTTCAGAAATTCAGAGTTTGTATGTGTGGGGCAGTTTTGGCGGGAACTACGTACGCGCACCGCGTTTGTCCGAGCAACAGTGGTACTAGCATCACACAGCGGTCAAACGCAAAAATCAAGCGTTACTTCCGGTTTTCGTTGTCTCGAGCTGTCTAATTTGACACTTAATCCATTGGCCCCTGTGCCGCCCGAAACAGGCCGCGCGAAAATCACCCTTGGAAAAGGAGGTGCTGACAAATGCCCTTTCCCGCCCGCCCTGGAGACATTTTAGTTTTCCTATTGTTCTCCAGTGAACTCTTGGGGCCTAAAAAGACGTTTTTCCTTGATCCGTGCGTGCAACATGTGCAAAAAAATAATGGCGCGTCTTGGCGAGTCGCGGCACTTGTTTTCATTCTGAACACAGAAAATTCCCTCTTTGGGGGGCGAAAAATGGAAAGTAAAAACACCAATCAATTTATGGGTGTCTCTGCAGAGGAAAATAACGGAGTAAAGGGGGCTAAAACATTGCTAATGAAGGAGTCATCTCTTAGTTCGACGGCCGCGAAGACAAGCTGTCGTGGCGGTTTTTGAATGTGTTTGGCTTCCAATCACGGATTTGAAAACGGCATTAATGCGGCTTCTCGAGACTTCTGAATACAAAATGAATATACAATACCTAAATTTGTATGGAATTTTTGGAACGATGGGTAAAACCATATGAACAATTGACTGCAAGGGCCGTCGGCTAAAATTAAAACTTTCGCTGTAGCGTGGTTCGTGAATTAATTTAATTCTTACATGCATGATTGCAAGGATTTAAAATTTT
Source organism: Blastomussa wellsi (assembly GCA_947652115.1). Lineage (NCBI taxonomy): Eukaryota > Metazoa > Cnidaria > Anthozoa > Scleractinia > Plerogyridae > Blastomussa > Blastomussa wellsi. The sequence goes on from OX393561.1 coordinate 6,658,351, forward strand.
TGCTATATTTACGCTTTTGGATAAAATTGTGAAGTGAAAGGCGAGAGCAGACAAACGGGCATTTATAGAAATCCTTGCAAATCAAGCAGAAATTTCAGCAAGCAAACCAGGAGAAGGTGTATAACATCGCCGAAATAGTATTTGGCAAGTATCGTGGAACCCCAGGTACACCAATCACAGACAAGCAGGAGCGACTTCTAACAACAGAAGTAGAACGAGAAGCTCGATGGTCAGAGCATTTTAGAGAACTCTTGAACAGACCACCGCCATTGATAGAGCCGATATACAAGAGACAGCTGGGGCAGATCTTGACATCAACACTTAACCCCCAATAAAAGAAGAAATTATAGTAGCCATTAAATCCCCCAAAACGGAATATCTCAGTGCAGAATTGTTTAAGGTAGACCCCGACCTTGCAGCCAAACTGCTCCTGTCACTCTTTACAGCCATGTGGGAAGAAGGGAAGATACCGGAGAAATGGTCAGAGAGAATAATTGTGAGAATCCCCAAGAATGGAGACTTAAGGAATTGTAGCAACTGGTGTGGAATCACCCTCTTGTCAGTTCCAGGTAAGATAATGGCAAAGATCATCATCCAACGTATATCAAGCGCAGTGGACCAGCAGCTCAGACAAGAACAGGCTGGGAATGCACTGAACAAATATTTGCCTTGCGTAACATCATCGAGCAATGTACAGAGTGGCAGAGACGACTCTACATCAATTTTGTGTTTTTCGAAAAAGCTTTCGATAGGATACATAGAGACAGTCTCTGGCGGATATTGCGACTGTATGGAATTCCTAAACAGATAGTCCTGCTAAACAAGAGTTTATACACCAATTTCTCATGCAGAGTTGGAAGCAGTGACTACAGCTTTAAAGTGATAACAGGCGTAATGCAGGACTGGGTGATGTGGGCACTCCTCGTTAACTAGGCAAGAGGTTTACGATGGATCCTCTTCTCAATATTGGAAGATCTTGACTTTGCTGACGATCTAGCTCTGGTCTCCCACAGCCACCAGCACATGCAAGAGAAAACATCTCGCCTCAGCAACTATGCACAGCAGATTGGTTTGAAGATCAGCCAGAAGAAGACTGAGCTGATGATGATTTTAAACATCACAAATCCTTCACCAATCCAACTGAATGGAGAGGATCTCCCGACAACTGAGGCGTTTACATACCTAGGCAGCATAGTCAGGCATAATGGAGGAGCAGGCAACGACATCAGTAACCGTCTAAACAATGCCAGGAATGCATTCAGAATGCTCAACAATATATGGAGATCTCAACAGTACAGCATCGAGATCAAGCTAAGGCTTGGCTAAGGCCAAGCACCAAGACCAGAGCTGTGTTGTCTCCACCCTTCTGTACGGCTCAGAATGTTGGAGAAGCGACCTTACCAAACTATCAGTCTTCCACACAAAGAACTTGAGAAGAATAAAAAGAGTATTCTGGCCAAACACCATCTCAAACTAAGAGTTACTTGTGCAGTGTCATCAAGAGAGCATGGAAACCATTCTCGTGAGAAGGTGATGGAGATGGATCGGGCACATTCTCAGAAGATAACCCGACAACCCACACGCGCAGCCCTCCATTGAACAGCAGAAGGGAAGAGGAAAAGAGTAAGACCCAAGGACACCTGACGAAGCACTGTGGAGGGAGAGTTGAAGACCCTTGAGCACAACTGGGATACCATCCGGAAACTAGCCCTTAGCAAACAGCAGTAGAGGACTTTTGTTGCTGCCCTACATATCAGCAGGCATAAGGGCAGTAAGTAAGTAAGATTACAATTTTTGGTTTCATCTAAAATGAACTTCAATTCGAAACGAAGTTTCTCTCACATTTGTTTTATTTTTCAAGTTTTGGCTCGGAATTTGACGCTTTTGAAGCGAACAGAGATGAGACGCACTTGGTGTTATCTGACACGCATCTTGCAGAGATTTTATTTGAATTATTCGTTGTTTATTTTATAGCCGCTTTGTTTTCAGCGCTTTCCTTCCATTTATAAACGTGGTGCTCACGTGTGAAACTGTTGTGATTGACACATTTTCGCATTCTAATCGTTCTTGGTGAAAGACGAAATTTTCAACTTCCGGTTTTGAGCATCCCTGTTATAAGCGTGGTGCGCACGCGTGAGACGTGATCCGCTGTCACTGCCAAGATTAGTGCTGCGGGCCTCTCTTGGGCGCGCAAAAATAGCACAGTGAAACATAATTTCAAGCTGGAAACTCAGTGGAGAACAATTATTTGATTTCTTACCCATACGTGGTGCTGCTTCTACCGTCGCTATTGCTAGTGCCTCTGGTATTTCGCTCGCAGCTGCTGCTGCTCAATACTGTTGAATATTTTATTATCTAATATTACTGGAAGTGTTACTGGAATTGTCTCTTCTTCTTTACTTAGGTCACTTCTTCTCGTTACTTATGCCACTACTACCTTCTACTGCTAGCACTGCCTTATCTTATTTCTGCTGCTGCTATTACTAACACTGTCATCCACTGCTGCATGTACTTCGTCGTAGCGACCATATACGCACGTACACACGCACCTTGGAAATCTAAAAAGTTAACACGGGAAATGGCATTTCCGAGGCCCTAAAAATAAAACTTTCTTTCTCTCCGTGCGTACCTAGACGGAGAAACGATGTTACGCCCTGTATTACTGCTACTAAAACAGCACTTCAAACGGCCAAGACAGTTACTATAAAACTAAGAAAACACCTGAAATATGCCATTTTGATTGTACAGTGACCAATCACAATCAAGTTTAATACCTGATTGCCTTTTTCTTTATAACACAATAACATTCCATACTGAATGTTTCTGGTGTTTCACGGTTTTCTTTGTTTCACAGTAAACACACAAAAAGAATTATTTCCTTACGGGGTTGACGGGTTTGCTTGAGTGGAATTCGCAAAAAAATCTCACTGGGTCCTTCGTATCTCTTTTGTTGTTCTTGTACGATCCATGAAGGTTTGTTTGGTTGTGCGTAGCCAACAAGAGCAAATGAGCTTCTAAAATCTTTTATTATAGGATCCATGGCGCCCAGTCTCTTGAGAGCATCCAAGGCCGGTGATACGTGATTTGACCCCTCATCTTGAATGGCAATCAGAACGATTTTACTAAGGTAAAGAAAGTTCATTACCAAATAGTATATATTACAATTTATTAAGATAAGCAGAGTAAAAGTTGGTTAGCTTTTCATAATTTTTTCCTTAAACCATGTCAAGAAAGGTCGCGCCAGTTACCTGCAAGTTGAGTTCGCATTGGAGAGGGTCAATTAGGTTATTATTATTATAAAAATAAAGCGCTAAAAAGTTGTTTTAATTATTGTAATGCTAATGGTAGTAGTAGTAATAGTAATTATAATAATTAGTAATTTTTTTAGCTTTTATACATTTTTCATTTTTTACCAGTATTTATCCTTGTAAATTATTATATAAGACTTTTAGTATATTGTGTTTTGCATCAGACATTTTTCTGCTGAAATGAGGGACCACAGCGATGGAGACGAATTGCTGAGAGTTTTATCTATTTTATAATTGTTACCTATCAATTTTATGATAACTTTTTATTATTCTTGCTATTACTATTACTATTATTATTATTATTATTATTATTATTATTATTATTATTATTATTATTATTATTACTATTATTATTATCCTTTGCACAAAGGATATAATTTTTCTAAAAAATACTTCATTATAAAATTTTAGTATTGTGTTTTAAGATGAAGGTAGATGATATTGTAAATAGTGTCTAAATTACAAATTTTACTGGATGAGGGCGATCCAGCATTTTATACTAATAAAGCGTGAAAAAGATTATCACTCTTAAATTTCCCGCGCGCCGCCATTTTGGATTTTATGACGTCAGTGCTTTGTCCTGTAGACCACTTCAGGAAATACCATAATACTCTTTGTTTGTCCCCAACATTTTGCATAAGCATTGTTTTTGTGTTATCTTGGGACCATTGTAAGTCCCATGAGAAACTGGAAATAATACTTATGCAAAATTTTGGGGACAAACAAAGAGTAATATGGTATTTTCTGAAGTGGCCAATTGTTTCACACAAAAGAAGCTCTCATTAATAACAATAATTTTGGACACCGCACTGACGTCAAAAAATCCAGCATGGCGACGTGCGATAATCTTTTCCGTTTTTTACCATTATGAAAATGTTTTATCTCTCTTGTCTGGGAAAATTTGTAATTTAGATGATATTTTAGACAACATAACGTCAACTTGTTTTAGTCATCATCTTTATTTTTTAAAAATAATAACAATAATATAGTTACCCATTCAAAATAATTTCAACAATTTTAAAAATAACATTTCACGTCATCGAACATTTTGTTTTAAAATTATTGTTCATAGTACATGTACCTTTAAAAATTAGCGGAAATCCGGTAGAAGAGAATAACAATAATAACAATAGTATTGATAGAAAAGTACTAAAATCGCGCTAGGCCTTATCGATTTCAAAGCCCCTACTAGTCCAAAATGTGAAGAATATTAAGAGTTCTGAATCCAAAAATATGAACAAATAATGAAAAATAACTGAAAGTTCTAACCAAAAATCTCGCTAATTCCTTGTCGATTTCAAATTCGTTATCTGTGTTCAGCGGAGCTCTTCGAGTACAACGTGAGCTTATCAAACATAGCATCATCATCATCATCATCATCATCATCATCATCATCATCATCATCATCATCATCCATCATCATCATCCTCACAATCATCATCACCATCATCATCACCATCACCATCATCATCATCATCTCCATCATCATTATTATCATTAACTAAAACATTATTATTATTATTATTATTATTTTCACTGTTCTGCTCTTCATGATATTATTTTTATTTTTTTCAAACAGGTGGATAACAATCATAAAGCCAATCCTGTCTGGTGACAGAAAGGAAGTTCAGCGGGGAAAAAACGACATATTTTTTCTTGCATCTGTACTTACTCTCCATTTATTGCGTTGAGATAGTCTCTTAAGCCAACACCAGCGGAAGAAAGGGCGTATGTGTCAAAACCTTTTGACCCAAGAACACTACCTGTATTCAAATATGTCAAAGCATCAGTTACTGAGACCAAATTGTATTTGTTCTAAAATACACTAAACTCGTCTACAGTGAATGGACGCTTTCTTTCTTGATGAATAGTAGGAATAGTGACTTCTGTAAACGATGCAAGGACCACTTAAACTAACAGGAGCAGAATGTAGCTGGATCTTGGTGTAGATCAGGATCAGCAATAAACTGAAAAACAAACTTAATGATGCAAGGCTGATCGAACAGCTTGAAACTGATGGTATTTTAATTAAGCCCAATATTTCGGATGGACAAAACCAACCTTCATCAGGGGCATAAAATGCCCCTGATGAAGATTGGTTTTGACTGATGAAGGTTGGTTTTGTCCATCCGAAATATTGGGCTAAATTAAAATACCATCAGTTTCAAGCTGTTCGACCAGCCTTGCATCATTAAGTTTGCTTTTTTAGGAATAGAGAACCGGTCAGTACTGCATACGAGGACTAAAAGAAACACCTTTCTAATTATTTGGAAGATAGTTATCAGCACTGAATCAGTAAAATCTCGTGAGCCTGAAAACGGAAGGATTGACTCTTTAAAAGTAAACCAGCGGATTGCAAAAATGTCATTGATAATGAGTTCTAACTATCTGATTTATGCATTGCCCAGTTTCTAGGCCTCGATTTTTCGTCGCGGTCAACCCGTTTTGGGTCACGTGGTCCGTTCGCCCGCCTACGTCACCGAAATGAGTACTGACGTCAGACTATAACATGAAGGCCTGGGGAAAAAGCCGTGCAGCAAATAGGCAAATTTATGCACTGGTTTGAAAACACTGTTTTACCTGTTTTAGCGTCCACCACAACAACATTATGTCCCCTGCTGTGAGGAGAGTAATCCTTTCCGTTCACTCTGATGTAAGCAATACCACATGTCCCGGGAGTCATCCCTGGATCATTGCAACCTTCGCTTCGAATGTGAATATCCAGAAAGGAGACTACAAGAGAGGAAGAAGGATCTCTGCAAATTCAATCTTAATTCTGATCTGGTTCATGTCAGTTTTATCCGAAGCTTCTTTCACAGTATAAAACTAAGTTTAAAATAATTGCCTATAAATTAAAATTTTGACTAGTACTCTTTCATGTTGTACGCAGTTTCTAGTCTCAGGGACCACGCAGGGGGAGGGGCTGGGGGCCTTAGCTACCCCCTTGTCCCACTTTTTACCGTAATATGATAATAACAAAGAATAAAAAAATCAAAAAAAGTGAACGAAAAAGTAAAATAAGAAACGAAATTATTGAAAACATAACATATTTTGTTTTACAAATCTAGTCGCTGTTAAAGAAAATCGTTTGGTTTACTATTGTACTGATCCGTTAGGTACTTAAAATCACCAGTTGCGTTTGAAACGGTGAACGTTGGTATTATTTTGTATCTAAGGACTTTTTCGTTAATTATTTTCATGCGGAAAGTAAAGGAACCCAGCTCCCTCCCCCCCTCCAACTTGGCTCAAGATTTATTCTGTTTTCGTATTTAATTATTGCGTATTTTCATTTTTTAGTGTGTATTTTCTTTCTATTATTTTCCCTGATTATCCTGGCCCGCCTCGATTAGCGTTGTTACCTGCGGAGCCAGGAGATTAAGACCTAATTCTGAAGTAATAAAAATATTGTTGTTAGTGGGAATATTGGCGTCTTGTACTTCAAAACAATAACGGATTTCAATACTAACCCAGAATGGATCTTGCTTGAACAGAACTTCGCTGTGCCAGAGCAAGCGCACCCATTTGGTCTCTACTTGACAACTGGAATATAATGAATGGATCTTAGTGGACTGGTTCAATATCGGCTTGATTGAAAGTAATGATTTTGAAGCAATGAGCAAATACGTCAAGTAGTAAAAAAAAAGGAAAACAGTGAGGATAGAGTCTGTAGAATGTTCTCCCAAACTTCCACTCGTGTTTCTATAACACGCCTTGGTCAGCCATGAATAACGCCTGAAGACCGATATCCTTTGAAAGCAAACGGTGTATTCTCGTCATTTAGATTTTCGTGACCTTTCATATTTGTAGACGATGAAGAGAAGAAAGCAAAAAAAAAATTCCGCGTTAGGAAATAGTTGGAAAACACAGTTTTTTTAAAGAGTTTTGCGCGAATATAAGTGTAGTCAAATGTCCCTGAACGTTTTTAACATTGACCTACAGAAGAACAAAAGATTACTTTGACTCTGTTGAAAACACACACAGCATCCAATTGAGGAATTATTTTTTTTCTGTAGGTTTTTGCGCTAAATATGAATATATGCGAAACAGGCTATCGATTGTAAGTCCTGGGCAAAGGAAAGGAAACGAAGTTAAAATAAATTGGTCTGGATGATACTGATTGAAAAAAAGAATAGTTTAGCTGCGACCTGAGTCGGTTTTCTGCTCACTTCAAATATCTGCTCCCCTCTGTAACAGACCCACTGAAACCCTACCCAGCGGAAATTTAGTCTCCCCAGTACCCAGTGAATATTTTGATTTTACCCGGCTAAGTTTTTGGCTTCCCCAGTGACTATGCGGTGTGACCTAGCGTATTTTGCTGGCAAAAAATATAAATAAGCAAAATATAACAGCAATTAAAAAACCACACACATTTTAGTTTTATTTTCGAAGTTGACCTCGGTTATTGTGCATACTTAAGCGTGCTGCCTTGTATAAAACAACTCAAAAAAGAGATGGTTTCAAAGGTATCGAACAACCTGCTTGCTTCTCTCAAAACGCAGGAAATCACGTTTCCGAGGACCTAGGTTAGAAGGGTCCTCCTTCGGCGGACAATTATCCAAACCCCCCTCGACTAAATCCTGGATCCGCACCAGAGTTATAGTATAGTTACGATGCTCTTCCTTTCTCTCTCTCGGCTCTAACAGTTGCTTCAGATTCAGCCACAGTGGCACTATAACGCAGCCACTCTTGGGAAAGTAGATAAAATACAATAAATAGAGATAAACATAATAGAAAGCCCCATATTAAATAACTTCCCGCTAAACAGAACTCCGCTGTATCAATTTTTTCATCGTATAAATCCAGTAGCTGATTGAGACCGAGCTGACCCAGAGGGAAATTAGCCAACCTGGTGACTTTTTTCCCGGAAACCCAGTGAAGAAAAAGATTCCACTGGTCTGTTACAGAGGGGTGTATCTGCGAAAGGAGTCGAGCATTCATAGATTATCATGCGATAGAAATAAGACCATATCTTTCATTAAACTATGAGGCTGGTTCTTTACGGTGATTAATATGTACTAACTGACTCCGGTGGAGAAAATAAATTGTTTTGTAAACTGAGCTAAATGATATACCGATAATTTATCGCTCTGCCGTCATTACTCATTACTTTTATTGTCATAATTTGAACCTATTTTCGAAGAACTTTCAATAGTCGGTTAAAACAGAAAGACTGGCGTTTGATTGTTGCAACATTTTTGTGCAAAAATTTCACTTACGTACCTGGTTGGCTTGAGCAATTTTCGCCTGTAGTGTCGAAACGATCAGCAAAAGAATAAGCCAACGTATTTCCAAGTAACGAGCCATTGTTTAAAAGACCACTCGGCCTGACTTGCGTTACGAAAATGAGTAGTCGAAATCAGAGCGATAATAGTATTAAACAGTGGTAAGAAATGATTTTATAATTTTGATGCACTGTGTGTTTTTAACGAGAAAATTCTTGTAGACTGTTATTTAGGCAGTCGAGCTGATTTACATATAGTAGAAACGTCTTCCCTTCACAGGGTTTTGTTTCGTCGATGCGAACTAATACTCTTTGCTATCTCTCCGGTTTAGCTAAATGCCGCCAGAACTGCTGTCTTCGATTTTTCAAATACTTCATGGTCGACCATGGCAAAGCATCTCGCGAGAACCAAAATGAAGACGGAAGTTGATTGTCGCATCGATCACTAATAACTGCAATTACACTTGACATCATTAAATTTGCATTAGCTGAATAGTATAAAAGATAAGAATTAACCCAGCGAACGAAGGCCTCGAGGGAAGCAGCCGTTATATGAAAGGGGAGGGTATAGAAATCCGACGCGAATAAGATTATGCAACAACTGCTTGGTTTGAAAAACAAATATAGTACAGACAACCATGTGATGTACATAAATAGCATTGACCTTATACAATGGCTTTTGCCGTCGATACCGATAGCCACTTTTATTTTTGTACACCTGTTAACTAAAATCCAGTGGCTGGTACAACGGACGTTGAACACTCGTTGCTTTAAAATGTGCATAGTGGTGTTAACAACGTAAATTCATATAATAGGGAAGATATTTGTTTACAAATATTGTTTTTGTTATTTAAATTACCAACAAGTTAAACAAAAGATCTCTTTGCTTCACCAGCCAATAGTTTTCTGGTTGGCACATTAATAACAATGGGTGATGTCACTGATATCTTCCCAAAAGTTTTCTCACAATATTCTCATAATTATTTTGACGATAAAACACTGCGATAATGAAAAACGTAAAACCATTTTGGTTTAAAACAAAGACGACGTTTCGATTATCAAGTCAACTGAGTGAATAAAACGGGTACAAATTTAAATATAAACTAAGAAATCCTTATGGGCACGATTGAAGAGAAAACAATGATAAAAATTCGAAAAAATGCTAAAATATATATGATATAAAATATTTCAGCACGCAAAGAGTCACGTAAGTTTGGCACGAATTGAGTCTTTCTGTGTATTTAACACAGGGCTCAGTTCCTTAATGAATAGCATTTCAAAAAATTAAACAATCAAACTTCGATCTGCATTTCTTCAAAATAGAAAAATGAAAAAGTAAAAGTAAGCTTCCGGTTCCAAATTATTGCTGGCAAATTAAAGGCTAATCACTTTATTTCTGTTACACAACGGCTATCAGACCAAGATTATCATACAGTGAACCGGTGCCTTGGGATGGGGCGCCAGTTTTCCGCACGAAATGTTTTTCCCTGGTCTAAGCTTACGTCAGCGTACTTTTATCATCGATCGACCACACGATTCAACGGCGACTGGCGCGGAGATGTGTTCAATTCTTGGTTTTATCATTCTATCAAACTAAAAAAAACTTCTCAAGACTCTATATTGTTTTCAGTCAAAGCTTCACTGTGTAACAGCTTCGTATCAAGAAATGGTCTATCATTCCGGCTCAACATCTCACATTAAGCAAAAAAGGAATAGCCCTTTTGTTCTTGGTAATCCTGAGGGACTTCGCCTGAAGCCAAGCCAAAATCCTTGCCGTTGTTCGGAAAATTTTCGGCACAACAATTAAGCTGCACGAAGCACGACATTTGAATGAACTCAATTTTAGTAAACAAATCTAGAACGGTACCGGAGTCGTGATTCAGAAAAAAACACGTTGAGCATAGATCTGAGTAGCCTGCGAGCAGGCTCTCGTGTTTGGGCCAGCTCAAGAGCGCGAGCGGCGAAGCCGCGAGGCAAACGCGCGCGAGCGGCGACGCTGCGAGACGAGCCAGCGCGCGAAGCGCGTAAACTCGCTCGCGTGACAAATAAAAAGCGAGAGAACGGCGCGCGAAAACCCGAAATACTAGAGCCTGCTCGCAGGCTAAGATGTGAGGGAACTTACGCGAGCTTCGAACCGCTGTTAAGAACTATATTATCCATATGAAAAAACAAAATTAATGATGCAAGGCTGATCGAACAGAAGCAATCGGCGACTCCTGATTAGAAAATATTGTTTTCTATCCCCGCCCCTAATAATATACAACAAAGTTCTGATCCGTGACATACTCCATGCGCTGTTGACACGTTACGTACGTTTTGACGAAATAGCACAATTCCTCTGTTCTATAACTATGTGTACATGAACTTGTATTGTTCGTATGCGTAGCTCAACAGGCATTCAATGTAGGTGAATCGAGGCGAGGCGACCCAGGATATGTAGGCGACACACATTCCGATACAAATTAAGTTAAACTAGAACTGGTGCAAGAAAAATGTACCCAGTCTGCTCTCGCTCGGTCTGCATGGTCTGCACTTTCTGCCTTTTGGGGTGACCGCATATTATCTCGGGGAAGGAGGGCATATTGCATGAATCTATTTTCCTTCTCCTTTTTCATAAAAAAAACGTCTGATCGCAGGTTAGGAGGCGAACGCCCTCACTACTGAGACACCCCCACTCCCCAGCAAGCCAATATAGCTTTAATTTTAGAAAATTTTGAAATACAGTCCTTTTGACACCGACCGAGACTTCTAAAAGTTCAGTTTCACACAAAACGAATAATTTTCAGAGATAAAAATCGGCCTATCTGTTATAAATGGGAAGAATGCAGACAAAAAATTCGGATTTAGATAGGCTAGAAGCAAAAGCACAGTCCAAAAGTTCTTGTCGTCTTTACAAGAAGCGAAACATCGTTCACTTGTTCCTACGGTCCAGCAAAATTAGCTCGGCTGAAGTACTGCGGGAATTTTACACCGACGATCAACTGTAAAGTGTCATTACATTTGCGGCCCGAGCGCGAAGCGCAAATAAACAATAAACTTGCACTCTTTGCAAAAAGTTATACATCGGCGAAACAGGGAGACGACTAGGCGACCGATTCCGAGAACATCTTCGCGACGTAGAGAAAGACGACAAAACTGCATCGAAACCGGTCGCGAGACACTTCAATCTCCCAAATCATTCTAAGCAGCATATGGCAGTCTGCGGCGTTTCCCTTCACCAAGGAAACACGGAAAGCCGCAAAACTCTAGAACACAAAATGTATTTTTCAAATCGGCACTCTTAATCCTCACGGTATCAACGAACGCTTTTCATTCAACTAATTTATTTCGTTGTTTTCACGTTACCAGGCACCAGCCAGTAGCGAAGCTCCATCTTTCTGTATATAAAAAACACACGACCCACAATTCCTTGATTCGCTCCGACGAAGGGCTAACGCTCGAAACGTCAGCTCTTGAATCTCTTTACGGTGGCCAATTGACATTATCAACCCAGTTGATAAAACCAAATTATATTGTTATACTTCCCACCGACGCAGCACCACAGTTTCTTTAGAAACTTACCCCCTCTAAAGACTAGTAGTTTCAAAGGAGAAGTTGAGTGCTGCCTCTCTAGTCTGGTAAGGTTAAGCAATAGTATGTGTGTTTGTATCAAAAGATTTGAAAAAAGTTTTGTTAAACCGTATACCATTTCCGGTTACAGGCCGTTTGGCCTAAACTTCTGTCTACTTCCAAAAGCTTGGCTGTCGTTTGAAGTTCACGATAAATATACCCTAGGTGATTAACCTAGATGAAGTTGAAGACATAATCAGGTATTGTCTAAGGCCCCATTTATATGGTCTCGGGTACCCGAGACAACCCTCCCTCCCGAGACAACTTTACCGAGCGTTTATATGACAAAATTTGTCCCTGGCAGCCGAGTTAAAGTTGACCCTGTTTGATTATTCATAAAGTATTTTAATATTCAACTCACCAGTTATCCTTCTTTCTTTGAATTTCTTTCGTTTATTCGATCACTGGAGGCCTTGCTGGGTTAAATTCTATTTCTTTAGTGCATTTTTTTGCGTAAAAACCTGAAATTCGGACGGTACGTGACACTCGGCACGTTCAGAGTTGTCCCGGGTAAGCGAGCCAAAGTGTTTATATGAGAAAAAGTTGTCCCGCCTGCCAGGGTTACCCTACCTGCCGAGACGAGACAACTCGCCCACCCGAGTTGTCTCGCCCCCCGAGACAACTCGGGCGGGATCATATAAACGGTCCGTGGAATCTTTCAAAGATTTTAGTGAAAAGTTAGCTCGCCCAGGGTAACTCGGGGGGAGGGTTGTCTCGGGTACCCGAGACCATATAAACAGGGCCTAAGTTAGGGTTTTGAATCAATATTTCTACTGGTGGTACTTACACGTCATGTTAATTAGCGCAGTTTGGCCTTTATGAAATTGTAGTATTGATATACAAACTAAGTTCTTTTATGAATTTATGTTCAATATTTGAGCTAATTTTAAGGGTACTGAACAGGTTCGCGGGTCAAATTCGTTCAGAATTGTGATTTTGATTGTACATAAACTGTGTGTATTTTTCTTTCTTTTACAAAAAACAGAAGTCCAAAATCTTTTTTCACTCCGGAGTTATTGCGAATTTCCTTTTGTGCGTGACTCATTGCGTCACACTTTAAAGGTGTCGCTAACTTCTGTCGTTGCAGTACAGTTTTGGCTGGAGAGAGAAAACAACAGAAAAAAAGCGAGAAAAAAGTCCTTGGGTTCCAAAGGCTGATCGCTTTGGCGGCCAAGTCAACTGGATGCGCCTCCAACGAAAGCAGAATTTGAAATTTAGAGTCCGAAAAGTAGTGTTTTACGAAAGGTTCGTACAAACCTTGAAACCCGAGGCAAAGCCTATAGGAAGAAAAATTATCGACGGCTTCCATGAGGCAGTTTTGACGAGATTAGGCCATTTCGTGGGATTTATGGAGCTTCGAGTGTGGACCGTTGGTGGACTAAGTGGACTTTCGCTTCGCTTTACTCGTATAGGCAAAACCTCAGAAGGTAAACTCGCCTAAATGTCTTAAATCGACTCCAGGACCACAGGGACATCAAAATAACGTAATGAAAACACAAAGTAAGTCATTTTTATTTGCATTCTTTTCCACATGTAGAATTTAGGGCAATTTTCGAACTTTTCTCATATATTATCTTACATAATGTCACATAAATCAAATACAACGTATGGGCCGCCTGTGAACACATGTGAGTTTCATCGATTATAAGCGGGGACTTGCTGATTGGCTGCTGGCTAGTATTTTAAAGGGGATTGCTGATAGGCTGTTTCTCGATCTGAACCATCGAACGTACCAAACTTCGAATCCTGTCAAGAATATATGTGCTGCCTACGCTAATGCTCAGGCGGCAAAAATACAAGGCTCTCAGTGGTGAAATGGCCAAAATTCGATCCATTAGTTTGTGTAGTTTGGCTCAGCAGATAACTAAATTTGTTAAATGGGTCTTCAAAAAGGGTATTACTGGAAGCCAATGAATCGTCTGTCAAAAAAGGAATTAGGGAGCTTAAGCAATGAGGACGGCGACGGCTGGGACGACGCCTGCTTAAAAATGAATTTATATTTTACGCACGAATCTCGCAATTGCCTTGATGTATTCGGTGCATCTATCGCTTTCAAACGTAGTTCATGTAGAAAATATAAGGACGGCGGTTATTTTAAAACAGAAAAATGAAAATTTAGCAGTAGAGGTTCACGTTTTCCAAAGTACTCAGAAATTGGTCATTTCACGTTGTTGTTTTGCAGAGGACGGCAAAGAAATGTACAAAAAATTATAACGCACGTGCAGAGCTATTGTACTGCTCATTAAATCTTTTGTTTAGCGACGTTCTTCTTGACGTTGCAGTCGTGGTTTGCTTAAGCTCCCTATTGTAAAATGAGAGGGGACGGTAAACATCGCTGGTAAATTCTAATTATACTACATGTAGCACTATGGTGATCTGTCCCTCTAACTATTGTAACAGACGCTTAGTTGTCTGGAATGTCAGCGCCAATAAAGAGGAAACACTGCGTTTACTCGAAGGTTTAATAAACGACAACACGTTCGCTTGGCGAGCACATGGAACAGACTAGATGCCAACGCGCGTGCGCAGCGTAAACAACCGCTGGCTACAATAAACATAACGTAGTGGCGTGGTTGCCTCCTAGTTGTCTCCCTAGTATACAGGCACAGGAGAAAACTGAATGTACATGTGAAATAGACGACTTAATAAAGGAACATGCAAAGGAAGAACTGAGACAACACTAAAGCTGAACTAAAACTAAAATCATTAAGCACGACGGGTGCCGTCTCTGGTCCCTTAGATTTGTCCTTCTAAACACTAAACATGAACTACAATTTAAAACTGAAATAAGCACAACGGGTGCAGTCTCTGTCTGGTCCCTTAGATTTGTTCTTCGAAGAGTAGCGAGTAAAATGAAGTAAATACTTTAAGGTAAAGTACAAACATTCCTGGTTCACTACTTTAAGTCCCAGTCCTGAGTTTGCCAAAACGGGGCGCTTCGTTGCATTTTGGCGGCCAGACCGTCTGGGGGGGACTACAGCAGCAGATTCAGGTGGAGCATCTGAAAGAACCGAGCAGCCTGGAGAGGAGTCTGGGGTGCAAGGTGGTGGGACAATAGCTGCAGGTACTGGAGGAAGTTCCTGAACAGGGACACTGTCATGTACAGGTTGTGAAACCGTGTGTTGGTCAGGGGCTGGAGGCCGAGTTTCTGATAGTGAAGGTGCAGGGACAGTGGAGAGTCTTGGTGGTAGAATGACAGGGTCGGCGTCATCATCAGAGTCAAGGGAGGAGGGCTTATGAAGGCCACGAATGGGGCCCTGCGGGGACTGAGCCAAAACTGTCGGGGCCACTGGATAGCATTCAGACATAGGCACCGAGTAGATCTTGCTGCGAAACTGGGAGGTGGTGAACTTCCGTAGCTCACAAGAAAGATCCTCGCGAACGCTGACCACGAGGTATTTCTCACGGGCTTTCAATTTGTCTCTGTCACCTTTCAAGAAGACTAAGTCGCCAACGGAGACGGCAACTGGGGGTAGGTTGGTACGTCCACGAGCCTTAGACTTTGCACTGGGTGTGTGATTCTGCAGGCGGGAGTAATTCTGACTAAGGATGAGTTGTCTGTCAACTACGGGTAGCTGTTCTCCAGTTAGCTGGTCGCGTTGAGTCCAGACTTCCCGCGCCGAGAGGCCGTCTCGCCGGATGCGGGAGTTTGCATTTGCAGTTGCTAGTGCCAGAGTGACATCAGACACCGGGCCTCCCTCTGGGGACAAGTTCAGAAGCTCCAAACCGAGCTCCTCTATGGCACGTTCTGCAACGGGGTTCTTGTTGGGATTCTTGACCCTGCCGATCTCCAAGGTAATTCCATGGGAGGTGAGGATTGGGTCGGTGGCTAGTGCACAGAAACCAGGGGCAGGATCAACGCGGACTGTCGCACCGCCGTCGTGTAAGGAACGCAGCTGGGAACACAGGACTATGATGGCGTTGCGGAAATCCTCATGTTTCTCGCTCTTGATAAGGGTGGTCAAAGTGTATGAGGAGACTGTCTCTCTTAGTACTAGGTTTAATTGTCGGTGACGGCGGGCAACATCAGCAGCGAAGGAAACGCCAATCGACGGGGGAGGTTGCTCGCTTGACTGGGGCTGGAAGTGTTTAGGGATCGATTTCACAGACTCACAGATGTGACAGGAGGAAGATACAAGGTCAATGGCTCTGTCAACATCTAGTGCGAAGAAGTATCGGCTGAAGAGACGCTTTGTTTGGTACTTTGAAGGGTGACAAAAACGGATGTGAAGAGCAGTTAATAGGCCACCTAAAACGGAGCGAGGAACAACCAGGCGCTCACGAGAGGGTTGGAAGGGCTGATGATCTCGCACAACGAGAAGGCCATCAGCAGCGATTACCACATCCTTTAGGTAGCGTTTCACATCGATAATATGAGTGGCCTTCTTAGAGGGTCGGGTGCCTTGGCTAAGGTGAGAATGTGTCCTCCGGAGGTGAGGGCACTCCATCTGGGTAGCCTGCCAAGCAGCACGGCCAGTGAAGGGCATCTTGACAGAGCCTTGTAGTACGTCACTTACAGAGAGGCTGCGAACAACAGAATCTTCGAGTTCGACGATAAATTTGTAAATTTGGCAACTAGAGTCCAAACATTCCTTTGGGTGTCGGCTTGCATAATCGGAGGGTAGGTTCTCCACTCCGGCAATATGACGGACGTGGACGGAATAGCGGCTGACTGTGGACAGGAAGGTGGTGACTCTGGAGCTGGCGGAGAATTCTCCTCTTCTCAGCTTTTCATAAGCTTGAACGCAAGGTCTGCTGTCAGTGAGTACCTCGGTTGTGTGTGAGGATTGAATGATATAGGGGGCAAAATGTCTTATAGCTGCACCGATAGCTAGGGCTTCAATTTCACAGGGCAACCAAGTCACTTGATGCTTACGAAGCTTGGCGCTGAAGAATCCAGCCAAGAGCAGCTTCCCATTTCGGTGGACGTACAGTGTGGCTGCAATGCCTCTATTCTTGATGGCGCCGTCAGTCACTATCCATAAGGCATCTTGTGGCTGGGGGATGGTGATGGTCCGGTTGTCTGCCAATGCACGTTGGGCGGTTTTAAAGGCCAGCAGTAATTCATCGCACCATACAACCTTTTCTCGGGACTCTTTCCCAGCAGTGGCTTGGTCCAGGGGATCAAGGAGCTCTGCGAATCTTGGAAGCACACGGCTGAGAACCTTGTAAGCCCCGACGAAGGAACGGAGGCCTTGGACGGTTGAAGGAGGCTCGACTGAGGAAAGTGCGGCCAATTTGTGAGGGCTGGCTTGTAGGGTGCCATTAGACCACACCCAGCCTAGTACGATAGCCTTTGATGGGCAGATGATAGTTTTGGCTGCGGACAAGCGAAGGTTGTTCTTTTGAAGTAGGGCAAGAACTCTTCTCCAATTGTCAAGGACTTCAATGGGGCTGTTTCCCCCGACATACAGGTCGTCAGCAATTTTGGCAACACAGCCCTCTTGGATGAGGTCCCCCAGAACTCGGGACATCAGCTCTTCAAGGCAAGTTTCTGACCCTGGCATCCCCATGGCTGAACGAGTGTAAACACGGATGCCTTTAAATGGTGTCGCAACACCACAGTACTTCATAGATGAATGGGCCAGGGGAATCTGATAGAAAGACTTCAGCAAATCGGTGATAACCAGGTACTTCCATTTCCCGATTTCACGCAGCACACCATCAACATTGGGCATTAAGGAGGGTTGAGGCTTGCTGTACTGGGCAACTTCTCCGAAGGATGTCACGAGCCTGCTACCACCGTTGGGCTTCTTCACTAGAAAAGAGGTGTTCAGGTACTCCACATGGACATTGACTTGCTCGGGTTTTGCAAAGACGCCAGCAGATTCAAGCTCATCAAACTTGTCTTGTAATTCCTCAAGGGTGTTCTTGTTGTACTGCGGAAGCCTGCCTTTGCGTTGAGGAGGGAGGGTGGGGCCAATGTTGACAACAGCCTCAATTTTGCCGCTCGCTCCATTGTACTTCGATATGGAGGGGTTGAACACATCATCAAACTCCTGATTGAGGGCAATGAACTTGTCACGAGTGTCCTGATCAAGGCATCCATCAGGATCAAGGATCACACTGGGTGAGAAAGGCTTGCAGGTGGTTGGAGGAGGAGAGGTAGCAGTGAGTGTGATGGTAGGTGTAGGGGAGGCGGAGGCTTCAACAGGTAGGATGTGCCGAACCTGGCAGAGCTGCTCACCACTCTTCAGGAGAATGGGGGAGTCAGTTGTGTTGGAGACACGTACAGCATGATCTACAGCTTGAATTTGCTGTGGTGGAGGCCAAGCGTCTTCTGGTTTACGAGGAATGTTAGAAGGGCAGTCTAGCTGGGGCTCAAGGGCCCACAAGATGTCAGAGTCAGTGTCCGAAGGCGTACTGAACTGGACATACTCCCCTGGCAGAATAACTGTACGGCAGGGGTTGCGTAGCAGGAAGGCTTGTGTACGCCGCACATTAGGTTGACGGGTATGCCTGGATGGTGAGCTGTAGTGGATGATCTCGGTGCCACCTATCTCAATCTGGCGTTTGGCAGGGCGAACACCAATGTCGTTGCGAACCATGAAGGGGTTACCGGCCAGGATATCGACGTCTAGCTGACGAACGACAAGGGCATCTAATTCAAATGTCCACTGACCACGGGTTAGGGAGCAGTGGACTTCGCCAACGACATCCATTGGGGTAACACCATCGGCCTGACAAGCCATTTGGGAGGCTGGTGTGATGGGAAAACCATAAAGCTTGGCGGAGGAGGCACGGACCATATTGGAAGTTGCACCGGTGTCGAGGGTCAGCCGCACAGGGTGTTCGTGGTAGAATGTGTTAAGGACAGGTGATTGGACTATGCTGACACGAAGGGCTGTTGGCTCTTCACCCTGGGCTTGTGGGACTACAAGGTCAATGCTCTCATCTAAGGGCTCACACTCATCAGCGCCGAGGTCTTCAGGGTCATCCATAACCATGCGTGACCGAGCCCATGGTCGACGGTCACGGTCAGGCAGATAACGACAATCTGAAAGGTTGTGTGTGGTGTGTGGGCGACCGGCAGTTTTGCAAAGGACGCAAGACAGGAAGGGGCGTTGTCGAGATTGGACATGACTACTATTAGGGTGGCGCCTTGGTGTGGAACTGCCAACACGCATGGTTTTCGTATCTTCAATGCTACGTAATTCATCCAGGAGAGATGTGAGAGCTTGAGAAATTTCAGGCTTCAATGAAGCCAGGGTCTTGTTGCGTAATTCTGAACCATACTTTTGTTTCACCAAAAGAGGTAATCCTGGGTGAATGAGCTTGAGCCAGAGGACAACTACGGTGTTCTCGAGAGTGGGGGAGAGGTCTTCATCGGCAGTGACCTGATCTCCATGGTGTGTTAAGCCGCCATGAACAGAAAGGAGGTTATCCTCAAAGAAAGCCATAAGGCGCTGGAACAGGTCCTCTGGTCTTTCGTCTGGCTGTAGGCTTATGCTAGCCAAGTCAAGAAAGTGTGCTCCGGTGGACTGAAAACCATAGTGTTGGCGAATTTTCTGCCATATGTCATTCAGCGACGTAGAGTGCTTAACGATGGAATTCCTTGAGATCACAGGGCAGAAGTTAGCTATTTGGCCGAGTAGTAGGTCCAGGTGGGCGCTCTTTTGGGCTGCAGTGAGTCGCTGAGCTTCAGGGACCGTAGTGCCATCGTTGGTAAGGCCCCTACGAGGATTGGCGGCGGTTTGTTTCTGCCAAGTTGCATCAAGGAAGGGGACGAAGTTCTTGTCCAGTGAAAGGATGTATATCAGGTTCTGTCGCCAACTTTCGTACGAAGTTATCGTCTCTATTTTTGTTAGTTGCCATTGTTTTGGGGCTCGAGGCGAGGCGGCCATGTTGGAAAGATCGTAGATCGCTCGCGTGAAATTACGTCGTTGTCACCTTTTTATGGAGTACGGGTCGCAGTATCCAAAATCCACACTTGTTTTAGGGAATCCGAGGCGTGAGTTAACAGCTGCCACCACGCCAATAAAGAGGAAACACTGCGTTTACTCGAAGGTTTAATAAACGACAACACGTTCGCTTGGCGAGCACATGGAACAGACTAGATGCCAACGCGCGTGCGCAGCGTAAACAACCGCTGGCTACAATAAACATAACGTAGTGGCGCAGGTCCTCCTGTTATTTAACTGAAGCAATTCTTTATTATCCCATTTGTAGCACACTGTATTACCTTAACTCTAAAGAACTAAACCAGTCTTTCTTTACAAAGTTCACAGTTCCTTTTTTTGCTTCTGCTTTGATTGTCCTTGTTTTTTCTTCCATTTTCTCCTTCGGGTTGATTTTCCCCGACATTATTATATAATTGCCTTCTTTATTTTCTTCGTCAGTGGCTACGTTGACATTAGAATCTATTTCAATTCGTGTGGACTTCACGTGAAGCACTGAACAAAACGATTCCTCCAATGAATTGATGTTAATGTCTCCTAGAAGGAATAAAATGAAGTACTGTAATTAATAAAAACGCCATTTCAGGATATGCAATTTCACGAATTCTGTACAGCTAGCTAGCGCGGTTATTACCGATTTACCGGGATTGTTAGAATATTTAAAATTTATCATTCCTCACAACAACATCAACCCTTTCTGCTTGCTTCTGTCGGCTTATGTTTACAGGTACCCGGAGTAACGAGTTTACAACCTTTGAGAAAAACGCAGTGAAAATATTAGTTTTTCGTTCTTATAGCACCAGTGTGAATCAAAGAGAGCTTACTCTCTACTGGGCGAAGCCAGTACGAAGCGTTCCTCAAATGCGATGAAATACACTTCAGTTCGCCTTTTTTCTATCAAAATATGCTTACTTTCTTTGAATTCATGCTACGCCCACAACTGTAAACCCACGTTTCCCCAACCAGTGAAGTTAAGTTCTATATGGCAGCCGTAAAAATGTGTTTTTATTCAATCCGGTGGGTGGAAATAATTTTATGACCCGGATACGCTCTTTAGAATAAAACAGGAAAATGAAATTAAAAAAAAAATAAGATATTCGTGGGTCGATGGTGACCCGGCTCTCACTCCGAGATTCGCATACTCTTGTATTTTGTATCACACACACACACACACACACACGCTGCAGATGTCAGTTCAATTATACTCCTCTCTTGCAAGAAGAAGTTAATTAGCAAAACAATTGAATCCAGTGTTTTATGGCAGTCTACCTTTTTTGGTCTCCAGTGTAACATCATCATGTCGTGCCAGGCACACATCAATGTTTCCGCTATTTGTCACAGCTTTTAATGCTCCAGACGCTGAACCAATGGAAATGTTTCCATCCATAACACTTACCTCAGTCAAACCTGAAAACAAATCACATTTTATTAACATTGCATGCAGTGTACGTGTACATCTGTGATAGGCATGGTGGTCTACATGGTGATCTAATTGTTAGTGTGGTGGACTACAGATCGAACAGTCCAGCTTTGAGGCCTAGCCAGGGTCACTGCATTGTGTTCTTGGACAAGACACTTTACTCTCACAGTGCCTCTCCACCCAGATGTATTATGGGTAAAGCGAATTGTCAGGGAAACCTGACAAAATGATGTGGAGAAACCTGCAATGGACTAGTGTCGCATACACGCGGGGTGGGGGGGGGGGGGAGGGACTACAGAAACCACCCCAAGTTTAGTGTCAGCAGCTATGAACCAGTTGCAGGGTCCCAAAAAAAATTTTGGTTTCCTGCTTTCAATTTGAGACCAACAAAATTTTTCCACCTTCTGGCGGTGGAACTGACACTACAATAGATTGACAGGAAAATCCCTTTCAATTCTGTTTCAGAATTAGTGGCAAGATAAAAAGTCAGTTATTGGCAAGGGGATCTAAATTTTTTGTCAGTGTAATCGCCTTGGCTGAAAATCAAGAAGACATTTGACTATCACATGTTTCACGACGTATATAGTCCCGAAAAATAGTTGGTCGCCCACTGGCAACCAGTTGTAAAATTCTAGTTGCCGGTGCATTTTTTTAGTCGCATTATTTGGCAACCAGGTGCAATTTCGGACCCTGAGTTGGGCTAAATTAGTCTGCAAGTTAATTGGGTGACAGTGTATGTGTAAGTGCAAAATGGCAAATACTTTGGCCAAGTGCCACATAATATCAGAGCTTATGATGGTTGTAGCAGCATAAAATTTATAATTATAAGAATAAATTATTGCTATTCCCCCCCCTCTCTATCTTAGTGTTAACTGGGCCCAGCACTACATAATGTAAGTTTGTTGACACCCATTCAGGGTTGGCAACTAAATTTTTGGAGCACTCACCATCTGGGCGAGTGGCCAAAAGAATTCTGTGATTACCAAGTAGAAGCCATTTTTGTGCATTTACAAGCCAGGAATTTTCGTTTCATCTCATGTGTGTGGAGATCTTAAACTGGTAAACATTGTATTTTATTATTGTAATTACAATTTGTAATTAATTCTCTTGGAGAGTGTACACTACACGTATTTTTGTAAAGTAGAAAGTTACGCTTAATTTGAAATTATTCTGGATATGGAAATCGTACTCGCCAAACCCATAGGCGTACGAGCCAGGGGGCGGGGGACTGCAGCCCCCCAGTTTTGAAAATTTTCAACATTTTCGGGCAAAACGCACAGAATTTGGGCAGCAGCAGTTGCAATGTTTGGGTGGTTTTATGCCAGTTTGATGCTAACACATTAATTGTGTAATTTTTACAGGTACCCATGTGCCTATGGCCAAACAAGGTGAGTGATCCCTGTGATTTGTACTCGTCCGACGGTTTTGGGGACACTTGCCTGGATGAGTGGGCAAGCACTAATTCACAACCCTTCAGCCATTTCATGCACATAGGTAGAGAAGGCGCTGTAAGAGTAAAGTTTCCTTCTCAAGAACAGTACAGCACAGTGACCTTTGCCAGGACACTGCTAGGACTCAAACCAAGACTACTTGAGTCAGAGTCTTAACTGTCTAACCATTAGGCCACTACATCTCCTGTTACACGCAAGTGAAAGTGCACTGTGTACTCACCATGTATATCTCCTAATTTGACGTGACCACTTTCAGAAGCTAACTCAGCCTTCAGAACATATGCAGCTCCCACATCAATATCCCCAAGCTCCGTATCCATACAAAATTCACCGCCTTGCAACTTACGTACAGATATGTTTCCATTCCTTCTAGTGACAAGATTTCCATGTCCAAACAGCAACTGAGATGCACATTCTATGCCACCACCATTTGTTGTCACATCCAAGCATGACCCCTTGAGATTCCTTGCACAACATGCACCTTGGTCTGTAGTTATTTTAATAGGCCCTCCTTCAAGATCTCTGACCTCAACATTAGCATCATCTCTGACTTTAATGTCAACACCATAGTAAGCAGGAATTTGAAAATACAAGGTGACATCTTTTGAAGGGTACTGGAACTCTTGCTGCTCTGAGCATGTAACCTACACATTGCAATATGCATTTACCAATAAAAATACTGGTTTTTCTTAAACCTTACTAGTAAATGTACATGTAGAATTCAAGAAATTAAAAAAAGATCATATTCAAACGTATTAATAACTCATTACGTTAAAACAAAGAAAGTCATTCCGTGGAGGAGGTTTGGATACCTGGTTTTAATTAGCTTAGATTTCGACTATTTTATTTCTCCGTTTACTCCTTAGTTTTTGCTTCGAATTTTGTAAAAAATACTCCACTGCATGTCATACTGGTATGTCATGTTTTTATTTTGTAAGTGTCATACAAAGTGATGACGATGACACAGGTTAGCCCACCCTAAGTCAGATGGTCACCTAAGATTATCAACCTGACGTGATCAGTAAACTTTTTCCAAGTCAAAAGCGTGAGATTTTATCAGGGTTTTTGAAGACAACCTGATCACTTCCTAAATTGTGTCAGTCAAGGTTTTATCATCTCAAATTTTTCCAAGAGAGACTTGGGAAATTGATTCATAGGCATGAGTAGGTGTCAGATTGAAGTTTTCAACCCGAAGGTGAAGGCTCGCACAAAATGCATGAGAGTTGCCAGGTATTTGAAGTTTCAAGACCAGTCAGGTGGAACAACTTAACTCAGTAAAATAAACAACCCTGGAATTTGAATTATTTCTATGCTGTGGTTCAAATTTACCCTTGATAGAATCTGGTATTTTCCTTTATATTTTATATTCCTTATCATATAGTATCACATATCAGAACAACAGAACAGAAAAAATTGTACCAAAGGTAAAATTGGACCAAAACATGTACATATATTGTGGGTGAATTGATCACTGGATGGCAAAGGGTATACAAAATGAACACCTCGTATTGCACCCTTTTTCCTACATAAGTGAATCCACAAAATAATGGGTTCAAATCATGTTGAAGCCCGAATTTGCCTGCAGCTTCCTTTAGAAGTGTAGCAGCTCTTGTAAGCTTTTATGAAATTCTACTGGTCCTCTAGTGTTGCAGTTGCAATTGTTTTGAGACTAGGAACAATGTGTTCTATTGTTCTCTTGAAGGTTTACAAGCCATCCAGTCCTTGCAAGGGCTGCTACCAGATTTGGTTCAGTGGCAGGTACAGGGGAAGGTCGGAGGGGTCCGAACCACCTCCACCCACCCTTCCCTAACCATTTTTTTAACTTCTTGTTTGACACTGAAATTCTCACATCGACAGGATCGCCTATTAATTATTACTCAATTCCCAGATCCACCACTGTGGTTCTTTCGGTTTATTTGCAACTACTAAAGCTGCCTTATATTAAACTGCGAATACTTTTCGCTTTTTACCAAATTCATTAATAACGTTCACCTCCAAGTAGTCTCTACATGATGCCGAGTTTGATCGTACATTATAGTGAATGTCTTCCAGAAAGGCTGTTTTCAGTTCTGACCCAAGATCGTAATCATCATTGGTCTGTAAGTAAACATGTCCCTTCACCAACTGAACATTTGGATTTTCGTGTTCAATATATTCCATGGGATTTATCGCCTCTATCTTTACAGAATATGGACTTTTGATTAAAATTCCTGGGGCACCTTTTATAGCGGGCACCCTCCATGCAAGCATGTCGTGAGTTTTGTAGCGAATCTGTGGGCGATTCAAGTGAATCGCTGCTCGTACCATATTTTGAAACAATCTTCCACCTTTATCCATCGCAAAAGCCTGAAAACAAAATCATGCAGCCTTCCTTCTTTTACCATTCAGTTTCAAACTATAAGATCGTGTAATAGTCTTGTTTACGACTAGTTTTAAACTGCTTTTATTCACGGTTCGACACGGTACTTTTACATCCTCAGCTCTGACCATGTGCTTGCCCACTCTCGCTAAGCATGCTGGATTACTTGCTGGGCTACATGTCAATCAAACTATTACATCCCTCTTCTCCTTAACGAAAAACATGAACAAATAAAATGGAATAACAATAAATAAAAATGGGCGTCAGAAAGTACTGGTAGAAAAACCAGTGACGCGCAAAGTTCATGACAGTCATAGTAGCATCAAACAACAACATCACTGTTTAGTTCTCGTGACGCGCAAAGTTCATAACAGTCATAGTGGTATCAAAAACAACATCACTGTCTAGTTCTCGCGACGCGCAAAGTTCATAACAGTCATTAAAGCTACAAACATCCTTAGTGTTCCAACAAAATTCAACGTACAGAAACTGTTAAAGTTCAAAATTCAAAAGTTCCTTAAGTCACTGGGAACAGTTCTCAAATCTCTTCAATCAGTCTCTTGGGCCTCTTTGGGTTTCGTTTGGGTCGTTCAGAGACAAGTGGTGGAGTAGCATCAGGTTTCCTTCCTCCTTTATCTTGAGGGTTGATCAGCATACCATCCTGTGGTGGTGTGAGCTGTGAGCTTCGCGGTAGCTGCTGAAACATCGATGCATTACGCGTGATGGTCGATTCGCCTTCTCGTTTGGCTGTAATCATTGATCCTGTCTTGTCTGTTATCAATAACGGGTTCGGGTTATAAGGCGTTGACAGCTTGTTGGTTTTGGGTTGTCGTGCAAGAACAACATCACCAATCCTAAGAGAGGAGGTCTGGGCATGAGTACGCTGGTCTGCATACTGTTTCATGGAGCTCTTTGCTCGAGAATCTTGAATGCGGACGAGCTTGTCAGAGGCATGTACTGGAGAATGGAGCTCTGGTAACTTGGTTCGCGGTTCGCGCCCAAAGAGAAGATAATAGGGCGTGAAGGTCGTGGTGGTGTGCGGTGTGCACCTGTAAACACGCACAAATTGATGCAGCGCATTTATCCAGCTGCATCCTTGGACTTTAGCTGCTCGGATTGCTTTCATCATCGGCTTGTTGAAATTTTCTGACTGGGAGTTGGCTTGAGGCCACAACGGGGTGATTTTTCTGTGTCTCACACCGCATGTGTTGAGGAATTCTTTCCATGCTTGACTGTTGAACGGTGGTCCATTGTCAGACTTAATGACTTCGGGATATCCGTAAGCGCAAAAGACTTTGTCGACAACTGGGATCACTGTCTCGGCAGCGGTACTGCGGACGACTTCAACTACTGGGAAGCGAGAGTACTCATCGATCATCACCAGTAAGTATTGGCCAGATGGAAGGGGACCACAGAAATCAATGCTTAGGTTCAGCCAGGGTCCTCGGGGAAGATCAGACATGTTAAGGGGCTCGGCCTTGCGTCGGGATGTGTTTGCTTGACACGGTATACATTGTTGTACAGCTTCCGTGACGGCAGCATCTATTCCTGGAAACCACACTTTGCTGCGAATTAGTGCTTTAGTTTTGCACTCTCCTTGATGGCCTTCATGTGCAAGCTGTACAACTCTCCTTTGAAGACTGGCAGGTATCACGATTCGTGTGTCTCTGAGGATCACATTGGCCTTGTCATTGACTGTGAGCTCAGCTTGGACGCTGCGGAATTGTAGCAGGGCGGAGTAGTTGACTTCTGTTGAACCTTCGTGCTTCTTGACGTCGTGCCATTTTCCTGTTTGCGTCATCTTGATGACGGCCTGCAGGGTGCTGTCATGCTCTGTTGCAGATTGCACCTCCTCGAGAGTGACAGCTTTGGGAAGCGAAGTTTGGGAGATGAACTGCACGTAGTCTTCTGCCATCTTTTCTTGTCGACTGGATAAGATGTTTTGCTTTGAAGGGTGTCTTGACATGTAGTCGGCGGGATTGTCATGTCCAGGACGATACTCGATGACTGCATCATAGGGTTGTAGCCTGAGCGCCCACCGGGCAATGCGTAGTGGAGGGTTTGGCTTCTTCCAAATGTGGACAAGTGGCTTGTGGTCGGTTAGGACTTTGAAGGAGGCACCTCGTACGTAGATATCAAAGTGTTCGCACGCCCATACCACTGCTAGGGCCTCACGTTCGGTTTGCGAGTAACGGGTCTCGACGTCACTAAGCGCACGGCTACCAAATGCAACTGGCCTGTCATCTTGGATGAGGATGCCGGCTAGACCAACAGGACTTGCATCCACCAGGATAGAGGTGGGTTTGTCTGGAGCGAAGTAGGGCATCGCTGTGCATTCTGACAGGGCATTCTTGACGTTTTGGAAAGCTTCAGCTTGCGGTCGATCCCACGTCCACGGTGTCTGACTTCGTGTCAGTTTACGCAAGGGCTCAGTTACTGTTGCAAAATCTTTGATGAATCGGGCGCTGTATTGAGCCATACCCAGAAAGGAGCGGAGCTCGGTCTGATTTTGGGGTTCAGCTGCATCTTGGAGTGCTTGTATCTTGCTGGGAGCTGGAGCTATGCCGTCTGCGGAGAAGATGTGGCCAAAGAACTCAATACTTGGCTTATTGAATTCACACTTGGATGGGTTGACGGTTAGGCCTGACTGATGTAGCCTCTGTAGGGTTTGATCTAGTGCATGGTCATGGTCACTCTGGTCGCGGCCAAATACAACGATGTCATCGCTAATGTTCTTTGCACCTGAGATGTCAGCTATCGTGGTCTGGATTGTGTGCTGGAATATTTCAGCGGCTGCATTGATGCCAAAACTCAATCTCTTGTACTGGTAAAGCCCGAGATGCGTAGAGAAGGTTGTGATGTATCTGCATGAGGGGTGTAGCAGCAGCTGATGGTAACCAGAGCGAAGATCAAGTTTACTGAAGACAGTCGCACCGTTAAGGTCAGTGGTCAGCTCTTGTAGTGTGGGAGTGATGTGTCTTGTTCTTGCAATGGCTTGATTGGCAGCTCTCATGTCAACACACAGTCTTATCTCATCGGGACTCTTTGGCTTAGGAGGGGTGACAATCCTGGAGACCCACTCTGTCGGACCAGATACTTTCTCAATGATTCCTTGTTCTTCGAGCTTTGCAATCTCCCTGGCAACTTTGTTACGCATGTGGAAAGGGGTGCGGTTGCTTTTAACTGCAACGGGGGGTACACTTTTGTCGATGTGTAACATTACTTCAGTGTTCTTGAGGCATCCGATTCCTTCACACAGGCCTGGATATTTGGCAAAGAGTTCATCTGCAGATGGTGCACTGGATTGAGAGACGTGATTGATGCCTATTTTAAGGATGCCAAGTTTCGTTGCTGTTGCCTTGCCTAAGAGCGACGGAGCGGAGCCTGGGACTACAAGGAAATCTGCTGATATGGGGTTGACTCCATTGGTGCTGACATCGGCGGTCAGATACTCCGTGCACACGATTGGTGGTGATTCATACGGGTGGATAAGGCGTCGACACTTCCTGAATGAGGAGCTACTGTCACGCAGTTGATTGGCCACGGCGGAGTTCACAATGTTGCAAGATGCACCGGAATCAATGATCACGCCAACAGGTAAACCATTAATTATGATAGGGGAAGTGTCCTCATTGTCTTGTAGAGCATAGGCGTATTCATCTGTGTAGGCCTCATCACTGTCAGAGTCTGAAGGTTGGCGTGAGTCACGCAACGGTTGTTGAACTTGCTCATTAACATAGCGTACAGGATTCTTGCGAGATTTTCCTGTCCTGAAATCACGTTTGGGTTGTGAGTTGGCGTTTGTTCGTACACCACGCTGGTTCTTCGTGCGGCACATCGATGCAAAGTGTCCGGTAACGCCACAGTTGTAGCATGTCACGGTACGGGAGCAACGGCAGTTGTCGCTGGAGTGACCTTTGATCCCACAGCGAGAGCATTGTTTATCGGTCGATTTTTGCTGAGACGAACCTGCAACCTGGTTTCTTTTCCCACTCCGAGGCTGTCGACCAACGGTGTACACTTTAGAGGACTGGTTATCCTCGGCAATTTGACGTGACTGGCTTTGCGAAGCTTCGATTGCCTGAGCAATGTCCAGCGTGCGGGCCAAACTCAAATCTCTTTCGGCGAGTAATTTTGCACGCAGTTTCATGGAGAGGCAATTATCGATGACTTGATCGCGGATAAAACTGTCGGTGCTTTCTGCTGGAAAATCGCAGAGGGTCGCCAGGCGGCGAAGTCTTGTGACGAATTGTGCAACGGTTTCACCATCCTTCTGTTTTTCTTGTCGAAATACGTGCCGATTGTAAGAAGTGTTTTGCCGCGGAGCGAAGTATTCATTCAGCTTGTCCGCAGCCGTTTTGTAATCCGTTCCAGTGTCGGTCAATGTGTGGAAGATGTCTTGAATTTCGGATCCGGCGGTATGTAGAAGCAATTGGCGTTTTTGCTTGTCATTTTTGCAGCCCGTGGCGTCGGCGAATATGGCGAAGCTTTTGAGCCACTTTTGCCATCGTTGAGCGACGGAATTTTGATCGCCATGCGGGTCAAACGGTGGTACTGAAGCAACGGAGATCGGTACGGCCATGGTGAGTTCAATTTGTCCTCGTCGCCAGTGTAATAGTCTTGTTTACGACTAGTTTTAAACTGCTTTTATTCACGGTTCGACACGGTACTTTTACATCCTCAGCTCTGACCATGTGCTTGCCCACTCTCGCTAAGCATGCTGGATTACTTGCTGGGCTACATGTCAATCAAACTATTACAGATCGTGCTTCGTCCGCCATATTGGTTTTTTTTTTAGCCAGTGTTGTCAGCGGCAGTTCGTTGTGCGCATACGCATCCCAACCTCGATGTAGTCCCAGTCCCCCAGACGTTATTTTCAATTTCAAAATGGCGACCACATTTGATCAAGAACTGCGAAAGGTTGGTATTTATACATACCTGCGAACTCTGCCGGTTTTCCCGGGAGTCCCCAAGTTTTTCATCAAATCTCCCGGTCTCCTGATTGGATTTAGTGCTCTTATTTTCTCTTATTTGAGCTGTTTTCGATCGGAAATGCAAAGATTTCTACACATCTCCTGATTTTGGGGGGTTGGCAGGAATGTTTATACATGTATATACATATAGGCAGTGGCTATTCACTCAAGACGACAACTTTTACCGAACTACGTAGTTAGACGGGAATGTGCGGCGACGGGTATTTGCTATTCATACGGGATTCCTCTGAACATATTAAAATGCTAGTTGCCATAATGCACCTATCAATGTAAATCTCACGGGAGGTTGAGGGGAGTGCGGGCATAGGTGAGGGATTTGACAGTTGTTATCGTCCCGTAGGGCGGGCTTTTGACCGTTTTCATGGCCTTTCTAGCAACATTTTATTGACTTTTAGTGACTCTTTTGACCATCTACAATTGCCCTGTGTCCAGGTATTTTAACAAAAAATCTCAGCTCAGTTCAAATCCCCCACCTATGCCCACACTCCTTGGCCCCCCCCCCCCTCTGCGGGATTTACATTGATATATACATAGGTGCATAAAGTTTAAATAATTTTATATTTAAACTTTATGGTAACAAGTTCCAGGCTGCATTCAGAGTGGGTTACGTTGAAGATCTTCGGCGTGGGTTTTGAAATTTTGCGGTAAAATGGTAAAATTACAAGTGCCGTCAAGTGAGTTGTTTGGATAGTATACAGGGAGTGCTCAAATAAACAGTGCCCACTAGAATCACTTTATTCTTCTAAAGGTAAATATAATTATGATTTTAGATCAGGAAGAATCAGCAATTACATATAAAATATTAATTCAATGAAATTGTCTGACTCCCGTACAATGGAAGTTGCTGTACGGATGCAGTACGAAAAGTTACTGTGTTAATTTTATGATAAGGAACAAAAAATCTTCCTAACAAAAACCTAATAATGCCTTAATCGTCATTAGGCTTTTCAAGAGCTTCAAGGGAAAATGATTGAAACCACACAGCGTGTAAAGTTAGCAGAAGGGCAGATAATGCAACTGCGAAGGAACATCGCCCATGCCAAGTTAACAGATCAAGAACTAGCTTCATTACCTGCCGATACACCCTCTTATGAGTCAGTAGGAAGAATGTGAGTATTTCAACATAGCAATGGTACACAATGGCAGTGAAATACTGTGCACATGATTGATTCTGCATTTGATGATGTCCAATGTTTTGTCTAGACACAACAAATTAAAAGCACAGCATATGCTGTTCTTACTGGGTCTTTTAATGATTTTTGCTACTGTCAATGTTATTGAAAAGTGCAGCAGCTGTGGTCTAACTTTTGAGATCAAACAACAGTTCTAGTCACAAAAGCACAACATTATTTTTTAATAACTTTTTCTCTGGCACGGGTCATACCTGCCAACTCCCAGAGTACAAAAAATCTGGAGACGTCTAGAAATCTTAACTTTAAATAAGACTTTTCATGTATGCTACATGAAACATGTGCTGAGCAAATTTTTCACGAACACGACATGAAGTGAAAAAAGTACATTCTTATTGTCGCCTGAAGGTCAAACCTAGTTGCCTTGATGGCTCTGTTTTATGTTTTCCGATTGAGAACAGCTCAAATAAGAGCACTAGATCCATCTCGAAAACAAAAAAAATTGAAAAATGCCATGTTAGGTATTTGCCGGAAGATTTGGTGCTCTAACCGGGAGACCGGGATATTTGTTGAAAAGCTTGGAGACTCCCACAAAAACTGGAGAGTTGGCAGATATGCTGGGTCTTTCGATAACATGCAGTTAACTATAATCAAGTCGGTATTTGAAAATCAGGTAGCATACATGTCAACTGTTGTAGTAATATATCAAACATGAGAGACAGTGTTTCATCACTAAAGCTATGGAGAAAACGAAGAAATAAAGTCTCTTTAAATCTATGCTAATTTAGATCATGTTTTGAAACCTCCTTCACGGTTCTGATATTAGTCATGCATGTTGGCATGACCTGCTTTGGTGTAGAATGTTGAGAACTTTGGCATACAGATGCAGTACATGTGTTTTTGGTTTGGAAAATGCATAGAATGAGTACAGCATGACAAATATATTTAAGCCACAGTTACTTCAGTGTACTGTACACAAGATTGTTTTAGTTTTTCCTCCATTCTGGTCGGGCAAAGAAGTTCTGTTTCTATCAAATTGTCATCAAAGTACTTGGAGAAGAATAATATTAAGGTCTGTAATCCAATAGGTTTGTCCTTCAACCTGTATCAGATATCAGAAAGGAACTAGCCAAAAAGCTCCACACTAATGAAGAAAAAATAAAAAGCATTGAGGTAATATACATACCATAGTAAACATAGTGAGCATGACCAGGGATTGTCACTATGTTGTGTTCTTGGACAAGGGGATTTGTTAAAAGCAGGCTTACAGCCCAGCAGCCTGAGGCCCACAACCAGGTTTTCTTCCTGCGGCTCGAGGCACACAACCAGCTTCATGGTCCACCAGCCCGCCAGCCTGGCCCACAACTTTTTGGTCAGCGGACTATTTACGCGCATGCCCAGATACACCTGTTAGGGGAGATGTAGAACAAGAGAGAAACTGATACTGCAGGAAGTGTAGTCGAGTACATTGCAAAGATTGTGAAGGATTGAAACTATTCTAAAAAAGATACTCACCATTGTTCATCTTGCACCGCAGGACAAACCACAGAAGACCACCACTGAGCTCGCGGTGGGGTATTAATTTTGTGCTTTTAGCAAAACCCCTTAGACAAGACACTTCACTCTCATCATGCCTCTCTTCACCCAGGTGTATGAATGGGTACCAGCAAACTTGTAATGCTGTGGGTAACCCTGTAATGGACTAGCGTCCCATGCATGGAAAGTAGAAATACTCCTAGTTGCTAAATAATGATACCTAGTTTGAATTCAGACAGTTACTTAGTACCCAGCATTTGTCAATTTCCAGTTTGGGGAGACTTTGTAGAAATACTCCTATGTACTTAAAACTGAGATAAGCACTGGCACCTTAGGTGACTTTGGTTCTGACAAGGCAGTGATACTGTTAATATTTCTCTCTACATCTAGCAATTTTGATTGTGATTATGTTCTTGACCCTTTTTTCTCTGCAGGCTAACAAGGAATACCTTCAAAGAAGTGTCAAAGAACATGAAGACAATATTAGGGAAATGCTAGCCAGTCGACCTAAATAGTTTATATATTTATTGCTCATTGTATAATTTTTAAGCAGAATACATATAACTGAGTACCAGGTAGTTTCAAAGCTGTTCATGAGCAGTATAATCAGGTAAATCCGTTTCATTTTATTGTCATTTCCACATCTGTACATGTGTTAAGAGTGTTGAAATCCTCACAACTAAGGATGTTTACATTGGGCATGTAGAAGACCACCAAAATTGCTCACAATGTATACTTAACATACATGTAAGTCATCAAAATGTTTTTTTACTGTGTCCAATGTGGAATACATATTGATAGTGATTAAACCTGCTGCAAATCACCTCATTGTAGTTTCATTTGCTATAACCATTAATGTAGGGGGTGCACAGGGTCTTGAAACTCAAAAAATTATAGTAGTGGGTGACTGCTACATTCGGAGACAGGGTTCGTACAGATCATGGAAAACCTGGAAAGTCATGGAATTTCAGAATGTCATTTTCCAGGCCTGGAAAGTCATGGAATTTAAGTGTGGGTCATGGAAAGAATCAATTACGGTTTTTGGTGATGAAAATCGTAAAACTTACCCAAAACGAAAGATGATTTCCCAGAAAATGCTCAAATTTTGGTCAAGCAAACCTTGGACATGTCATTGAAAAGGTCATGGAAAGTCAAGGAAATTAAAAAGCGTAAACCAGTACGAACCCTGGGAGAGTGCGCATAGCGTTGGAAATCAAAATGGTCGCATATCACAGAACGAGCAACTTGTATCTCCTTGGAGTGCACCACTTCTGAAAATAAGATGCCACTGGAGATGCCACATTAAAGCTATTGTGTATGCAAACTATATGTAGGCATGTACTCTACTCTTGAAACTTGCAAGGTTAGCGTGCCTTGCTCACGAAGTGGAGCT
Organism: Blastomussa wellsi; assembly: GCA_947652115.1. NCBI lineage: Eukaryota > Metazoa > Cnidaria > Anthozoa > Scleractinia > Plerogyridae > Blastomussa > Blastomussa wellsi. The sequence goes on from OX393561.1 coordinate 6,692,670, forward strand.
GCCTTTTTGCCGGTTTGTCAGTCAAAATCAATAAAATTTGTATTTTGAAAACAATTTTTTTGTGCTCAGTTGTACTTCATGTTTTGCAAAAAAGATGTGCCCACTTGTTTCTCCTTCAAGTCCTTGATGGCCATTTGCAGGTTACCATTGACAGTAACTAAGAAAACCATGAACACCAGACATGTTTAGAGAATGTTATAATTAATTGTGTTACAAGGAAAAAGCCAATCAGGTGTGAGAAAACTAAATTGCAAACAGCAACAGTAATAAGTTTGTGGTTTTGAGGTTTGTTTGCACGACCTGAACTTTGTTGGAGGGGGGCGTAAGGGTTTGCGGTGATGCGGTTTTGTGTTATTTTTGGTGCGGTTTTGCGGTAATTTTTATTGTAACTCGCGGTATTGCGGCTTTAAACCATTAAGCGGTTTGCGGTTATTACAACCTTTAAGTCGCGGTTTTCAGTGAAAAAAAAAAGTGTCTGCGGTGATAACACTCTTTAGAACGGTCGGCATTTGATTAGTAGTAAATAGAGTATAATAGTGTAGTACAATATACCGTTTGCGTTATGATGGTATGTTTAATATTAACGCACAATGTTATCAGAATATATCACAAGTCTTGCTGTCGTCAGCTTTCATATTGTGGCCTCCATGTACGTGCAGTTTCGGTATTCGGGAAAAAGTCGGATGCGGTTTGCAAGTTTATTGTTTATTTGCGTTTCGCGCTCGGGCCGCAAATGTAATGACACTTTACAGTTGATCGTCGGTGTAACTTTTTGCAAAAAGTTATACATCGGCGAAACAGGGAGACGACTTGGCGACCGATTCCGAGAACACCTTCGTGACGTAGAGAAAGACGACAAAAATGCATCGAAACCGGTCGCGAGACACTTCAATCTCCCAAATCATTCTAAGCAACATATGGCAGTCTGCGGCCTTTCCCTTCACCAAGGAAACACGGAAAGCCGTAAAACTCTTGAACAAAAATTTATTTTTCAAATCGGCACTCTTAATCCTCACGGTATCAACGAACGCTTTTCATTCAACTAATTTATTCCGAAGTTTTCACGTTACCAGGCACCAGCCAATAGCGAAGCTACATCTTTCTCTATATAAAAACACACGACGCACAATTCCTTGATTCGCTCCGACGAAGGGCTAACGCTCGAAACGTCAGCTCTTGAATCTCTTTACGGTGGCCAATTGACATTATCAACCCAGTTGATAAAACCAAATTATATTGTTATACTTCCCACCGACGCAGCACCACAGTTTCTTTAGAAACTTACCCCCTCTATTCATATGCTATCTTATGCTGAGTCTGCAGATGATTTGGCTTGGGATTGTTATGTTCATTGTTATGTTGTTACCAAGAATGAGCAAATTTATTCTTCATTTAGCCCTATATCACAAAATTCTAAATGGACGAAGGATGAAAAACCAGTGATTATTTTGTTGAATGGACCGTAGTATCCCGGGGGGGTAAAATGAATACCGTCTCCCCCTGGAAGAAATTTTTCACGACAATGTTGCATGCTGGGTAACCCAGCCAACCAACTTCAGCAAGATGCTGTAAGAGGTTTGCAATTTTGGCATAAGAAAACCTTTGGCTGGCCATCAAATCTGTGTATCTGTAAGTGAACAAGATGAA
>OX393561.1:6694516-6732016 GCA_947652115.1 Blastomussa wellsi
CATGATATGAAAACGCTCTACACATTATTGACGAGAATTTCATTAATTTGCAGTCCTATGATGTTCCAAATTATAACACTGAACAATAGTTAAATTTTTTAATCTTTTCGTTTCTTAATCGCTTGTAATAGAGACATTTAACTTTTGCAAGAACCTTCATGACGTTATTGTAAATTGTAATTTTAGGTCCTGCTTCCTGCAGCTAATCTTCTTCAACTAACAGATGTGCGAGATGCATGCTGTGAATTCCTCAGAGCACAGCTCCACTCTACAAACTGCTTAGGAATCAGAGCTTTTGCTGACATGCATTCCTGTGGAGATTTAATGAATGCAGCTCACTCATTTGCTGAGAAGCACTTCAGTGAAGTTGTCCAGGCTGATGAATTTCTAGCTTTACCAAATATCCAAGTAGAAGAACTTATTTCCAGTGACCAGCTTACAGTTCCTTCAGAAGAAAAGGTGCAATAATGAATACTTTGTTTTACGTAATAATATTAATATTAATGGTAGTATAAAATAGTTTCACATGCTATGATAACTCGATTTCAGTCCATCAGTACCGACCAAATACTTAGAATAGTGGTGACTAGGAATATTTCTACCCTTTAGGATGCTAGTCTATTGCTGAATTTCCCACCCCTCCAGCATTAAATTTGCTGTTAGGGGACCTTCATTTATTAGCAGCGGGTTGGCAAAATTACACCGAAAGTCCTTCACACATAACCCAACCCCCCTCTATAGCAATGGCAATGATCACATAACCCTACTACTTTATCCAGCATTATATCTCAACCCCCCTCTATGTGGTAGGCCAAATAGTGTCAAAATAAAAGACTTGACAGAAAGCCAACATAAAAGTTTCAAACGACCTCCCCCCTCAAAAGGCTTCTCAATGTGTAACCCTACGGTACCTGAATACCTTTCCAAAATAATGTATCCCTCCCTGCAATTTTGCTAGCCCCCCTATGTGCTAGTAAATGAAAGCCTCTTGCATGTTTAGAAAGACCCACTGTGAGAGTAAAGTGTCTTGCCCAAAACACAACACAGTGATCTCAGCCAGGTCAGACAGGGATCAAACCCAGATCTCCTGCAGCAATTTCCAGTGCACTTGCCATTAGGCCATTGCATCAGGAAGACCTTACAAGGCATTGATCGGGACCAGATTGGACATTTCATGATATTTTATATGATGCAGCACTGGCCAGAACAGCAGATCTTTAACATACAGTTGTTGGTTGGTTCTGGTCAGTTCCACCCCAGTTTGCTTGCGGTTGGCTTTCACTTTGTAGTTTGAGCAATAATGTACTATATATAATTTTGCTTGCAGTATAAATATTGAAAAAAATTGGGGTTCTTGGCAGCTAGCATCCAGTTGATGTTGCAGTAAGTGAGTATACATGTATCCCGAGTCGAATTTTCCCAGGTTTGATTCCCAGTGTTTGAAATAAAATATTTTCTTTCTTGTTTTATTTTGAAATAAAACTAAGTGTGGAATGACCTTCATGTAAAAATAATTAAGTGTGCAATCTGGTCCTGGTCAATGTTAAGTAAGGTCTTCCCACTTCACCACCTCCCATCTCCCTTATTATTTAGGCTTCCTCATTAGAGATTGTTATTGTTTCATTTCATGACAACGATTTTCATTTCAGGTATTTGAGGCAGTAGTCACATGGGTGAATCATGACCCTGAACACAGACAAGACTGTTTGGCCCAACTCATGGAGCACGTGCGGCTACCTCTGCTGTCACGTGAATACCTCGTGAGCCGCGTAGAAACGGAACTGCTAGTCAAGAACAACAATATGTGTAAAGATTTCCTGATAGAGGCTATGAAGTACCACTTGCTAACCAACGAACAGCGGTCGTCCGTGCAGTCACCGAGGACTCGTCCCAGGACACCAATCGGTTTACCAAAAGTTATGTACGTCGTGGGAGGCCAGGCACCTAAGGCAATACGGAGGTAATATAGACAAGTTTTCCTCTTGTAGCCAACGCCTAGCAACCATATGCCCTTTGGCCTGATCCTGTGAAGCATTTTCTTTGGCAAGAAAAAGCTGCATGTTGTAATTATTAATAAGAAGTTTTTAACTAAAAAATAGTAAGTGTAGTGTATTAGGACCCAGATCCCCTCCTGGTGTAATGTAATATGTTAGGACCCAGATCCTCAGAGTAGTCGAGCACGAGCTATCATGGCGGATTAAAGTTATCTTTGTTGTTTGGTTAAATCCAGTTGAATCCGTCCTTTTAATCGACTAGTTGGGGGCACAACAATAAGCATCTATTGTTTTCCTTAACAAAGAAGAGAATCTACCTAAATGTTCCTCATTCACAGTCATCCTCGTTTATTTTCTGTTGGTTGTTACTTCTTTGGTTTCACGCAGGGTTACCCCCCCCAGCAGTAAATTGGCCAGTACCTATTTATACACCTGGGTGAAGAGAGGCACTGAGAGTCAAGTGTCTTACCTTAGAACACAACTCAGTGCCTCGGCCAGGGGTCTAACTCGGACCGCTCGAACCGGAGTCCAGCGCACTAACCATCCAAACAGGGAGGAGAAAAATGACCAAAAGCCTAGTTTTCATATGTCGGAAAAATCCCAGATGATCGAGGATTTCACTGTTTCCCGACCATCCCAGATTTTTCCGACTAATGAAAATTGGAAATATCTAATATCCCCGATCGCCGGGGATGGTCGGCGATAAATCGGGAAAATCGGGAGCGTTTCTATTTTCCCAACGCATCCCAGATTTCTGCGATGGTCGGCGATCATTCCCGACATATGAAAACTGAAATATCCGCTGTCGGGGACCTTTCCCATGGTTTTAACTTGTTGCCAACCCTCTAGCTTCTTTTTAATTGGTTGGCGCTAGTACTAAATTCAGAATGTTGAGAGAATCTGCAACAGAACATCTGGCGTGTCTCCGATATATCGGTAAAATCTGGGAAAGTCGGGAAACAATGACATCCCCGACCGTCTGGAATTTTTCCGACATATGAAAGCCAGGCTTAAAATATCGTGGCATAGCATAAACCACCATTTTATTCCATGTTATAATTATTTGTTCCTGCTCTTCGTTTCTTTTGTTTGTCCATTTTCAGCGTGGAATGTTATGATTTCAAGGGAGAGAACTGGTACGCGGTCGCTGAGATGAACTCGCGTCGTTGCCGCGCTGGGGTCGCCGTCTTGGACGGTCTCGTCTACGCCGTGGGCGGCTTTAATGGCTCGCTGCGCGTTCGCACGGTCGATTGCTACGACCCCGTGAAAGATCAGTGGCGTCCGGTGGCGTCGATGGAAGCCCGTCGCAGCACGTTAGGCGCGGCGGTGATGAATGGACTGCTGTACGCCATTGGAGGCTTTGATGGCACAACAGGACTCAACACTTGTGAGGTGTACGATCCGAAGCTGAACGAATGGCGGCCGATCTGCCCGATGAGCACCCGAAGAAGCAGCGTCGGCGTCGGCGTTTTAAACGGCCTGCTTTACGCCGTCGGAGGGTACGATGGTGCGTCAAGACATTGTTTGAGCTCGGTCGAGTGTTACAATCCCAACACGAACGAATGGTGCTTGATGGCGGAAATGAGCACCCGTCGAAGCGGCGCTGGCGTCGGCGTGGCGGACGGACTGTTGTACGCCATTGGCGGACACGATGGTCCACACGTGCGTAAAAGCGTAGAGTGTTTTAACCCGGATTTGAATCAATGGCGGCCCGTTGGTGACATGAGCATGTGTCGTAGAAACGCCGGCGTAGCGTCGGTGAATGGTTTGCTGTTTGTCGTCGGCGGGGACGATGGATCCAGTAACCTGTTTTCTGTTGAGGTTTATAACCCAAGGACAGACCAGTGGGGCTTACTTTCAACGTTTATGACGATAGGCCGTAGCTATGCAGGCGTAGCTGTGATTGACAGGCCCAGTACTTGAGTTGGTTTCCTCAGGCCAGTGCCGCTTCGCTGAGAGCCTGGCAACGTTTACTTGAATTTATTCCAATGAAAGCGGTCTTAATTTCATTCTGGTTTAAGACATTTCACTCTAATAAGTGTTCGCGAACCAGCTAATGTGGCGCTGAAGAGGAAGAATTAAGTCACAATCGTAGTCATCTTCTACGAAGGATTTGTGAAATTCTGGTAATAAGTGGCATATCGTCCTGCCGTTTTGCCACAGTAATGGCTGGCAAAAGTCTCAAATTTTGTCCGACCTGGCTGTTCTGTTATCTGTAAGACCCCGTCCTTGGTCTCTCGTTTGCAATCGACTGTACATAGTTATTTTTATTAGATGTATGATATGACTGATAAAGCGGACGTCGCCATTAGTGCCTTGATTGAAAAAGTTTGTTCCAAGTAACCCAGTTCGAGTTCGCACTTAATGTTAGATCGCAGGTGGTCGAGGAATTCTTTCGCGGATTCATGGTTGTTGTTTATAGCAATAGATCTTGCGTAATTTCTGTCACACGGGTTGTATTGATCTCTCGGAGAACGCAAACCTAAGCGATTGGCGTTTTAAACCAGGTAATAAATCGTTCCACCGTGGGAAGTTTAGGCCAATAAAGCGGCGCGGTGAAGTTCTTGTATTCGGGTACGTTTCGTCACCTTGACCGGTGTCCTAGCGGATTTGGACCCTCTGGATTTGGACTCCCCGGTCCATATCTGCTAGCGGATATGGACCACCGTGGATCATATCTTATAGCGGATTTGGACCCCCGCCTCTGCGGTTTTCGACCCCCCCTCTCCTCCCTCAACAGAACTGAGCGAAAACATTAAACATTCGTGTTGAAAGAAAGATTGCGGCGTTTATTTGAGGGCGGCGTTTATTCGAATAATTACGGTATGTCGATAAACTGGGAAATTCTGTATTTTATACAGAATAACGGTCGGCGGGGGAGGGGGGATAAATGATTGCAGTGCCGGGAAACCGAGGGTGCACAGTAGCAATCGAATGGTTGCTTAGGGCGTAATCCCAATGATTGTCAGATGATTTTCCATTTTGTGGTTATTGAATGCGAACTCTAACGGGATATGTTGCTTGTTATTCCACGCTGCCACCGAGATATTTCTCAGCCTAGGTGGAGTGAAACATCAGACGAGAATCCGTCTCTGATCGCATTTATTCTGCACGCCACGTGGATGCAGTAATATAATAAAAATTTTCGGACAAAAACGAAACGTTTTTCGGTAGTCCTTCTCAGGAGTACCCTCACCCGGACGATCAAACTACACGATCGACTGTTACCCCCGTACCGGGTTCAAACCACTTACTGCATTTACTGAAAACACGAAGTATTGAGTGACGTCTTTCGTACCAACGACTTGATTGACACTTGATTCGCACCGCTGCCCAGCACTGCTATGTCTTCAAAGTGCCAACCTTCTATCCCTCCCTGTGCTAGCCTCCTACGCAGGCGTTGCGTTACACTTGTCCCCACTAACGGCTGCTTGACCATGACCAACATTCCTTTCCCATTGTCTCTCGCCAGACAAACTAACCAATCAGCATTGTCTGGAGGCATTCAACGATCGTTATAAAATTTCCCGCGAATCCGTTCTTCGGGATGCCGACGCTGTTGAATACAATACTCTGGTGTATTTCGATGGTTGAAACACCAAAATATTCAGTTCATTTTGAACACAAGAGGTAAGCGTGCGAGTCTTTGATTCTGTCATAAGTTGGATGGGTTAATATTTTGGGAAAGAGGATCTCTCTTCCATGAACAAAACAGTGGATCAGAAATATTTATTTCAACGCTATAAAATGCTACAAAAGACTTCGCCAACTCGAAAATGCAAAGCGGAATTAATTTAGAAATCATCAAAGAGGTCCACATCCGTGGTATTTACGAGCGAACAAATCGATGGGTAAAATTGGAAAGAGCCAGTCAAGGCGAATAAAACGTCACCTAGCTGAATCATTCATTCGACAAACTTGCCACAGGTCGATTTAAAACGTCCAGTGATGCTGGGTTAAAAGGCTGGCTTAAAAATATGTTCAACTTCTCCTTTCGATAGTTCATTGGCCCTTTGATTTGAGGCCTCCATTTGCTTAAAATTGGGTTTGAACAACCGACGATTAATGAACGGCGCACACACTTTCAAGAAATAATATTTTCCGAACACCAAAATCGCTACGCAGTCGTTTAGAGTCTGAAACGTGGAAACTTTGACCCATAGGCTAGCTTTTCATTTGGCTGAACGTCAGTAATTCGTTGCTGGATTGTACGTCTTTCTGTAGCCTGCGTGCAGCCGTCTCCTATTTCCTAAAGCGGAAAAGTGACGTCTGCGAAACGGCGTCGTTAATCGTGTTCCAGTATCCTGCTGTTTCTCCAGAATCTGGGGACCGCTCTCTCATTGGTTGCTTTGACAGTAGGCATTGTTAGAATCAACCCTGATTGGCTGTCATCGTAAAATACTCAACATAATTATGCGTTTTGTTTTCATTAACATGCAAGAGGAAAACATTAACCGTAACTCGCGTGTGATTTTGTGCAGTTTTTTTCGCTTGTTGTGAATGACAACTACAGAAGTCTGGTTCAAGGTAGAGGAGAATTTCAAAGTGAAAAAGTCCGCTCTGTACAGTTTGCTGTATACTCAAGATCCGTGTGCATCAAGCAATCGATGCGTTGGAAAGCTACGGAAGTGACCAGCGGGGATTATTATGAAAGATCGAAGACGAAATCTTACATGAAAGCGGTTATAAATCTTTCAAGGCTGAGCTGCTAGTGAATAAGGAGTTCCAAATAATAAACAGTGTGGAATCCTCGAAGGGCGAGTACTTTTGGATGAATCGCTTTCGTGATCGTGTACTAAAAGTTACTAAAGGAGTTGACAGGCTGCCGTATATAACTCTTGCGGTTCCTGACATTTGTCTCAGATTAAACTCGTTTTCGAGTTATTTCGCTTTGTGTTTTTTGAATGCTTGTTATATTTTGTATAATTAGGGGGAACTTCAACTCAAACAGTCCCGTCCGACTCAGTAATTTAGCAAATATTTAGCTGAGGTCACAGGTGTTCACCATTTCTTTAACCCTCTGAATTTTTTTTCTGACTCTTGGCAAAGCATGAGCTGTAATTTGCCATATGTTTTGCTACTCACTGTCTTTGCTAGTACTGTTTTTCTGTTTTATTTCTATTGCTTAAGCTGTCTAAATTGATTCAATTTGATTGAGCGAAATTCTTGAATTAAAGCTATAATTTATGCTAAATTTAATCTCGAACAGCAGGATACTGGAACACGATTAGCGACGCCGTTTCGCAGACGTCACTTTTCCGCTTTAGGAAATAGGAGACGGCTGCACGCAGGCTAGTCTTTCTGCGGAGCTGTGGGGAAAAATATGAAAAATGAAAATCAATGAGACTGTCTATCACACTGATCAAGGCAAAGCTTGATAACAAACGACTTACCGTAGCCAGTCGATAAATTAAGGAGTGTATCTCTCTTTCTTTTAGTAAATACGTTTCCCTTCGCAATGAAATTACCAGAGAAATCTCTGACTTGGAGCAAAATCAATCGTCCCTGGCAGGTTTCATCTCATCGCGTGTCTCGCGGCGGGAGAGGCGTCGTGGGGATTTTAGTTGGTAAAATCTGATTGGCTAAGCGGCGGTCAAGGTGAAAAACTGGAATGGAATGTTGGCCTCGGTTAAGCAGGCGGTAGTGGGGACAAGTGGTAACGCAATCCCCTAATAACGCCTGCGTAGGAGGCTATCGCTGTGCAAGAGGGGAGTAGAAAGACAGGGCCATGTAGCAGTTGTTACACAATCCATGGTTTGTTACACCAAACGTTTAACGTACAGAAGTAAAGCATGGAATACCTTGAAAAGAATGAACAAAACGGCAAGTTGTTGTAACATTCTTCTCATTTCTTATTCCTTCATTTTATTATTTAGTTGCAGTTGATCAGTGAACTGGAACGTTTCATTTGACCGAACTAAATGCAAAATCTTGTGATAGGTTTGCAACATAAAAATGGTCTGGTATTTTGTGGGTTATTTTATGAGGTAAGTGTTCTGCAGCTGTTCTATTGCTGTGCCGAGCCCCAAACTAATGTAAGCTGTATGTAACGTTTGGATGCAGGAGACCACGCAACGAAGAATAAAACCAACTGGCTTGTTATTGCCGGATCTCTTGATAAAGAAATGCTCGTACCAGGCGTCAGTCTAAGTGTTGTAAAACCAAATTGATTGCAAGGCTGGCACTACGGCAAAAGGGCAAAATGTATTGTAAAATTTATTGTAAGCTGAGCGTAGTTGGACTGTAGAGAAGACATTACGAACTTCAAAAGCAATCTATTGTATTATATGTAGCTTAGTATAATTGATTTTAACGTTCTTGGTGGAATTATCGGTGAATATGAACACCCTGAAAGGTTCATCGATGACATCATACCACAATGACTAGACACAACTCGGCAAAGCACATTTTAAACTGTCGTTTAACTTTTCACCACTTTCAATGTGCCTTCATGTAACATTAGCAATTCCAATTAGGTTTAAAAATTAACGGCGTAGAAATTAACGTCTGATCGCCTCGGGGTACTGCTCGTGTTTCAAGATATTTCGCCGTTTTCTCCGTGTGTTCTCCTATACTTTAATTGGCACTGAGAGTTTCTTTAAACTGATCCCTAGTTCATACAAATCTTTTATCTGTTACATTTAACTTGACACTTAAATTTCGCCGGCAATTAATTTTAAATCACAAAAATCGCGAAATTAAAGTGTCGCGAAAATTTCATGTAATAAGGAGATAACAATATACAGATAGCCTATTGGTTAGAATAGAAAATCACATGACCTCGTACAATTCATGATTACTGGGTACGAATGAATATTGACGAGCCAGTGAAATCTCTGTCATTCTCGTCCCCAGAGCCGCTTTGTCCCTCTTAGCCGGCTGGGCCTGTACACGAGGAACAAGTGGCTCTGGGGACATTCTCGTCCCCATAGCCCTTTTCGTTTCTCTTAGCCGGCAGGGCCTTGGCACGAAAAACGAAGGGCTCTGGGGACATACGGTTTTCAAACAAATTCGAATTTTTATTGGCTGTTGAGAACAAAGAAATCTTAAACGGAAGTCAAAATTTTCGCCGGCCGCCTTATTACAACACACAACATGTAGAAAAATCAATGCTATATACATGAAGTCCGGAAGTCCTAGAATCTCGGACTTGAAATCGTATGTCTCCAGAGCCCTTCGTTTTTCATGCCAAGGCCCTGCCGGCTAAGAGAAACGTAAAGGGCTATGGGGACGAGAATGCTCTGGGACACATGATTTGATTCGCTGAAATCAAACAAAGGGAGCCCAATCACAGCAGCCGTTTTAAAATCCCTTTGTCGCTAGCACGTTTAAAACGGTAGATGTGATTGGACTCCTTTTGTTCGATTTCAGTCAATCAAAGAGTCACTTGTTCCTCGTGCACAAGCCTAGTCGGCGAAGAGGGACAAGCGGCTCTGGGGACGAGAATGGTGAAGTCTGAGATCTTTCAAAACATCACTCGTACCATGAATCATGAATTGTACGAGATGGCCGTGCGATATTTTACTTATAGTACACTTGTACAAGCTTTATAACTCTTTGGTTTTGGAATTCTGAATTCTTCGGAAGACTTCGGATAACCTTAATTTGGATATCTTCCGAGGATTTCGGGAGACTTGAGGCTTGGGTTCAACTTCGGATGTTTTTTGGAAACTTCGCGCTAATTTCGCGCTAATTTAGGAAATCTCCTCAGTTATTTCAAGACCCTGAGTGTTGGTCTGGTCTGGGAATTGAACCCAGGACCTTCCGAACAGTCGTCCAATGCTCTACCAACTGAGCTAACTGGTCGGCGATCAAAACCATTCTTCTCGGCCATAGAAACGCAATGCGAGAAAGTTCTATTGAGGGACCAGGCTCACATTTCTTGCTTGTTCGCATTTTCTACAAACTCTCTAACTTTGAGCGTCATTTTTTTTATTTTTCTCCGATTTTCTTTTCCATTAATTGAAAAAACTTACAGGTTTCTGCAATAACCCGGCAGTGAGAGCCAGTCATGGAGGACGCTTCCATTCGGAATCCAAAGGAGAAAGCAGGTCTTCTGTCGCTGTTGACCTTCTCATGGATGAGCCAAGTTCTTAAACTAGGAAGCAAACAACCATTGGAAGAGAAACAATTGTTTGCAGTCGAGACTTCATACCAAGCAGAAAAATTGGTGGCTGACTTGGAGAGGGAATGGCTGGCAGAAGAAAGAACGTCTGAACAAAACCGAATAAAACCTCGCCTGTGGAAGGCCGTGATTAAAATTATTCCCTGCAGAGACTATATTACGGTGGCACTCCTTAGATTTTTCTACATGATAACGTTCAATGTTCTTCCTTTGATCATGTGGTTCTTCCTGAAAAGCATATCTACAGATTCAGAGATCGGCTACAACACAACAATGCCGTTTGTCATCGGTCTGTGTTTGGTCGTCATTGTAAAATCACTATGCGTAAGTCACGGGATATTCAAGGCAGATATGATAACGACTAGACTGAAAGTTGCCTTGATCGGATTTGTGTATAAAAAGGCAAGTAAGGCATGTTAACTTCCCATGTTCTCGCATCTTCGAATTTTACTCTTACAAGGCAACAATTTATAATTAATTCGCTTTCTCGAGCACACGGAGAATAAGGGCCAATACGGAAGGAATCTGATTGGTCCTTAGCAAGCCCCATTTCTCACCAAACTGGCCTGCGAGCAGCTATTGTGTATTAACACGCTGCGCATATCCCGCAATCTTTATTTAGTTCCATACTCTATTGTTTTCTATGGTTGTGGACATTGTTGTGAATCGTTAAATGAGGGCATGATCCCCAGAAAAGTTTTATTTTTAGGGCCTCGGAAATGCTATTTCCCATGTTTTCTAGTGGGAAGTTTCATAAATCAATGTATGAAAAAACGCTATATAACTATTCAGTGACTTAGTTGCTTACATGACAACCTTTGGCATGTGTAAAAGTCATTTTTCGCCAATAAATCTATAAATAAATGTATATTTTTTAGATTTCCGAAGTACGCACGTGCCTATGTGCATAATATATGGTTGCTACGGCCCTGCGGCTACAGACAGAATGAGAAAAACAGTACATGTTTAGAAAAGCTAACTGTCACCCAAGCTAAATTATATGTTTTTGGCGGAATCATCCGCTGGAACTCTAAAATTATAAATTAGAAAACAATTTTTATTTTCTTCTTTTTCAGATTCTTAATCTGAAAAGATGTACTTTTGAAGACACCATTTCAGAAAACACTATCAATCTTGTTTCCAACGATGCTAAAGCTATCGAGCTGCTTGAATATGTTTTTGATATTTCATTTGCTCTACTAGACATAGCACTATGCATGGTCCTTGTTTGGTATTTAGTCGCATGGCAAGCCTTGATAGGAGCTTCTTTCTTCCTTCTTGTTGTGGCGTATGGATCGTTTGCAGCTCACAAGGCTGGGAAGGTTCGCCATCAGTCAGCCGCAGTAACCGACAAGCGATTGGAGTTGATGAAACAGATAATAACAGGAATCCGAGTCGTGAAAATGTATGCCTGGGAAAGGAATTTCATTGATCTTGTTGCACGGTTACGAAGGTTGGTGCCAACTAACATGAATGTACAATTAATTCCTAAAAAGAGTAATATTTAAATAAGTTCGCGTAACTACATCTAAATAAAAATAACTGCTAAAATTAAGACATGAAATATTTAAAAGCAATTAAAATCCTGGTAGTGCCTTGGCAGCGACTGAACCGACTGGGCGCTAAAATGAAGCTCTTTAAAATAAAAGTCTTTCTTTACTTTACGATGAAAATCAGTAAACTGCCCCGTAAAATAAGTCGAGACAGCGTTCCAAAGGATAGCGCCTCTGTAGCTAACAGAGTTTTTAAGAAACTTCGAATTAAAACGCGGGACGATTATGTTATTACTCCTTCTAAAACTGTATGCAGTGCAAGGTTTATTTGCCAAATACGAAAGAGCCGCTGGTGCTTCGCCTATAAACAAGCTATGAAATAATTTAATTAATCGTAGTTTATAGTAAAATGCTAAAGTGTTCCAATTCGACTGACGGTATACTTTTGATGCATGGTAGAATATATAGCCAAAGAGGTCAAGCTAAGTCTACTATCGCTCATGGGGAACAAGATTTAGGAACAGTACATTTATAACGATCGAAAACTGAAAACCCGATATCAGTAGTATTGAGCTGATACTACAAAAATAATTGAGAATTGAGATACTAACTGGATATTACACGCTGGATATTACACTAATTTGCCATAACCCAGCTATGGACTATGACCGACTATTGCACGGGAAACTACCGTTTCTTCCCTGCTTTCCGATATGGCAACACTATTGCGGCAACGACGAAGAATTGCTTCTTCAAAATATTCCATGACAATAGTTTTAAACTTCTAGATTTCGGCTTTGAAACCAATTTCTTTGTCTCAAATTTGCGTCTGTCCTATAGGATCTCCAGTCACTGCCATGTTATCCAATCTCGTAATACATGTAATGGAATATTCGCAGAAGAGGCCCCTTCGTCGGCTCCCCATCCACCCAAAAATTGGTTTCCATATATCTACGATGTGCTTAACAACAACAACAAAAAAAACACGTATACTCCATCAATTCTCGAAATAAATTTACATTCGAGGTGGGAACAGAAACCATTGCCTTACGACAATGCAGTTCAAACTAATTAATTGCATGGAAACAAAGACTCTTTCTTGAATCGTGTCATTCCGTCTGAGATGAAAATTCCATCAGTGCATACATAGATACACATACATGAACTAGCTTGAATTTAAAGAGTAGCTGAACAGCTAGTATATCAATGACATTAAAGACAGAGCCGGAGTTACCAAAATTTGCGAGAAACCTCAATAAAGTCTGAGAACATTGTAACGCCATTCTTTATCATCGCTTTACTTTACACATTTTGCGCTTTATAACATTTATTTCTATTTTTTTTAAGTCAAATGAAATATTTTAATCCTTTTCTTTTTGATAGAAAGGAAATCTCACTGATTCGCATCCGAGGATTACTCATCTCAATTGTATACGCCTTCTACTTCACCAGCTCTGCCATGGCAGGATTCGTTTCAGTCACAACACTGCTTCTTACAGAGCATCACCTGACGTCGTTTAAAGTCTTTACACTAATTTCAATCTTATCTAACATAAAATCAGCAGTCACGTTATCTATAGCGCTTGCACTACACCAAATTGCAGATGCAAGAATTGCATGCAATAGGATGCAACGCTTGATAGAAAAGAAGTCCATCTTACCAAGCAAAAGGAATTACAACGACAAGCCATCACCTTTAGAAGTGTACATCAAAGGGAGAAGGTATAGACCACAATTTATGAGGATTGAGAGTTTTCGAAATGGAGAACCGTCTTTGATTAGTGCCCGCAATATCAAACAGACCTCTCAGCACATCCAGCCACGAGCATGTCTTGAGAATGTGTCATGTTTTTGGAGCCAGTTCTCAGAGCGTCCTGCGTTACAAAATGTATCACTGAATGCTACTAATGGCCACCTTGTTGGCATAACAGGACCCGTCGGAAGCGGCAAAACCTCTTTGCTGATGAGCATCTTAGGAGAACTTCCCATCTCTTCTGGGAAAATATCTTGTATTGGAAAAGTAACTTACATATCGCAAACGCCGTGGGTCTATTCTGGAACTGTGCGTGAGAATATCGTTTTTGGTAAGCAGTTCGTTGAACAGAAGTACAACAAAGTTATCGAAGTCTGTGACTTGCAGAAAGATATATCCAACTTTGCAAAACATGATCTAACCGAGATTGGACAACGTGGAGTTATCCTAAGTGGTGGTCAGCGTGTACGTGTGAGTCTGGCACGAGCAATCTACTCATATGCAGACATCTATTTATTGGATGATCCATTCAGCGCAGTAGATGCCAAAGTCGGCAAACATTTGTTTGATAGATGCATCAACGAGTTCTTAGACGGACGGATACGGATTCTGGTCACTCACCAGTTGCAGTTTCTCAAACGAACAGACAGCATCGTCATCCTGCGGAGTGGCTCCGTTGTTTATCAGGGACCGTATTGTCTTATAGAGAAAGACGAGCAACTGGCGTCCTGTGTTCTATCTCAAGCAAAGCAAGACCTCAATGGCGAGAATAACAGCGAGATTTATCCATTTTCCAGTGAAGAGACCCACAGATCAACGCCAGTTGCTGAAGAAGATCATGTCAGGATGGATCTGAGAGATGAAAAAGAGGACAGGATGGTTGGAACAGTTAGATGGTCGTTGTACTGGAGATATTTTAGATCCGCCCTCCCGACAGCTTGGATAATAAACCTCATTGTTTTCTTCACTATTGTTCAAGGCAAGTTACAGTTTCTCAGTATAAAAATACATTTAGTGCTTGTTTGTTTTCGTTTTCTTTATCTGGTCATTTTTGTTGTCGTCATAAGACCGTACTAAGCAACAAAAACACTTCATCTACTAGTTAAGCCATCTTAAAAATTCTTACATCAAATTGACTGATTCCAATGTATAGTGGATAACTGAAAAATGAAAAATTCTGAAGCCCATAATCAGCTTTTGGATGCTCTCACCACTGAGCTAAACCGGGATACTAGCATATCACATTTTCTGACAGGCTGTAAGGTCCTGTTTACTTGTCCCATAGCTAAGTGGTTAGAGTATCCAGAGGTTTCTGGAAAGTTGTTTGTGTGATTCCATTATGGAATCCAAAGGTTGCTTGCTTATTGAGTTTTATCTGCTTAGAAAGCAAATGAAACCTCTTCCAAATATTTTTATCTTAGGTAAAATTTCGTCTTAAAAACACCCAGCTAGCTTCTATCCATGCAATAGTTATCAGCACGTTCTTAGCCTTATCGTTATTTCATATATACACTGTTTCTCCTCAGTTTTCTGGATTGCGCCGTTTTGGTGGCTTTCAAGGATGACTGAGATGCCGTTTGAGGAACAGAAGAGCTTCATAACGCTTTTGGTGTACGGATCCATTGTTATTGCCTCCTTGCTGCTTACGACAATATCGTCCTTCTGTTTCTACCTCGCTGTCTTGAAAGCTTCAGAAAACCTCCATGACCAGATGACAAAAGCAGTTATGAAAGCACCAGTCCAATTCTTTGACACTAATCCAGTTGGTCGCATCTTGAACCGCTTCTCCAAGGATATCGGCTGCATGGACGATATACTTCCGGGACAGTTTCTTTTTGCCATTCAATTGTGCCTGTACTTTTTCAGTGCTACCATTCTTTCAGCAGTATCAAATGTGTGGCTTTTTATCACTTGTACTCCGTTGACAGTTCTGTTTATTTACCTTGCTAAATATTATTTGAAATCCTCTCGGGAGATAAGGCGACTTGAGGCAATAACATGCAGTCCAGTGTATTCCCATCTTGCTGATACTGTGGCAGGATTGGAAGTAATTCGCTCTTCGGAGATGGAAAACGATTTCCTTCAGAAATTTTATAAGTGAGTGTACTTATCTTCAAATAAACAGTGGTTTGTACTTTATACATGTAAAACATTGGAAACACCTTGTAAAGGAAGGGCTTAGACTGTGTGTAGAAAGCGCGGTAGTCTCATTGTTAGTTCGCTGTACCCTGGATCGGAAGGGCCGGGTGCGAGCCCCTGGTTATACGGTGTGTATCCGGTATAAAGAAAGGTTTTCACCTGGCTCTACTTTATAACTGTAACTGTAAAAAAGTAGCGAGAAGGGTTGAGGACCCATCTGGATCTCTACATCAAATTGATGGGTTAATTAGTACACCCCTCTGTAACAGACCCAGTGAAATCTTTATCTTCACTGGGTTTTCGGGAAAAAGTCACAGGGTTGGCTAATTTCCCACTGGGTCCACTCGTTTTCTGTTTTATTTTGCTTATTTATTATTATTATTTTTTACAAACAAAATACGCTGGGTCACTCCGCACACTCACTGGGTATAATCAAAATATTCACTGGGTACTGGGGAGACTAAATTTCCGCTGGGTAGGAGAAAGTAATCCACCGGGAAGGGTTTCAGTGGGTCTGTTACAGAGGGGTATATTAGTGGTTCTGCGCAGACAGAAAAAGTTGATGTCAACCAGATAATGATAAAACAGAGCATCTTTTACCTTTTCTTTAGGTATCAAGACAAGAATACAGCGGCACTGATATTATTAAAGGCCTCTGCACGTTGGCTTTCTATACGAGGAAACCTTTTGAGTAACTTTCTTGTCACGTCTGTGTCAGCCGGAGCATTATTTGCGACACAAAGTCCAGGTGAATCAAACATCATTTTGACAGACTTCATTAAGGTGGTTCGATACAATTTTTTCTAGACCATACCTAGCATTTTCAATCAGCGTTTCAATGACCTTCCCTTCATCTGATCGATTCTAAAATTACACCTGTTGTTGGAAAAAGATTGAACTTTAGTTGAAGGGTTATAAGGTAATCAATATTTCCATGGAAACGATAAACCAAAAAAATGAAAATCGGTATTTTGTACGAACCAGATCTGTTATAGAAAAGATGATGCCAATTGATGAAATAAGGATGAATAGCTACAACCAGTTGCAAAAATGTTGAGACAGTTAGTGCCAAAAAAGGCTTTTCTTACTTCTATGGTTCGCAAATTGCCAGTTTGTCAGAGAAGAACATTTTGCACCCCTTTCCCCGTTTCAATGTTGTCCATCTAAGTTTTGTACGTCATATGGCATAGCTAGCAACATTGGGAAGGGGAGGAGGGGAGAGAGATTACGCGCAATAGCGCGGTGAAGAGTCTTCTCTCGTTAAGGTAGGATGTCTCAACTACTTATGCAACTGGTTGTCTTTCCAGTGTATTGAATGAAACATAGTCCAGCGGCAATGGAGATGATTTAGAACGAGCTAAATACTGAAATGTATTGAAAAAAGAAAGGATCCGTTCGTTTCAAGAGAAAAGAAAAGGTAGAGCGCGCAGATTTGGATGAAATCTTGCTAATACTTAAGTTACGTTTTGTGATGTACAGAAATTCATCAATCGAATTTCTTGTTCAATAAAGGCAAACGACATGGTTTTTAAGGAGAAAATCAAACCAGAACTAAAAGCTTATGTAAGATTCCTTCGAGAACAGGGTGATGTACCTGTTAAAGAAATAGTACACCGTGTTGGAATATCCAGGGCATCGGTTTATCGCTGTTTAAAATTTGCAAATCAAGCACAAAAGGAAAGTAACAGGCATGGCAGGCCGCGATTAATCGATGTGCGCCAGGAAAGGAAAATCCACAGAACAATTGGAAGACTTCGTGAACAAGAGGGAAACTTCTCATGCCACAGAATAAGGGCAGAAGCGGGTTTACACAATGCTTCACTGTGGACTATAAATCGAACTTTGAAACGAATGGGATATGCCTTCTTGGAAGCAAGAAAAAAAGGAATATTACTGGAGAGAGATTTCGGAGAGCGTTTAAGGTTTGCACGTAAAGTGAAAAGAACTTATTGCAACGACTTCTTCATGAATGATATCTGCTTTTATCTAGACGGGGTAAGCTTTTATCATAAATACAATCCACTCGACGACGCTAGAGCCCCTAAAGGTAAAATCTGGAGGAAACGAAAGGAGGGGCTGTCTGTGACTGCAAAGGGAACGCACGTAGGCTCGGGCGGAAGAGTTGTTAAAATGATTGTAGCCATTTCATATGGAAAAGGCGTTATATACTGTGAACAATATGAAAAACTAGATGGTAATTATTATGCAGATTTTATACGCAGAAATTTCCGAAATATGTTTCAAAAGAGCGGGAAATGTTCAAAGCTATTCGTCCAAGACAATTGCCCCATACTGAATTGTGCTAAGGCGCGAAAGGCTCTTAAGGAGGTTGGGGGAGAATTATTTCCTATTCCGAAAAGAAGTGGAGATCTTAATCCTATCGAGAATGTTTTTAATGCCGCTAAAGAAGAGCTCCGAACACAAGCTGTGAGGTTGAATTTAACTTATGAGAGTTTTGAGGCCTTTGCAAGAAGAGTGAAAAGTACATTGTATTCAATGCGAAGGGAAATAATTGACAATACCATCGCTTCAATGTTTAAGCGCTTGGATTTAATCACAAAAAATAGGGGCAGGCGTACAAAATACTAAGAAAAATAAATCGAAAAGGAAAAAATGGAGCTTTATAAATAATGCAAAAGTGATCTTTTATTTACAATGCGACAAAATATCTCATGTAATGACAGGATATTGCGTGACATATGTTATTATTGCGTGACTAATTTAAAGAACTTGAACGTATGAGATATTCCTGCATTGAGTCATTTCAAAAATAAAGATTTAGTGCATTCCAAAAAATAGCCGTGGTCCAAAAATGTCTTAGCCATCATAACTTGGATTTCCCAACGGTCTACCATAAAAACACGGTCTACCCTCACCACGGTACGAAATAGGATATTCTTTTTTGTAATTACATTCCGATGGTAGACCGTGGTAGACCGTGGTAGACCGCCGCGGTGGATGATTGCGTTTCTATTCACCTATACACTGTTTCTCCTGGCCTTACTAAAGGACTCATTTTAGCTAAGCACTAACGAGGCAAAGCACCTTGCACACTTCGGGATTTCCTTTTGATCGTTTTGTTCAATTTGTACATTAAATTGAAAGATTTTCCACCTTACTTGCATCATTTCTGTTTCACGTTGATCGATAACTCCATTTTTAATGTAAATAAAGGGTTGTTTTCCCGTACAGAAAATTGGTGTGTCTTTTTCAAATACAATGTCTTTCGCGTAGTGTGTTTTGGGTGCAGGGAGATGCACTACTTGACCTTCAAGCATAAGAAGAAAATCATGCCATTGTATAACTTGTTGCGACCAGCGGAAGTCGTTCAAGAAAATGCATTCTGCATCTTCCGCTCCAACCCATCCAAATAAGACCTGGCCGAAAAAGATCTGAGTAAAAACCTTTCTTCCAATGACTTGTATCACTACAAGAAATGATTTCTAGAAAAGTTGAATTTCCTTTAAGTAGCGAGCAATTACAATAGAAGGTGTTATTGTCTGTATTGCAATTTCGTCCAGGAACTTTATCTCATTTTAATCTTACGAACACGTAGTGCGCCATTTTCATACGTAAATGCAGTTGTTTGACAATATTTGGAAATTTTGCGCAAGAATTCGAACCCACAGCAAATTTCAAACAAAAAGGATTTTTAATTGACATGTGTTTATTTCGAAACTCAAGCATACTTGCTGATGTCTTCCCCAGGGTAAATAAACTGTGTAGATGTTACGTCATCCTATACACCCCAAAAAGAGGTTTTTCCGTGGCCATTTTTGAGATAGCCAACATGTTACCCTAAAACTTTTTCTTTTGAAAAGCTCCCCTGAAAAGCTTCGACAGGTGTGATTTTCACCTCAATATATAAGAGAAGAATATATTTTTTGTGCCTTGCATAAATCAGACAACCAGTTGCAAAAATGTTGAGACAGTTAGTGCCAAAAAAGGCTTTTCTTACTTCTATGGTTCGCAAATTGCCAGTTTGTCAGAGAAGAACATTTTGCACCCCTTTCCCCGTTTCAATGTTGTCCATCTAAGTTTTGTACGTCATATGGCATAGCTAGCAACATTGGGAAGGGGAGGAGGGGAGAGAGATTACGCGCAATAGCGCGGTGAAGAGTCTTCTCTCGTTAAGGTAGGATGTCTCAACTACTTATGCAACTGGTTGTAGCAAGGGGAATATGAAAGAATAACAAAATTCTGTATGTTTGATTTCAAATAAATCGCGAAAACATTTCACGCCAAGCTTTTTCTTTAATGAAATTAAATGTACTAAAAGAAGAACATTATTTTAATGAAATTGCTCCAAAAGACACCAAAATGTGCCTTAAAGTTACATTTTGAAGCCATAAAAATTTTCTTGACTTGTGTTTTCTTGATCTCGAGAACGAGACTTTTTCTCAACATCACTTCCATAATAAATTTAGACGATTTTTCGATTTTAAGCGCTTTTTCGAAAATGTTATAAACGGCTCGATAGATTTTTCGAAACGTTAACCATGTATGCCTGATAAAGTTAACAATTTTATTCCGAAGTTTCATTAGCATTGATACCCTGGAACACTTTTAAATTTGTCGATGAAGTAGGCGCTCGAGCCCACGAAAAAGTTTGACGAAAGGCACAGATATATAATCCTTTACTTATTTAGCTTTGGCAGGTATGTCCCTCGCCTTTGTAGCCGACACATTAGACACCTCAAACTTTGGCATTCGTACCGCCTCAGAAACAGAAAATCACATGACCTCAGTGGAAAGGGTCTTCACCTACAGCGAAATCGACCCAGAGCCTGGGTACAGCATCGAAAGCCTTCCTCCGGAGGAATGGCCGACAACGGGCAGCTTGACATTGCGTGACTTGTCCTTGGCATATTTAAAAGGAGCGCCACCAACTTTGAACAACATAAGCTTCTGTGTCGCTGATAAGGAAAAAGTTGGTGTAGCAGGCCGCACGGGAGCTGGGAAATCATCTTTAGTGGCGGCTTTGTTTCGAATGCCAGAACCTGAAGGCCAGGTAATTATAAAAGAACGGTTAATTGCTCAATTAATCACAAACCGAATAAATTGGATTCCAAGAGAGAACTCTTCGGGAAGAAGAAGTTACCATTGGGGGAATCAAACAGAAAAGGATGAACATGAGGAATCAATGGGTATTGTCGCTCCGATGCAGTAATTCCCGTATTCATTTTTAAATGCACTTGCACAGTTAAATGCTAATTTAAAACTTTAACTGACTCATGTTCATTCATTATAAAGGTTATTATAGATGGCTTGGATATCAAGGATCTTAATCTAACAGCGTCCCGTAGGTCCATGGCCGTAATAACCCAGGATCCTGTCCTCTTTAGCGGCAGCCTCAGGAAGAACCTGGACCCTTTCTCTTTGTATCAAGATCATGATCTATGGCGTGTTTTGGAAGATGTTCAATTGAAGACCCTGGTACAACAATTGCCTGACCAGTTGGAATACAAGTTGAGAGAAACTGGGAGCAACTTCAGTGTTGGCGAGTGCCAACTGGTCTGTTTAGCGCGTGCGCTGTTACAAAGAAGCAAGATCATCATCCTGGATGAAGCCACTGCTAATGTGGATTTCAAGACAGACAGTCTCATTCAAGAAGTTATACGCAGCAGATTTAAAGATTCCACAGTAATAACTATCGCTCATCGCTTGAACACCATCATGGACTATGATAAAGTGTTGGTTATGAAGCACGGCCAAGTGGTTGAGTTTGACAGACCTGACGTTTTGCTTCAGAATACGAATGGAGTATTCACGCGCCTTGTTCAGACTTACAACATGACTTCTGTGCAATAAAATATTCTATAAACAAATTGCACACTGAAATGACTGGAAAAATTGTCTTGAAAGTTTTAATGACCTCCAGTGCCAGCATTTCTAAACGGCCAAAAAATAACTAAAGTATTGGTAAATAAATATCTAGAAAACGGAATATGTAGTTTTAACGCTTTACTGCCCAAGGGGTCTCCCTTTGACGAGTAAAATCGTCTGGCGTTAGACAGAGTAAAATCTATAAGTCACGCTTGGGCAGGAAAGGGTTAAGAGAGATAGTTTTTTAACCCTTTACTGCCCAAGGGGTCTCCCTTTGACGAGTAAAATCGTCTGGCGTTAGACAGAGTAAAATCTATAAGTCACGCTTGGGCAGGAAAGGGTTAAGAGAGATAGTTTTTTAACCCTTTACTGCCCAAGGGGTCTCCCTTTGACGAGTAAAATCGTCTGGCGTTAGACAGAGTAAAATCTATAAGTCACGCTTGGGCAGGAAAGGGTTAACGGCCTCGGCAACAGCAACAACAACTTTATTGTACCCCAAAATCAATTAGGTGGCCTCGTGAGCTGCACAAAATTTTACAATGTAATGAAGAAATTCGTGGTCTATTTATTAAACATCTAATAAACACGTTAGTCTAAGACGGCATACTGGTTTAAAGAAAATGAAACCTTCTCTCACATGTAAAACCTTTGACTAGATAGTCTCACCAATACTGAAGTTTGGAGTGCGTTTATATCAAATCAGATTTGAAGTCGTGGGACAGCTCCTAAACTCGTCCCCATGCAGTGCCCGCTTTTCGTTTGGTCGCCACCAAGAACGCGGGCGCGGATTTTCACGGACTTACGGCTGTTTTGTGCAGACTCAATCTGCACAAGCTCTTAAAATCGCTTCTGACCAGAGTCCGCGTACAAACCAAAAGAAAAGTGGGCTCTGAGGACCAGATTGTTCCGCAATAGACCTCTTCAGCTTCGTTAGTAAATTGTCCATTTCAGATCATGTGATGCTCTCTAGAGGATTGTTCCTTTGTTTATCTGAAAATTATTGATTGATTTCCACGTGGACTTTTTGGGATTTTAAAGAAATGATTCTCAAGTGTAACATCACGTGGTCTGAAATGGGACAAAGCGGTCTATTTAAAAAAAACAGTAAGAAGTGAAAACTGCAAAGGACCACGACTGATTATGCCAACGATTTAATAAGTCCGACTTGCAGTGTAGAATTAAAGAAACGCTATTGATAAGTGACTTAAAACCCTCACTTAATGAAAAAATTGGAAGTGAGAAGCTGTTTCTTTGTTAATTTCTACCGTTAGTATCAACTATCGGAAGTATAAATTTTGTCATTGTTTTTAGCTAGTCACCATTGCCTCGCTACATTTTTGTATTTTAAAATGTTTTGTAACAGTTATAACCGTCACTTCGGAAGATGTATGTTGAAGCATACGAAACGTCACGTTTATGAAAGTTTTTATCATGCGTTAAGCCTATTGATAATGTTTGTAACCGCCGTTTGTTTTCTTTTTCTTCTGAAGAAGTCTTTTGTTCATGTTGTCCAACATGCCGTCGATGACGTCACTTGAAACCAAGAATATTGCATGCAGAGCTAAATTTGGAAAATCTCCTTCGAACATTGATATTAATAAAAGATACTCAATTTCCTAAACTACATCCAAGAAATCTTTGTAGCTTTTACTCCAGTCTCGTGAATGAAGATGACTAACTATTATAATTTGTATCCCAATTTAATCATGGCTGCAGTCACATTTTTGTCAATTTTGGTGAAGTTTGTAAGAATTTGAATTTTTATCTCAAAACACTCTAAATACTATAGTAGTACTCCCCCTGGTGTTTTTTCTCTCTCCTTTACTTTTTCTGGTGAAGAAAAGCAATTATTTACAACACAATCTAAAATGTTGATCCGTTGCCATGGCAACCAATTTGAAAATAATAGCTTTAAGGCGACATTTGGCCGATAAAAATTCGATGAATCCTCCCCATTCCAAGTCATCCAAAAGTCCATCCCCCATTTCCTTTCGAAAGGACGTCTGGCCCCTCAGTGCATAACACGCGTGCCTGTTTAATTCTGCTTTGCAATCAACCGCAAGGAAAAAGATGGCGACTGGTACATTTTCCTATAACGCTTTGCGCGCGAAAACCCTAAAAGAGCGTATAAAAACACAAAGAAAAATTACAAGTCATTCAAAACTCGGCACGAGCAATGTTTTTAAAATGTTAGAACAGGAACGACTTCCGTAAAACCATAATTTTGTATATGCCCAGTGGGTTTTGTTTGGCTCGCAAGGTATTATGGTAAAATGTACAGCCGCCATCTTTTTTCTTACGGTGGATTGTCTGTGTGGTCGCTCACAGGGTTTTATCGTCTTCACCATGCCTAAAGGAAACCGTTTTGGGTCTAACGGCTGTTGTCGAGTTTGGTATTTTTTAAAATTGCCTTCAAATAAAAGGAAACCTTGAAACTAATAGTTTACCACTAAACTGACAAGAAACAAGAATGGTTTGGAATCAGGAAGATTGAGAAGGATTTGAATTGTTAAATTTGAAAAATTTACACTTAACTCTTTCAACGCTCATGAATAATAATTTTACCATAACTGCAGAAATTCTCGCCCGCTCATTGGCTAATGCTAATTGTGTCAATTTGTTAAATGCTACGCCAGTATTGGAGCCAAACCCCTCAACATTGACGAAAGCTTAGCCTTTATTGCGCAATCAAAAAGAAATATAGCGCTTCTGCCTACCTAGATCTAACAACTGAAAATACTCATAAATATTCCTATTCTTCTCAACTTTAGAAGAAAAAGAAAACAAACGGTGGTTACAAACATTATCAATAGACAACGCATAGTAAAAAAGTTTATGAACGTGACGTTTCGTACGCACAGTTTTTGCAAAAGAAAATTCATTAGCGCCCAACGTGGGGCTCGAACCCATGACCCTGAGATTAAGAATCTCATGCTCTACCGACTGAGCTAGCCGGGCTTCACGAAAGAAGTACCTTGGCACAAAGACTTTGTTGGGAAAATCATTCATTTGTAATGCGGGAATGAAAACTTTTGACCGGTTAAGGAATATTTTGCAACAAGACTAAGTTTTGTTTAAACCTCACAATAAAATACTACTTGAAAATGTGGGCTGGCGGTTTTAAGATCTCTGCCTGCACTGGAAAATTATCATAAAGCACTTAACTGTTTTTATTTTGAGGTCTGCCGCCAAGATCTCCACGTGGAGCTTTCGTTCGCGTTTGTAAAAAAAAAATTAAAAGCGCCCAACGTGGGGCTCGAACCCGAGGGTCTCAATGGGGTAGTGGCTTTTACGGTTAACGGTTAACTTTTTGGCTTTTTTACGGCTAACGGTTAATTTTGTTCCATTACGGTTAACAGGAGGAGTTAAAAAATAATTTCTATTGTTTTAAGAAGTGTTATATTAATTTCCATTGTTGTAAAACATACTGAAAGTCTTTGGACTATTTTGAGATAAAAAAGTATTTTGTGTGTGTGTGTGTGTGTACACTCCCAGTGAACTATATAACTCTTATGATTTACTGAGGTGGAAAATATTAAGAATACCAAAATAAGATAGAGTTTAAATTATAAACAATGAAATTATGCAGACACTTACGACACTTCCGGTTTCGAGCGGCTTTTCTCGCTACCAGAACACATACGCACAACACATCAGACTCAAAAAAAGTTCTCGAGGCCTTTACTTTTGTATTTAGATTTTTTACGGGTAACATTTTTTACGGCTAACGGTTAAAATTCTTTCATTTTTACGCCTAACGGCTAAATTTTTGGCCATTTTACGGCTAACGGTTAACCCCATTGAGACCCTCGAACCCACGACCCTGAGATTAAGAGTTTCATGCTCTACCGACTGAGCTAGCCGGGCTTGACCAATCTTCTCCTTGGTACAAAGACTTTGTTGGGAAAAAAACATTCGTTTGGAATGCGGGAATGAAAACTATTGTTGGTGACCGGTTAAGGAATATTTTGCAACGAGACTAAATTTGGTTTAAACTTCACAATTAAATGCTGCTTGAAAATGCGGGCTTGCGGTTTTCAGTGCTTCGCCTGCACTAGAAAACTATCATATAGCACTTAACTTTTTTTATCTTGTGGTCTGTCGTCAAGATCACCTTGTCGTGATTTCATCCATTTTTGTACTGTGTATGCGTCAACATACATATTCAGAAGTGACGGTTATAACTGTTACAAAACATTTTAAAAATACAAAAATATAGCGAGGCACTGGTGAGCCAAAAACAATGACAAAATTGATACTTAGAAATTTTAAATAAAGAAACAGCTTCTCACTTCCAGCGTCTTCATTAAGTGAGGGTTTCAAGTCACAGATCAGTAGCGAGGATTTCAAAATGGCCCCAATGGCTGCTGTGACTTAATTGTAGAAATGGCATGACCAGCAACCGCGGAGGCGTGACCATCTTGTGTGAGAGCCTTGAAATGTTCAGTTTTCCTGTCATGTAATCGTTGTTTGGTTTTACCGAGGTGGAAGGAATCACAGTCCAAACAACTAGCCTTGTCCACCACTTTATACCTTTGAGAGCGGCAAAGTATCAATTTTGTCATTGTTTTTAGCTAGTCACCATTGCCTCGCTACATTTTTGTATTTTAAAATGTTTTGTAACAGTTATAACCGTCACTTCGGAAGATGTATGTTGAAGCATACGAAACGTCAAGTTTATAAAAGTTTTTAGCATGCGTTGTATATTGATAATGTTTGTAACCGCCGTTTGTTTTCTTTTTCTTCTAAAGAAAACACCCTTCCAGGAAAACATTGGTAAAATGCAATGGGCTCGTGGTAAAACAGTGAATATAAGCAGTCACAAACTTCGGATTCAAACAAGATTGAACTGATTTTTACAAGATGTTCCACGTTATTTTAATAAGAGACATGTTCTTTTCAAATTGCATATATGAATTCAAATTATTATTTATAAGTGTTCAATTAATTAATATTTCGTACAACCCATCATGCTATGAACTGGCATGATCTTTGCTCCTAAATCGTACCAGATAAGCCTTCTGTTTACACGGGACCGGAAAGCGAGATCCGAAACGGGACCTGCTTTTTGCGGTGCACTTTTGGATCCGCACCAAAACGATCCCGTGTAAACACCAGTTGTTCAAAGGATTGGATAACGCTTTCCACCAGATCAGATAAATGACTATCCAGTGGATACGAACACTTATCCACTGGATAGTGATTTATCTGGCCCAGGTTGTTCAAAGAGTGGATAACGCTATCCACCCGATAAATCACTATCCAGTGGATAAGTGTTGGCAAAAAACTGCACTATCCACTGGATAGTGATTTATCCAGTGGATAGCGTTATCCACTCTTTGAACAACCGGGGCTGGTGGATAGTGTTATCCACTCTTTGAACAACCGGGCTTGGTGGATAGTGTTATCCATTCTTTGAACAACCGGGTCTGGTGGATAGTGTTATCCACTCTTTGAACAACCGGGTCTGGTGGATAGTGTTATCCACTCTTTGAACAACCGGGCTGGTGGTTGGTGTTATCCACTCTTTGAACAACCGGGCCTGGTGGATAGTGTTATCCACTCTTTGAACAACCGGGGCTGGTGGATAGTGTTATCCACTCTTTGAAAAACCGGGCCTGGTGGATAGTGTTATCCACTCTTTGAAAAACCGGGGCTGGTGGATAGTGTTATCCACTCTTTGAACAACCGGGGCTGGTCGATAGTGTTATCCACTCTTTGAACAACCGGGGCTGGTGGATAGTGTTATCCACTCTTTGAAAAACCGGGCCTGGTGGATAGTGTTATCCACTCTTTGAACAACCGGGGCTGGTGGATAGTGTTATCCACTCTTTGAACAACCGGGGCTGGTGGATAGTGTTATCCACTCTTTGAACAACCGGGGCTGGTGGATAGTGTTATCCACTCTTTGAACAACCTGGCCTGGTGGATAGTGTTATCCACTCTTTGAACAACCGGGGCTGGTGGATAGTGTTATCCACTCTTTGAACAACCGGGGCTGGTGGATATTGTTATCCACTCTTTGAACAACCGGGGCTGGTGGATAGTGTTATCCACTCTTTGAACAACCTGGCCTGGTGGATAGTGTTATCCACTCTTTGAACAACCGGGGCTGGTGGATAGTGTTATCCACTCTTTGAACAACCGGGCCTGGTGGATAGTGTTATCCACTCTTTGAACAACCGGGGCTGGTGGATAGTGTTATCCACTCTTTGAAAAACCGGGCCTGGTGGATAGTGTTATCCACTCTTTGAGCAACCGGGGCTGGTGGATAGTGTTATCCACTCTTTGAACAACCGGGCTTGGTGGATAGTGTTATCCACTCTTTGAACAACCGGGGCTGGTGGATAGTGTTATCCACTCTTTGAACAACCCGGGCTGGTGGATAGTGTTATCCACTCTTTGAACAACCGGGCCTGGTGGATAGCGTTATCCACTCTTTGAACAACCGGGGCTGGTGGATAGTGTTATCCACTCTTTGAACAACCTGGCCTGGTGGATAGTGTTATCCACTCTTTGAACAACCGGGGCTGGTGGATAGTGTTATCCACTCTTTGAACAACCGGGCTTGGTGGATAGTGTTATCCATTCTTTGAACAACCGGGTCTGGTGGATAGTGTTATCCACTCTTTGAACAACCGGGTCTGGTGGATAGTGTTATCCACTCTTTGAACAACCGGGCTGGTGGTTGGTGTTATCCACTCTTTGAACAACCGGGCCTGGTGGATAGTGTTATCCACTCTTTGAACAACCGGGGCTGGTGGATAGTGTTATTCACTCTTCGAACAACCGGGGCTGGTGGATAGTGTTATCCACTCTTTGAACAACCGTGGCTGGTGGATAGTGTTATTCACTCTTCGAACAACCGGGGCTGGTGGATAGTGTTATCAACCCGATCCAGTAAGGTTCCGAACGTTTCCGCTCCGGCCCTTGTAAACATATCCTGACAGAAAAACTAGTTAAAATGACTTTGTTTAAAAAAAAACTTTATTTACAATCAGGCCGCACACAGTACCTAGCTAGTTACAATATTTATAATGCATCTTTTCCTAATTACTAATACACGATGCAGTTATTACCCGGTGCAAGTGACATAACATGTATATCTGGAGAAACTACCGAGTACGTTGAAACCAGAGCAAGCAGAGACTCCCATTTCGTCAAGTGAAACTTTGCTCTCTCTTTCTCCCGCAATAAAATGTTCTTATTTATAGGCATTTTTTGTTCGCTCTAGTAACAGTTTTGGAAATAAAAGACTATCATTTAATTTGCCATTTCCGAGATGCTGCAGTCTTCTGTTAGACGAGTCTAGGTGCACAACCTTTCATATGGAAATGATTTTTACTCGCACATCTTTTGTCTTTGTCAAACTCGTTTCCATATGAAAGGTTATGCACCAAGACTAGTTTTGAAACAGAGGAAGGAGGCAACTCGGAAATGGGTTATTTAGAGAGATACAGAAGATATTTGCCCTCAAGAATGATATAGTTGATTAATTAAATGGCTATAAGTTCCTTTATCATTAAGATTTTTATCAAGATTTACCTTACCTTAACTTTACCCAGTCCGAAATAGACCTCTTTAATGTCAAAGTCCTTGGCGATTTTTAGTTCCTTCCCAGGGGGAGGGGTACTCGAAGTATACTTGACGGAGGGGTCCGACGTGTATCCTCGTGTATTTTTTGGGTTCGCAATATGAAGCTCCGTCGACATTGATTTCTTCTCTTAAAATGTAAATAATCATAATACGTAGATTAGTTTAAACGAGATACAAGACCTCGGTTTTGGTTTAAGATTTTAATGCGAAAGAAGTGTGAATTCAACCATTTGTATCATTTAGTTTAGTTTTCATTTTTTAGCTCTGTTTATTGAACACAATTTTGAGCGGCAGTCATGCTATAAGTCTGAACAAGACGAGTGAAGACTCCATTCGAATTCTGAAGCAAAACGTCAGGTCTGTCAAACTCAACCACTCGTCCCTGCTCCATAACCAACACTTTATCATAGTCCATGATGGTGTTCAAGCGATGAGCGATAGTTATTACTGTGGAATCTTTAAATCTGCTGCGTATAACTTCTTGAATCAGTCTGTCTGTCTTGAAATCCACATTAGCAGTGGCTTCATCCAGGATGATGATCTTGCTTCTTTGTAACAGCGCACGCGCTAAACAGACCAGTTGGCGCTCGCCAACACTGAAGTTGCTCCCGGACTCTCTCAACTTGTTCTCCAGCTGGCCAGGTAATTGTTGCACCAGGGTTTTCAGTTGAACATCTTCCAAAGCACGCCACAGATCATGATCTTGATACAAAGAGAAAGGGTCCAGGTTCTTCCTGAGGCTGCCGCTAAAGAGGACAGGGTCCTGGCTTATTACGGCCATGGACCTGCGGGACGCTCCTAGACTAAGGTCTTTGACGTTCATTGCATCTATAATAACCTGGATAATGAATGAACTAGTGTCACAAAGATAAAAAAACACATTTTTTTTACCCCAACTGCAGAAATTCTCGCGCGCTCATTGGCTAATATTCACGGTGCTCGAAAAATTCATGGAAGCACAAAAGAGTGAAAGCCTGGGTTCCAGTTTGCACGCGCGTTGAAAAACTTTCAAAAACAGCTTCAATCGCTCAAACGGTTTACAGTCTTTGGTGCTGTTAGTTCTCATAAATAAGCAACAAATTGCATCCAAAGAGATTCCTTTAAGTAGGAAATCGTGAAACTCGTTTTCAAGATGAATGTGGTCGGGATTTTGAATTAATCTGTGGAGGGAAAACTCCAAAGTTTGAAGTAAGTTTCGAGTCGCGTTTCGGCTCGTGAGCCGCCCAAAATTTGACAACGTGATGAAGAAATTCGTGGTCGATTAGAGGAAGTACCACATCAAGCTCACGTCTACTTGTTAAATTTAACATAGTTCGAAATTTTAATTAGCATTAATGTTTATGAGTGCACGTACGTGCAGATAAAAAAAAAAGAAATGACTGCATGGAAGACACACCGCTTAGAAATTCCTTATTTTCGGCCTTTTTCGTGAGTGATTGACTTAATTGTGGTGACAGACCTTCCCCCAGGAGTGCTCTGCTGATATTCAATTTACTTGTAGATGATCAAGTTGGCAACATGGGTAAGGCGTGCGAACATGAGCATGACGGTCTATTTCAATGAAGCGCTAAACACACATTAACAAGTTTTTATATAATTACCTCGCCCTCCGGTTCTGGCATTCGAAATAAAGCTGCAAGTAAAGATGATTTCCCAGCTCCTGTGCGACCTGCAACGCCAACCTTTTCCTTATCTGCGATACAAACGTTTATGTTGTTCAAAGTTGGGGGCGCACCTTTCAAATATGCCAATGACAAGTTTCGTAATGTCAAGGTACCCGTTTTCGGCCACTCTTCAGGAGGAAGGGTTTTCGTGCTGTACCCAGGTTCTGGGTCGATCTCGGTGTATGCGAAGACTCTTTCCACTGAGGTCATGTGATTTTCTGTTTCTGAGGCGACACGAATGCCATACTGTGAGGCTTCTAATGTGTCGGCTGCAAAGGTGAGGGACATACCTGCCAAAGCTAAATAAGTAAAGGATTATATATCTGTGCCTTTCGTCTAAAGGAAGATTATTCTACGTTGGAGGAAAATATTTAAAAAATAAATTATATTATATTAGTAGAAACTCAGCTGTATTCTACTGGAGATCCGTGAATCTGATTGGTTCTCCCACTGTTTTCTATTCGCCGATAGAAAGCAATCGCGCGCGGGTTGCCCTTTGAAGGCAAAATATTTCTTTATTTTTAGCTTAAAAGTACATAAAATAGTTGATTTTGGAATGTAATCCTTTAGAGTTTCTACTAAAACAATTAGACTACTCACCCTCGTTCGCGGCTTCTTTGAGGTATAGTGTACAAGAAGCACAAAAAGAACGGACAGTGTCCGGACAGTGTCACCTTATGGTTATGCCGCCGAAATTCTTAGTGAGGACAACATAAGAGAAACAAGTGTGTTTGTTCTTCTTATTCTCGTGCTTATCTTTATGCTTATTTTGCTGCTGTTCTCACTAGCTTTATGCCTATGTCGTTACACGTATGCTTATGCGCTAGTGAAAGCCGGCCTTTACTGAATGATTTCAGAAGACATGTGCTCGCTGGAATCATTATGGCATTAGGTGACCAATGCTTTAGCTGCTCCGTTCTTAGTCAATCAAGCTCCAGTAAGCGAGGTACATCACATGTTTCTATCACATTATCAATGGCGTCTCCAGTGTCTAACTGGGTGAAAAAATTAATATACTCGCCTGCACTTATCCAAAATCCAGGCAAGCTTTATCGTCGGTTGGTCGGGAACTCGAGGTTTAAACAAAAACTAAATTTAAGATAATTGAAGTTACACAACCACGATTCGCCATATAGCAGTAAAAGGATAAGCTCCCGACGATCTCACTGTTATTTTCAACTGAAAAACTTCCAGCAAAAAAAAGATATGTAGATACTTTATTACATTACTTTTTAGAATGCTGCATTGTTTCGGAGGATACGAGCATGAGCCACTTCCAATTCTAAGTTGTCAAAGTAAAAAGTAGCATTAAAAACTAAACTGAACTAAATATTCTAAATTCGAGTGGAGCACGAATAAGATAAAGAAACTAAAGCTGTTAAACTTGCAGTCAGCTAGTCTCAGTAAAACATGAAGTCCCAAGCGAATGCTCTGTCAGATGATGACGCTCACCTGGACATTGTGCTGCAAATAATGCCCCAGCTGACACAGACGTTACAAGAAAGTTACTCAAAAGGTCTCCTCGTAAGGCAAGCCAACGTGTGGAGACCTTCAATAACATCAACGCTGCTGTGTTCCTGTCTTGATATCTAAAGAAGACAACCTCAACATTATCAGGCTATCTGTCAGAAATGAACTTCTTTTCATGTCGCATTGGTGGTATGTCTGAGATATTTATAGACCCATACATAGATCCGGATGCATAGATCCGGATAAGCGATCATCGACATCACTCCTAATTCTAAATTCTCAAGTAAAGTTGCAGTACTAAAGTGGTGCCATTTGCGAGCCTTTCCTTAGAATTTGTACACACGCCGCGCAAGGCCTTCTTTTGCATTTATAGACGTCTCTGGGACGTTTTACAAGGCCAGGGTTTCTTAACCTGTGTGCAGCCGTCTACTGTGTCCTAAAGCGAAAAAGTCACTTTTCCGTTTTAGGAAATAATAGACGGCTGCATGCCGATTAGGGTTTCTTTGATGAAAAACTCGAAACATCATAATCACACTCACTTGTAAAATTTCTGAAGGAAATCGTCCTCCATTTCTGCAGAGCGAATTACTTCCAACCCTTTCACGGTATCAGCAATCAGGGAATATACTGGACTGCATGTTAGCGCTTCAAGACGTCTTATTTCACGAGAGGATTTCAAGTAATATTTGGCGAGGCAAATAAACAACATTGTTAAAGGAACGCAAGTGATAAAAAGCCACACATTTGATACTGCTGCAAGAATGGTAGCACTAAAAAAGTACAGGCACAATTGGATGGCAAAGAGAAACTGTCCCGGGAGCATATCGTCCATGCAGCCGATATCCTTTGAGAAGCGGTTCAAAATGCGACCAACTGGATTAGTGTCAAAGAATAGGACCGGTGATTTCATAATTGCTTTAGTCATCTGGTCATGGAGGTTTTCTGAAGCTTTCAAGGCAGCGAGGTAGAAACAGAAGGACGATATTGTCGTAAGAAGAAAAGAGGCAATAACGATGGCTCCCAACACCAAAAGTGTTATGTAGCTCTTCTGTTCCTCAAATGGCATCTCAGTCATCCTTGAAAGCCACCAAAACGGGGCAATCCACAACACTAAGGAAAGAAAACCATCTTTATTATTAGGTTTTTATTACAGGACAAATTATGTATGGCTAAATTTGATTAATAGGGGCTCTGTGTGGATAAGACGAGGGCCTGGTTGACTGTTTCTATGAGGATTCCTTCCTTGCTTGAAAGGTGTCTAGTTTGCTTACCAAGTTAATAAATTGAAGTATGCACTGAAGTTAAATTACTAAAACACAAAGAAAGCTTCTTAGTCGAATCCACGACGCTTCTGGGTGCTCTAACAACTGAGGTATGGAAGAAACGATATAATTTGGTTTTATCAACTGGGTTGATAATGTCAATTGGCCACCGTAAAGAGATTCAAGAGCTGACGTTTCGAGCGTTAGCCCTTCGTCGGAGCGAATCACTCGATCGAAACGTCAGCTCTTGAATCTCTTTACGGTGGCCAATTGACATTATCAACCCAGTTGATAAAAACAAATTATATTGTTATACTTCCCACCGACGCAGCACCACAGTTTCTTTAGAAACTTACCCCCTCTATGGAAGAAACGGACTGAATGTTACAGCCAGACAGACCATTTCTCAGATTGGAACCTAGTCAGTTTACCACGTGGGTCATCCAACTGGTGTACATTAGGGGACTCAGGATGCTTCATTTCTCAGTAATTCAACTTGTATCTAAATCTCTAGCTTTTTACTTTACTTCCCGTTCCCTTAATTTGGTGAAGTCGCAAACCTGATTTTATGCACCGTACGATAACAGGAACAGATAAGCAATTGTACGCACTTTAACTGAAAGAACTGTCATACTGTACTTAGTATCATCCTTTCTATGAGTAACTTCAAATTGCAGTGAATAGCTGCACTAATTTACTGGTAATGTTATTGCTTACCCTGAACAATAGCGAAGAAAGCAATTAGGCCGACAATCAAAGCTGTTGGAAGTGAAGCTCTAAGATATTTCCAGTACAACGACCACTTAACAGTACCAACCATTCTGTCCTCCTCCTCATCTTTCAGATCTACCCTGTCGTTGTGTCCTTTAGCAGTATTGGTTGATTTCCAGGTCTCTTCACAGATTGACGAACAAATCTCCTCATTATTATTCTCGACCTTAAGGTCTTGCTGTGTTTGAGATAGAAAATAGGAAGCCACTTGTTTGTCTTTTTCTATCCGGCTATACGCCCCTTGATAAACGACGGATCCATTCCTCAGCATGACAATGTTGTCTGTTTGTTTAAGAAACTGCAGCTGATGAGTGACCAGAATACGTATCCGCCCGTCTAAGAAACCTCTGATGCATCTGTCAAACAAATGTTTGCCGACTTTGGCATCTACTGCACTGAGTGGATCATCTAATAAATATACGTCCGCATCTGAGTAGATTGCTCGTGCTAGACTCACTCGTGCACGCTGACCACCACTCAGGATAACTCCACGTTGTCCAATCTCGGTTAGATCATGTTTCATAAAGTTTCCTATATCTTTCTCCAAGTTACACACTTTGATGACGTCATTGTATTTTTGTTCAACGAACGGCTTACCAAAAACTATATTTTCTCGCACAGTGCCAGAATAGACCCACGGCGTTTGCGATATGTAAGTTACTTTTCCAATACAAGATATTTTCCCAGAAGAGATGGGAAGTTCTCCTAAGATGCTCATCAACAAAGATGTTTTGCCGCTTCCGACTGGCCCTGTTATGCCAACAAGGTGGCCATTATTAGCAGTAAGTGATACATTTTGTAAGGCAGGACGCTCTGAGAACTGGCTCCAAAAACATGACACATTCTCAAGACATGCTTGTGGCTGATTGTGCTGAGAGGTCTGTTTGAGATTCCGAGCACTAATCAAAGACGGTTCTCCATTTATAAAACTCTCAGTCCTCATAAATTGTGGTCTATACCTTCTCCCTTTGAAGTACACTTCTAAAGAAGACGGCTTGTCTTGCTGATCGATTTTACGTTCTAAGAGAGGTTTCAGTTCAATCAAGCGTTGCATTCTATTACACGCTGTTCTTGCATCTGCAATTTGGCGAAGTGCTTCTGCTATGAAAATTGTTGCGACCATTCTTATGTTAGCCAAGAGAGAAATCAATGTGAAGACCTTAAACGCGGTTAATTGCTGTTCCACAAGAAGAAGTGTTGTAACTGAAACGAATCCTGCCACGCCAGAGCTGGTGAAGAACAGTGCGTAAATGCTTGAGATGACGAATCCTCGGATACGAATCAGAGACATTTCCTTTCTGCCAAAAAAAGTTTAAATTTTTGTAGTCCTCGATTAACCATCTCAAAGTTTCAAAACACGGCTACACACAATGCAGCTTTAGAACTCTAATTGTATTATAATGCTAAGACTGGCGTAAAGCATATGAAATAAAAATTCATGCATGAATTGGGATGGAGATGAAAGTGAAGAATGATCATCGCAGTGAATTTTCAATTTAAGCAATTGGAATAAGCAGCCTCAAAAAATCCAGGGCTTCAACGAGGTTCGAATCCATGACACCGTGATACGGGTGCGATGCTCTACCAACTGAGCTATGAATCAACACATCGGGAGCGAGGTCAATTTATTGAATTCATATTTTCCCGTGAGGAGTGACATAATGTAAAGCTTATGAAATAATTCATATATGAATTGCGGATGTAGGAGAAAGTGAGAAATGATCATCGCAGTGAATTTCCAATTTAAACAATTTAGTTCATAAATGAATTATTTCATATGCTTGACGTCATTTCACTCCTCACGGGAAAATATGAACTAAATTAATTGACCTCGCTCCCAATGTGTGGCTTTATAGCTCAGTTGGTAGAGCATCGCACCGGTCTTGCGTCGCGTTTGAATCTCGTTGAAGCCCCGATTTTTTTAAATCTTCTTTGTTCCAACTGATTAAATTGGAAATTCACTGCGATTATAATTTCACACCTTTAATTTTAAGACTATCTCTGTTGAAAAATATTTGACCAATTTATTGTCACTTGTTTGTCAGCTGTCTACATTCAATGTTGTTTCGCCGATAGTAATAGACGGATCTTTTGCAAATCTGCGAATCTTAGTGATTATTTCCTATTGTTTTTGCGTTTCGGTGATACAAAAACAATTAAAGTTCAATTGCTTTTTCGTTCATAATAGGTTGTGTGATTCAAAGCTCCGCAGCGCCTGTAATATGCCGATGTCTGTTGTTGTTCTTGTTGTTGCCGTTGCCAGCGCTTGTTCAAAACCTAGAGATATCAAAACATGTATCTTTCCTTTTGCACTTATATTTTTGCTTAGCGTTTTCTAACCATAGAAATGTATTTTGGTTTTCGAACTCTTCCATATCCTGGGATATTTGATTTCTGTAAAGCGTTGACATACTTTCATTCTCTCTGTTAAATTCGTGCTCCTCGAAGAATGGGATATTTTCTTCCCTAGGTGCCCTGTTTGCTTATGGAAATGGGCAAGATTACTAATTACTCCCAACCATTCTTCCTAGCGACCCCTCCCTTCACGCCTTTTTCCCCGCTGACCATTCACTGTTCCTTTCCTCTCATTCCGTTTCAGGTGACAATTCAGGATTAAAATAATGAAAAACATAAGCTGAAACCTGTGCTTACAAAGACAACAAACACAATTAACAACGAAAACCGCAAGCGAATTAAAGGGGCACTGCTACGGTCATCACCTTGGTAACTCAAGAGGCCTAAGAGTTTCTTAAACAATGACAACCTTCAAATAGTGGTCCAGTTTTGTAAACAAATATTTTGCCAGTGTAGTGAAGATAATTAGGAGAGATAGCATTTTAATACTATCAGGAGCATCAGATCTCAACTTGAAAAGTCAGGCTGATCGTAATCTCTGGTTATGCTCTCGTGGCTTAGAAAGATGGCTTAAAAATATAAGCTATTTCAGGTTCACTGTTCGGCCTTCAACAACTTGGTGCTCGAACGTATAAATTTATTGCCGCTTTGCTAAAGAAACAACTAAAAACTCCTCAGTGTTCCTTTCAAAAAGACTCGGCCCAGGCCATCTAGTTAACAAAATATTTATACCAACCTTCTCATTTGCGCAACCAGGTCTCTAAAATTCCATTCCCAGGCGTACATTTTCACCACACGGATTCCGGTTATTATCTCTTTCATCAACTCTAATCGTTTGTCGGTTACTGCGGCCGATTGATGGCGAACCTTTCCAGCCTTGTGAGCTGCAAACGATCCATACGCCACAACAAGAAGGAAGAAAGAAGCTCCTATCAAGGCTTGCCATGCGACTAAATACCAAACAAGGACCATGCATAGAACAACGTCCAATGGAGCAAACGAAATTATATAAAAGGCAATACTCATTTGCTCAATAGCTTGAGCATCGTTGG
>OX393561.1:6737016-6739516 GCA_947652115.1 Blastomussa wellsi
ATTTACCTCGAGTGGCGGGATATTCTGCAGTTAAGCTTTTTCTTATTGTCTGAACTCTTATTTTGCCGATTCTTGGCCATTTAGGCGAGTAATCGCTTTCTGGATCCCTCCATTACAAAGAAAAGAACAAGACTGAAAACTCCAGTTCCGAATCCCCGACGAGCGAAGCGAAAAATCCCAGCTTAAAATGCTCGAAAGGCCTCAAATCCATCGCGATTTCCATGAAAAGATGTTCTATAGTTTCATCAGTTTCAACTCAACAGCAACGCAGTCCGGGCCCTGTCACAGCAACAGAACATTACTATGATCACAGTTACAGATCACTTACCTCACGAAAATTCAACCATCATGTTGCGTTCAGCTTGCTCACACAAACAGTTCTAACCTGCGATCATGCGTTCCTAATTTTAGTGGGGGCAAGAGAGTAAAAATTTTTCTAAATTAGCATAAATATGTCAAAAAACAAGTTATAATAGATAAAAAAGTGGCGAGCGCTAAAATGTGATAAAATATGTAAGAAAGTGCAAAAAATATTTATGAAGTACAAAAAAAACAATGGAACAATAAAATAATCTTTACAAGAACTACTCTAAACAAATAATTTGGCGCGAATTGAATCGCACTGTTTGTTTAGCGTTGGTTTCAGTTCTTTGACAAAAAACATTTCAAACATAAATTAGTCAAATTTGCTCTGACACTTTCTTAAGATTCTAAAACTTTGTGCGATGTCTTCTGGCTCCACATCGTGCTGCTCTCTGAGGTGGTTTCCGATTGCCGATCCTTTGTGTTCTTCAATTCATTGGTGTAGGTGTCGGCACGTGTAGCCGACATAACCTGCATCGCACAGGCCACACTGAAATGAATACACCGCGCATTATTGACTCACAAGAGGCGGCCTGTCTTCCTCGACCTTAATTTGATCCTTGATCTTTCTACTTGTGTAAACTGGGCTAATATTAATATCTGCGCTGATCTTTCGGCTGAGGTCAACAAGCTGTATACGTCTACGTTTGCAGACTTCTGGTCTTTGAAGGGCAACACGATTCTGATTGGGCCTGCTACTTTATCGCGCACTTGAGTATGTGATGCACTTTTGATGCAACGAATTGGCGAATGGTTGACTTCACAAGGTCGTCTGGATAGCGCAGTCGGGAGAAGATCTCTTTGATGCGTTCACATTCCTCGTGAAGAAACTTCCACTTCCAATTCTGCTTTCCACCTACTGACCGCACCCTTTTGTTGATAGATAGTTTGCTGTTTGATTATTAGCTAGTGTTGTTTAATTTTACTGACCGTTTCTTCCGTTTGCCATTCGGATTTGAGAATCATGCGCTATGCGCAGCCCTCTTTTCTTGCACATAAATCAGTTCTTCCGTTTGGACATCGCTGCATCTCGCGATAGTGTTCATCGCTGCATCTCGCGGCGATAAGATCAGAGACACTGGACGCCTAGGAAGATCGAAGGGACCTCTGCTCGCAGGGTATTATTTTCAAATTCTACTCCGAAAATGGGTTATTTGGGGCTAATCAAGTATTTTTTGATGAAGTGACGAAGTGATGACGTAATTGTGATGTCAGTGAAA
Organism: Blastomussa wellsi; assembly: GCA_947652115.1. NCBI lineage: Eukaryota > Metazoa > Cnidaria > Anthozoa > Scleractinia > Plerogyridae > Blastomussa > Blastomussa wellsi. Next base: position 6,738,600 of record OX393561.1, read on the forward strand.
TATTTTAATGAATTCTCACTCGTGATCACTCTTGGTCATCCGTGGTCACTCGTGGTCACTCGTGTGCACTTTTAGACACGATCGCTTGAATGTGATTTGGTTTTATCAACTAGGTTAATAATGTCAATTGGCCACCGACGTTTCGAGCGTTAGCCCTTCGTTGGATTCGCTCTGACGAAGGGCTAACGCTCGAAACGTCAGCTTTCGAATCTCTCAACCCAGTTGATAAAACCAAATTATCTTGCTATACTTCCCACCGACGCAGCACCACAGTTCAGGGAAAATTTTGAAATCTAGAGGCTCGGAAATGGTATTTTCAGCACTCTCCATGAGATATTTCTTAAAAAAGACAACCTGCTTACAGCAATATTTTGGAAGTTTTGTAAGCTTCATACATATTTTTCAGTCTTCCACGATATATCCTGGCTTTACTTTAGTACACTAACCTGGGTTTTTACACAACCTCCCCGTGTGTGGAAAGGATGCGCGTATAAAGGAAGTACGTAAACACGAAAAGTTTCCGCCAGGTTTTGAACAGGTTTGAGCTCATATACCATTGCCTCTAAAGCAATCAAACTCAGGAAATGCAATATACCATAGCTAGTTTTTAATAAAAGATATTATTCCATGCTTAAAAATGACTCTGAATGACAACAATAACTGCCAGTAACGTATTTTTTTTCTCCAAAATGGCGCTTTTCCGTTTACGTTTTCCTTTTACATTATTTACGTTTTCCTTTTTTCATTATTTATTCATACGAACCTTATACTAAAACAAAAAAAATTCCATCGTGGTAAAAAGTGGGGGGTTGAAGCCCCCCCTCCAGTCCCCCCGGCTCCGCCGTCCCTGCAGTTTCTTTAGAAACTTACCCCCTCTAGGTATCTGAGTTAGTTTGTGAAGAAGTCACGAAAGAAGA
>OX393561.1:6741548-6786548 GCA_947652115.1 Blastomussa wellsi
GATCAAAGACGACTATTTGCGACGAAAGCGCGGCAAACAACGCGACCAGGCCTCAATGACAGTGCAGTCCCAGGGTCTTTCGGCCATTTTTAGCCCATTGGGTGCCAGGAATAATTTTGTGCACTGGGAAACTTATTTGTGCACTGAAAAATATATTTGTGCACTGAAAAATATATTTGTGCACTGAAAACTTATTTGTGCACTGAAAAATATATTTGTGCACTGAAACATATTTGTGCACTGAAAAATACATTTGTGCACTGAAAAATATATTTGTGCATTGAAAAATATATTTGTACACTGAGAAACATGCCCGTGTATTAGAAAATGAAATTGTGAACTGAATAAGTTAAATTAATGTATTAAGATCAATATTTATGCACTGAAATTGTTATTTGTGCATTGCATATATGGGCCACCGTACATTTCTGCGCGTTTGAACTTTTTCTAATTGCTGGCTGGGAAAAAATGATGGATCATGCGCTGGCAAAAAGGAACAGATAAATTTTTCCCAGTAACACTTAAGAACAGCTGTAAATGTTTTTTAAAATATCATATATTTTCATTCATTTGGATAAAATACATTCTCGTCCCCAGAGCCACTTGTCCCTCTTAGCCGGCTGAGCCTGTGCACGAGGAAACAAGTGGCTCTGGGGACACACGATTTGATTCGCTGAAATCAAACAAAGGGAGTCCAATCTCATGAGCCGTTTTAAAATCCCAAATCATTGGCACGTTTAAAACGGTAGATGTGATTAGAGTCCCTTTGTTAGATTTCAGCCAATCGTAGCATGTGTCTCCAGAGCCACTTGTTCCTCGTGTACAGGCCCAGCCGGCTAAGAGGGACAAGTGGTTCTGGGGACGAGAATGGATAAAATAATGCCACAGCTTTTTCGTTGGGTGCCACTGACGTTTCTGGTTCAACGAAATTTTTCTTGTGCATTGTTCATGTTGTAAGTCTGAACAAGGCGAGTGAAGACTCCATTCGAATTCTGAAGCAGAATGTCAGGTCTGTCAAACTCAACCACTCGTCCCTGCTCCATAACCAGCACTTTATCATAGTCCATGATGGTGTTCAAACGATGAGCGATAGTTATTACTGTGGAATCTTTAAATCTGCTGCGTATAACTTCTTGAATCAGTCTGTCTGTCTTGAAATCCACATTAGCAGTGGCTTCATCCAGGATGATGATCTTGCTTCTTTGTAACAGCGCACGCGCTAAACAGACCAGTTGGCGCTCGCCAACACTGAAGTTGCTCCCAGACTCTCTCAGCTTGTACTCCAGCTGGTCAGGTAATTGTTGTACAAGGTTCTTCAGCTGAACATCTTCCAAAGCACACCACAGATCATGATCTTGATACAAAGAGAAAGGGTCCAGGTTCTTCTTGAGGCTGCCGCTAAAAAGGACAGGATCCTGGGTTATTACGGCCATGGACCTACGGGACGCCTGCAAGTTGAGATTCTTGATGTTGACACCATCGATGATAACCTATAAAATTAATGAAACAGTGCGCCAAACTTTAGGGACCGGTCAAAAAGTATAGGAGTGGGGGAGTGGGTCGGAGCACTTGGAGGATAAAATACATATGGTAGTTTTACGTCGGTATGACAGGAAGACCGAACATTTCAAGGCTCTCACACAAGATGGTCACGCCTTCGCGGTTGCTGACCATGCCATTTTTACAGGTCACAACATCAAATGGGACCATTTTGAAATCCTCGCTACTGGAAAGTCTGGCTTGCAGTGTAGAATAAAATAAACTTTTTTTTATTTTTTTTATTGCATGGCACACATCCATTTACACAACTTACATTACAATACTCTACTAAAAAGGACCTACGGTATAACACAACTAATTCACACTTACTCACATACACTCGCATACATATACACTAACGAAAATAGCAAAATCAAACCTATATGAGCCTGACATGGTCTAAGTTATTCAACTACCTCTAGTATTTATATTGCCCACTTCTTCCTAAACATGACTTGGAAGTTCTTTATTCCCTCTGCACGCCCATAAATAAATTTTTCCTATGAGTAACAGATAGTTAAGTAAGGGAAGTTCTTGTGTTAGAAGACCGATTAATATATCCTTCAGATTAAGATGTATCTAATGTTTTGTCAAAGATAAGTAATATAATTCGAAATCTTTCCAGAAAGAAATTGAATAAGAGCAATCATAAAAGAAATACTGCATTGTTTCTGATTCACGTTTGCAGAAAGAACACAGATCATCTGTAATGTACCCGATTTTGTGTAATTTTGAATTCGTGTAAAGAATGGAGTTCAATACTTTGAACTGAAAGGCCTTAACATATGGCTCAAAGGCAACTGAATGGGGAAGAGAAAAAGCTTTTTTCAATGCCTCATCAGTTAAATTAATTTCACACTTCAATTTTCTCGTGTTATTTGGAAAGCAAGCCTTTTTACGGACAAAAAGAGAGTAATAGTCGTTTGATTTCTTTTTAGTTACATCAAAAAGGCCGCAGTCAATTTTGAAAGATGGATTCAGGGCTGTATGATCTGGAGTATGATAAGCATTCCTTAGATCGAGCGGTACAGAGTGGCGAAGACCGATCTATTCCAGAAAGTTCGTCTTCGGTATGTCTTTTGCGATTAGTTCGTAAGAATCGATGTTATTAAGATCGAAACGCAAGTCTCCCACTGTCTGATTTCCATAATTAACGTACCTTTTATAAAAAACTGGTTTGTTGTTTATTATTATTTTATGGTTGTTCCCAATTCGATAAAGCCAATTAGTCTCAACCGCATTATCTTTCCGAAATTCAGACCACCGTTTCAATAACTCCATATAGAATTGTGAACTGATAGTTAAGTCTTGACGTTATAGTTGCAATTAAAAAGAAGCAGACCACCCGTTTCTTTCAGAAGATATATTCTAAATAATTTTTCCATGAGCCAGAATGTTGTATCATCGGCATATTGTAATAATTTGGTCTCTTGGTTATCGATAACAATTCCTTTTATTTCCTCATTTTCCCTAATGGCAATTGCTAAGGTCTCAACCGCTAAAAGAAAAATATAAGGGGACAAAGGGTCACCTTGCCTAACTCCACGTGTAAGGTTAAAGTATTCTGAAGACAGGCCATTTTTTATCACACAACTTTGAATGTTTTTATACATCCATCGCTTAAATTCATGGCCAAAATTAAAGGCGTCTAGACAGTTAAACAAAAAGTTCCACTCTAAGGTGTCAAATGCTTTACGAAAATCAATAAATATCATCAAACCAGGTATATTTTCTTTTTCTGTGAAATCCATGATGTCAAGAATCGATCTTACTGTCTCACCGATATAGCGATCTTTGACGTAACCATATAATTTGGTTTTATCAACTGGGTTGATAATGTCAATTGGCCACCGTAAAGAGATTCAATTGCTGACGTTTCGAGCGTTATCCCTTCGTCGGAGCGAATCAAGGAATTGTGGGCCGTGTGTTTTTTATATACAGAAAGATGGAGCTTCGCTATTGGCTGGTGCCTGGTAACGTGAAAACAACGGAATAAATTAGTTGAATGAAACGCGTTCGTTGATACCGTGAGGATTAAGAGTGCCGATTTGAAAAATAAATTTTTGTTCTAGAGGTTTACGGCTTTCCGTGTTTCCTGGTGAAGGGAAAGGCCGCAGACTGCCATATGTTGCTTAGAATGATTTGGGAGATTGAAGTGTCTCGCGACCGGTTTCGATGCATTTTTGTCGTCTTTCTCTACGTCACGAAGGTGTTCTCGGAATCGGTCGCCAAGTCGTCTCCCTGTTTCGTCGATGTACAACTTTTTGCAAAGAGTGGAAGTTATGCAGTAGATGGTATTGGCTGAGGTACAGGTGAAATGATCAGTGATTTTGATAGATCGCTTGGGTCCCGATATTTTGTCAACGTTGTGAATGAAAGGGCATGTTTTGCATCGTGCGCGAGCGCATTTAAAAGTTCCGGGTTGATCACTAGTTTGGAATGCACTTCTAACTAAAAAGTTACCTATGTTTTTGTCGCGTTTGAATGAAATTAATGGAGGTTGCGAAAAGATTCTACCAGTATCGGGATCATTTTGAAGTAATTTAAAGTTTTTGAGAATGATGGATTTAACTGCGTTGTTGTGAGGGTGAAATGTGAGGGTGTAGTAACAACCGTCACTTCAATCTCAAGATGTATGTTGAAGCATACGAAACGTCAAGTTTATGAACGTTTTTACCATTCGTTGTCTATTGATAATGTTTATAACCGCCGTTTGTTTTATTTTTCTTCTAAAGTTGAAATGGCCGAAGAACAGGAATATTTATGACAAAACCTGACTGACCAACACCTAAATGAAGGTTGAAAATTACACGACCCACCCGAATTCACAACACACTACTAGTCACTCACCAGGCCTAAAATATGGTTTCATTAAAGGAGAAGCAATAAGATTTCTTAACTAACTCTTCGAAAAAACATTCAAAGTGAGCCTTGCGTAATTCATTCAAAGCCAGGGTACCCAGAAAACATGATAGAAAGGTCTCTTTCAGGGGAAAATTTCGCCTCTTTTCAATCGGACTTACACAAAAGCAAAAATGACACGAGAGATTTTTTGCCTTTTGTCACAAGGTACCATCCGATAGTTAAAAATTTAAAGAAATATTGACGAAATATTGGAGTCTTACACAAATCAGCCTTTGCTAAAAACAATTTCTTTTAAAAAACTTCCGATCATCTCTTTCAAAAAGGGAAAATCCCTTAAAACACACACTTGTGAGAGCTTAAATTTAATTTCAAGGCGATAATGCGACGCGACTACAAACGCCACACGAGGAGTCCGTGCAGGTATTTACCTCTCATGATCAATATACACGAGCAATGTGCAGTTATCAGTGATCTTAAATCCAAACTTATAGTCGCCTTTACCGTATAGTCTTGTAAAGGGAACAATATGGCAATGAAATATATAAAAAACTTATTATTAATGTTATAAGTTAGATTATATATAAAAATACACCAAAAAAATCTAATAAGTTTTCTTTTTCTACAAATAATTTCGGCTTGGTGCGTTTTTAATATGAAGGGAGGAAGATCAGTAAGACTGCTCTGCTATAAATGTGTAACCAACTGTTCGAAAAGTATCAGGACTTTTATTATTTAAAATAATTAATTTTAGATGTGTGCCAATTCCTGTTATAAATAGGATGACCCAACCCCATGGGTAGCTGAAAATAGAACTACAAACCTGTATTTTTAGCCCCCTTAGGGCTAAAAATTTGATGACTCGCCCCCTCTCCGTCCCGGCCAACCCCATCCCCATACTTTTTGACAGGTCCCTTACTTTTTCTTCTTGATTAACGATTAAGGGAGGTACATTAAATCATGAACATGGTCTATTTTATAAGTATGACAACCTACATGGCAAGTTCTTTTGTAACTACCTGGCCTTCTGGTTCTGGCATTCGAAACAAAGCCGCGACAAAAGACGATTTCCCAGCCCCTGTGCGGCCTGCTACACCGACTTTTTCCTTATCAGCGACACAGACGCTTATGTGTTTTAAAGTTGCTGGTGCTCCTTTCAAATATGCTAATGACAAGTCACGGAATGTCAAACTGCCCGTTGTGGGCCACTCTTGAGGAGGAAGGGTTTTGATGTTGTACCCAGGCTCTGGGTCGATTTCAGCGTAAGTGAAAACCCTTTCCACCGAAGTCATGTAATTTTCTGTTTCTGAGGCAGCACGAATACCATACTGTGAGGCTTCTAATGTATCGGCTGCGAAAGTGAGTGACATACCTGCCAAAGCTAAAACAAAATAAACTATTTATTTTTAGTTTCATGTTATTCTCTGAAATAAACAATTTTAATTTTCAAGTAGAAGATAACGGGAAAGACAGGAAAGAAAAAACTCGATCACTAAATTAGTTTGTTCCGGCAGTCAAGATGTGTCCTTCGGGTGATTAATTATGGTGGAGTGTTGAAAGGCGTGTATCAAGGATCAGCTTATGAAACAGCTTGTATACCAGTGATGAAAGCGGCAAGTGAAAATGTATCTATGTAATAACCTAATGCTTTGTCTTTCTTGTAGTTGTTGTCTTCTTCATCGCTGTGGTTTTCGTAGACGTTATCGTTATCGTAGTCGTTGTCGTTGCCGGTTTCGTTGTCATTGTCGACGTCGTCTTCGTCATTGTTGTTCTTGATGATGAGTTTTTTTCTTGTTTTTTGATACTCAGTCGTTTCAAATGATGTTACTGACCTGGACTTTGCGTCACAAATAATGCTCCTGCTGACACAGATGTCACAAGAAAGTTGCTCAAAAGGTCTCCTCGAAAGGCAAGCCAACGTGTGGAGGCCTGCATTAATATCATCGCTGCTGTGTTCCTGTCTTGATATCTACAAATGGAAGGTTTAGTAGCAGCGCTCAGTTTTATCACGTTATCTGGTGGACATCAAGTATTTCAAATTTTGAAAACGTAACACTGTTTTTGTAAATTTGTTTTTTTTTTTGGCCTAATTACGTGATAAATATATCAGTCGACACTTTTCCGTGATGTGGAAAGGCATGCTTAATTGCGGTTGAGTTTTTCATTTCTTGGGTTCTTTTCAAGTCTTTTGGTTGTTGTTTGGGGCTTCACTCCTGCTTCCAAATAATCTGTTGTAAAGTAATTAAACTTGCTATTTTTTCCCTTTAATATTTTCATGCTAAAAGTTCGTTCTCTTGTAATCGCCGTCGCTTTTTGATACAGAGGTCCTTGACAACTAACAGTTCGCTGTAATATTCACACAGTATTTTACTTGAAGTTTTAATATATTGCACACCAGCCTTAAAAATGATTGGTTTGTTTCCGTTTTCTTTATCGTTTAGCCAATTGACAATCGACTGAAAAAAACAGAGGAAACGTAAGGAATCGAGTTTGAAATGGAGTCTAAGGCTTTTTCCAAAATAATTCTAATTTTATATAGTAACATGTCTGGTCATTGTCAACAAGGCTGAAAAGTACAAATTTGCGTTTGCGGAGAGTTATAGGAGGCCGAAGTTTTATATAATAGGTTCCGCATCTTTTTTGGCAATAAACCGCCATGTGTCTTTGTGTTATGGAGAGGCAGTCAGAGATGAAAGCACAATTAAGGCCCGAAGTCCCGAAGTGAATTAAAACGAAATATCTCTCGAAAAAATTACATAAAACTCAGCTGTAAGGCCGCTTTTAAAAGAAATTTTGTCCGACTCCATACCCTTTTCAGCTTCTCTCATTCAGTTTGTTATAACAATTATACGTCCAATAAACCCTTCAAGTTTCTAACAGCCCAGAGTTTCCTTACCCAGATCTATCGACTATATTTTTATTAAATGACCTGCTGCAAAGACTGACAAATTTCACCACGTAAAAGGAACATTAGAAAAGTGCGGTTGTATGCATGGCAATAGAGAGATTAAGCATGGCGTTTTTCGGCAAACGGCAAATTAAACGCGAAGTTACCTTTCACTTTATTATCTTTTTATTTGATTCTAAAATAAATCTCTCAGAAAAATTGGGAAAATTCACTCGTTCAAAACCAACACAAACTGACTTATTTCCGCGTACAAATTCCTAACGGAAAGCCCCAAAAGTTGAATTTTTGCCGTCCGCCGAAAGATAAATGTCGTGCTTAATCTCCCTAATATTTCTTTATTCACATGTGGGCGCCACTCTCATCATTCCCGAAGAAGGTTAGAGTACTTTAACCGGAACGTCCCGTTTAATTTCCAGTAAGCGACAACAATTTTTTAACTTCTATACTTACTGGTAAAATTTCTGAAGGAAATTGCCTTCCATCTCTGAAGAGCGAATTACTTCCAACCCTGCCGCGGTATCAGCAATAAGGGAATATACTGGACTGCATGTTATTGCCTCAAGTCGCCTTATCTCCCGAGAGGATTTCAAATAATATTTAGCGAGGCAAATAAACAGAACTGTCAACGGAGTACAAGTGATAAAAAGCCACACATTTGATACTGCTGAAAGAATGGTTGCACTGAAAAAGTAGAGGCACAATTGAATGGCAAAAAGAAACTGTCCCGGAAGTATATCGTCCATGCAGCCGATATCCTTGGAGAAGCGGTTCAAGATGCGACCAACTGGATTAGTGTCAAAGAATAGGACCGGTGCTTTCATTATTGCTTTAGTCATCTGGTCATGAAGGTTTTCTGAAGCCTTCAAGGCAGCGAGGTAGAAACAGAAGGAAGATATTATCGTAAGAAGAAAAGAGGCAATAACGATGGATCCGTACACCAAAAGTGTTATGTAGCTCTTCTGTTCCTCAAATGGCATTTCAGTCATCCGTGAAAGCCACCATAACGGAGCAATCCACAACACTAAAGAGAGAAATCAACAGACATTGTTCCATCAATATTTGTAAAGTAGTCGTGGAGGGAAAGGTACTAAGGTTTAGAGAAACAAGAATCGACCTAAAGGACATTCTATTAATAGGGTATAAAGCTGGTATTCATTGCATGTAATATATCAAACACGAGAGAAAGTGTTTCACCGAGAAGAGAGTTGAAAATACGACGCACAGCGGTGTATTGTTATGGAATTCGAGGCATTTGGATAGCCGATGAAGCACTAGTGTCTTGAGTGTTTGATATATCTTCTCAATCGAAACAAACACTAAGGAGCAGACGGAGAAATAAAATCGTCAAAATCTATACTAATTAAGACGAGGTATCCAAACCTCCTTCACGGTCAGTGATATTAGAGAAAGCTTAGTTTTACCTCGAAAACAGTTCTTAAAAGCTGCTTTGTTTTAAGTTCATAAATGAAGATTTGTACTGAATTTAAATTACTAAAATACCAACTAAGATACGGAGCTTAAAAATAAAGTCGAACTTACGACTTTCCAGGAACCTGTTAGAAGCTTTAGCCATAAGCTATGGGAGAATCCATTTGGACCATGTAGCCCAACAGAACATTTTTCTGAAATGACTCACTCTCTTATGAATATTGTTCAGTACATAAGAAGAGTAACCAAAATGTACCTACGTTCGTGTTCCAAGATTGATTATGCAGGATTTTCCTTTGAAATTTAGAGCGACATTCGTTTTACTTTTTTACCTTGTATAAAAAATGAAGGAGTTACCCTATAGAAATATAGGTTTCGTAACTTAACTTACTCGACTTTTTTGTAACCTTGTGACGATATATGGTTTCACAAGAACGTAAAGTTAAGTGTTTCCAAAATTTTCACCAGTCTTATGAAAACAAACAAATAAACACATCAAACAGCTGGTGTCATGACGTTTTCTTATAAGAAATGCAGGAAGTAAGTGTGCTAAATATTATAGCTTACCCTGAACAAAAGCGAAGGAAATCATTAGACATGTTATCAAAGATGTTGGAAGTGCAGCTCGTAAATACTTCCAATACAGCCACCATTTAACAGTGCCAACCATTCTGTCTTCCTCCTCATCTTTCAGATCCACCCTGCCACAGTCTTCTTCAGCAGCATCCCTCGATTTACAGGATCCCTCACTGAAAAATGGCCAAATCTCCGCATTATTATTCTCGCCACTGAGGTCTAGCTTTCCTTGAGATAGGTATTTCTCTATTCGACTGCACGTTCCTTGATAAACAATGGATCCATTCCGCAGGATGACGATGTTGTCTGTTTGTTTGAGAAACTGCAACTGATGAGTGACCAGAATACGTATCCGCCCGTCTAAGAACTCTTTGATGCATCTATCAAACAAATTTTTGCCGACTTTGGCATCTACTGCACTGAGTGGATCATCCAATAAATAGATGTCCGCATCTGAGTAGATTGCGCGTGCTAGACTCACTCGTGCACGCTGGCCTCCACTTAGGATAACTCCACGTTGTCCAATCTCGGTTAGATCATGTTTTGCAAAGTTGGATATATCTTTCTGCAAGTCACAGACTTCGATAACTTTGTTGTACTTCTGTTCAACGAACTGCTTACCAAAAACGATATTCTCTCGCACAGTGCCAGAATATACCCAAGGTGTTTGGGAGATATAAGCTATCTTCCCAATACAAGAAATGTTCCCGGAAGATATTGGAAATTCACCTAAGATGCTCATCAGCAGAGATGTTTTGCCGCTTCCAACTGGCCCAGTTATGCCAACAAGTTGGCCATTTGTAACACTCAGTGATACATCTTGTAAAGCAGGACGTTCTGACAACTGGCTCCAAAAACTTGAAACGTTCTTCAACAATACCTGTGGTGGCATGCGCTGAGATGTATGTTCAAGTTTCCGAGCACTAACCAAAGCCGGCTTTCCATTTCCAAAACTCTCAATTCTTATAACTTGAGGCCTATATCTTCTACCTTTGAAGGTAACGTCTAAAGATGAAGGCTTGTCTTGATGTTCTTCTTGGCTTTTTAAGATGGATTTCTTTTCTATCAAGCGTTGTATCCTGTTGCATGCAGTTCTTGCATCCGCAATAAAGCGTAGTGAATACGTTATAGAGATCGTGACGAGAAATTTGATATTAGATAAGAGAGAAATTAGTGTAAAGACTTTAGGCGCCGTTAGTGGATGTTCTGTAAGAAGCAGTGTTGTGACTGAAACCAACCCTGCCAAGGCAGAGCTGGTGAAGAACAGGGCTTGAGTACTTGAGATGATGAATCCTCGGATTCGTATCAATGAGATTTCCTTTCTGTCAAAAAGAAAATTTCGAAATTTAATACACCATTGTTATAATGAGAGAATGGAGGTGGCGCAGGTGAGAGAGCGCTCGCTTCCCACCAAAATCACTCGGGTTCGATTAAGGCTAATAATAAGCCTCGGCTGGTTTTCACGCGGGTCCTCTAGGTCGAATTGGATTTTAGCAATGTTCGTTGTTGAGAAGGGAGGAAAACGGAAAACACTGAGAAAAACCCTCGAAGAGGACCCAACAACGAACTCAACACACATATGGCGCCGGGCCGGAATCGAACCCGGGCTACTGTTTTGTTCGTTTGTTTTCGTGTTCTCTTTGCACGTAACCATTTCAAGGTCAAACAAAAATCGCTTTATTTCAAGAAGACTAAGGTGACTAAAATAAACGAAACTATTTCTTCACCCCTAGGTTTTGTCCGTACGTTAGAATTTTTATATTAATAACAAAATCAAATTGCAAATATCAAATTTTCACCACTCCCCCAATCCGGGAATCGGATTGCTTTGTCATTAGCGATCCCTGGTTTCAACCACTTTACTGTTTGTAACAATTACTATGCAATTTCCTCTTACTATGCGCTCGTTGACTGTTCAATCGTAAAAGAGGAGCAATTTTACCAACCTTCTTAACTGTGCAACCAGATCTCTAAAATTCCATTCCCAGGCGTACATTTTCACCACGCGTATTCCTGTTATTATCTCTTTCATTATTTCTAATCGCTTGTCGATTACTGCGGCCGATTGATGCCGAACCTTCCCAGCATTGTGAGCTGTAAACGAGCCATATGCCACAACAAGAAGGAAGAGAGAAGCTCCTATCAAGGCTTGCCATGCGACTAAGTACCAAACAAGTATCATGCATAGAGCGATGTCTATTAGAGCAAGTGACACTTGACAAACGCTGTAAGCTAACTCTTCTATAGCTTGAGCATCGTTTGAAACCAAGTTGATGGTATTTTCTGAAATGGTATTTTGTAAAGTACTTTTATTGAGACTAAGGATCTGAAAAATAAGATGAAAGAAAGATTCAGTCGCGGATAGCTGCACTCCCTTCCTACCTCCAAGCCAATTCTTACTACAATCAATAGTACCAGTCGCAAGGTGAACAATAAGTTCTCCTGTTAAGGCTGGTTTTCACTAGCGCACAAGCAAAGGCATAACGACATAAGCATGATCATAATAAGAACAAACACACTTGTTTTTCTTGTGTTGTTCTCACTAGGAATCACCGCGACATAAGGCGACATAAGCATAAGCATGATCATAAGAAGAACAAACACACTTGTTTTTCTTGTGTTGTTCTCACTAGGAATCACCGCGACATAAGGCGACATAAGCATAAGCATGATCATAAGAAGAACAAACACACTTGTTTTTCTTGTGTTGTTCTCACTAGGAATCACCGCGACATAAGGCGACATAAACATAAGCATCAACACAAGAAGAACGGGCAGTGTCCAGGCGTTCTTCTTGTGCTTATGCTTATGTCGTTATGCTTATGCGCAATTGAAAATCAGCCTTTATAAGCTAGTATATAATATATAATGTATAGCTATATAATGTAATAGACGATGTATTATTTTTGCATCAAAAGAAAAACTACTTTTATTTCATAAACTGTAAGGGGGATGATACCCTGGCTAAAATGCTAGCACTGAGGCTGGTTCTGCGTTTCTCACTACTCTCAATGGCCTATGGGAGCATCTTGACCTCGGTCGTGAGAACACACCTCACTGCGTTCGGTCTGCAATCACGACCTCGGTCAAAATTCTCCCATACAGACCGACTAAGCTCGGTTAATAAGATGTTTATTATATGGCCAAATGAAAACTTAAATATGCTTAACGACACTGCTTTGTTCTCGCTAACGTTTTGTTTGCGAAAGGCGATGAGCTGAAGTTAAATTTGCAAAGTTTGGTCGTATCTTTACTTTTTATTCTGGTCAAGCAATGTGTTCCTGTTTTGTTTGTAACTTTCTGACCCCAAAATGCAACTGATCTAGATACCGGTCTAGATGGGAAAATCTAGACCGCGGTCAATATATCGATTTTAGCCAACCAAATTTCGTGAATTCGCTAGTTTCCAGTCCACGTGAGGCTCGGCCATATAATAATTTTACATATAACAGATAAACATTGCATCAATACCGCTCGCGAAAAGGAGACGAGTTTTTAGTAACATGAAAACAATCTTGCTATTTTGTCACCGGCATCTATATAATCAATCTGATTACTGTTTTCTTTTGAGGGAAACTTTGAAAAGAGATATGATACATGCCTTTTTATACACAAGTGCAATCATCGCAACTTTCAGCCTCGTCGTAATCATGTAGGACTTAAACACCCCTTGTCCAATACACACAGATCTTCCAAGGGCAACCAAAGTAATACATATCACAAACGGCAGTGTTGCCTTGTAACTGATCTCCGTAGAAATGCTTTCCAAGAACAGCCATATAATCAAGGGAAGAACGTTAAACGTTATCGTATAGAAAAATCTAAGGAACGCCATAATGATATAGTCTCTGCATGGAATAACTCTCATCAGGGCTTTCCACAGGCGAGGCTTTGTTCGGTTTTGTTCAGACGTTCTTTCTTCTGCCAGCCATTCCCTCTCCAAGTCAGCCACCAATCTCTCTGCTTGGAATGAAGGCTCGACTGCAAACAAGTGTTTCGTTTCCAATGGCTGTTTGCTGCCGAGCTTAAGAACATTGTTCATCCAAGAGAAGGTCAACAACGAGAGGAAACCTGCTTTCTCTCTTGGATTCCGAGCAGAAACATCATCCATAGCTACCTCTCAGTAGCCTATTGCGGAAACCTGTATTTTTTTTTTTTCATTTAATGAAGTATAACAGGAGAAAAAAACACAACCAAGGTTAGAATACACAGAACAACAAACTAATTCTCAAAGTTAACTCCCCCGTCAAGCATTCACTGGTAACATCAATTGATGTTCACCATAATGGTAAAAACATTTCTTGTATACTGCGCTCATTGGAAACATCCCCTTTGTAATTCGCAAAAGTGGAACTTTAATTGTTAAGTACTATACAGTTATACGCCCTCAATTTACTTAGATTTGCTCAGAAAAACAGTAATAGCCGTGGTATGGTATGTTGTGGTGTGGTGTGGTGTGGTATGGTCTGGTGTAAATTTGTAAATCTGTAAATTTGCAACAAGGAAGATAATAAGAAAACCTAAGAAAAAATAGTAAAATTAGCTTTTGAGTGTGCTTGATAACTATTTGTGATTGTCACTGTTTGACTATACCAAATCTGATTCTTGCTATTTCACCTCCATTTAAATTTACAAAGCAGTAAATTCGAGCTTATACGTTCATGTTAGGTTCTTCACATTTTTGATCAAAGCACGGGAGGAGCTGACTAAACCCAGGCTCTCTTCGCATCACGGTGAGCCCGCTGCGAATGTAAGACCGTTCCGCGCTGTCGCGTCCTGCTATGTACGTACGGGTGTACGAACGGACAGTCACGTGAGCACCACATTGTCTCCGCTCGAGTGCGCCAGCTTCGCTATTAGAACTGTGAAGTCCCCCCCCCCAAAAAAAATCCCCATAGTAAAACAATCTAAGGCAACTATGCCCTAAGAAAATAATATTCAGAATGCCATGTGTCTGAGTTCGCAACCGCAACATTGAAATCTACCGACTTGAATACAATTGATCGATACGCTATCGATTAAGCGCACACCATCAACACGTGGCCTGAATGCGAGGTAAAGGAACAGGCTCTCGAATCTTCAACGTTTTGTAATTGTCTTTGTCGAGACAGAACAGGTTCTCGAATTTTTAACTTTTTGTAATTCCACGACCGCTAACTTTGCGAATTTTTGTTTGGAACTGGGAGTTAACTAGCTTTATTTCGGTTTCACAATTGAACTCATGTTTTAGTCACCTCTGCATGGTACGGTTTCTGGTTTGGTTCGCCATACTGGATTACGTACTCATTATTGGCGCGCGCAACAGCTTGGCAAAATTTTCTTAATTGAAATTCAAAATTGTTTTATTTTAATTTTGTGCTACATCGGAAAATCAGAAATCCGGATTGCAAACGTTTCACGTCTGAGAGCGCCTGCAGTTACTAAAAGAAACCAGTCCGAGTCTTTATTGCTTGACGAATATGTTTTAAAGGAGCACTGTCACGGGGGTTTTGGTGTTTTCAGTTTCATTCGTTGCCTGGTACCTTTACTTGTGCTCCAAATGCCGCTGATGGTCTTACAGGAAGATATCAAACAAATTGTGGCTCAGAGAGCAAACCATAATGAACTTCTGGCAATATTTTCAAGGAATGGCTCTAGAGGCCAAACCAAGGAATGGCAAGTTTTTTTTCAAATTTCAATCCACTTCCATCCTACGTTTTTTTTTTTTTATTTATTTTTTTTTTTTTTTATTTTTTATAATTTTTTATTTTAATTGAAGCAAAAAAAAAAAAAAAAAACAGAAAAACAAAAATTACAATGTTGATTATGGTCATACAAAACGTAATAATACAATTACAATAATGATACAGATACAAAAGTTACAAGTCTAAGTCTAATTTAAAAAAAAAAAAGGATAAGAGCGATAAGTTTTTACTAGATTCTAAGCATTATAAGAGGGGGTTAATGCGCACAATGTTGTCCATTTCGATTTAAATTTCGACAATGTATTATTTTTAAAAGCGATTTTGTTTTCACAGAGGATCTTATCTTTTAAGATTGAGAGAAAATTGCTAAAGCTCGGGGGAGTGTTCTGAAGCCAAAATTGGAAAATGTGATGTTTCGCGGTAATTAAAACATGATTTAAGGCGTAAAAGTTTGAGGAATCCGGTTTGTACCCGTACAAAATATCTGTCTCATTTAAGGAGATCTTCTCAGATCGCAGTTCGTTCCACCAAGTGATAATTTCGCGCCAAAACTTTTGGACAGTGGGACATTCATACAGCATATGAGTTAAGGTTTCATTAGGGGAAAAACAGTGTTCACAGCGAGGCGACGTTTTCTTTCCCATTTTAAAAAGACTTTGGTTTGAGGGTAGGATGTTATGAATTATTTTGAATTGAAAACATCTTAATTTATTTTCTATCGTGACTTTAAATGGCAGTTCATAAATAGCTTTCAGTGGTAAATTCTTTTCGCTTAGGTCTTGTTCGTTGTTTGGAGGTTTAAGTGTTTTGAAAACAAAGTGTTCACGAGCATGTTTAGCTGTGACTGTCGACGGGGAAATGTTGTTTTTAGTAACTTCCATCCTACGTGGTAGACAGCAATAAACAGTTTTAATGTAGTGAATAATCCTAGGTAACAAAACTACACCACTATTTTTGGGTTTCCATTGATGCAAGAACACATTTCAGTATTTTAAAATGATGCTAAAATACCATGACAGTGTCCCTTTAAAGCTGGCAAAACTTTCTGCTTCTGGTGTTTTTGTCCATATTCAAATGCATATAAAATTGAACAGATCATAAACTGCTCGTTTTGATTGTAAGTATGTATGTATGTATTATGAAATGCTAGCTGCCTTCGTTTTTTATTTCGCGCCTAACCTTTAAAACAAAATAGAAGAGTTAAATCAGCGAATTAATGCTCATAAATCGACTTAGGGGCTTCAAACTATATTCCTATTTACGTGTACATAACTGAATAATAATTAAAGAACAAAGATGTTATAAGATGTATTATGGACATCACCACACGAGGCCGCAACCGTTTAAGCACTCCTTTGTTGGAAAAAATTGTCTTTCACACACCAACAAACTCTCTTTTCAGTTTCAACAAACATCTGATGGTTTGCCCTTTCTTTGCACAAGACGCATAAAACAGCAGATACAATTCACCCGATGTCAGTTTCAGTCTAGCGTAAAAAGGACCGATGTCCTTCGAGAAACTTCGAAATGAAAAAAGAGAGTATGGTTTGGGCATTATCAGATAGAAACTTTAGCTGAGTGCTTAATGAAATTACATTCTGCTCAGGTTAGAGAGACAATCGACATAGAACGACCAGAAATGTCTTCAAACAAGACAAATATCCCGCGGCGATGTCACATCGCCGCGGAATGGACGGTTCATTCAGTTGATTTCACAGGCTGATCGATGACTTCGATTAATCGCAAAGGCCTTCTTCAAAACATTTATACTCTGGAACATTTATTCCGAACTGAAATCTTAGCGCTTCTAACTGCCTGGGCTGAGATTTCAGCCTTGACTGAATTCGTCTTGCAATCATGTCCTTATATTTTGTGTATGTTGATTTGTATAATACCATGACCATTCAACTCTTTAGAATTCAGCCCTCAGAATCTGACGAATTTCAGTCTTGAAGCTTGACTCGACTTAAACATTGTAGATCTATTCTACTCATTTTGAACCTGCCCGGATGTTCACATTTGGCGATTATTCCACTAAGGACACTAATCAGTTCAATAATACTAGCATCTATTTATTATGCAAGAGATTATTGTTGAATATCGTATTTGTTTTCCCTTCTCTGACTCAAACTTCAGTTGGTATTAGTCTGTGACTCAACAACGTAAAGGAGCATCATGTAATTACTAACATGCCAAATATAAATCACTTACCGCACGAAAATCTGCCGACTTTATGATGAAAACTTATCAAAGAATTTGCATGTAGCTGAGTCAATCGAGGCGTTCAGATGAACCAATCAGCCGGAACTCAAGACTACTTGAGGCCCCGCTTATATGGTCTCAGGTACCCGACACAATCCTGCCCCTGAGTTACCCTGGGTGAGCTAACGAAAATGAAAAAAGCCCATTTTCGAGTTCCCTTTACCCTCTGTTTCAAAACGAGTCCAAGGGCGAAACTATTCATATGGACATGAGGCAAGTTTGCATGGGATGCAGATGCAGGTATCATTTGTTTAAGCAGGTTTGTAGAGGCAACAATCTTGCTGATGTAGACCTGCTAACAACACTCACATTTTTATTACATCAGACATATAGACGGGACCACAACACCGGGACTCCATGCCCTTCTCTTTGCGATAATGGTTTCGCACTTAGACTCATTTTGAGACTGAGGCAAAAGAGAACTCGGAAATGGCCTATTCCACCAACCGTCTATATGCTCCTACCAGAGTTGTCTAGGAGGGGGGGGGGGGGGGTGGGGGGGGGGGGCGAGACAGGTCGGGTAGGCGAGTTGTCTCGTCTTGGCCGGTAGGGTTACCTTGGCAGGCGGGACAACATTTTTTCGCATAAACATTTTGCCTCGTTTACCGGGGGCAACGTATGGCGTGTCCAATATTACGTATTGTCCGGATTTCAGGTTTTTAAGCACAAATTTGCACTAAAGAAATAGAATTAACTAAGCAAAGCCTCCAGTGATGGAATGAACGAAAGAAATTTAAAGGAAGAAGAAAAACGTTTACTCACCCGACAGGAACAATTGTTTTATACAAACACTCGATAAAGTTGTCCCGGAGGGGAGGGGGAACTGTTGTCTTGGGTACCCGAGGCCATATAAATGCGGTCTGGATGATTAACGAAGTAAAGGAAACTAACCAAAACGAATTTTTTAACAGGTTTTCGCAGTTGTCTAGCCCAAAGCTAAGTTACTTCGCTCACAACCCCCCGGGGGGAGGGTGTGCGGCCCGCTTCCCAAAACTCTTACCCTATTTATGACCAAAATCTGCAATTTTCCCTACCCTATTTATGACCTGACCAAAAATTTGATACCTTATTTATGACCTGACCCTTAAATCTATACCCTGTTTCGGACCTGCTTTAAAATTGTTTCCCTAGTTCAGACCAATGTTAAAGGCAATGTTCATCTGCTTTTATTAGGTAGGTTACAAGACTGCATGTGCAAAGTTTCGAGCTCAGAATTCCACAACGCGTTCGTTTCGACATTAAAGATTTTATAGTTTTTAAAACTTTTAAGTTTAATCCCCATGGAAACTGATCACTTAAGATACCTCTGTTACTGTTAACTAGTGAATCTTTTATCAGTGATCCTAGTGGGTGGATCCAAACATTGCCAAAATTTGTTACCATAGCAAAGCGAAAACAGGCAAATTTACCTTATTTTTGACGGATCGAGGCAAATAACTTGAAAACTACTCGGTGAAAGTTTTTTATTCATTATGTTTGTTTCCTAGGCAATAAAAACATTTTAACAGACTATAAAATCTCTATCCACAAATTAATGTATAACAAATGGCATAGCTCTAATTACAGCGCGACGCGCCTTGGTGTAGCTACCCAACAAACTGATTGGACTGATTCGATTCGACACGTTTCGTGGCAACAGTTTGAAACATTACAAGGAGGCGGGACAGCTCATTCAAATTCGCGCTCTCTGATTGGCTAATTATAACTTGTCAAAAAGTTTGCTGGGTGGCCACACTAAGGCGCCTCGCGCTGTAATGCCTACTTTTTATTTTTAAATTGGAGAAAACGTTTCTTATTCTGATTAGCCAAACTTTCACTGAGCAGTTTATACCTAAGTGATATAATTATGTTGAATTATGCCAAAGACATATCGAGGCGGGAATGTTTAAAATCTTAAAAGCTACCTTTAGGGTGAACGCGTTTAATACGATATGAGTAAATCTAGATTTTCAGACCATGAAAAAGGTAAAAATTCTTCTTAATGCTTATGGTTATGATTTCCTCGATGTCTTGCAAATTTTGCCGCAAACTTCGTGAATGCTGTTCCTCGTTTTTCTTCGACGTACTTGTTGTTTTTTCTGCAGTTTTTGTAAATTTTATCATTTCCGTCGACAGTATATATAGATTTTAGCTTAACTTCTGTTTTCGGGTAGTGCTGTGACATATATACACCAAAATGTACCTTGAAACCCTCCGGTAAAACCCTGGGCGGGTTTGTAGCTCCTAAAGTAAAAAAAACAATGGGCTCTAAGTTTTTCACTGCTAAGAAATTACATTGAATTAAATGGCTCTGAAACCTTCAATGTTGCCTGTTTTCTAGATTGCGCTTTGTGTTGATCTGCAGTTCCATAAATAAATAAATTGTAATAAATAAATAAATAAACCTCGACAAACTGGTTGACGGTCAATTTCTGATTGTTAAGAAACCCTGAAAAAGCATGTGCGGAATGGAATGGAGGTTGAAATCCTCTTCATAGACTCTTTATAATTTACTTAAAGAAAGTTCTTTTCAGTCTTGAGCTGGTTTATTGAAACTTTCCCTTCGCAGCAGTCATGTTGTAAGTCTGAACAAGACGAGTGAAGACTCCATTCGTATTCTGAAGCAAAACTTCAGGTCTGTCAAACTCAACCACTTGACCCTGCTCCATAACCAGCACTTTATCATAGTCCATGATGGTGTTCAAGCGATGAGCGATAGTTATTACTGTGGAATCTTTAAATCTGCTTCGGAGAACTTCTTGAATCAGCCTGTCTGTCTTGAAATCCACATTAGCAGTGGCTTCATCCAGGATGATGATCTTGCTTTTTTGTAACAGCGCACGCGCTAAACAGACCAGTTGGCGCTCACCAACACTGAAGTTGCTCCCAGACTCTCTCAACTTGCAATTCAACTGGTCAGGCAATTGTTGTACCAGGGTTTTCAGCTGAACATCTTCCAAAGTACGCCACAGATCATGATCTTGAGACAAAGAGAAAGGGTCCAGGTTCTTCCTGAGGCTGCCGCTAAAGAGGACAGGATCCTGGGTTATTACGGCCATGGACCTGCGGGACGCCTGCAAGTTGAGATTCTTGATGTTGACACCATCGATGACAACCTGCGAGATGAATGAAAGCTCAAATTAGCAAATAATTTTAAAATAAAGGCATGTACTAAAACCAGGAAAACACCGGAACACCGGAACACCACAAAACACGGAACACCGGAACACCCCCGGAACACCCCTGAACACCAGAAATACCATAAAATGCCAATAAATTTCTGGTGTTCCGGGGTGTTCCGGTGTTCCGTGTTTTGTGGTGTTCCGGTGTTTCTGGTTTTAGTACATGCCTAAAATAAACGAGGGATGACTTAACGGAGACAGAAGATCTGATGATTCCCTATTTTCCACTTCGTGAATGTATAAAAAATTCACTGATGACGCTTTCTCCCGAGGAGTTTTTCTTTTGTTACGGTCAGAGACAGAGCAATAATGTGTTCGTTTTCCTTCTAAATAAGGGAGATAAGCCCCACTAGAAGGACGATAAATTTGAAAATGGAGGAACTGGCGAGGAATAACGTTGATGGCAGTCATTGAAAATGTGACTGGTGAGGTGATAATTGCAAGACTAAGGGACGAGGTTGACATCAAGTTATCATAGGAACAAGCAGGAATTAAGAGGAATGTAACTACTTTTGTTTGTTATTGTAAACAGCTTCTATTGTTTTCAAGACAAAGTCATTGTTTCAATTGTTGAGGGCTAGGGTATCAAACCAATCATATTATATGTTAGGAAAGCTGCTACATCGCCCAGGAATGTTGGTGCGACGCTGGTGTTTGTGTGAAAGACCGCGAGCAGGTGTGGCGAAAGAGAGATCGCAAGGCCCTCTTGCCCAACTCAGACAAAAAAATTGAAGATGATGATATAATTACCTCGCCTTCAGGTTCTGGCATTCGGAACAATGCCGCCACTAGAGATGATTTCCCAGCTCCCGTGCGACCTGCTACACCAATTTTTTCCTTATCAGCAACGGAGACGCTTATGTGTTTCAAAGTGGCTGACGCGCCGTTCAAATATGCTAATAACAAGTTTCGTAATGTCAAGGTACCCGTTTTCGGCCACTCTTCAGGAGGAAGGGTTTTCGTGCTGTACCCAGGTTCTGGGTCGATCTCGGTGTATGTGAAGACTCTTTCCACTGAGGTCATGTGATTTTCTGTATCTGAGGCAACGCGAATGCCGTGCTGTGAGGTTTCTAATGTCTCGGCTGCAAAGGTGAGAGACATACCTGCCAAAGCTAAAACAAAAATAAAGCACTTCTCCTAAGTTCATATTAGGATAGTTAAAAAGGCTGTGTATTATCCGATTTAAAGTAATACCATGGAACAATTTCTCATACTCGATCGTGTAGTTTGATCGTCCTGGCGAGGGTAGTCCTGAGAAGGACTGTTGTCGGTGACATTGACTGACGTTTCGACAACCTGAGCGGAAGTCATCATCAGAGTCATGTGAAGAGTTGTTTGTCGGTCGAATGTTATAAGTCTGGTTCGTGAAAACTGATTGGTCAGTCGGCCGTGATGTTATAGGCTATAAGACTGGAGTAGTTGATGTTGTCGGTCGCGATTGGTCGGTTTCGATCCGTCGGTAAAGTTAGGTCGTTCTATTCGGTCTGTTTGTTATGTCCATGTCGTGAATTACACGACAGAGGAAGGTGTTTGAGATTAAATCATTGAACACATTCTGTGTTGTTATGCCCCTGTGCACGAGGCTATATGAACTGGTACTGATGTAAGGCGCATTTCTTTCATAAAAGAAACAGAGTGGGCTGATGAAGATTCGAGAAGGAGCTCGTGAGATTCTGAAACGTTTATGTAACCCAAGCAGCGGTCGAAGGTTTGCGAAGGTTTAAATAAGTACTTTTCGAATTCTCCCAGACTCATGCGACTCAAAGGGGCCATTTCGCTTTCTTTTATAAAATAAATCATAACTGTGTTTATACAGTCTAATAGAAACGGTTAGATGGCCAATCGGAGCGCGCATTAGATGTTTCCAGACATTTAGCCGTTGCCCAAAGCGAAAGAAGTAACGTCACATATCTACTTAATAAAGTCTATCGAAACTTAACGTTGACATCGAAGTTAAAACATAGACTTCCAGTGTTCCAAATTGCGCGTCTCTATAAATTCAGTTAAAATAAATAGAGAACAAAATAACCTGTACAAGTGATACACATGCAGACTGTATAAAAAGAAACGATTGATGTTAATTCCAAGTTTTAAAGGTGAAAATGGACAGATGGACAAGCAAACTGGACTTTATGATGCAAGGCTGATCAAACAGCTTGAAACTGATGGTATTTTAATTAAGCCCAATATTTCGGATGGACAAAACCAACCTTAATCAGGGGCATAAAGTGTTAAGCATTTTAGCAATTAGCATTCTTAAGTTTTTTGATGATCCTGATCTACACCAAGATCCAGCTACATCCTGCCCCTGTTTGTTAAAGTGGTCCCTGCATCGTTTACGGGAGTAAAAATGGACTTTGTCCATATCGGTGTAACTTTGCACTTATTCTACCAGATGATGATACTTACCTGCACTTTGTGTTGCAAATAATGCTCCAGCTGACACAGAAGTCACCAGAAAGTTACACAAAATGTCTCCGCGAAAGGACAGCCAACCTACAGAGGCCTTCAATAGTACCAGGGATGCTGTGTTTTTGTCTTGACATCTCAAGGAATAACAAAAATATTATTAAATATTATTGGCTGTGGCGCTGAGATGGCCTTTCTGCATCCGATCAGAATCAGAGACATCATTCACTTCAGATAGCCCTTCCTAGTTCTTACCATTGTCAATTGTTTCTTGAAAAGCCACCACGTAAAAACGTTACATTCCCCAAGGCCAATGTTCAAATATTCTTAACCCTTGTTACAAGCCCTAAGGAAGCTTGCTGAAAACTTTAAAGAATGCGAATGAAGCCAAGAGCTTCCTATATGGAAAACATACCACTATGAGAATACTTACTTGTAAAATTTCTGAAGGAAATCGCCTTCCATCTCTGAAGAGCGAATTACTTCCAATCCTTCCACAGAATCGGCAATAAGGGAATACACTGGACTGCATGTTATTGCCTCAAGTCGCCTAATCTCCCGAGCGGATTTCAAATAATATTTAGCGAGGTAAATAAACAGTACTGTCAATGGGATACAAGTGATAAAAAGCCACACATTTGATACTGATGAAAGTATAGCAGCACTGAAAAAGTACAGGCATAATTGCATGGCAAAAAGAAACTGTCCCGGAAGCATATCGTCCATGCAGCCGATATCCTTGGAGAAGCGGTTCAAGATGCGACCAACTGGATTTGTGTCAAAGAATAGGACTGGTGCTTTCATAACTGCTTTTGTCATCTGGTCATGGAGGTTTTCTGAAGCTTTCAAGGCAGCGAGGTAGAAACAGAAGGAGGATATTATCGTAAAAAGCAAAGAGGCAATAACGATGGATCCGTACACCAAAAGTGTTATGTAGCTCTTCTGTTCCTCAAACGGCATCTCAGTCATCCTTGAAAGCCACCAAAACGGCGCAATCCAAAATACTAAATAAATAAAACCATTGGGTCTTATCAAACCTTGACAATCACGTTTTAGTAGCACACTGGCAGTTTCAAAAGTAAAGCGATTGAAGGCATGCAAGTACACAAGGCCAGCAACTTAAACAAAATAGCTGAATATTTATTTTCTGGAGTTGACCACCTCACACCAACACGTTTTCGTGGCGAAGATTTAAAAATAAACCCCCAAAAGTATTCATTTTCTGAAAGCTTAATAAACGAGGAATGCGATTGAACCTTCCCTTTTGTAGAAAGGATAATAGGTTTAGGATTTTTGCTCAATAAAGTGATATTTCCCCTTTTGTCGCTATGAAGTTCGCTTACACGCCTTGATTGTTGCCGCAACGTGTTTAGCATCGCAAATGATTCGTTACAGATGGCCCTTCGAAAGGGTGTCTCCGATTTCTCAAAGATCGCTTTGTTTTCTTTTTATGCCACTCTAAAGTTTGTGGCTCACAAGGCTATAATTTTTTAACCAGGTCGAAATTTAGAAATCGGAGACATTCTTTTATAGAGCAGATATTAAGGAACATTTCAGCAAATTTCAGCGCAATCGGTTGAAAGGTGGTTGTAAACGAACTTAGAATGTGCGTACGGTTACGGCAATTTTTATTTTCGAGATACAGTCGAAAAAAGCAATTCAAGTTTTGTTTGTTCTAACGTAAAGTAACTTCTTGTTCAATCAGAGAGGTCGGAGCCTTTGTTTTAGAGAGCCAGATATGTACAGCTAAGGGAATTTTTTTTATTTTAGAATCCAGTTATGTTTAATAAATTGACCTCGCTCCCAATGTGTGGCTTCATAGTTCATGCAGTTGGTAGAGCGTCGCACCGGTATCGTGGAGGTCACGGTTTCGAATCCCGTTGAAGCTTTGAATTTGTTCAGTCTTCTTGATTCCAATTGCTTAAACTGGAAATTTACTTCGATGAGCATTTCTCACTTTCATCTACAGCAGTAGTTCATACATGAATAATCTCATATGCACGGATTAAAATTTCTTCATTCTTTACAGTTCTTTGGAAGTTCAAACGTATCTGTCAGGACCAGTGGTGAAATTTTACCCTACCCCGTTAATACGGCCAACTTTTTATGGCCCGTTGATGACCGCATTAACGGGTTCCACTGTGCTATCTTCTACGTGCGCTTTGGACAACTCAGTATCAAAATAACAGTCAACAATGCTAAAAAAAACATTACTTACCCTGAACAATAGCGAAGAAAACAACAAGGCCTGTTATCAAAACAGTCGGGAGGGCAGCTCTAAAGTATTTCCAGTACAGCCACCATTTAACTGTTCCAACCATTTTGTCCTCTTCCTCATCCTTCAGGTCCACCCTGTCACGATCTGCTTTAGAGGTTTTCATCGATTTGGAGGTCTCGAGCTCGCAACTGAAAACTGTAACAATCTCCTGATTCTCGTCTATTTCGCCATTGGAATCTTGTTTTGCTTCAACTGACAAACCTCCTTGCAGGTCTTTAGCCAAGCGACTATACGTTCCTTGATAAACAATGGATCCATTCCCCAGCATGACAATGCTGTCTGTTTGTTCAAGAAACTGTAACTGATGAGTGACCAGAATACGTATCCGCCCGTCTAAGAACTCTTTGATGCATCTATCAAACAAATGTTTGCCGACTTTGGCATCTACTGCGCTGAGTGGATCATCCAATAAATAGATGTCAGCATTTGAGTAAATTGCGCGTGCCAGGCTAACTCGTGCTCGCTGACCACCACTTAGGATCACTCCACGTTGTCCAATCTCTGTTAGATCCAGTTTTGGAAACAGTGCTACGTCTTTCTGCAAGTCACAAACTTCGAGAACCTTATTATACCTTTGCTCGTCGAATGGATTACCGAACAGAATATTTTCCCGCATAGTGCCAGAGTAGACCCAGGGTATTTGGGAGACAAAAGCCATTTTTCCAATACAAGATATTTTACCAGACGATATAGGAAGCTCTCCAAGGATGCTCATCAGCAAAGATGTTTTACCGCTCCCAACTGGCCCTGAAATTCCCACAAGTTGTCCATCAGTAGCACTGAATGATGCATTTTGTAAAGCAGGGTGTTTTGATTTTTGGCCCCAGAGACATGAAACGTTCTCGAGAGAAATACGTGGTTGCATGTTTTGAGATGTCGTCTCAAGTTTCCGAGCAGTTATGCAAGCTGGTTTTCCAATCATAAAGCTCTCGTTTCTAATATATTGTGGGCTATGTGTTCTACCCTTGTGATCCATATTGCATGTTGAGATGGGTTTCTTTTCTAGCAAGCGTTGCATCCTATTGCATGCAGTTCTTACATCTGCAAGACAGCGCAACGAATCCGCTATAAAAATTGTTACCACCATTTTAATGTTTGCTAAAGTAGAAATCAGCGTAAAAACGTTAAAAGACGTCAGCACGTTATCTGTAAGAAGCAGCGACGTAACTGAAATAAATCCTGCAACAGCGGAGCTGGTAAAAAACAGGGCGTAGGTGCCGGAGATGATGAATCCCCTGATGCGAATCAAGGAGATTTCCTTTCTGCAAAAAATATGTAAAATTAAAAACCTAAAAACGTTACCAGTTGTTTTTTGCACCCTACAAGGAGTATCTTTCATTCATTAAAACGCTTGCTATGTTTGGAAACTGCAACCGGAACTTGAGACATTTGAGAAATCAAAGAATGGATATAAAGTTTCAGTGTAGATATCACTACAGGCGAGGGCTCTCGACTAATCCCTAAAGCTTCCCTGGAACCCCTAATTCCAACTCAGCAAGTGCCAATTGCATCATTTACTTGAAATATTGATACTAACCTTCGAATTAGCGCAACCAGATCGCTTAAGTTCCATTCCCAGGCGTACATTTTCACCACACGGATTCCTGTTATTATCTCTTTCATCAACTCTAATCGTTTGTCGGTTTCTGCGGCTGATTGTTTGCGAACCTTTCCAGCCTTATGAGCTGCAAACGATCCATACGCCACAACAAGAAGGAAGAAAGAAGCTCCTATCAAGGCTTGCCATGCCACTAAGTACCACACAAGAGCCATGGAGGCAATAATATCCAGTATAGCAAATGAAAACGAGTAAGCTGAGTAGCCCAAATGCTCGATAACTTTGGCATCGTTGGAAACAAGATTTATAGTGTTTTCTGAAACGGTTTCGCCTAAGGTATATCTATTAAGATTAAGAATCTGTGAAAAGATAAAAAATATGTTACATATGTTACACATAATAGTAAATAATAAAAAGTAACGGATTTGACTAAGCTTGTTGGCAATGAAAACGTTCTTTTGTGATTTAGGGTGACCTTTTTGGATGGCATTATTCATATCTTGAACGTACATTTCAATAAGAGCTGCAAAAGGTATGAAGAAGTAAACCAAGTTTGAGGAAGCGGTGTGGCACAGTGCTTTTATGGAAAACTGGAGGTCAAACCTTTCACCCTGCCTCTACCAGTATTTGTTTTCAGTAGGCCTCACTTCACCTCTTGAACAGTGTGCTATGTGAAAAGTCAATTAGTAAGCCTCAAAACAGTTGGGATTCGCAACAGGTTTTGCTCAATTAACAGTACTTGTTGGTTTATGACGCATGTCACTCGAAACCTTTGAAAATCAAGAATTCCTTCAACAACAACTTATTGAGACTCTATTGATTTTCAATCGGTGACAAGCATTACTTGCCTTGGACGTCAATCATTTTCT
Organism: Blastomussa wellsi; assembly: GCA_947652115.1. NCBI lineage: Eukaryota > Metazoa > Cnidaria > Anthozoa > Scleractinia > Plerogyridae > Blastomussa > Blastomussa wellsi. The sequence goes on from OX393561.1 coordinate 6,769,083, forward strand.
CTTTTGCTCTTAAAGGTCCCTATTTGTAATTGTTTACATGCGAGATATATTATGCGGAGCGTGGCGAAATGAAAGAGATCACTGAGACATTTGATGAAGGTTGTCTAAAAACATCCAGAAACATAGCCTATAGCAATATAATAAGATTACGCTTCACCGTACAATTTCCATAATTTCGATGGTAACGAAAATGGCGGAGGCTTACTAGGGCCCTTTAAGTCAGTGGGAGTAAGCACTAGTGGCTTGTGCGAGCTGCGAGTACTCGTAGCTCGTGGTTTCGCCGCTCATGTAACGCGCTTTTTCGCCTTCTTTTTAAAGGGGCACTGTCACGGAATTTTGGCGTCATTTTAAAATGCTGAAATTTGTTCCTGTTTTACTTGGTCTACTTTTGTTACCTCGTACTATATCACTACACTGAAACTGTTTATTGCCGCCTATCACTTGGGATGGTAAGGATGGAACTGGATTGAAATTTGAAAAGAGCTAGCCAGTTTTTTCGAATTCTAGAGCAATTCCCTGAAATATCGCCAGAAATTCATTATGGCTTGCTCTCTGAGCCACAATTTGTTTGGTATCTTCTTGCTAGTCCATCAGGAGCATTTTGGGTACGAGTAAAGGTACCAGGTGATGAATTCGGCAACGAGTGAAGCTGAAAACAGCAAAACCCCTGTGACAGTGCACCTTTAAGTGGCTTTAGAAAAAAGGAGAGACTGCTCACAGCGGCTATACTTGCCTTTTTGTAGACAAGTCCAATTATTCCAACTTTCAGTCGTATTGCTATCATTTGCATCTTAAATATTGCCTGAGTTTGGCATGTAGATCGGGCCATTGCAACCAGACATATGCCAATGACAAACAACAGAGTTTTCGTGTAACTGGTCTCTGTAGAAATGCTTTTCAAGAAGAACCATACGATCAAAGGAAGTACGTTAAACGTTATCGTATAGAAAAGCCTTAGGAATGCCATAGTCATATAGTCTCTGGGGGAAATAACCCTGACCATGGCCTTCCACAGGCGAGGCTTTGTTCGGTTCTGTTCAGACGATCTTTCTTCTGCCAGCCATTCCTTCTCCAAGTCAGCCACCGATCTTTCTGCTTGATATGAAGTCTCGACTGCAAACAAGTGTTTCTCTTCCAAAGGCTGTTTGCTCCCGAGTTTAAGAACATTGCTTATCCAGGAGAAGGTCAACAGTGAGAGGAATCCGGCTTTCTCTCTTGGATTCTGAACAGGGGCGTCTTCCACCACGTTTTCCATCACAGGCCGCTTTCACAGGCCTATTGCAGAATCCCCGGAGAGAAAAACTGTTGATTTAAATTGCAATAGCATTGGAAATGATACACAAGCCACGATAATAGCAATCATTTTCAAACCAAATGTATGAAATTCAGTTGGACTCAAACGAGATTATAGCAAATTTAACTTCAATCTTTCTATTTAAAGTCTTTAATTTTGTTTCAAACGCCGGGCCGACGATATAAATAAAGGTTATCGCTTATTTTATTGAGTTATTTTTTTTTCAAAAAAAAAAAAAACTCTTAGTCGGCGTACCGACGTCTGTCGCTATTCAGTGGATGGATGGGTGGACGAGCGATGTATTTCACACCAATCAGAATTAGGATACTATCGATCAATAACCAATGAAATTGCCGCTTGTATGTATCGTTTAATTTTGTATAAATATTTGTTTCGGATTCAAGGGACGGCCATCTTTATTTTCGTATAAACTTGGCCTTATTGGGCGGTGTTAGCATGATGTCTCTATTTCCAGCACTCGGTGTTTATGTCGCTCTGGTGTAAAACGTTGTGTGTGGGTTTTAAGCGGAAAACTGTTCGGAAATTTTCATGGTGGTGAAGAAGGTACGAGGATGTGAAATTTTACATGCTGCGAGCAGTCTGTTTTGGCGGCTTTGAGTTGAGGGATTGTGTTGTGATTGCGGTTAGTTGTGAATAAGAGCCTTCAATTTTATCTTTTTTGAAAAACTTCATTTTTATCTTTTTTGAAAAACTTTAGCTTTGTAAATATATTTCATTTTTATCTAAAAATAATTGTTTACTAAGGAACACAAAAACCCAACGAGATGATCTTAAACCAAAAAGGAACAATGATGGTTAAGAATGGAGTAGATTGAGACGGATAACAAATGACGATATTGAAAAAAATGGGCTAAATTTCACAAGGTACAAACCGTGATGTAGCTCCTTTGACACAAGACGGAAAAATCAACATACGCATAAATGTGTCGTCTGATAAAAAAAAATTGCATCCATTGTGTCCACGTTAGGCATGAATAATCTCGATACAGTATTAACTCGGCGATAATACGTACAGAATAGAAACACTTCTTCGTTAATATTCCCAACAACAGATCAACCGATGAGACACATTTTCCAATGCGAGAAATATCCGCAGGTTATAATTACATCAAAGATCAGTGAAGTATGCCGAGATGCAGCCTAACTGATGGTAAGATCAGGGTTGGTAATGACTGTTTATGCAGTCTGCGTATTCGTCTCTGCGGTAAAATGCACCACTGACGCAAACATATTTGAAGACCGGTACAAGTCAATATATTCCAGATGGTTAGCTTTTAATTACTCCATAATGCGCTTGGAGACGTTGTAACTGCAATATTAGCTTTGCATAATGTATTGTTATAATGTAATTTATACATTTTAATATCTCAGTCTGGCTCAAAGGATTCCGTTGTATATAACGACAACGCTCATTTCAACCGTGTAATATCCAGTGTGGTTGTCTGCGAAGGAATTTGAATTTTGAAGCTTGGATAAACTAAACATTGCGGTATAATGTCATCGATGAAACGATTGGGATGTTCATATTCTTCGATAATTCTACCAAGGACATCAATCAGTTCAATAATACAATAACAACTACATCTAATATTTTTGTGTTTTGTGTTTGTCTTTCCTTATCTGCACTCGGAGAACAGTTGGCAGTAGCGAGTGAGTCTGTGATTCAACACACCAAAAGAGCATTGCTAATATGTCAACTGCAAATCACTTACCTCGCGAAAATCAGACCATTTTTTGCGTAAACGTTCACAGGATTTTACATGTAGTTCCGTCAAGCGAAATGTTCCGGTTTGTTAACCAGCCTGAACTCAAACGTGAAGTGAATGAATAAAGAAATAATGAAACAAAGAAATGGAAAGCAACAACATGGTTGCCACAGCAACAGGATCTTGAAAATTCCCTGACTTTTCCCTGACCAACTAAATTAAAAAAAATCACAAATTAGTCCTGGTAATGGCCTCCAACCTCCCATCACAGCCAACCCCTACAGCCATTTATTACACCAAAACATCGATGAATTGACAAGAAATATATTAATACTCTTAAAATTTAACTTCCCCTTACTCAAAATGAAATTCTCTGACTTTTCCCTGACCTTGAAGATTCATTTTTCCCCTGACGATCGACCTGTGGCAACATGAACAATGTTGCAGAAGAATGGCACAGTTTGCTTAGTGTTTACTAACATTTTTCATGCTAATACTGTAACTTCAAGTTATTTTTCAACAAAATTTTCGCAGCTTGGAGTCGATTTCTAACCATTTCGGGAGTTCGGTTGTCGTGTTGCAAACACGCGGGGACAGGAATTGGATGAGGGCTTTCACGATATCCAAAATTATTATTTACTCAACAAATTGTCACGTTGGCCATATACCTGTATACGGTCATGAAGTGATTGACATCCGTCATCTGTACTTGACAGGAATCCTGTGATAGGGGTGGACAAAACACTGACCTCCAGTCCATGGACTACCCCGATGGACTACCCTACCCCTAAACTCAAACAAATTCATTTCAAATGGACTACCCTAATATAATTTTAGGGGTAGGGTAGTTCATTTGGGTAGTCCATGTACTGGGGGTCAGTGTTTTGTCAACCACCAAAATGCGCTTCGTCAACAGTTTGTTTAATAACAAAACAATTACCCTGAGCAATCTTGCGGAATATCATCTACATGGCTTCCAACAACAAAGGAGGTTCCGAGATTTTGCTGAACCCCGCTATAACGAAGTGTCACGGTACCGAAAAAAAACTTCGTTATATCGGGGTCTTCGTTATAGCGAAGACCCCGCTATAACGAATTATCCGGTTAACAACAAAAATATTCGTTATAGCGGGGTAATTTACCACAAGAAGCCTTCGAAAGTGAAAAAGTTAAAAAAAGAAGATAGAGCAGAAGTTAATTGATGTCGAAATACCAATGTCTATGACATAATAAGCCGTTGACTGAAAGGTTGCTGTCTCTTCACTGTTGACTGTTGATCTGTACAGTGTTTATCTTCTGTCGCGTGTTGACAAAACCGGAATAAAGCAAGCTGTGAATTCTACTCCACACTAAAATCTGTCGTTATTACTGACTGCGAGCGAGCGACAGACAAAATATTCGTTATAGCGAGGTAAATTGTGCGTTGGGACCGTCAAAATCGTTCGTTATAGCGGGGATTTCGTTATAGCGGGGTTCGTTATAGCGGGGTTCGTTTCAACATATTTTACTGTAAATCTGCCGGGCTTTCAAATGTTATTCGTTATAACGGGGTCTTCGTTATAGCGGGGTTCCACTGTAATGGCCTCGTCGCTAAGTGTCAGGCGATATTCCACGCGATTGATTGTTAATAATCAGTAGCGAACTTAACTTTTACCATGCAGCCGAAGCCAAAGCAACACTTTTCATGAAATGAAACTAACCGCAAGCAAACATGATTATTAGTGAAACTTACTGCAAGAAAACAGGACTTTCGGCGTTCTGCAAATTACCCCCGGCGCTAACTCAATACCCTAACTGGAAATTCTAACTCGGTAAATAGGTAACCTCGTGGTGCCACCGCCCGTCTCGCTATTCCCTTACGTGGCTCATTTCCTTCTATGTCAATTGGAAGGAGGACTGGACAGGTCTCAGAATGCCGCTTATTCATTCTCTTCCCCATAGCCCTTTTCGTTTCTCTTAGCCGGCTGGGCCTTGGCAAGAATGGCGAAGGTCTCTGGGGACATAGGGTTTTCAAAAAAAATTCCATTGGCTGTTTAAGAACGTGACAAAGAAATCATGCTTGTCTCTGAATGGCCACAAAAATTCTGTGGCCAATCAGAGGCAAGCATTTCAATGGGTCGTGGAACTAGTCGTTTGGTTCATGGTAAGAGCTCTCCTGGCCTGTAAACCAATCAAATCACGTAGTTTCAATTATTGCTTCCTCAAACTTGTTCAGTTATTAACAAATACTTTGGCTTTAGAATTAGTTTTATTTGATAAAACTCTACAATATCAATTTCATTGTTTTTTTTTTTGCTATACAAATATTGTACTAAATGTTCTTAACTTTTCATTCAGTAATACGAGTGCAAATGTGAATACATGTTTAAAAGCCGTCACATCTTTCTAAGATTAAAGCACTTTCGGCTTCACGATTTGTGCTCCTTTATTAGACTACATTTAGTTTGTTTTGGTTTTTATTTTCTCGATTATTATAGCAACGTTTACATGTAAGAATACTACAATTTGAAAAATAAAACAAGAGTAAAAAAATAAAAACAAATTTATCTCTGCCATTATCAAAATGCAATATCATGATTCACTAAACTAAAACGAAGAAATAAAATCGTAAAAATCTATGCTAATTAAGATCACATTTCCAAACCACGGTTACGGTTCTGATTTCCTGTTTTAACGTGATAAATTATTAATGAGTTTGAGAATGTGAGGAAAAGTACCTATCAGACAATGGCGCCTCGATCCTGCGTTCATCAAAACAATAACAAATGCGCGCAATGCATAGTTGTCCGTCATGGGCCTTTAAAAAGATATTTCTCAGTTAAGAGACTTTAAAGTTAAAACAAAAAGTATCAGATTTTTTACATAAACATGGAACTGGGCGTAAAGCACCAATCGCGGTTTTCGGGTTTAACGTCATTTTTCCCAATTTGGGTCCATGTATGGACCATGGACCATGATAAACTGTAAATTAGACTAAGCTCTGACAAAGGGCTTTAAGTGAAAGACGTATACCCCCTACTCCAACCTCTACCACTACCCCTATCCTACCTCTACCTAAACCTCTACCTGTAGCATTAACCCTACCACTTCCTCTACCTATTACCTCTGCCCCTACCTCTACCCTTACCACTTCGTCTACTCCTACCTCTTCGTCTACTCCTACCTCTTCCTGTACCCCCTACCCCTACCACCACCTCTACCTCTTCCTGTACCCCTACCACCACCTCTACCCCTACCATAAATTTAGCTATAATTCTACTTCTGCTTCTCGTCCTACCCGTGCCACTTCCTCTACCTATTACCTCTACCCCTACCTCCTCCTGTACCCCTAACACCACCTCTACCTCTAGCTATAATTCTACTTCTGCCCCTCGTCCTACCCGTGCCATTTCCTCTACCTATTACCTCTGCTCCTCCTGTACTCCTACCACCACCTCTACCCCTACCTCCTCCTGTACCCCTACCACCACCTCTACCTCTAGCTATAATTCTACTTCTGCCCCTCGTCCTACCCGTGCCACTTCCTCAACCTATTACCTCTGCTCCTCCTGTACCCCTACCACCACCTCTACCTCCTCCTGTACCCCTACCACCACCTCTACCTCTAGCTGTAATTCTACTTCTGCTCCTCGTCCTACCCGTGCCACTTCCTCTACCTATTACCTCTGCTCCTCCTGTACCCCTACCACCACCTCTACCTCTAGCTGTAATTCTACTTCTGCTCCTCGTCCTACCCGTGCCCTACACGTATACTAGCGGCAAGCTGTTCTGAAAACGCCTTTGTGTAGTGCAGTGCAGCCATTCAAGAATGTTACAGACAAATCTCAGTGTCGATAACTTGAATTCCCGGCCACTTGAAGCCAAATCTGTAAGGAAACTGTCAACTGCTATTGATACACCAGCTGCAAATCTAGCCCAACGATTTCCATAGAGGCTCGGCGTTTGCACCGAAATCTTTTTGCAGTAGTACTTGAATCTCAGTGAAGAGTTAAACTGAAGTTTCCTTCGGTATTAGTAGCTGAGCCTCAATAAGATCAGCTGCGTCATCTCTTCCCATCTTTTGAAGTATTTCCGCTATTTTTGGGAGAGGATATCGGTCCCTCAAACTGTCTATTGTTTCCCAAAACTTAAAAAGGATTGCTGTCGGAGAGGCAACTTTCCAACAATCAATCCATCTGATGTCTTTATAACTGAGTCCAATATTTTCAGCCAGAACTTTCCAATCGGCTTCGTGCGGAGGGTCAAGGATTATAGAAAGTCTACTACACAGCTCACGACTCAGAAAGTTCACAGTTGGCAGCGACTCGAAACCAACAGAAAAATAACCAGAAGACAATTGTTTCAAAGAAACTGGAGATGCTGAGGGGGTCCCTCCACATGCCCCTGCAACATCGTCCTGTGAACACTGCATGCGACTGACAAGTGAGCCCGCATACAACAGGGCAGTGGAATGGTCGACTAAACATGGTGAACTTGCAGCCTTAGGCAAGGGTGCCGATGCTCCATGTGCACAAGTGAATAGAAGGTTGTTTTTTGACTGGTTCGTGTCTTGCTTACTTGTGCCTGGGTTTTCCTGGAACAAAAGGAAGCCAATGACTGCATAAGTCAGTGATCACATAATCCAACCAACGTGTTGCTGCCGTCTGCCTTACCCCAAACAAGCAGCTCGTTTAAATTAACTACTCAACGAGACTGGCAGGCGTTTGGTCGATCAGTACCAACTACATTATAGTTAATAGCATTCATGCCACCTCTCCTGGATTATTCGGGAGTCCCCTGGATACAGAATGAATCTCCCGGTCTCCCGTGCGGGTTACCAAATTTTCTGGATATGAAAGAAAGTGCTTGAAAATACGAGTTTTTACTCTAAGGAGGCTCAAAAGAGTTTCTCACTAGTGTAGTGCTTGTAAAACGATACAGGATTACAGAAAAGTGCTTAAGATCATTCCGGCATAGATTTAAAACTCAGTTGTTGGGCAATACTTTAAGAATGTTAATGACGTCATAGCAGTTACCATGGCAACACCCTGCCAGTCACAAAAGACCTTCAAAAGTTCAGTTTTTGGCAATTATCTTTAAAACTAAGTCGGTGACCTGCCATTTTTATTTCGTTATTTAAAAGCTCCCTCACATCTACATCTTGCCTGCCAATATTAAAAAAAAATTATCTAGTGGAAATTTAATTATACTGAAAAAGGCGTTTTATAAATTGCAAGAAATTCCACTACATAATTTTTGCCCAAACGTTTCTATTTGAATCAGCGTATTGATTGTTAATCGCATGCAAAAAATCAAGGTAGGTCACCGAGTTAATTTTCGAGATAAAAAGAAATGCTTTTCGCACGTTTCATTTCCGGTTTAACGAATTTTAGATGTAGCGCGCGTGCATCTTTAATGGCAATTTGGATCCAAAGCTGACGCGAGCTATGAAAGCGCGCGTGGGTTTTCAGCTGCGAAAAAAATTCGAAAAAATTCAACTACAGAAGCTAAGAACTTTAGATAGTGCAGATGATAATGAAATAAACATTTTCTCCAAGTCTCAGGTCTGTGCGGTGCGCCGTTCCCGAGTTATTTGCCGAAACGTTTTACACAAATTTACAAAGCTCAGTATGGAGACGCCATAATTGTGTCCTTCCGAGGGGCACAAATATGGCCGCCGTGACGCCCGAGAAACCATCTGGAATTTAGTTATGCTATAATATCGACTGCTTTTGGCTCTTAAGTAATTATACTTCCACGTAAACACCACTTATTATTATCTGAAATGTTTTATCTGCTGAAAATCGAAAGGATAGGCAACGAAAATTTAGTAGGCCTAGCGAATTTTGATTTCAGAATTTTATGACGTCACATGAAAACCAAGAATATTATGGAATGCTTTGCCGTATGAAATAAGAAACACTCCGTCTGTGTCTGTGTTTAAAAATAGATTAAAAACTTTTCTTTTTAAAAAAAGCTTTTTGTAATTAATTCCAGCATGTTTTAATTTTTAGTTATTTGAGGATTTTTCTTATTTTGTAAAGCGCCTGTGTACGACAGGATACTGGCGCTTGTCTCGGTTTTCACGTGACGTCATAAAATTATAAAAACAAAATTCGCTGGGCCTGCTACAATTTTATTGTTCCCAAAATCCCAAAAAATACATCTTTTTACAAGTTTCCACCTAAATAGTATCCTTTGTGTTTAAAATAGAACATGTTTAATTTTTGAGATTTTCGCAGTTTAAACAATTCAAGTATTAGTAAAGATGTTAATGTGCATATATACTAGATCGTACGGAAAGATCAATCACTTTCATAGCAAAAGTCAGTGCCAGATGTTTTCTTTGATTTCCGGCCGCCATGTTGGTGCCCATTTGGATGGGCACCAACATGGCGTCTCCATACTAAGCTCTATAAATTTGCGTGAAATGCTTCGGCAAATAACACAAGAATGGCGTATCGCTCAGGCCTGAGACTTGGAGATGTTCTTTATCTACTAATATTTTATAAAATCTGAATCAGCTTTTCTCATTGAATGATTTCGAATCAATTTTTTGATGGCGTGATGGTGAAAGCCAGCAATGCAAATATTATTATTATTATTATTATTATTATTATTATTATTATTATTATTATTATTATTATTATTATTCAAGAGAGCAATGAAAGAAATAAATCAACATTGAAATGGCATCAACGGAAACTCGGAAAAAATCCGAGTTCCAGATGGGATTTGAACCCACGACCCTCCGTGATCTAGTTTAGAGTTTAGTTCCACTAGATCACGGAGGGTCGTGGGTTCAAATCCCATCTGGGACTCGGATTTTTTCCGAGTCTCCGTTGATGCCATTTCAATGTTGAATTATTATTATTATTGTTATTATTGTTATTTGTTCACTCCTCTGAAGTAGTCTGCCAGGCTTCACGGCCATTAACTGTGAAAGAAGAATGGGCCCAGGGTTGAGTACGTACTGCACTGTGGATATAAACAGTGGTTCATAAAAATGTGTGCTTTAACTCACCCTGGGTTCTTGTTTCACTGACGTCACCACATTAATTTCATTTTCCTCACCACCTTCGCAATCCTGCCTCACTTCAAATGCTGCACGAAAGTTAGACACTCTTGCGTCGGACAAGGAGAACACAAATGTACAGCTGGGCCTGCGCTCAATACCTTCCCAAATCTCTCGGAATCGAATTTTCTGAGAAGAGAAATCATTCATTCATTTAATCAATCAATCAAATTACAAGCAAGCAAACAAGAACTCATGGAAATAAATTGTTTTGACACATAACATTATAGTTTATTTCTTATGGACCAATGTGAAGCATTAACTTAATAATTGAAACACAAATGTCATCTTTAGAAGGGTAGCAGTGGAATGCCCTATGCGTAGTGTAAAATTAATTTGTTCATAGGCACTCAGGCTAATATTGAAATACAAAAACATAATTAAGAAATCAAGTAAAATTATCAAAATGATGATTTTTCCACGAAGGAGTGGATCAATCCGTTTTGAAAAAAAAGAGTTAACTGACACTCTGTCCTAGTATATTCTAAGCAGGGAATTAGATGACACACTGACACTGTTGATAACTTTAATGTCAGTAAACACTAACCTTTGTGGTGCTGATTCCACTTGTCCAACCCCGCCGAAGATCTTTTAGTTCCACTAAAAGATCTCCTCCTCCATCTTTGAAGCGAAGTTGTCGAGGCGGTTCTGTCGTTTCTCCTCGATACTTTGTCATTTCTTGATTGTGCACATCCTGTAAAGGAACAGGCATGTTACTGTGAAACTAGGAAAACTGTGAACACCTGAAATATTTCAAGACTAGAAAACAGTCATAAGAAAATATGCGCGCTGATTGGTTAAAATCGTGTTTCTATAACTCGATGGAGACACAGAACTAGCACGAGCTGTGACGTAATGATGGCGAGCAAAGAGAATTTACATTTTGATAATCAAAGTTAACAAGTTGTTTTTCTTTTTCTCGTCGCGGCGTTTTCTAAAAGAAATAGAAAACATGTACTTCGTGTTTCTATCGAGTTATAGAAACACTCGTGAAAGTTTGGGAGAACTCGTTCTCCCAAATAACTCGATAGAAACACGGTACATGTTTTCTATTTCTTAAATGTTGATTGTTTAACGATCAATCACAATAAAGTTCAGGACACGCGAACAAACCTCAAAACAAATAACTAGTTATGTCCATTACTGTTTGCGGTTTAGTTTTCTCACACCTAATTGGCATGTACCTTATAACACAATAACATTCAATATCCATTTCCGATATTCGTGGTTTTCTTAGTTTCACAGAATACCAAAAATTAATATTCTTAGAAAACACCGAGTTACTGTAAAACGTATCAGGAAATCCTAGAGATCCTAGGTTTCTTGTCCTTCAAGAAGTAACGAAGTTTCAACACACCACACGCAATTACTATGTGTGTATCTGGTGTTAAAGGTTTGGTGAAACAATGACAAGGCATTGTGTAAGCCGTTAACTTTAGTACATGCAGGCGTGTTCCTTTGGCCATACCAGTTTGTGTTGTAATCTACCAATTCGTGGAAATGTGCGTTTACAACCACGTTTCTTCTACTATTTTAATAGCCTAGCAGCCAAAGAAAAAGAATTCTCATGAAACTGAGTGTCTTCACAAGTAAAATTTCAATTTCTGCCGACAGGGTCTGATTTAACATTGAGAGGTACTGACGTTATAGTGGCATCTTCCAGCAATAACTAGTATCAAGCTAATCGTCAAAAGTACCAAAAGATATCACTGCCACAGAAATCCACAAACCTCTAATGCCGCTGGGGTGCCTCCGGCACAGTACACTCTTACCACACAGTCTCCATCGACCTCAGGAGGTGTGACATACGCCAAAACTTGAATAACTTTGGGGGCTTGTTGACTTGGCGCAGATGCTCCAGTCAAAACAAAGAAAGTAAAATGATCCACCATCAAATGAACCATGTTGGGTTCAACTACAACATGGGACGGCTCAGAGCCATCCTGCTTGTTGACATCAATCAACTGCTTCCACTCTGCTGCTGTGCTTGACTCACTTTCATTATACTGGACTGTTGGAAGAGGATGACTAATTACTTAAAGTGCACCTAACACCAAAATATTTTTTTCGCTAAAATACACCTTTGTACCAGTTCGAAACGCATTTCACCTTTCGTTTCTCCTTTTCACCAAATTCTGGCTATTGATAGCATTAGGAAAACTGTTCATCATTTGTTCCACGACCGAGTCAGAAGGGGCGTGGGTCTATTCTTGATTTCACGTCACAAATTGATTTGCATCGCATCAAGTCTTTGTAAACATGCATGCAAATCAGTTTGTGATGTCAAATGAAGAATAGACCCACGCCCCTAATCTGAATCGGTCGTGGAAACTTTTAAATGCTATAAATGGCCAGAATTTGATGAAGGAGAAACGAAAGGTGGAATGCGTTTCGAACTGGTACAAAAGTGTATTTTAGCAAAAAAAATATTTTGGTGTTAGGTGCACTTTAACAAACATATCAGCATTAAAAGCAGATAAACTGGTAAAAAAACGAGGACAAAACCAACGAGGCATTAACACAAAAATGCTACTAATAACTATATTATTCATTCTGTCCAAGCAGACTTTGATATGAGGCAATTACCTATGAGAGACCTGGGAGCATATACCCCATTCCCCACCAGCCACCAACATCTTAGGTCCATCTTAGGTCATGCTTCTGACGTGACGAACTCAATTCAAGAAGCTCGACAGCAGAAGCACAGCATCTGAATCAAACATTTGAATTCAATTCGGCACGGCGGTAAGTTAGACACAGTCTCTCGTGCGACACGACTCTGACACAGCAGTGATTAAAAGAACATTTATTATGTTAGGCCATGAAGGGAGTTAATTGCTTAGTGGATCCAGTAAATTATGAATCTGGTATGACTCTGGCACTAAATCTGAATCAGAGTCGTCTTTCTGTGGTGGTAAAGACAAACCTAATTGTAATCGAGTTCGGTACAGCAGAAGCACGACTTCTCAGTCACTGGGCCTTAGGGTGCAGAATTATTACTGTTATAATGGACCCTTAGCAAGCTGTGTGCTTCAAACAGTCATGTTTGACTTTTCTATGTTACGAATGTACCCGAGCAAAGCTTTCCCTCCAGTATGGCAGATTTTGCACCATGTGAATGTTAGCTGCAAAGGGTCCATTTACCGCATATAGAGAATTAGAAACCAACAAACATGCAACCTACACTAATGACAGAAATTGAGTATAACCTTCCCTTTGAAAGGCAACTACATACAGGGTTGTGATAGCAAAAGGTAAACAACGAGGGGAACCAAACAGATTTACGAATTTGCAATACAGCAGAGGTTAATTGACAATAGAATCAATACTGGTTGCTTTGCTACAGACGGGAGGTAATATGTAGACACTCCGCTAGTTACTTTGACACTTCATTTTAACTCCAAAACCCCAGAAAGAGCAAAACCTATAGAATTAAATCCTCTCCATTGAGGATACATATGCAGTGAATTTACAGGAAATGCGAGCCCCAACTGCAAGCTTCTAAGCATTTAAAGTGCCCCTTAGACGAAATGGATGCCATTCATTTTCTTGCATTTTCGTGCACAATGTGACTTTCTCAATCATCTTGCTGAATTGCAGTCGATCCATTCTGAGCAAGAGAAGTCATTTTTAAACTTATATTTCCGACAATCTACAGCCGCCATTAATTTGCCTTGTTCCAAGGCTTGGTTGCAAAATGGAGAAAGGGACGCCAAAGCCTCAAAAATACCTCACGGTCGTCGGCGTGCGTGAGACAATAACAGGGAAGCGTGTTGTGCAGTTCGGCTGACGAGAGATCTGAAGTTAAACATAACTTTAAATGGGAATTTGAAGAATTTCTGTAAACTATTTTCGTATTCGGGAAAATTTATTTGTGGGTCCAATAATTGTATATATAAAGATTTGTAATAGTTTTTTAGATGTGACAAACTTTCCAACAAGGATTTAAAATATTTTTTTTGATTTGAAAATTATTTTTGCATTGTCCCTTCTCGGCTTCCGTAGTGTGTTCATCTTTCAACATGCTTACAATCCAAAACAGGAGCAGAAAATGCACATACTGATATGGCATGATACAGCATGGTGGACTGCTTCACTTGGTTAGCCTGAAGGGGAGGTCTCTATTTGAGTGCTCAATTCTTCCCTTGCTCACAAGACAACTCAGATCCCATCCAAAGAATTCTACACCAACAACGTAGCCCCACACTCAGTCATCTGTGTGATGCATCAAATTGGTTGCTTGTGTGCAAACACTAAGGCGCAGTACTACACAGAACTCTGTAGTGCTACGTTGTCAGTAAAGAATTTTTGGGTCAAAATAATATCTGGCATCTCTCAAGCAAAGAAAAGAACTGATCAAAAAATGAGATTACAGATGCCTCTTGGGGCTAGGACTGGCTTAGCAACACACAAAACCAGAACACTGATTTGAAAGATGAAGTTAAAAAAGCCGAACAAAAACTACATCAAGTGGAAATGTCACCAAAGTTTTTCATAGGTCACTCCAGCCATCTGTAAGTGTAGCTCAGAGAAGAAAAGAATGACAAAACAAAAATTGCTTTATATTTCTGTTATTATAGCTGGTTCACTTGCTTAGTCATTAAAGGAGTCTAACAAAACTTGGACGAGGTTCAATAAGAACGTCTTGGACTGCTAACAATATATGGAAAGGAAACGGGAAAGAGCAAGAAAACAGGATGTAAATTATAGGATGAAAATGTTAATAAGTAGACCTTGTTGGTTTTGAATACACAAGCACTTACATGGCAAAAGTGATAAATAGCATTATTTTTGATACCAATGAATTGGAAGTCTCTTCAATCATTCAAGCATTACAACCAATAGCCAGCTCAGGAACACAAGATACATGTAGCTGATGCCATGTCATGATGTCGAAACATCAATGCCCGTCCACCACTAATGCACAGCCAGCCTACTAGGAATGCTTAGGCATAGTGCAAAACCTAATCCACACAGGACAGGAGACAGAAATTAAGTACTTCAATTGATACATGTCAATGAAGTAGCAAGATTCTGTGTCCACCCGGTGGGGATTAGCAAGAATTGCACTCTCCCAAAGGGCCAAGCTGCTAATGGCAGTAAACTGAACATCGACCATTCTCGTGGCATCAACTTACAGTTGTAGGAGTGTTCTAGAGCCTGCTTATGGAGATTTATGCCTGAAGGGCTAAAGAACTCTGGTTTCACTGTTGTCAGAGAAGTATAATTACAATGTATCTCTTTTGCCCTGGGGCTGATTAAGAAAAACCAACAAAGGCTTTTCTTACCGGAAAATCATGCTTAATTTAGGGCCTCTTTTCTTGATCTGCTCCTGTTGTTTCCATTAAATAATGTTGCAAGTCATTGATAAACAAATTTAACTCAGACAAATTCTCCCACACTCCATTAATTGACCTTAAAAGTGATCAGATGACAGTAAGAGAGGCATAAAGTAAATACTTTATTTTGCACTGTTTACTTCTCTGGATTACACTTACAGGGGGGCACAGCTGACCTAAGATTCTCCTCACCTTTAAGATTCCAAGCTCCTTCCTCAAGGAGAGCACAGTGTGGCATACTCAGTACCACAGGGCACTGAAACTTGAGTCCAGTGGGACCACATTTGACTACCGGACTCAACAACGATTCCTTGGCAGTGACCTGGGGATGCTCTTTTTCTTGGTCCATTATCGCTATGTATATACCTTCAGTGTGACCCTCTGGAATTGCCTGTGGGGGTATGGTGAGGCTCACACCAGTGTTACCTATAGTAAATTTCCCTCCGTTGTGATCAACTAGCCCCCAGGCAGCCATCTTTGGATCAGCATTTTCTGGGAGGTTGGAGCTATTCCATATCATTCGAGAGATTTCTGACACTGTTGACTTGTTACTGATGGAAGAGTTTTTCCTCTGATAGTTGTTACTTCTCTCCGTCTTCTGTGCATCTGTAATGTCAACTTCAACATGCATTTTTTTACAACATTCTCTGTATGCTGGTGGGAACTCAAACACTTCTGAATCAATAGGAGATCCTGCCTTCAACCTTCCTGATTTGTTAGCAAGTTCTGTGTATGATGCAGAATGTATGACGACTGGTGATGCATCAACCAATGTGTCCTTTTTACCTGCAGATTGTTTAAGCAAGTTGTAAAATTCATTAATAATTCAAAAGGAGTAGATCCAATGAAAAGGTACTATTTAGGTCACATGAATGCTCTGTAAACCCCAATACAAATCAAGAGTAGAATTAACTTTTGATACAAACTCCTGCTCAGCTAATTAGTATTCATTAACTTTTGATACAGATCTCTTTTGATTACTGATTGAAATGCAAAGCACAATGGAATCGAATAACAATACTAACTTTGCATTCAATTTATTGTTTTCATTTCACAAGTAGGATAAAATATTCACATCCGATCTGGGCTTTACAATGGCTCACCTATCGGCTCACCATTGTAAATGCCCATACAGATCTCCCAATCATCTTTTATCTACTACTACAAAACTAATCATTAAGTTTTCAATTTGCACAATAAACCTGGGTTTTGTGTTGGGATGTAGTCCAGGTTCGGTAATTCGCATGTGGCTGCACATGCACGGTTTCGCTTGTTACGATAGATCCTAGACCAAGCAAGTACTAGTAATGCCAGAAGTACAGCAATTCCCATACAAGATGTCACAATCCATAATGGATCTGCAAAACAAAGAATTCATTTTAAAATAATAAAATTTGATCTCCAGAAACTCAAACCTTCTTGGGAATGAGAGTGCATTCAAGATTAATTTGCTTATTTATTGCAGATACAATTATTATAAATGTAGTGTTTAGCTATTATCGCTGTTGAGACATTTCATGATAGCACACATAATGTACTATAGGTTCGAGGAGGATCTCAGGTTGTGGAAAGCATGGCGTGTTGTGCAGTGAATTAAAAGAGTTTTCAAGAGTTTAATCCGTGTTAAATCTGAGTGTTTATTGGCCATCACCACATTTGGCGACGAGGATAAAGGTTCTTCTGGATATTTCAATTGAATTTCACAACATGCCTGAAACCGCACCAAGTTTACCGATGACCTCTACCGTCAAACCAAAACTTCTTGAAGTTCGTGGTCTACCTCGCTTTGACCCCAAGGGAGAACCAACTACTCTTTCCGTTCGATGAAAGTGGTGGGAACGCGCTTTCCATTTGTACGTGACATCGAAAGACGTAACGAATCAAGCACAAAAAGTGGCTCTATTGCTGCACTCCGGTGGGATGGAAATGCAGGAAATTTTCCACCAACCTGCATCAGATGACGAAGCTAAAAACAACTTCGACAATTGTTTAACCATCCTTGACAACTATTTTACGCCAAAAGTGAACGTACCTTTTGAGAGACAAGGATTC
>OX393561.1:6789048-6929209 GCA_947652115.1 Blastomussa wellsi
GATTTAAAGACTTTGTCCTGGACAAATGAACTGACTTGTTTGGACCTTTTAGGACTTTAACTGAACATTATTTTGTTCAGAACAGTTTGCAGTTCGAACCTTTATATTGGGTTAGGAGTATTTGCAATTGTTGTTGTTCGTTACAAAGACATTCCACTTTATGGAAGACATTTTCCCTGAACTCAGTTTTAACTGCAATTTTATTTGCGACAAAGGAAGGGAATGTAGTGTTTAGCTATTATCGCTGTTGAGACATTTCATGGTTGTATACATGATGTACTATAGGTTTGAGGAGGATCTCGGGTTGCGGAAAGCATGGCGTGTTGTGCGGTGAATTAAAAGAGTTTTCAAGAGTTTAATTCATGTTGAATCTGAGTGTCTATCGGCCATCACCACAATAAAGAAAACAAAAAATAGAACGAATGAAGGTAACAATGGCAAGGAGGCCTAAAGGAAACTATGTAGGCAAATTTTGGTCACACGTGATGTGACTCCATTGACCAGGACTGATCTGCTCAATGTTTAATCTTCAGCACAAACTACTTTCAATGACTGACTTTGCGAATCTTAAGAGATGTAAACAATTTCCAGCACCATGTAGACGACTTATTCTTGACATCAAAATAAAAAAATGAATCAAACAGAGTTACTGTAAGTAAGTACACAATGGGATAATTCATGTATGCAGATCTATATTGTATGAAAGTGAGAAATGATCATCGCCTCCAATAGCCCATGTTCGATTAATAAAAACTTGTAGTCACTACATGTATGACTCGGACGTTTCCTGGTTCCTGGTCTTTTGTCTCTTAATTCCCTTTTGAGAAAACTAAATATAGAATTTAGTCATAAAGTCTTGGTGCCATGCTTAGTTGATTTAATAAAAGTGGGCTATTGAAAACAGTCCTTTTCAGTGTTACACTCACACAGACACACAGACATCCAGATTACACTATCAATTGACTGTTTTGTAAAATTCTTACATGATGTTGTCTTTTCTTCAAGTTCATGACCACCTGGCGGTGTATTAGCTGGCGTCACAGGTTTGTTACACTCCTCTGTTAAACACGCTCTGGCTGGAAGATAAGAGACATTATTATCCAACTGTGCTTCGTAGAGTGGACAAAACAATATGAAGTGTTGGATAATAAATCACTTATTAGACATTTTGTTGTGTAGTATTTGCTGAAATTTTTTACTCGTTGTTTGTATTTTGACTAGACCTACGGGTAAAATTGTTACACAGATATCTGGCCACCAATGATTTTTTGAACAAAATTGGTTTCTCTTCATCACCACGATGTTCTCTGTGTGATGGGGCAGATGAATCCCTTGAACACCTTTTTGTCTCTAGCCTGATCACTCAGAGTTTTTGGGCAGAAGTTATTAAACCGGGGGGGTGGTTATTAACCATCTCTCTGCTAAAGATATATTATTTGGGATAAAGGTACGTAAAGACAATTTATTTGTTAATCATATTTTGCTTGTTGGTAAGCAGTATATATTACATAATTGCAGATGCAGGAAAACAAACCCTTGTTTACGGGTTTACTTGGCAAGACTCAATAACGTTTATCAATTAGAAACTATCATTGCCAAATCAAATAATAAAATGTCTTTTCATTTATCAAAATGGCAAGCACTCTTGACGGGTGGTACACAATTGCCAACAAATACTTGTTAAGGTTTAGTAGTATTGATACTGTCGTTGTGTGTCGTGTGTGCTGTGCGTGCGTGTGAGTTATTTGTGTATTATTTTTAAAAAATTGTAATGTCGGTAATGTATGTAAAAATTAATGTTATTATTGTAAGGCAAGAAATTGAAATAAACAGTGATTAAATTCCAAAAAAAGAAGACCTACGGGCTCGTCAAAATACGGTTCAGACCGTAAAAATACTCAGCGATATGCTACACAACAAAACGTCTAATAAGATATATAGCCCTGAAGTGCTGTTAGAAGTCAGGTAAGAAAAAAAATTATTCATTTATTTATTTATTACAATTTAATCACTAAAATATAATTACAAAAAGTAATTACATTACAATCCAATGGCTAAAATATAATTACAAAAAGTGTTATAGAACAGTGCTCTCCTTGTCAGGCGGTAACCAGCAGTTAAATGTACCGCCTGTAGCACAACTGTTTACCACCTGAAAACAATGAGATATCTTGAAAACTCAGCAGAAACTCAACAGGCAAATTAAAGAGTAACGCCACACATTCCAACAAATTGAATGTACACAGTCATCAATCGCAATGAAAGAGAAGGAGATAGCCTTTCTTATTTCAGATGCAAGCATGGACTTTCTCTGCAGCTGCAGATCTACATGTATTGTTGCCAGGTTTCTGCAATGAAGCGGCAACAATCACTGCTTTCCTTTCATTTTTATCATGTCTGTCCATTGAAAGTGAAAGGTCATGCGTAATGAAGGAAAAAGCAACTTTCGTTGTGAAATTCTTCTCATTAAGTTTTCAAAAACCCAGACAACATTGTAGCAAGGACGAAATGAGATTGCTGATTTTTCAAGTAGTACTTCAGGTAAGCGACGGTAAATGCCACCCTTTCAGCAACAGCCTTGGTGTTCTGTGATTCACTTCTTTTACCTGCTGTGCTGAAAACTAGGGAGAGCACTGAAGAGAGGAAAAATAAAAATTGAAAAAGAGAAGAAAAGGAAAGAGAAAAGAAGTAGTTTAAAAAAGGATCAGGATATCCTACCCCTCCCTGTTTTTAAAAACAAATCACCAATAACCAAGCATTAACCAAGGATTAAATTATTTGAAAATATTTACATTATTTACACTAGGAATATTTTAAGGCAACCGATTCCAAGCGTCCACCACCCTGTGGGAAAATTTATATTATTTTATAGCATTAGCATAATTTAAAACATGACAACACACAAATATTGTGTTTAATCTGAATTGCTCCTTTAGTGCAGCATTTCAGTTGGAGTGGTCACAATTTCAAGTCATGTTTCAACAATTAAATGTGCCTAATTCAAAAAGTAGTTAGCATATCTGAGCTAGGCGTCTATTTGCATTACACAACTTTTGGCCAACATCCACTCTTTTTTAACATAATGAATTGCATAGCAAAAATGATGAAACTAGTATCTATCAGCTGAGTTTCCAGGAATTTTTATCAACAAGTCAATTTAACAAACAAATTGAATTACAAGCAAGAAGCCATTGTAGACTGTTATGTTAAAGGAGCAACTGGCAGTCTGGCCAAACTCATGCTTTACCAAATATTTAATAACATACACAGCACTTGTTGCATTTAGCATCACAGGAGGTACTGCCCATTGTGGAAAAACTTCAACAGAGAACTTTGTACCATTCTTCCTATTACGAACAAGAGGTTTATTCCAAGAGACATTTTTAAATGTCACATCTGAACGGTTGATGTACAGATTAGTGTGATTAGGGCAGGTTAGTTCCACATCTAGGAAGAAAAGAAAGTTTAGAGTTTGAGTTGTGATACTTGTATAAGTTAATAACTTTCAATCAGTTCAGAACTGATCTAATCTAGATGACCCAGATAATTTGGTTTTATCAACTGGGTTGATAATGTGAATTGGCTACTGTAAAGAGATTCGAAAGCTGACGTTTCGAGCGTTAGCCCTTCGTTGAAGCGAATCGAGGAATTGTGGGTCGTGTGGTTTATCGTTTCGTGGTCGGTCTTCTGGTCTGAAATCTGAGTTTGGAGCGATCCACCTACATTTAGTAATTGGTTAAATAATTACATATTAAAAACATAAAGAAATATACATGGGAAAGGCCCAATTACTTATAATTAATTTTTTTGTTGTTTTTTAAATTTCTGCATAATCCAGCATTTTTCCAGAAAATTTCTGCACAATGTGTTATCTTTTTCCGCACCCTATCAGATGGCCTGTTTAATTGCTTGGACAACTAGTTCAAGGAAGTTTATCTATTCGCTGCTGTGTGTAATTGCTGAGACCTAAGCTCTTTGCTGCATTGCTATCTCCAATTTGCTGGCCAGCTGGACATTAAGATCGCTTATAATGCCCATGGGCATTGTGGAAAAGTCTGGCCTCAACAATTACTGAATCACAGAGCATGTAAATCAAATTTAACAAACTACTTGTGCTTTTTATGAAATAATATTATAAACAAATTACAACTAAATTTGCTAGAAAAATTTGAGATCCTGTTACCTGGGCAAATTTTTCGACATGGCTCTATTTTAATATTGGGTCCTATACAAAGTTGCCCTCCATTCTCTGTTGCAGGATTTGAACACCAGCGTTTTAACATCTTTGTTCCATTACCACATGTAGCAGTACATGGTTGAAACTCACTCCATTTGGACCAGCCGCCATCAACTAATATGATAATATGAAAAATTAACACTTATGCCTACAGGAAAATGCCCAAAACAGGGATAAATTTATATAGTTTTATTTATTTGTTGTGGATCAGTTATACCATTGGTAAAATCTTGAATTTTCCTTTTACTTGAGAAACATGTACACATAGAGTAATAGAGCAAGTTTCAATAAAGTGTCATAAAACCAAAACCAATTACTTTTAGCCGTCACAAAGAACGGAGACAATCCAGTGTACCAATCAAAACCTGAAGTACTCACACATAGCCAACAGAAAGCGCAGGTTTTCGAAGCTACATATAGAAAGAAATTTATTGCTGTTTGCTAAATGTACACAATGACAGCTTACCATACACATTTAATTTTATAACGGCACTCTCCCGCCTTCCAACAAGGTTTGACGCCACACAAGAGTAATATCCATCATCTGATAATTTTGTCCTTCTCATAACCACAAGGGAGAAGTTAGTGTGGCTTTTCATCAGAACTCGTCCATTCTTGTGTGCATTCACAGGATTCCCATCTTTCCACCAAGAAACAGCTGGGCTTGGGTTTCCTGCTGGGGGCTGGCATTTTAAAGTCACTAGAGAATTTTTCTGAACTCTTGTGTCAACTGATGGTGAAATGATGAAGTTCTCATCCAGATCTCATAGGAGATAAGAAAAAAAATAAGGCAAATTGAAATCACCCAAAAAACAATTTCTCTGACTTTTTACTGACTTGTGACAGCCATGGTACCAATGTGCTGCTACAAGGCAGACAATAAGGTAAAATAAGAAACTGTCACAGTGTTATACTTAAAGCCATCTGATGTGCATGGTAAAAGCCTTCTGACTGATTTCTATAGTAAGTGAAGGGAAATTAAACTTGTAGCACCACTGAAGCGATCAACTCATACATGTACACTTACAAGCCTTCTGAACAGCTGCAGCACGACTCCTTATCACTTGACCATTGTAACCAGAAGCGATGCAAATGCAGAGAACAACAGAGTCCCTGTCCTTGATCAGAACGTGGGAGATCTCAGCTATAACAAATGTCACATTGTCCCTATTTTCAGAATTGTATAATTCCCTGGGAACCAGTCCCCCAACACAATTAAACTTTAATGTTGACACAAACTTGGCCTCGCAGACTAAAGTCGCTGGAGTTTGTGGCAAGGCAAAATTGTCATCAGGTTCTGCAATAAACTCAGGCTTGACTACAGCAAAGCCAGCTGCTGTGGAGAAAACATAATTAAGATGTAAGAAGCACGTTAGTTTGCTGATTCTACATTATCAACTCAATTTAATTCTTTATTTACACTATCCAAAGCATTTACACACTATTTATATTATAAATAAAAAAGAAAAGGAAGAATGAAATTAGGCCATAATGTAAACAGTTAAGGTGGCCGAACACAGTTTTTGAAACCTGTGTTGCATTTGCCTTTTATTCTAAAACCGTTGAACTCTAGTTCCCCAAAATTGACAGGACAAAAGTTAAAAGGATAGACTTTCGAATTTTGATAGTTACGCTGTCGTGTGCACTGTTCCCATGGTAACATGACTGGATATAAACATATATTTGAATGCTTTGAAAAAGGAAAGGGGAAGACCGCAAAAAGTAAGCACAATAGGAATTAATTAATTGATAACTTATTAGCCATGTATATTTTTTGTTGTTTGTAATTTTTTTTTTAATTATTTGGAATCCAAGTCAAGATACTAAAATAAAACATGTCTGTCTGTCTGTCTAGGTGCATTAAATATCCCATGTGGAATGCTTTATTACTGTGCTGGAGATATGTGGCCAAACGATGGATACAAGAAATTTAGGTTCATATAAGCTTCAGAGTTTTATTCTTGTGTCTTCCAGAAGCACACTGCAAACGTCTGTACAGCATTGTTCATTAGTTCAAGAACAATTATTAATAAATGGTACTTAATTATGATTCACCACCAACAAAATAAATAAAGGTTCAATACTGCAATGTAATCTATTTGTCCGACCAATTAAACAGTTAGATTGTGAGCTCGAACGAAATTTCTATCGACTATGGCAGACCGAATTAACTATTTATTATAAGTTATTTAAACTATTTAACATAAATTACATTCATGACCGCATGGAATAATTTAAGTTTTAAAACTATAACCTATCAAGCCAGGCTCGTGCAGTGAGAATCGAACTATACAAAGCAGTAAATTTTAAAGTTGGGCGACGTTTCGCCGTTTCGGGTTCGTCTTGCGCATTAGTTCTTTGACTTCATGAGCGGATGTGAAGGCTTACAAATAAACAATGTTAATTTGGTGCTGAATACAATGGGTGTCAGTAAAACGCGGGACCGGGGCCGGGGCCGGGGCCGGGGTCGGGGTCGGGGTCGGGGTCTCTTTTTTTAAATAATTTTTTTTTTTTAATTTTCCTTTTTGCTATTTTCTTCCTTTTCTCCTTTTTTGTTTTTGGATAATAATGGTAATAATGATAGTAACAGCAAATATCAGCGTATCGGAGCAAATCGTGAATTACAAGCTGAGCATCATGGGTTGTTTTTCAACCTTTTTTCCCGCCAAATGGACACGTGATGAACTATCACTTTTCACACGATGGAAATCATGGAAGGTGATGCGGGTTTTCATGGTAAGTTCCTGCTCATTTTAGCTCACGAATTTGTTAGTTCAAGGAAATATAATGGCAGCAGCTTGTATATTTTCCTTCCTTTCGTTTCTTGGAAGAGTATAAGATAAGATAGTCAATTCACGGAATCAATAGCCTCTAGAATTGCACTTAATTTAAGCTTAACTCAGTTGAATCGAGTGTTTTCCATCACCGATGACCTATGTAATAAGCTTTTGGGGCTAATAAGAACACATCTGTATAGGCTTAAATCCTTTTCAGAGCATAGTGGATGTCTAAGAGTTAACTTATGGACTTCCATTGCAGATGTTATTTTGATATCGGATTCATCGGATGCAGAGTCGCATGGTAAGAAAATATGTAACGACTATAATAAGCTAATTTCATGTCTGATCTTACTTAGCTCTCCTATTAACCGAAAAATTCTACTTCAGAAATCGTATTAGATAATTATTGTCGATGTTGAGCTGCAAACATCGACCTGGAGCATTTAGTTGCATCACAATGATAAGAAATGTTATGAATTCAGTTCCAAAGGTGTTGAAATCGGTAATTTCCTATATTTTCGCCAGGAATTTGGCGGCAATTGTTTACGAGTGTGGCATGCATTTCTCATGGCTATAAACGAAAAAGCTGGTTAATACCATTATTATCCAAAAACAAAAAAGGAGAAAAGGAAGAAAATAGCAAAAAGGAAAATTAAAAAAAAAAAATTATTTAAAAAAAGAGACCCCGACCCCGACCCCGGCCCCGGCCCCGGCCCCGGCCCCGCGTTTTACTGACACCCGAATACAATAACAATACCCTTTTGTATCACGCGAAAGATTTCACACTTTCACTGTATAAAAACGCGTTTAACTAATTAACCGAAAAGCAATAGTTCGATCTAATTTCAAATAAGAACGCGCCTTATGATCCCTGACCAATATCCCTGGCCAGCGTTCGATGATAATTTGCCAGAAAGCTTCGATTCACATTTACAAAATCTATCAGTTCAATAATTTTATAGTACGTGACATTCAAGACATTGCAGTATGTATAAACGTGTTGCTGTATAAGGATTATCTACGTATAAAAACAAATCTGCTGAAGTTTTGCGCTGCGAGAAAAGAGTTGAAAAGCTGATTTATACACAAAGAGATTTTCAAAGTTTGTCGAAGCGCTAAGATGAGTCACGAGTGTGTCTTTAGAAAAATAACGACCACTAGCTACATCCCAATTACTTACTGGAGTTTTGTTTCCCAGTGAGCTGTCCTGGAGACCTTGCAATGCCCAAACTTGATCCATGTGCGACGTGAAACAAGACGATCATCCACGACGCGAGAAGAACGCGGCTTTCCATGCTGTTGCAGAAAGCTCCGTTCGTTTTTCGCTTGAAATGTCCCTTAAACCTCTCTTAAACTACATTTAAAACGTTTCCTTCGATAATTCGACTATCGGAAGGCCTACTTGTCATGAAATGGCGAAATATAATTGATCTGTAGCCAAAAATTTTCCCTTCGTTTGAAAAACAAACAAAAATAGCTCTGACGTCACTTGCATGCCCCCCAAAACAAAACAATGACGTCATTCCGGAACACCAATCGGAAATGTTCGGGAATGCAGTCCTTCCGAACTTCTTGAAGGCCACGCTATTTCAGGCAATCCTGGTCCAATATTAGAAACCTGCTGAAGGCGATGTGTAGGAAACAAAAATCAAGTAAACCCAAATTAGAGTTTTAACATATTTTGCAGAAAAAAATGTTGAAATGTTGACCGTAGTGGCCTCTGTTGTTTTTTCTTTGCTGTTTTTTCATTACCATTTAGCCTCTGTTGGCCTGCGTTCAAAGCAGTACGATCCTTCGATCCGATCTGAAAGCGGGTCAGCATACAGATGAAAATTTGGTTCCACTTTGGCTGTTTAGGACAGAACAGCCATGAAAAACGGCCAGATTGGAGAGTGTGAGTGCAAATTTGAGACCAGCGAGATGCGCAAAAATTTAAAGGCTCCCTTTCATGCTCGACAGTCTCCTTAGAGTCATCACGCAACGCTCGTTCCCACTAACGGCCACTTCAACCCGAACCACATTCCCTTCCGCGGATTAGCAAATCACAACTTGGCTCGTATATTCCTGAGCCAGTCGCGCCAAGACTAATTGTCCAATAACACCTCGTGCCGAGCCGCGCTTTCCCACAAACTAATTAGATTGAATGACGGTTGCTAAGTTCAATTTCCAGTTTTAAGTGGCCTTTAATTTGGTCTGGTGCTGACTCGTCCCCAGTCGTCTCCTATGAGAAGACAGCAAGACGTCTGCCTCCTTCCAATCATTCCCCGCGTCTGTTATTTTTCTCATAAGAGACAACTTGGGACGATTCAGCGACTGTTGCAACCCTGCTTTATCGGTTCTCGTCGTGTTGATGTCTCGCAAGTCTACTGTTTCACGTACTATCATAGGCTCGATTTCCGCCGCTCTCTCGAGTCCGGTCTTCGTTCCTCCCCGAGAAGTTCGGGGAGGAGCGCGGGCTCCGGTTCCCGAACAGCGGCTGGTAATCGAGCCTAGCACTATCAGCGCTCGTAGTCTACAAGATTGGTCTCCTTAGCAACAAAGATCCGGCTTCACTCGGCTGCTATTTGTCCCCGATCCGCCCTGGACAAGGATTCTTCGGTTCCTTTGATGCACCATGATCCGGGTGATCTTGGATTAATCTGTTTAATAAAGAAACGCAAAATCCGTGTTCGTATTTAAGAATCCAATCTTGAATTCTTTAAAGAAACGCACCCTAAGCGTTCATCGAGAGGTTAATTAGGATTAGGGGCTGTGGATGGAAACCAGATGGTGCCAGCAACTTGTTTGATTTTTTCGTAGGCGAGTTGTACAGTGCTTTGTACAGTTCCGGATCCCTTGGGGCGCTTTATTATTTGCAAAGTTCAAGTTGAGTATAAAGTATATGTACTTGTTAATATGTTTATGCACCAAACAAAGACAAAGACTCCATCCATTTTTTTAAGAAATTGCATACCTTGCTTCAAACTGAAAATTTAGATTCCGAGGAGAACATTATTGTAGGCGGAGATTTCAATTGTCCATTAAACCCAAGTTTAGATAAAAGAGGTGGAATAATGATACCAAGAAAATCTGTCGTGAATACAGAGTGCGAACTGATCATGGTGGCGAGAACAGGCAAATGTGGCAGTTAAAGGAATATAGAAGAGGACCCAACAGGGGAAACTCCTTGGTTGGTTCGTCTGCTCATAATCAAAGAATCGAGCGTCTTTGGTGAGATGTCTTTAGATGTGTAGCACACATTTTCTACTACACGTTTCAAGCCATGGAGGAAAGTGGTCTACTTGAGATAGATAATCCCCTACACAAGTTCACGGTCCATTATATCTATTTACCACGCATCAGTAGGGCTGTGTCAAGTGTTGCCTCTGCCTGGAATAACCACCCACTAAGAACAGAGAATAACCGGAGTCAAGAGAGGATCTGAGCCTCCTGATGAACGGACGTCTTTAACGGAGCTCCGCGCCCTTTCTTTCGCAATGTTATCTTTCTAACCAAAATATTGGTCTTACAATTATAACCCTGAAATCTATGAGCTCCAAGAACTCTAGAAAGACTAAGCGAGGCGAACGTGGATCTTGCGACTCGGACCTAAACTCGCCTGAACACAAACAAGCACGCGCTGAGGTTTTCGGCGTGGCGTCTCCGAAGAGTGCTAAGGATGAAATGCCTGAACCAAGCTAAAAGGACATCCATAAGTTACTTATCGAAGTACAAGGTACAGTGACAGCCCTTTAAATAACCAGCGTCAATTAATCGAGTTTAATTCGAGTTTATTAGACGCCATTAACGCTGCTTCCGATCATCTCCACGAAGATTTGTCCGGTCTGGGAAGATGGAGTCTGTGTAGGAGAAGGAAAACTCCGATTCCAAACCATGGGTAGATGGAACGCCTCCCACCAATGAGGGCCTCAATGGGGTTAACCGTTCGTAAAATGGCCAAAAATTTAGACGTTAGCCATAAAAATAAAAGAATTGTAACCGTCAGCCGTTGAAAATGTTAACCATAAAAGTCTAAATACAAAAGTAAAGGCCTCGAGAACTTTTTTTGAGTCTGATGTGTTGTGCGTTTATGTGTTCTGGTAGCGAGAAAAGTCGCTCGAATCCAGAATTGTCGTTAGTGTCTGCATAATTTCCTTGTTTATTTTCCTTTAAGTAATTTAAACTCTATCTTATTTTGGTATTCTTAATATTTTTCCACCTCAGTAAAATCATAAGAGTTATATAGTTCACTGGGAGTGTACACACACACAAAATGGTCAAAATGGTACAAAGATTTTCAGTATGTTTTACAACAATGGAAATTAATATTTAACTTCTTAAAACAATAGCAATTATTTTTTTAACTCCTCCTGTTAACCGTAATGGAACAAAATTAACCGTTAGCCGTAAAAAATCCAAAAAGTTAACCGTTAATCGTAAAAGCCACTACCCCATTGAGACCCTCGCCAATGTGACCCAGGTTCGATTCCCGGAGCCGGCGTCATATGTTGGCTGAGTTTGTTGGTTCCGCCTGCTCTGCTCCGAGAGGTTTTGCTCCGGGTCCATGTTTACATTTAATTTGATTTGATTTACATTTGATTTGATTTAATTAGTACGTTAGTGCAAGATATAGTCGACACTCAAATAAAGTTCATTATAACTTGTAGTCTAATTGTTTATTATTGAACTCTGTACGCAGCTAGTGGGGTGGACGGCGTGTACCCTCTCCTTAGCAGAGGTTTTATGTGGCGGAAATTTGCTGGGTTAGGTGAATGCAGGCGCAAAAGACCCAACATCCGATTTGCACCTGCACTCATTGCGTTCAGCGGATATCTCCCAGAGAGCTTCTGGGCAGGAGAAAAGGCGTGGACCACGGACAGCACAGATTTCGAGACTGACGATCATTGCATTCAATCACTCTCCATCAGTGCAAAAAGCATTCTTTGTTAAAACTACATTACAGCGTTTAACTCATGTCGTCAATTAACATTGACATTTGAAAGAAGTTATGAAATTCGATTTGGAGAATTTAAATTCGGGCTGGGGCTGTTACCTTGTCTTACTAGTCAACTTGTCGGGTTGAGTCCAAATAGTTAAAACAGTAGTGGGAAATCTAATGCTTGTGCTAAATATAACGACAACGACATAGAGGAGATCAGTGTTCATTAATCACGTCGTCACTGCAACTAAAGGAAATCAATGCGACCGTGATTATCATTATTATACTTGGGACGGATCATCCGCCAAGACATCTGAGACATTTCGAGATCCGTCTAAAATAAATGTTAAAGACGGATCATCCGTCTGGGACGAACTTGGGCAAAGAACAGTAGTTCAAATGATAAATCGCTTGAGTATAAACACGGGCGAACAGGAGGATCGCCCATCCACATCCATGCGAACTGTCGCGATAGTAAGTAACCTTGCATGTAAATGGTTAAAATTTGAACTGGGGGAGTTGTAGTCCAGTCCCTAAACTCTTCCTTCCACGTGCACTATATAGCCCTATATAGGGGCAGAACCCTTGCCCTGAACCCTCGCGGCAGGGTTTAGCCCCGACAAGGGGCGCGTCGAATGGAGAGTTCATGGACTGGACTTGGGGATTTGAAAATGAAAGAATGGGATTTATGACCACATCCGAGACTACGAGAACAAGAATCAAGGAAAGGATTATTAAAGGCATGTTAACGGACTTTTTTATGACCTCAGTTTATGGTGATATCGGGATATTGGCTCAATATTAAAATTCAATGTATCCCTCGCACATTTACAATATTAAAAGTGCTCAGATCTGACAAAAGAATTTATTCAGATCATTAAATTTATTGGCACAAACAAATCTCGAAATTCAATTACGCAAATTTCAGCTGATAATATTCACCATTTTGGTGGCGTAAATAAAGATACCATTATAAAATTTTAGCATAAAAATGCTTCCCACTTGTTAGGTCACATTTAGAAAAACCAGACCGGAAAACTGACAAGTAAAATGCACTGCCAATACCTCTTGCGGTTGATTTAACAACCACATTGATTACGATAACTGAGTAGTTCAAGCACTCTTTCTTTGAAAAGAGAAAAGTATGTCTAATTTTATTTCAATGTGATTGGCAAGTATTTTCGGAATCCTATGTTCTTTAGTTCAGTGCCTATACATTGTATAAAACACTAAAACTTAATAGTTTCGATTAACATTAAGCTTGTTCTTTCGCACGGAACGAAGACCCGACGTTACCAACATGACAGCGTTTTTCTTGGTCATGTTGTTTCTTGACATCGTTTTTAGAATTGCGCTTGCTGATTCTCAGGACTCGCCCCATTCTAAAGGTAAGCTACTTTCGTTTAATTAATTATTTTCGAAAAGATTTCTTCTTAGGCTACGTCCACACTAAGCCGGTAAATTTGAAAACGGCGTTTTCGCCTGCGAAAGCGGATAAAATGTTTTCTGTCCACATTATACCGTTTTCAAATTGTTTCGCCATCGATTTTGAAATGCTGCCTCGCAAGAAACGCTTAATAAATGCAAGAACATGCCCACATTGTCCGAGCAACGCTATTCGATTGTTTTGATGTCAGCGTTTTCAAAAAGTTCCGTTTTCGCCGTCCACACTAACACACCTAGCCAGCGTTTTCAAATTTATCCACCTTGGAGAGCGTTTTTAAAAAGTTCCGTTTTAGTGTGGACGGAAGGCCAATCCGGAGAAAAAAGTTACGTTTTCAATTTATCCGGCTTAGTGTGGACGTAGCTTATGGCGTATTTTTATGGCTGGCAAAAGTTTCGTTCACAAAAGCGGCCAGTGGAGAAAAAGTGACAAAACTAAGCATAAAATCAAAGTATTACATTGTAAATTGTCTAACTTGACTTGACCTAACCCAAAACAACATATGCATATGGTTTTGGATTTAAGCACTTTTTTCGCTTGTTTTCTGAGCGAGTTACATATGTTCCATTGACTAAATGCCGTTTATTTAGTTTTAGTTATTTAGTTATTTAGTTGTTGTTGATTAATGAAATATTCGTACATATTGCCATCATTCAGATATTCAGCGATGAGCCATAGAAAGATGCTTGATAACACAAATGCAAAATAGGATATGTTTTGTCGAAAAATGCTCGGAACTGTTCGGGGATTTGTGACTCACTTATCCTTTGAATAGGCTTGTGTATTCAATATTTTCAAATTTACATAACAGAGACAAGAGTAATGATAAAGAATATCTCTCTTAAAAAATAAACACTTTCGGCTTCAATAGGCCACTTGAAAACTAGTTCTGTTATCGGTATTCTCTAAACAGAACTAAATATCTATAAAAAGGAGTCATACTTTACTAAAGTAATTCAAATGACACAGGAGTATTTTTTTCTTTAATTAATCGAAATATTTTTCCTCAGCGAAATATTGTTTCTTTCAAAATTTCATCTCATTGTTGTCATACATTGGTTCGAAGCAATATTTCGTTATACATATTTTTTATCCATATTTACAGTCTGTTCACAGCCGTTGGGAATGGAGAACCGTAAAATCCCGGATTCAGCAATAACAGCTTCCTCTGAGCAAATTTATTATCTCCGAGCCTCCCAGGGCAGACTGCGCATGCGTTCCTTTTACCCGTGGTTACCCGCAGGCTGGTCAGCGGCTGTCTCTAACAAAAAGCAGTGGCTCCAGATTAACCTGAAAGTAAAGACAAAACTGACAAAGATTGCAACACAAGGACTGAGCAGCAGGTGGTCACCTGACCAGTGGGTTACCAGTTACCAGGTCTCTTACAAAGATGACGTTGGTAGCAAATGGACGTTTTACAAGGAATTAGGACAAGTGAAGGTATTTGATACAACTCATGGAAGGAGAGGAACGGAATTTCTTTATTTAATAAACTTTCTTAGTGGAGTATAGCTTAAGGAAAGCTTTGTCACTGGAGTATAACACTACACGGGCTGCTTGCCTCCCTAACCTTACCTTGCTAATCCAACCACAACCCTTCTCCACCCTTCTGGGGCATGAAATGTAGCCAGGATCACCGTGGAGCAAGTCCTGCCTATCCTCTACTGAGCGACCTGGGAACAAGCCGTTGAAACCACCCCGTGGCCTCGGCCATCAAAATGTTGTCACTGCCTCGTCCCCAGGCGTTCGTCGGTCAAGGCGGACGGGAAGGGCGGGGTCGGTGCGCCACGCGAACCGTGCATAATCAATCCCATAACGCAAAGCGCACCCCGGACGACCAAGGAGCGACGCTTGGGGACGAGGCAGATGCTGTCAAGAAATAGCGTGCCAGTCGCGAAGTCATTTTTCCGCAGTAATAGCTGTTAAACGTTAATTTCATGGATGATATTATAGTTCTGGAATAACAGAAAAATGGTCAAGCCTTAAAGCGGTGGCAAACGAGGACATATTGTTGCCGACACAAATGTTTCCATTTTTGCAAGCGCGCGCAACATTGTTGCGGACACAAATTTGTGTCTGAGACACAAAAAACGTTTCTGATTTTATTCAGAAACATTTTATTTTATTTATTTATTTTATTTTATTAGCTTTGCCCTAAAGAATACAGAGAACAACAGAAACAACAACAACAACAACAAAAAAAAACACTGAAGATATACAAACACTAGTAATAAGAACGTAACAATACACTAATAAACTTAAAATACTTGGGCAGGGACACCGCAACAGCTAAAGCCAATTACTGCGGACCCAAAAAATAAAGGGTATAAAAGTAGCAATCTAAATCACATGCAGCAGCTAAATTCTTGGTCTAAAAACCTGGCTGTGTTACATTTCAAACAAATACTTTTGAAACTCCTTGGAGAGTCCGGGTCATAATTCATTGCCGTAAAGTAATAACCGTAAAGAACAGAGTTAAAGTTCTCAAAAGTAACATTATCTAGGTCAATTCTAGTAATAAGCAGGCTCCGCAACAAAAGTTTTCGCGTTTGCAAGCGCAAAAAATCGTCATGAGCAACAATGTGTCCGCAACAATATGTCCTCGTTTGCCACCACCTTTTGGTACTTGCATAATCCTCGTAGTTTTGTACATGCAGGTATTCCTTGGAAATAGGAACGCAGGCACTGTCATTATGAATAAGGTTAAACCCGCATTTGGAGCTGTTGATGTCAGACTTCATCCTCAAACATGGCATCGTTGGATTGCCATGAGAGTGGAGCTGTTCGGGTGTCCAGGTATATTACCTCAAGCTGAAACATTATTTTCTCGTCGAAAATTGCAAATAAACCACGCCCTAGGGGCTGAACTCTTTGCCTCTAAAGGACGGAAAAGTGAGAGTTCAGGGATGGGAGTCCCAGGGGGTACTCGCATTATACATTTGACCCAAATACGTGACAGATCTCTTGGCCCAAAAAATACCTAGCGTTTAAATTTTCAACCCAAAAAAATACGTAGGAGCCCCCTTCATGTATAAATGGGTCTGGAGTAGGGATCAAAGCTAAAGATTCGAGGCCGGAGGAATATTATTGTGTTATTGTAAGACTAACACTGCTGTGTTGTGACAATAGAAGGGTTGTGATTTTTCTTATTTTCAATTTCAGTTTCTCGATGTGTTGAGGGGCTGGCTTGGGAGCAGGGTGGGGGTAACTTTGTCGGTTTTATTTGCCTTAGAATGAAACCTTAGCGTTTTTCTTTTGATTTTAAAGCTGAATCCTCCCAGATTTCGACATGTTTTCTGACCGTCGGCCTTGAAGACAAACGGCTACCTAACGTGGCTTTCTCTGCGTCGTCAGTTCTAACCCGAGCTCATTCTCCATCTCGCGCTCGACTCCAGGCTAAAATTGGAAACCGACAGGCGGCAGGCTGGGCTCCAGCACTGGGTGACAGCACACCATGGCTACAGGTGGATCTGGGACCTAGGATGATCATATCTGGAATTGGTACCCAGGGAGGGTGCTACTTTTGGTGGTCGATCGGTGGCTGGGTTCGAAAGTTTAAGGTATCTTTTAAGACGAGTGGTAAAGGATGGCAAGTTTATGGAACAAATTCCTCAGCGGAGGTATGTGATATACATAATAATTAACACTGAAAACACGTTAAATGACCCGCTAAACAAGTCTGGCCAATGAACATCTTGTTTATATCAGGTTATGAAGGATTTCCCGTCTTGGCCAATCAAAAACTGTGAAGAGTAGGTGAACCACTTGCCAATAAAAGCACCTGAAAATGGCGGATTTTTGATTGGCTGAGAGCGTCAAGAAAACCAATTGGAAGGCGTTACAGTGTCGAGAACTTTATCGAGAAGGGCGTCGAACGTTCTCTAACATTTTACTTTTTTCTAAATATAGAATCACGAGCAGGATTCTAGTCTGATTGAAAGTGAAATAATTCATTCTATGGTTATAAAGAAAACGACCTGTGTACTTGCTTTTCACCGTTGCTAAAAATCAGTACGTTGAATTAGAGGCGGTTTTCATGATCACTTGGGTGCCGAAAGTAATTAGCGAATTGTTTGGTTTTGCATTACTATGTTCAATGATTGGTCTTGCGCCACTTTTTCAACCAATCAGAAGTAAAACCAAAACCAGTATCGTAACTCGCGCGTGCACATTTTTCCGCGCTTTGTGTCGGCTACGCATGTTTCCCTTTCGCAAACAAGCGATACCATTTTTAACGGTCGACGCCATTTTTTAACGGCAGCGACTAAATCGAGCCGAGTATGGTTAGCTAAATTAGACTACAAAATCACCCAGGTTAGGCTAATATGGCATTGCGGTTAGCCTACTAAGCACTCCGGTTAGCTTACTGAGTACTCCGGTTAGTCTACTGAGTACTCCGGTTAGCCTACTGAGTACTCCGGTTAGTCTACTGAGTACTCCGGTTAGACTACTAAGCACTCCGGTTAGCTTACTGAGTACTCCGGTTAGCTTACTGAGTACTCCGGTTAGCCTACTGAGCACTCCGGTTAGCCTACTGAGTACTCCGGTTAGCCTACTGAGTACTCCGGTTAGCCTACTAAGCGCTGCGGTTAGCCTACTAAGCACTCCGGTTAGCCTACTAAGCGCTGCGGTTAGCCTACTGAGTACTCCGGTTAGCCTACAATAGCACTCCGGTTAGCCTACTAAGCGCTGCGGTTAGCCTACTGAGTACTCCGGTTAGCCTACAATAGCACTCCGGTTAGCCTACTAAGCACTCCGGTTAGCCTACTGAGTACTCCGGTTAGCCTACTAAGCGCTGCGGTTAGCCTACTAAGCGCTGCGGTTAGCCTACTAAGCACTCCGGTTAGCCTACTAAGCGCTGCGGTTAGCCTACTAAGCACTCCGGTTAGCCTACTAAGCGCTGCGGTTAGCCTACTAAGCACTCCGGTTAGCCTACTAAGCGCTGCGGTTAGCCTACTGAGTACTCCGGTTAGCCTACAATAGCACTCCGGTTAGCCTACTAAGCACTCCGGTTAGCCTACTGTGTACTCCGGTTAGCCTACAATAGCACTCCGGTTAGCCTACTGAGTACTCCGGTTAGCCTACTGAGTACTCCGGTTAGCCTACAATAGCACTCCGGTTAGCCTACTGAGTACTCCGGTTAGCCTATTAAGCACTCCGGTTAGCCTACTGTGTACTCCGGTTAGCCTACAATAGCACTCCGGTTAGCCTACTGAGTACTCCGGTTAGCCTACTGAGTACTCCGGTTAGCCTACTGAGTACTCCGGTTAGCCTACTGAGTACTCCGGTTAGCCTATTAAGCAATCCGGTTAGCCTACTGAGTACTCCGGTTAGCCTACAATAGCACTCCGGTTAGCCTACCGAGTACTCCGGTTAGCCTATTAAGCAATCCGGTTAGCCTACTGAGTACTCCGGTTAGCCTACAATAGCACTCCGGTTAGCCTACTAAGCGCTGCGGTTAGCCTACTGAGTACTCCGGTTAGCCTACAATAGCACTCCGGTTAGCCTACAATAGCACTCCGGTTAGCCTACTGAGTACTCCGGTTAGCCTACTGAGTACTCCGGTTAGCCTACTGAGTACTCCGGTTAGCCTATTAAGCAATCCGGTTAGCCTACTGAGTACTCCGGTTAGGCTACAATAGCACTCCGGTTAGCCTACAATAGCACTCCGGTTAGCCTACTGAGTACTCCGGTTAGCCTATTAAGCAATCCGGTTAACCTACTGAGTACTCCGGTTAGCCTACTAAGCACTCCGGTTAGCCTACAATAGCACTCCGGTTAGCCTACTGAGTACTCCGGTTAGCCTATTAAGCAATCCGGTTAGCCTACTGAGTACTCCGGTTAGCCTACAATAGCACTCCGGTTAGCCTACTGAGCACTCCGGTTAGCCTACTGAGTACTCCGGTTAGCCTACAATAGCACCCCGGTTAGCCTACTGAGCACTCCGGTTAGCCTACTGAGCACTCCGGTTAGCCTACTAAGCACTCCGGTTAGCCTACTGAGTACTCCGGTTAGCCTATTAAGCAATCCGGTTAGCCTACTGAGTACTCCGGTTAGCCTACAATAGCACTCCGGTTAGCCTACTAAGCGCTGCGGTTAGCCTGTTTATGGTTAGCTCTCAGGAAAGGAAAGGGGAACACGATAAATTCTTCAAATTTTTTAGGGTGCAGCAACCGGACCTCGGTGGGCTAGTGGTAAAGCGGATCGCTCGTGTTTCGAGTGACCAGGGTTCGACTCTACCCGGCTTGTCTTAGGTGCTCTTTATTAGACAAAAAGATCAAAGTTTAAATTGATTCCTGTGTTCTGGTCATTGATGTACAATTTTTCTTTCTTTTTGTGTGCCAGGGTTTTCTTCACAACACACACATCTCTTTCTTTCATTGTTAGTCAGACTGTAGTGTGAATATATAACAGGGCCCCAAAAATCAAAGATCTGTTGGTTTTATCGGTTGTCGATTACTTTTGATAATCACAGGAATTGCTTGGTAACTGTGATGTTAACACGTTGATGATCAACAAGTTGTCCCAACCTTTCGTTGCCCGCTTCGTACGCATCCATCCCATTTTACAGACAACATTTGGCTATTTACGACTAGAGCTATACGGCTGTCCAGGTAAGACGATAATACACTTCACAGCTAGGCTATTGAACGAAAAAACGCAGTAGTTACCAAAGTATGCGTTGAAAATGAAGAGTTGTTTTATTTTAGAGTGACCTGCAACGACACGCCCCACCTCCCTACCTCTCTAAAGAAAGTTGATCCACCTTCCACCCCACCCTACTGCATTATGTTAAGCCAGAAGTACATACTTTTAGACTGTTTTTTTCCTCGTGCGCACGAAAATTTCTATTTCGGCCAAATCCAGTTTAGGCGACATTGGTACAGCAAGGAATAAGTAACCACAACTAAACCCCGCAACCGCTAAAATGGCTCCCAGTTAAAAAACTAACTGCCAAATCCCCAAAATTAAACCACAAACTGCTAACTTCAAATGACGTAGTGAACGTAGAAATCTCACGCGTCATTTTCTCACACAAAGTTTGGTCTAAAAATAGCCTACTCGCGAAAGACATAGAACGCGTCCCAATACCTAGATGTAGACTTCTAGAATTATGTAATTCTAAGTTGAATTTTATGTTGGAAAAATTTTAATTCATCAGTTTTTTTTCTTTATTTCTGCATACAGATAAAGACGAGTGTAAAAGTTCGCCATGTAAAAACAACGCCACGTGCAAAGATCACGTGAACAGTTATAGCTGTGTATGTTCCGCTGGATTTACTGGAGTGACTTGTGAAACAGGTTTAATATATATTTATGTTTTTCAGCTTTTTAATATTCTTTTGTTTTAGATAGCGGCTCTAAAAATGAAGCATCTACTTGACTCGACTTTACTATTAAAGTGTTTACTTGAATTTACGTAACTTTATTTTATGGGTGCATTCGATTGGTAAATCCAGATCTGGATTCTAAATCCTTTTGTGGATCATTTTGTGAAATCCGGACATCAAAATCCAAATTCAGATTTCCCAATCGAATGCAACCAAAGTCTGAGAAGTTGAGAAATAATTATTTAGTCGGCCTCCGCCAATTTAAAATATAATTCTGAAACTCTCGCATTTAAAATGCAGTGGAATCGGCAGTGCAATCTTTATTAGGGAGTTTAAGGTCGGGACACACAAATCGCCTCGTGTGACATGTGAAAATCTTCTGTCGCTGCGATCTGTCGCAACGAATTCAAACCAGTTTGAATTCGTGCGACAGATCGCATCGACAAAATAAGCGCAAGCAAGCGTGTGTACGGCTTCTACGACAAATCGCTGCGACAAAATTTAAATCAACCAATGAGGGAGCATCAATTTTTTCTAGTTCACATTTCCCCTCTTCCAAATTCGCTTGCGTGCACCAAACAAGCACCTTGTCGCAGCGACTTGTCGCTGCAGCAGTATAGACGAAGTGACTTGTCGCGGCAACGCGTTTGTGCGCGCAACAAATCGCCATGAGCAACAATGTGTCCGCAACAGTGTGTCCTCGTTTGACACCGCCTTAATTATAGAAATCGAACTTTGGATTGTGTTCGATTGGCAATTTTTTGTGAGTTCCATTTTGTTCGAGAACAATGAACAAACAATAGTAAGAATGCCCCTAGTACTAAATTAATAGCAACTGCTACACTAGAAGACCAAAAGAATTAGGTTACAATTTAAGTATACGTGATGTAACGATTAACTGAAAACTGGTGGGAAACGTTTTACCGAGGTCTTATCACTAATTTGGAAGCGAACGTAATCGTAATTGTTTATATGATAAGAATCTTCTACAATTACTATAATGTTCGTTAAAAACATGTTTGTTTGTTTGTCACGTGACAGATATTGATGAATGTTCCAGTTCTCCGTGCCAGAACAGTGGATCATGTGTTGATCACGTGAATAGTTTCAGTTGTGCATGCTCCCCAGGATTCACGGGAATGCACTGCGAAATAGGTTGGCACAAAACCCTTGTAGATAGAGATTTTTGTTATATGTGGATTGCAGAATTACCGAAAATCAGTGGAAAACTGCGTTTTGCCGTGTTTGAAACCTTATTTAGTTCAAGTGCAAAAGTTTAATTTGACGTAGTGCAGATTAAAATAATAAATTAACTATTCATCTTTTCTTTCTTTCTTTTCTTCGTCACAAGAGATGCGAGACAACCTGAACCTTACTTTCTGTATAAGTCAGTCAGTTAACAATAGGAAGCAGGGAAGCAAAGATTTGAGCTGACGTTTATAATAAAAGATTTTTTTGCTGAATATAAACATTCTTCTAACATTGCAGAACTGAAGCAAAGCTGTGGTTGCGGCCGACGCACCACAAGACGTATAGTGGGAGGTCAGAGAGCGCTTCCCGGTGAATGGCCGTGGCAGGCTGGACTTATGGTCAAGAACACAACTCAGATATACTGCGGTGCTGCGTTGATCAACCAGGAGTGGATCGTGACTGGTGCGCATTGCGTGACATATCGAAACGCCTCAACTTTGTTGGTGGTACTTGGAGAGTACGATGTGACACGGAACGAAGGAATTGAACTTTTCCGGGAAGTTGACACTTTCCAGATGCATCCTTATTATGACTTACTGACAGCTGACTTCGACATTGCCCTCGTTCGTTTCAAACCAGCTTTAAACCGGTTTAGCAGGTTTATATCTCCTGTTTGCCTGCCAACTGCTAATGACAGTTTCCCGCCAGGAACCAAATGCACCGTGACTGGTTTTGGTCGACTCGCTGAAGCTGGTTACCTAGCAACGACGTTGCAACAGGCGGTTGTGCCAATCGTACCACGTGACACTTGCCAAGCTGCATACCCGGATTACAACATAACGCCAAGAATGATGTGTGCTGGGTACGTTGATGGAGGAATTGACGCCTGTCAGGGGGATAGTGGGGGACCGATGGTTTGTCGCAAGGATCACACCCACTGGTACTTGGCCGGGGTTATTAGCTGGGGCTTGGGATGTGCCAGGCCGAGGTCGTATGGTGTTTATGCCAATGTAACTGTGTTAGCATCGTGGGTTCGGTCAACGTTGATTAATTCTACCATTTGTGTACCTGGAGTATAATGTAAGCTTCATCGTTCACCGCTCTTATCCAGCGTCGTTCCCATTAACCAGCGGTCAGGAAACGAGCGACCCTGGAAAGATCGGATTTGAAATCCGACTTTTGACCCAGTGAACTCCATGGTCAGTTTACTTCCGGTCATTTTTGTCGTCTTCAAAACCAATCACAATCGATCCTGTAACAGAACTTTCGAGAGTCGCTCGTTTCGTCAAGCATTCGCAAAAAGGGGCGAAGACGTACGAGATTGGCTCATTGATGCGATGCGTTTGATTTTGTAATGACCCAGTCCTTATACGGCAGCAATTTCATGCATGGCACACCAAAGTTTTTGCATGAAGTTCATCATCCATCATCCATAATCCGTCCACTGAAGTGAATGTGACTTATAAAATTTAATGTAAAATGCTACCTTAAAGGGGCATTGTCACGGGGATTTTTGCCGTTTTTTGGGTCAATTCCGCGAAATCACTGCTCTGTGTTTGTTATTGTACACAAAATGCTCCGACAGACTCACCAAGGTGAATTCAGATGAAATTTTAGCAAGCAAAGAAGACCATAATATTTTTTGGGCGATTTTTTCAATGCATAGCATAAAACTTTGAAAAAATTGGCAAAGTTTTTAAATTAAAACCCCTTTCCATCCTCATCATCTCCGACAGCATACAATAATCAATAGTTTCAATATAGTACTATAGTCTTTGACAACAAACTTCGACCATTATTATTAGGTTTTCCTTGTTGCATCGTCAGTTTTAAGCTTTTTTAAAATACCCTTTAACAGCATGACAATGCCCCTTTAATGTTTTTTAAAGCTCACAGGTTTATGCCACCTTTACACTTGTAAGTCTGCTTAAAGAGCCAATGTTATGTCAGTGAATTAAACTCTCTTAAATGCCAACTTTAAACCACGTTTATATCAACTCTACACACAGTAGTGTAAATGTGGGTTTAAAAGGTCTTGTTAAAGTCGTTTACATTTGACGAGATTTAATCAATAGCGTAAAGTTTCAGCAATGCAAATGTTCAGTTTTTCATAAATCTCTTTTTCATGTTGTGCCAATGCCCTTGGAAAATAATAGGAACATTCGTTACTTTAGTTTTACACCTCCTGAATGCTGTACTTTTGGCTGCCCGATGCCGGTTATCCCCAGACACAGCTATATTAATTTTTAAAACAGATTTTTTCATCCTCTGTTGCGGGTCTGAAACAGTCAAGATTAACAACAAATTATCAGAGACCACAAATCTCTATTTACATGTATTAGTAAAAGTTATTGTTGATAATTATATTGTCTATAGCTCTGGCAAGAACAAATCTAAAACAATGTTAAAATAACAAACACCATTCTTAATTATTTCTAAATAAATTTAAAACAGATGTTTAACTACGTGTTCAAGTTATGCATTTACCATTATAGTCATACTAACTAGGCGTTGGTGAATGTGTAACCCTATAATAAAATACTAAACAAAGACATGCTGGATGCTGGGCTCCTCAGTATGTACAGTGTACTGTGTATATATACTACTGAAACTCAAGTGACTGCATAATATTTGACTGAGGTACCCACTAAAAAGTAACAATTCTTGCTGAAATAAATGGAAAGGATACTCTACAGAATTGGGTCCACCCAGTCAGGATATTAGTCCTGTTTTCGGCAAGTCTTTGTTACATCACTTGTAAAGTTCCCAATACAAATCACTATCAAATCAAAGCAGGGCTGTCAATAAGGGCCGCGGACCGGGGAAGTTCCCCGGCTACTATGACTTTGAGCCCCGTCTACTTTGAAACAAAACCAAAACACTGTAAAGTGAAAACAAAATCCCCCAGCTACTTTTTTACATTCCCGGCCTACTTGAAAAATTAATTAGTGACAGCCCTGCAAAGAGTAGACTAAGAGAGGATACTTGAGAACTCAAACATGTCCCTCACACTACCATGGTGTGATTAGTTGCTTAGCAAGTTCGTGATGAATCCTACAGGCTTAGCCAGGTCTCAAGACATGAAATCTCCATCATCTGGTTCTTAAGTTCTTCTGCCACCAGACCCTACATTGTCTTTGTTAAAATCCTGATACCATCCACGCCGTACTGAGATACTAGACAAACTACAGCTCTTACCCAGGGAGTACCCCTGGGAATGCTAGCAATCCCTCACAGGGACACTTACACCACCCAGCTGAGTACAAATGCTGCCACTTTGCTGCAGGCAGAAGCAACCCTTGTCAAAACTACAGCATTCCATTTTATATTTTCTTTAAGTAAATATCAATCACTGTCTCATGACATTCTCGCAGATTAAAGTCGCAAAATCCAATGCAGAATTTCCCTGGAGGGGCTTTGAAGTAATCAAGCCCTCTGCCAATTTTGATGATCCAACCATTGTTAAATCTAATTTCTCGGTCATGAAGAGTTCCTGAGTATCCAATGTCAAGATTTACATTGTATTTCTTTAAACTGTTTTTGAGTCCTTGAAGTCTCTTGGCCTGATTGTTTTGGCTTTCTGGGTCTTCATCTTGAGCTATGGAAATAAAATGAAGAAATTTGACAAAGGCCAGGCTATAGTTGACTTCATTGCGATGCAAACCTTGTCTCTTTTAAAATGTAGATCAGCCTGTTATCATACTAATAAGTTGCTAATCTCTGTCTTCACAAGGAGGGGTTTGCTTACATTTCACAAAACTGAAAAATGGTCTGTGGAATGATTGTGACTCAAGTGGCCTAGGGTACACCTTGGGACTAC
Organism: Blastomussa wellsi; assembly: GCA_947652115.1. Classification (NCBI taxonomy): domain Eukaryota; kingdom Metazoa; phylum Cnidaria; class Anthozoa; order Scleractinia; family Plerogyridae; genus Blastomussa; species Blastomussa wellsi. The sequence continues at coordinate 6,814,770 of OX393561.1, forward strand.
CAAATATTTGCTCACCCACTATGATGAAAGTGCAGTAATGTACCAGTCATATTGAAGCTTCAACATCCCCCAGGCAATTTAAATCCCCCCCCCCCCCAAATTTAATTTTTTGGAAAATCTGTGTTGAAATTCCCCTCTCCCTGGGCCAAAAGGCTGTTCAAATGCCCCCACTCCCGGGACATTAAGTGACCAGATTACCATTTTAACTTTTTAGTAGCATCTAATATGCTCCTGAAGTCAAGATCAAAATTATGCAGTAATCAAACTGCCACAGAACCCTAACATTTGTTGGTGCAGTGGTGCAGTTTTAGGTCAGGATTCGAAAAGTGGCCATCCAAAATGCACTATGGGGCTTAGGGTTAGGAAAAGAAAAGTATGGAAAATAAAAAAAAAAAAATTTTTTAAAAGTGGCTGTCCACAGGACGCCTGGACGGCCATCTTGCTAAAAGCCTGCCACCAGGCAGGTACAAGTACGACCGGATCAACTCGGATAGTTGATTTGAATAAGAATAGAAACAATTGTTGTATGCCTCGTTCTTGCATAGCTACTACTCTATTTCAAATCAGCGTTCCGAGTTGATCCGGGCGACTTTTGTACCTGCCTCGTCCCCACCCTCCCAAATTTCTGCCATCCCCATTATTCCTGAGTCAATACATTTATTTCAAACAATAATTAAACTTATGAATATCATATTTTTATTTCTGCACTTACTGGTAAGAAGTTTGATGTCTCGCACTGTTCCCTTGCTAACAAGCAGCTCGCAAAAGCGAAGAAAGTTATAGATTTGGTGAACATTTCGAATGTAAGGGTCTTCCACGACTACCTCTTTAACGTTTCCTTCTAAGTACTTCTCGAATACTCGCTGATAGCTATATCCAGTGGACCCTTCTGTTATATTGACTTTTTCATGGAAAGTCCCCGCCTCTTTTTGCTCCTTGACCACCGTTTTCAGCTTTTCTGCACGCTGAATGTAAGACTCCATCTTTGCTCGGTAGTGCACCCTTGTCGCGTCATCTTTAGTGTCCTTTAGTACGCTCATTAATAAAGCAAGGCCTTCCTGATAACAAACTAGGGCTTCAGAGTAGCTCTGTGACTGATCGAGCTCGACCGCCCGCGATAAAACGCTAACTGCAGCGTCCAGACTCATTTTGAAACAGCTGCACTCTCGAGCTGTTCTGTTGAAAACTTCCGGGGTGCACAAAATTGTTTCTTCTGTGAGCCCCTTACGTCACGAAAACGCACCAATTGAATACGCGCCCTGAATGGGCAGGTGCAGTTTGGGTTGATGATGACAAGATGGCGGATTCTCCTCGGGAAAGGAAAAAGTCGAAAAAGCCATCAAGTAAGTATTTCTGTTTTCTCAATTTTCGCTGATTTAAACGTAGAATTTAATGCTAATATTTCGCGTTGTTTTATTCCAGATACCAACTTTAAACAACAAAGATTAAAAGCATGGCAACCGATTTTGACAGCGTCGACTGCACTGCCTTTGTTTTTCATAATCGGAGTTGTGTTTATACCCATAGGAGCCGTTCTCTTGGTAGCGTCCGATAAAGTAAGCATGTAAACGGACTTTTATGTTATATTGGTGGACATAACCTGCATTAGCAGTATGTAGAATGCCAAAATCTTTAATGACCTTCAATCGATCTACCATGGGCATGGTTTACTTTATATTACTGTGTGTTATTTAGGCACAGATTCCTCATTAGAAACCGATTCCTTAAACTCCTTGTGATGTTGAAACGATGTGGCGATGAATAAGGGTCTTTTAGATTTTTCTTTGGATCTTGAAACAGAGATGGAATTGATCATTCCTCCGCAGTGGAAAATCAAAGAATTTCTGCATGATTAATTTGGTGCAACAATCACATGCTTCGTACAGAACAGCAAAAATTTGTATCAGAAATTTATTTTTCATAAGCTAGTCATCAATAATTTTGGCTTGCGCCTTTTGGGCTGATATTATAATGTGCTTTTGAATATTTTTATAGAAAAAGCGCATGATGAGTATTAAATATTATTATTGTTATTATTATAATTTATTAGTATAGATGATCATACGGTTTCAAGTTCAACTTGGAATTAATTTGCACAAGTGAGTTTTTCAATTTTATATGACAGGCAAGGATTTGTTGGTTTTCCTTTTTATGTGCTAGGTACAAGAGAAGTTTGTTGAGTACACAAATTGTGAGACTTCAAATGGTGAACGATGTGACAAGTTTCTTGAAAATGTCACAAATACAGGAAAGACTTGTGTCTGCACGGTAAAGTTTAGTCTAGCCCAGGATTTCAAAGGCGATGTGTATATGTACTATGGTCTGTCAAACTTTTATCAGGTAAGTAAAGGATAATTTTTGCAGTAATGAAAGAGAAAATGAGGTTCTTGTGATATGCAGAGTTGTCAAGGCTGAGCAAAAGCTTAAGTCTGAGGCTGATAACACTTACCAAGACTGCGATTATTCTGCATATCATGAAAACCCTTAATTGTTATTCTTTTATTATACCGGTAATGGTTGCAAAAAGCAGAAAGCTACATTTATTTGTAAGTGAAATTAATTTGTAGTCTCAACACTGAATGGAGACTTCATGAAGCTCTTATCTTTCCCATAGTTTTCCGAATCATTTCTCCTTCAGATACTCGCTTAATGGATTTTTTTGTATGTTTCACATCTGCATTGTCCATGTTTTCTTTTGCTATATGTCGTCAGAAATACTGTCAATACACAAAATACTATTTGTGGAAATGGGTCTGTACTCGGCACCTACCCCTGTAGCCTGAGACCACACGACCGGGTGACAAAATTTAGAGAATTAGTTATTAATAGGAACAGAGATCGAGACTTCAATGTACAGATCATTTTCACTCATTTTCACTCAGTCAATGAAGTCAAGAAAAAGAGGTGTTATAGGAGATAAGCCAAGCCAAGTTTTATGACTGTGCGTAACCCCAAACCACAGATGTTTGCCGAAACGTTTTGCCTGAATTTACAGAGCCCAGTATGGAGCCGCCATGTTGGTGCACCTCGGATGTGCACCAATATGGTGACCGAAAATAGTGTAAACATCTGGAACTTACTTAAGTTATCTAGTCCAATGATAATCTGTTATGGAGAAACAAACATTTCCATAAACACTTTTTACTACTTTGACTTCTCAAATGGCTTAAAATCACAATATGAGTATACCTTTTTATGACAAGCATGATTGACACTTTATGTCATGCACCTAAGTAGCCTGCAAAGCAGGCGGTTTTTGTGCTGGGAATACTTCGAAAACAGCGATCGCGAACGACCGGATGACCACCTGCGTGTAAACTTGTTTCTGAAGACACCACCTCCAATCAGCTATCTGTCAGCGAACTGTCAAAGGTTGGTTTTCACGCGCTCTCAAGCGTGAATTCAAAACAAACATCAACTCACGTAACGCCAGTGGTATAATTATAAATTAAAAATCACACTGTTTTATCCCGGGTTTAGCCGATCGTGTTTTCAAACCCATGCGGCAGGAAAGTAAGAAACGTTTGTGCGGTGAAGCAGCAAGTGCTATCAAGAAATGAAGCCACCGACAAGGCTGCAAATGTCACAATTTTAAAACCTGGTAGGATTTTTCTCTGATTTATCAAGCGAATAACCCCCCCGAATAAACAGTGAAGAGTCACTGCGATTTCGAAATGTTGCCGCTGTTTAGCTCCTCGGCAGTGCAATTCACTGAACGCAATTTGCATAATCTGATCGATCAGGGTTTTCAACAGTGAAATGACTAAAACGCTGGTTGTCACAATTCTTTCCCGCTCGATTCAACCACTCGCATCTTGCAAACCAGAAAACTGTAAATATCATACTCTTTCCGAAACCAGTCGGAAGAATCGCTAGAACATCCTTCCCATTCATTGCTAATAGCTGTTCTTCTTTGAGGATGATCCTTCAATTAATTTCTTTCAATTCATTGATGCTATCAAGAAAGCTATAAAGTGCAGCTTCGATACAAATATCGTTCACAGGTCCATGTTTCAAGAGAGAGTCAGAAATTGTATCCGATGATAACAGATTGATTGACAAATTTCAGTAACAACCAATCAGAATTTTCCGTCCCTCTGTGGACGGACAATTCATTTGACCCTAGTTTACCGGCAGGCGGTTATTTGTAACCTCCGCCCCTCCCCCTCCCCCTTTTTTTTGCTCTCCCCAGTGTTTGCACGCTCAAAATTTCGTGATTGCTGTTTTCGAAGCATTCCGCCCACAAAAACCGCCTGCTCTGCAGGCTAGCACCTAAGCGAAGGATACTACTATTCAGCTGAAAAATTGTAAACAGATATAAATTTGGTACCTCTTATGCCTGATAAGAATAAAAACTTTAAAATTTGTTTAGTCTTGGATTTCAGAACCCAATGAAGTAACGTGAAAACAATCTATAGTGATGATTATTCAATATTATTGTTTAGAAAATTTAAAAGTTTGGGAAAGTCACGGTCTGAGTTCGAGCCTTGGCCGGGGCATTGAATTGTGTTCTTGGGCAAGACACGTCTTTTGATAGTGCCTCTCTTTAGCGCAGGGTATAAATGGGTTATGGCAAATTTAATGCTGGGGATAGCCCTGTGATGGACTAGCATGCTATCCAGGAGGGAGTAGAAATGCTCCTAGTCACTTCACGCTAAGGAAACCAGAATAACCTCCGGCTTGATGGGCCACTTGGCTCGCATGCAGACTTATATCACATGTATCTCATCAGGTTAGAAATTTATGATGATATTATTATTGATGTAGGCACTAAATGTGCTACAAAGTACATGTTAACAATCAAATCCATGTTGTTGTGCAGAACCACCGGCGCTATGTTAGGTCAAGAGATGACCTTCAACTCCATGGAGAACTCAGTGGAAAAGTGTCATCTGACTGTGATCCATTTAGAACAGTCAATGGCACCCCTGTTGCACCTTGTGGAGCTATTGCAAACAGCCTTTTCAATGGTAAGTTCCACATATACGTCACGGTTTGTGCCTAAATTTTTCAAATTTGTCATTTGCAATCCATCTCAATCTTCTCCGTCCTTGTTCTTCACCTCTTTGTTGTTTTTCTTCCTTAGTAAATTATTAGTTTTATGTTTCTTAAGTTATAAGGGATTTGGTTTGTCGCAAAGAAGTGACTCAGAATATCATAACATAGCTGCTTTATTACATGTACGTAATTTATGTTCTTCGCATCACGTGGTGACAGTTCATGCTTTGTCATGCTCTCTATCTAGGCCATATAGAGTGATGGAAGAATGCAAGTTCTCAGCAAAATATCTGCATGCCATACTTGACTTTATACATGTACATGTAACATGTACATTAAACCACCATACAAATCAGTTTATAATCTCTTAAACCAGTCAAAAAGGATGCTACAGGATATGCACAAATTTGTGTTTTCTGGCTTTCTAAAAATTATTACATGGTAAAATGTCACAATAAAACAGTATAAAGGTATATACAGTATTACTAACAGTTTAGTGTTAAGTTGTAAGCTGTCAGTTAGTCCATCTAGTACATGTGTCTGCCTGCCTGTGTGTCATTGGTCTGTCTGTCTGTGTGTTACTCAGTCAGTCCATCCATCCGTCTGTCAGTCAGTCAGATATAAAGTTCTATAAAGTTGAATTCTAGTACATATGTGTTGTCGTCCATTAATTACGCAATGTGCCATTGGATAGCGTAATAACTGTATGTTTGTATGATGATGTGTAGGATTTTTTAACTTGCAGACACTTTTAAATTGACATGGGTTAAGAACTCCAAGGAGCAAATTGCTGTCAACTTGACATATAAAGATATCGCTTGGAAGTCAGACCGAGAAGTCAAGTTCAAGAATCCTTCAGGGAACCTCAAGGAGGCTTTCAAAGGTTACACCAAACCACCCAACTGGCCTAGGCCCGTTTATGAGTTGGATACAGAAAACCCTGACAACAATGGGTTTCAGAACCAGGACTTCATTGTTTGGATGAGGACTGCAGCATTTTCAACATTCCGCAAGCTCTACCGAAAGATTGTGCATACAGGGGAGTTTGAGAATGGCCTGCCAGAAGGCGACTATCAACTGGATATCAACTACAGTATCCTTTGTCAATGAATTTCAATGAGATTATTACTTGTTTGTCATTAAGGTACATAAAAAAAGGTGAAGCAGGGTCCGAAATTGCGACCAGCTGGTCGCCAATGCGACTGAAAATTGAGTGTTGGCGACCAGAATTTCATGGTTAGTCGCCAACAGGCGACTAAATTTTAGCATTGTGTCAATGTTTTGAACGAGCGCCCAAGGAATTAAATCGAAAAATTTCGCGTTTGATTTCAGCAAGAAACTTACCCCTTGCCTTGTCAAAGTTTTTAATTCTCTACAGAAAGTAATTAAGATTAAAAGAAAAGGTAAGATTCCCGTTAGATGACCTTCAACAACCGTTGTAAACCACGTATTTAGCGGCCGCCATATTTTCAGCGGTTTTGTCTTAAAGCCATAACGTGGGCGCAATTTTGTTCGAAGTGGCCTGGAACGAACAATATGGCCGCTTGTTCGTACATGGCTTCTTGAACGCTTCGAACAACTGGTCAGTCTTCAAAGTAACAGAGGTATCTATTCAACGAAAACTCCTTTTAAACTGAAATGTAAGCTACATGATATTTTAATGCCTTTATACATGCGAGTCTTAAAGAAACGTTTTTCAGAACTCAATGTTTTCGTGTTTTGCGGTGAGACAAAAATTTTACGAACCACTTTTTGGTGACCAGATTTTTTCATTTGGCGACTGAAAAAAAAATGTTCAGTCGCCACTTGGTGCCTGCATAAAAAAGTTAATTTCGGACCCTGTGAAGGTTTCAAAGAAAGCCGGCGACTGCCAGAATTCTGTTACTTACATGATTACAGTATATGTCAGTGGTTGCTCTGGTCATAGCAGTCAGCTTCTGATTATAACATTTCACACGTCATAGCCACTATGATGTCAAAACATTTTCAACCCCAGTGCTCTCCTTATCTGGTGGTAACTGGTAAAATTTACCACCTTTAGCACAACTCTTTACCACCTGAAAATGATAAGATATTTTGAAAAGTCATCAGAAAACTCAACAGGTAAATTAAGAGTAACGCCACACCTTCCACTGGTTCATTGACCAAAAGATGAAAAATTAATAGTGAATTGACAGAAAAATGCAACATTCAGTTATGACTTAACCTTTGTATTCTTTATTTTCTTTCATCTTCCAAATCTCTCAGTGCTAACACCTTTCGAAGAAAGAGCAGGATTTAGTGCGTTTACTTTAGTGGGATTTCCCTACAAGTGCACATCTTTGTTGCCAAGTTTCTGCGATGAAGTGGCAACAATGATTGCTGTCTTTTCATTTTATAACATCGAAAATGAAAAAAGTCACAAAGTAAAATAAGTAAAAATTATTTCAGAAGCGAGAAATATTACTCACTTTTCGTTTTTTGAAAACAGGTCGAGTGGCAGCAGTTTGTTTTACAATTGAACGAAGCTCACACTTAGTGTTGGTAAAGGCAGCTTTCGTTGTGAAATCCAGATGACATATTAAACAAAGTTTTGACAATATAGCCCTTCAGCCACACCATTATAAATTTCTAGTTTTTGAAGCCAGGAGAAAATTGTAGCAAAGACAAAATGAGTTTGCTAATTTTTCAATATACCAATAGTACTTCATGTAAGCGATGGGAAATATATCCCTTTCAACAACAGCCTTGTTCACTGTGATTCACTAGAATTTCTTTACCGGTTTGAAAAGTTCTTTTACCTGCTGTGCTGAAAACTAGGGTGAGCCCTGCAACCCCCTGATAAAAAGTTGCCATTTTGGGTAGCAATTAGTTTATTGTTTGGCTTTTTGACTTGTCGGAATTTGTTCTGGTTTGACAAATTAATTAATTGACGAGGGGCAATATTTGTCAAATAATCTTTAAATTCATTCAGTGGGAACAAGAAAGCTACATTCATTTGAAACACATGTATGTTTTGGGTTTCCACTAAGAACATTGTAGACTGACAAGTGATAAAGGACCTACTCAGCAAAGACATTATTGGCATGCTTGAAGATTCATGACAGCCGAGTTTTTGCTTGTCAAAGATTGAACCGCCAGTTATATACGTGTATTACTGACAGATTGAATATTCAAAAGTTATTTCTTTCACCAGCTGCCAATGTGCATAGATTTTCCCGTGACTTCATTTGATGGTGAGAAAAGAGTGATTTTGAGTACAACCTCGTGGATAGGTGGAAAGAATCCATTCCTTGGAATTGCATACATCACTGTTGGTATTCTTTGCCTTGTTCTGGGATTCTCTTTCTTGATCATTCACCTCAAGTTTGGAAAGAGGTAAGCTGATTTTGATAATGCCACCTCCAACAATGTGTTACCTCAGAGTCAAATGGTCTTTGAGTTGTTATTTTCAAGCTCATTATGTAGTTAAAACAAAGAAATTAGAACGGTGGCAGTGGTTTGGTTATGTGATGTTAATTGTCATAAATTATTTTGATCTTATTTCTCTGTTTTCTTGGCACATGTAATTTTAGTTTTAGTTTCCTACCATGAACCTAAAGAGGACAAGAATACCGGTAGTTGAGGCATTGCCATTGACTAGAACCCTTAATTTCATCAGTTGCCTCCATCTTTTACATGTACATTCACTATTTCCATGGTTCACTGTATTTACTTGATTTGCTGCCTTCAATACAACTGCAGAGGCTTAGTGCATCTTCTGTACAAATACAAACTTTTTGGAGGGTTATGCTTATAATATCAGTGCATTTTAAATCTTGAACATACCCAAAACAAAATATGAGTACCGGTAAATACTTACAGATAATTTATCTTAACGTTTCTATAATCATAATAATATCAAAATGTAATTATATTTTGGTTTGAACTGTTATTAAGAATATTGCCCTCTTTGAATTGATTGAATTAAAAATTATAAATTATGCTGTACTGTTGTATAGTTTATTATTTTAAACCCTAATGTATACCTTCTTAAGCAGCTGCATTCTATTGATTGCCTATGTCAACATGTTAAATTTTAAATACAGAAGACAACTGGGGGTTTGATCCAAATATGTGGTCTGGTGAACATATAAACTGCAGATGTCCATGTATATAGCTGAAACTTGTTCCTGTTAGTTGTGACCAAATCTTTATGGTGTAGTAGTGGAGTAAAAGAATTTGAACTATCATATTTCCTCAAATTATAGCTAGAGTAACTTTTTGCTCCAAAAGGGGAGTGAGGTGCGGGATTGCAGAAAAATTAATTCAGAAAAAAAAATTAATTCAGTCATGAAAGAATGAGGAATGAGATCAATGTGTTTTATTGTTTTCAATGAGATGTAAATAGGCACTGAAGACAGTTTTCTGCAATCCTGCACCTTGGTGAAAAGGGGATGATTGTTCAAGAGGGGAATGATTTGTTCCAGTATTATTCAAGCCTTTTCGTAATTATTGTTGTTTTGTTATTCCATTAAATCGTGGAATAACCACATCAAGTACATGTACACTGGCTGTAGTATATCTATTGCAATGTAACATTTATGTTTGGTTTAAAACTTTTCATAGCGGTTTTATTTTTTTATTTTCTTTTGTTTTGTCAATTTCAATCATGAATTTGTGCAGTCGGGAATCCTTATGCGATATAAGGCAAGATTGCTGTCATCATTTTGTTAGTGAATGGGCCTTTGAGCACGATGCTCAATGAGTTATTGGCAGTTAAAGCTAAAATCAAAGGTGTGTTTAGAAGGTTCCACTGTTGCTATGGTAACTTGTAACAACAATAAAAGTATCAAAACATGGCCATCTGTTTGATACCATAATTATTCCATCGACTGAAAAAATTTTCATAGTATTGATCCATCAAAGTTGAGGTGCTTAGAAATACAGGAAACAGTTTGGAGCCACCTTTAAACTTTAAACCAAACATAAATTTAAACCACTTGACATAGCTATTTCCTGTCCACTGTGCATAAAGCTCTTTATTAGATCAATTGCAGAACTGAAATTTTGAAAATTCAGGTTTAGCCACATGAGAAAGTTGTACTGTTGTTGAAGTTCTTATGTATAAGTTGTCTAAGTTCTTTTGAATTGGATTCCTACACTAATGGTAATGACGTTCTAAGCATTTAGACTTGAGGTTTCTTGAAATCACACTGAAAATAATTGATGAAATATCTGTTTAAACAAAACATTGTTTTTCATTCACAGGGAGTATACCAATACTGATCATGGAATGCAGCTGCGAGAGATGGGAAATTAAACTTTAAATCAGTCACATAACTTTCATTTAAATTATATGCATGGTTTGCACAATTTAAAAAGAGTTGTTGAATTTCAACCAAAATATTTAAAAATCCTAAGTTGGGGAATAAATGCTAGCACTTAAATATTATTGTAACCAAGCCAGCAGTACTTTCATAATTATGCCTGTTTCATAGCAGTTTGCCATAAATGAAATTTAATGTTTTTTATTTCTTATTTTGAAGCTGGGTGTTCTTGGTGTGAAAGGATAGAGCGATTTGCAATTGAGTGTCATAAAACCAAAACCAAAGTAGTTACGTTGGCCAATCACAAAGGATGGAGACAATCCAGTGAACCAATCAAATCTGGAAGTAATTACACGTAGCTTATACAGTGCTGGAGACACAATTGATTTTGGTTTTACTTCTGATTTTGGGAGGCGAGGTGATCTAATGGTGTCCATAAGTGCATTGGACTCCCGTTCAGGCAGTTCGAGTTAGAGGCCTGGGCAGGGCACTGCGTTGTGTTCTTAGGCAATGCCTCTCTCCACCCAAGTGTTTAAATGGGTACCGGCAAAATACTAATCCTGAGATGGGCTAGAATCCCATCCAGGGGGGAGTAGAAATACTCTCTGCCACTTCATGCCAAGGAAACCAGGATAAGCTCCAGCCTGATTGGCCACTAGGCTCGTATGCAGACTTTTCCTTACTTTACCTTCTGATATTTGGTTGAAAAAGTGGCGCAAGATTTTTAAACCAATCCCCTAGTGTAGTAATGCAAAACCAACGCAATTCGCTAATTACTGAAGGCACTCAATTGAAAACTGCTCTAACTTGCAGTTGTAGTAGGGCTCTTGCATGCATTGACATTGATAATGCAGTTCATTGCACAACTGTCTTTCGCTTTGTACAATAATTCTTCACTAGAGATACATGTACATAGTCTGACAGTGTACTGTGAGATTTCTCACACCAGTTCTGTTGTCATGTTTCTTTGAATGATTTGTTACCCATAAAAAGTATAGTTATAATATTTGGTAAACAGCAAATTAATCTTGACATTGTTACAATTTGATTTGAATTTTCTAAAGTTAGTTTTGTCATGTAACAGCCAAGATAAATTGCCATGCAATTAGTTTTGAGAAATTTATTTATCTTTTCAGTCTAAATACAAAGAAATCAAAGTTGTTTGTACATGTAAATTGTACAGAAGTTTACGTCTGGCATTAAAAAAACCTTTGCAATATAAAAAAAGGTAAATTTAATCAAGTCTGTGTAGTAAAACAGTATTCATTGTTTTGTGATCAGATCATGATTGCTCGTGCAAGACGCTGCCTGGCGTTTGATTGACAGAAATCTTGGAAATGTTTCCACGGGTGTTTTAATTCCTGAGGTTGTGTATCAATGCAAACAGTGGTAAAGTTTTCCTTAAGCAGAGTTAATTCATTTATCATATTTACAGTGCTAGCTTATTCTGTCATTTTTTTTATAACTGAATGTTTGTTTTGGATAAGCAATCTCATACATTTCTATATTGATGTTAATATGTATAATTTATTGAAAAACGACCATACATGTACATGTAGCACTAAAACATATCATAGAAAAAGGGTTGTATGATAATCACGTTTTACTATTGCGGCATTATGTGAAGGAGAAACTCCAAGAAAGGAACTGTTGACTTAGAATGGATGTTAAGGCTTGTTCACACTTGTGGCATAATGACATAGACAAAACGACATGAACATGTTGCTTTCTGTCATAATGTTCCTACTATGTTGGCATTTTATGTTGTTCACACTGGTGACATAAAACATCAATGTGAAGTCTTTTTATCATTTGCATGACCTTGCCGTTATGTCTTTATGTCGCTAGTGTGAACCAGGCCTTGCACAGCGAGGTGTAAATTTTAAATCCATGATACTGATCAAGCAAAGAATTGCTCAATAAAGTGATGTAAAATATATGCTTTTTATTTAATGAGGCTAAATGGAATTTAGGCAAGGTTAAAACTAAGCCAATGCAGTGGCTGCATTAACATTATGTGGGGGGTTCCAGGGAGGTTTGCAGGGGCACTGCCATGTGCTTTGCTTCATTGCCTGCCAGCTTGCTCGTTTTGTTGCCCTCCCTCCCTCCCACAGTCTTGGTAAGTATTCATTCCACACACTGGTTGTTTCAGTGTTGTGTTGACAGGTGCCTTGGAGGTGGGCTGTGGCTCGGTTGCCATGGTGACCTCCTTGCTGCTGAGGAGATTGCTGCTCTCCTCTGTCGCTACCTTTACGGCACCTACCCTCCAATACTTCAATTGGCTTCATGTTTTAACTGCAAGTTTACCTAAACTCCCAGTTGCTCATTCTTTGTGTCTTGATAGAGTTGTTTGAATAAATCTCTTACTTACTAAGATGGAATCTGCCAAATGCCATGCAATATTTTATTCGGTGTGTAACACCGAATGCTCGAAATTAGAAAAAAATCCAGGTTGTCCTTATGACAAATGCCGGATAATCTCAGGCAACCAGCCCTTTATTTTTCCTAAAAACTGGTTGCCCGACCGAAGTTTTAGTTGTCTCGGGCAACCGGGCAACCGCTAATTTCAAGCACTGATACACATGAAGCATGCTCAATCAGGGAATGACTCAGAACAATCTGATTTTCAATCCCCTGGAAAACAAAATTGTGCTTGAGTTTTGGCTTAAAAGTACATACAATTGTGTGTTTGTAGTGCGACCTCAAAGTGTTATTAGTTAAACGATTTAAAGTACCTATGAATTGAAAAAACGAGCTATTGAAAAATAAGCTTATTTGAAAGGCCTTTTAAAATGAAGAATGGTGTTTTCCTTTTTGTGATATCTTTTATTCAAGATTTTTGAATTATGCAAAGTAGGTACTGATGATGTCACAAGGTGTGAAAACCCAAAATGTAACATATCTCTGCAAGTACTGATGCTATAAAATTGAAACTTGGTGAGCATGTTATATTTTGGTGTTGCTATGGCAACACATGCGGTTCCAGATCTATAATATACAGGTATTTGATCTTGAACAAACATTGTCCACTTCCTAAAGGTTAATTAGGAGAGCTAATACAATGGGCATTGCGCACGCTTTAAATGGTATCAGTCATTTGCCCTATACAGTCACAATGAGTAATATTTGATTTAAAGAGGAAAAAGACTGGAACCAAGATTGTTGCCATAGGAACATTAAAATATGCATTGAGAGGTGTCTTCTTAGGATGCAATGTACTTGCAAAGTTCCAATTGCAATGCATCATTACTTGCAGAGATATGCTATATTTTGTGTTTTTACACCCACACTATCACACCTTATGACATCATCAGTACCTAATTTGCATAATACAAAAATCTTGAATATCTCTGAAACCAGACGAGATAGCACAAAAAGGAAAACGTAATTTTTCTTCATTTTTACAGGCCTTTCAAATTAGCTTATTTTTTAATAGCTCATTTTTTCATTTCATAGGCACTTTAATTGCTCATAGAAACTTGGACTTATCCTTATCCTAGTGTAGTCTTTTAGTGATGTGGTTAGAATGCATTACTTGGTATAGTTTGTTGAGGTGGCTGGTTTTTTAGCATTCAAATAAACTAGTGCACGTTTTTCTTCTTCTGTGACCATCAGGCAGTCCATGTTCGAGCCTCGGCAGGGGTCAAAGCATCTTCTTGAGCAAGACGCTTCACTCTTCACTCTAATGCTTACTATAGTGCCTCTCTCCGCCCAGGTGTATAAATGGGTGCTAGCGAATTTAATGCTGGGAAGTTCCCCTGTGATGGACTAGCATCCCATCCAGGAGGGAGTAGAAATACTCCTAGTCACCTATTGTCACAATAAACCGGGATAAGCTCCAGCGGTTTTGGCCGTTTGACCCGACGGTAGACTACCATGGTGGTATTAAATGTATCAAATTAACTGAGCTCTCCCCTTGGCCAAAATAGAGTTAACTGCAACATGCAGATATGTTCAGGATTGACCGCTAATGAGATGCAAGCTCTTTATGACAACTATCACAGTGTCCTCGTTGATGAAAGTTCACTAAAACACACATAATGTCGTCAAATGTGAAGTAATATGAAAATGGAAAATAATCCAGTCAAATATGAAATAGTAATTGAACAATACCCACTTTCAATCCTGGACATAACTGTAAAATTTTACATTCTTTTATTGGGTACACTAACACAAAGATTTACCTTGCGTTGATAATAAACACTTTTCTAAAGGAACTCTGTTGGTGGCAAATCTTGAAATGCTTACCCTAAGTATTGTTTCAAAGTAAATTCAATTTCGATCTTTCCCAGTCTTCCTCATTTCAAGCCATCCTTGCTTCTTCTCAGTTTGTTACTATTTTTGTAATTTCAAGGTATCTTTTATTGTGAAGGTCATTTTATGCATTATTGAAGATGACTTCTATATTCAGGGTGAGGTCCTTTGAGAGCAATTCCTAATGGATAAATTTAACGGCACTTTTCCCTACCCTTTTTGTTTAATCCAACTTGTGAAACCTCCACCCTTGTAAACAACTCCGGCTGGAAAAGTTAACCCTTGGCTGGTAGTTGAGGAACTATTTGGCAAAAGATAGGACTGGCATAACACTATCTCGCTCATTCTTTTTCAGACCCAGCACTGTTCAGAGCTTTAGAAGGTGAAGTAAAAGATGTCGCTGACATCTATACAGAATACGAAAAAGCCTAGGTTCTTACATGAACACACTTTCTTACAAAAGTTTTGTAATGAGCCTAAGCAAGTTTAAAGAGTCGATTCGTTCGAATCTTCCATTCCCTCATTTTTCCTCACTTTACTTCATTTCCTCGAAAATTTCGATTTCAACATATATTATTTACATAGGACTTGATGCTAGTAAATCAAATTTCTTTTAACAACAGCATGCCTTCATTCAAAACGACAGACTCGGCAAGAATTGTCCAAAAAGGTCAAAGACACAAATTGTCTTGACATTTAAATTTTCCAATCAGACATAAAAAGAGGTATTTGAAGAGCAGGAAAGGGAGTTATGTGGCTTGTGTCATTCCCAAATACAAATAAAACATAGTCGTGTGCAGTGTTGATTGAACTGGTGACATGGTCAAATGTAACGTTCAACATTCAACGCTGTAAAAAATGGATAAAAAACTAAAACGTAACTAAACGTTTCGGCAGTGCTGCCTTCAATCATCAGTAGTAAAAGTGAAAAGATGTTTGTTGCTCACGTATGCAAAAGAAATTCTAAAATTTAAATTCCCTCACGCGCAAGAAAACAACGCGCGCGCAGAAGACTTGCACACGAGTTAATTAGTAAAAAGCAAAGTCTTGGTTTCAAGACTTTAAACCACTCGCTGACAAAGTCTTGTCGTTACTGGAAAGTTAAGACGCCTTTCTTCGCCGCCATCTCAGATTCATGTCTGCCATGCATTGTTATGTGCCTCCCCTGATTTTCTGGCCTGTGTGCAGCCGTCTCTGGCTTAGGCTATGGTCAAACGTCGAACTTCTCATGAGCCGAATCTAATGTAAATGTGCAAAAACAAGAGCTCATGTGAAGTTCGACGTTCGACCTTAGCTTCTGATTTCCTTTCTAGGATATTCGAAACGCGGTAGAAAATTACCCTACTCCTTACTAGATATTTTATTTTCTTCTATGTTAAATGACTGCCATTGGTAGTTCAAAACCTGCTGCATAAAGCTGGTCATGAGGACCATGCAATTGTATAATGGATATTGTAAAAGATGTTGTTTTAATAGGCATTTTAATAGATATCTTTAACTGATAGATTATCCTACATTAAGAATATCACACGCAGTGCTAATTTGTTATTTTTAAAATAAAATATTGCTAAGTAGAACTGAAAATGAATAAAATAAATTGTGCTGTATCAAATTGTTAGATCTTCAAGGAAGGGGTTGTTTTCTCCAGTCATGGACTTCTTTGGTTTCTTGGTTTTGGGTTCTTGAGGCCAGGATCGACATAGCCTGCGAACAGGCTTTACAGTGGGGACGTTTGTGAAGAAAATTTTTGTCGAGCTTCGGCGTCCTTCGCTCGCCGAAATTTTCTTCACAAACGTCCCCACTGTAGAGCCTGTTCGCAGGCTAGGATCCACAAAAGCAACTGCTTGCAGCCTGTTTAATAAATGAATGTCGAAACACTTTCCAGGGGTAAAATCAATGACAAGTTTCGTTGTTGTTCTTTCATGCGCACTCGTCCACTAGTTCTCCCGATTTTATTACTAGAACAAGTTTCGTTCGGCTTTCGTTTACGTTTTCTCCATATGCATTCTACTGGGCAAAGCTGTAAAGAGCACGAACAGGACTCGAGGTCCTATGCGAGATGCCCCACCCTACCCGCCCATTCAGACCAGAAAGGTCAGACCACTACCGTCGGGAACTACATGCCCTACTCTTTGCTGACAATGTGTGGGTTCTTTAACGTTCCACAGAGATATTATTATAAGAAACAAGGATTGTAAGAATTTATCGTCCTTATCCGATGAGACTAGAAAGTCTAACCATTTGCAGATGACGTTACAAACGCGGCACTTTCTCCTCAGTTATTTAAACACCCTGAGTTTTGGTCCGGCCAAGGTTTGAACCTGCGACCTCCCGCACGGCAGTCTGGTGCTTTTCCAACTGAGCGGCGGCGGTTCATTTTGGGATGACGTAAATTTTCTTCAGGCAATTCTTTTGTCTCCCAGGAAAAGAGAAAACAATTTTTTTAAATTTTCATTGAGATTCTGTATGCCGAGAATATGTACAACAATCCTTGCAAAATAAATAATTGGGTAGTATCCAACCCAGACAATTTAATCACAACTAAGTTGCAACGCGAGCTATTTTTTCAACTTGCTACGCGCCCGCTAGTAATTTTCATCTTCAGACTAGCTTTCCCGTAGCCTTCCTGCAAGCAACCCTTCCTTTCCATTTTATTTTGAAACTGGAGGGGGCCCTGGGGACGAGGTTGGGTTGCTGGACCTTGGGTGCTTTCCATTTTAATACCCAAAAATTTCGGTCATTTCGGTAAGAATTCAAATGGCAAGTTCCGTTTCGGTTCGTATCGAGGTGGTCCACTTTTACCGGTCGGGCCGATCGAGCCGAAATTTACCGTTTCATTTTCACAAACTGGTTAGTTGCCTCACTTCAACTCAGTGTATTCTCGGGGCGGACCGACTGGACCGGAGAATGGTTGGCCCGGTTAAATCGGAAAATGTCGTTCCATTTTACAAGAGTTTATCTCGGTTGGCCCGACTGGTCGGACATACTGGAAAGCACCCCTTGACGTCACGATTTCTCGAGGTGGTCATGGCTGGTCATCGTTCTGATCGTCGTTCCAGATCGTCGTTCGTTTCTCTTGGCCGGCGGGGCGGCTATGGGGACGATACGCCCATAATCGTCCCCAGCTCGTTTAGAAAATGGCTATTCTTTTACGCGGGGTTTTACTGTGTGCAGAAATTTTTCGCGCGCGTGGAAATGTCATTGGTATTCTTCTTGACCAATCAGATGTGAGCACGTACAATTAGCGACAGCGACAGAGAGAGAGAGAGATAGAGCAAAAACAAAGATGGCGGATGGAGTGACGCAACTTTGTGAAGTCTGTAACCGACTGCGATTATCACTGTTTTGGAAAACGAAATTGGGAAATATGTCGTCAGTCGGCCACTTAATTCTTGCTAGTCTCACTGGAGTTGCCGTGGCGTTGATCGCGACGTACATTCCTTCAATATGGAGACCGTGGTTTGGGAGACCATCGCTTGAATCATACGCACCTGGTTTCAATCTTGTGTTAATACCACAGACTGCTTTAGTGGAGAAAAGTAAGTTCCGACAATTACAGTAATATGCTTTTGAGTTGAATGTTTCGGGGCTAGGACTAACGGGAGAAATCGCATCGAAAGTGACACAGAAATTTTGACATCTGGCATGGCAACTTCCTGTCTCTTGCGGGTGATCTTTCATCTTCATTACAATTTGAAGTATGTCACTCCAGTGGCTTCATGAAAATGGCTAATGCAGTAAATATCAAATATCTGAAGTGAAACTTCTTAAACGAACATTGGAATTATTCATGTTGACCAATTCCATCTTGTTAGGTCCCCTTATGGGGGGTGGGGGAGGGGTACGTCTACATGACGAGGGGGAGTCCAACGTATTTTTTGGGTCACATCTCCGAGCAAAATTTTTGTTGCGATCATTGTTATTTAAATCTTGTATTTTTTTGGGTGGGAAATTTTGATGCCAGGTACTTTTTAGGTTCTAAATTTGTGTATTTTTTTGGGTTTGAGATATGAAGCTCCGTTGGACACCCTGTCATGTATAAATAATGCGAGTACCCCCCCTCCCTCGGTTAGGTCCCCCCAGGAGCTCACATAATAATGTTAGTGTTGTTATGCCTGTTGGGATGGAAGATCTGTTTGTTGAAAGGATACGTAATCAAATTACAAGGAAATTGGAGGATGTAATTGCATGAAGGAGCTATTCCAAAAAAGAAATAGTGTTTCGTTTCAGGAATGACATGTTGGCTAGGGAAAGTTGAGGAGAGCTGGCATTCTCTGCTGCTCAAACAAAACATTCCCACCAGTTCCGCAGGCTACATTGTGTTTTACTTTACTCAGCCAAATATGAACTGGATAGTGTTTCGTTTCAGGAATGACATGTTGGGTAGGGAAAGTTGAGGAGAGCTGGCATTCTCTGCTGCTCAAACAAAACATTCCCACCAGTTACGCAGGCTACATTGTGTTTTACTTTACTCAGCCAAATATGAACTGGATAGTGTAACTGCTATGTAAATAGTTCACCCCTGAAGCCAAAGAAATACCGTTTCTTTTCTGAGGAAATGAAACAAAAAGCTGGGTTCCCAGGACAGGTGTTCCCTCCCTTCTCCCCCCTCTCCCTCTCCCTAATAAAAAGTGGGAGTGGGTAATTTAACATTGGGCAGGGGCTGGGAGGGAGGGGTGATGGTGCATTACATGTCATAATGTGTTCCACGGTAGGATTGGAGCAGGATATAATTTTTTTTCTTTAAAACTTGAGCCGTGGTTAATGCAATTCCTGAGTTTTGATTGGTTTGTGGCCATGGTATATGAGCTCATATACCATGGAACACAAATATGGTAGTTGTAAGTGTCAGTGAGAACAGCCAGGGAGCTCAAATATTTAATAATTAAAACAATTATTCCACTTGCACTTGGTGGATACGAAATAGTTATACCCAACTTGGCATTAGGT
This sequence comes from Blastomussa wellsi, assembly GCA_947652115.1. Lineage (NCBI taxonomy): Eukaryota > Metazoa > Cnidaria > Anthozoa > Scleractinia > Plerogyridae > Blastomussa > Blastomussa wellsi. The sequence goes on from OX393561.1 coordinate 6,834,260, forward strand.
GCCTGGTTGGCTATCTAGCATGTCGTATCCAATTATCAATTTATGTGTGCTAATGTTAACTATTAACAGTGCTATCCCATTTTCTCAAACAAAACTTGCTTTTCTTCCCTCAGTCAAACACTGTATTTTTATCCTGATTTTGGTTCTCCTGCACTAAGGAGTTTTCCCTTTTCTTTTGCATAGCTTCAAAATTCACCTTTTGATATTAAAAGTGTAACAAAAAAGAGCTTTTGAGAAGATTTTGTTCTATTTTAGAGGGGGTAAGTTTCTAAAGAAACTGTGGTGCTGCGTCGGTGGGAAGTATAACAATATAATTTGGTTTTATCAACTGGGTTGATAATGTCAATTGGCCACCGTAAAGAGATTCAAGAGCTGACGTTTCGAGCGTTAGCCCTTCGTCGGGGCGAACCGAAATTATATTGTTCTATTTTACTTTGTTTTCAGGATCTCTTTATTGAAAATCTCGAACTTAAAATTATGCCTCAAAGTTATGCACCTTGAGTTGCATAAAGAGCTGCATCTTTTGAAGCAAGAATATAATATTATTGTCTAATATGGCTGAAATTTTTTTGTCAGTTTTTGTTTTTCTAGACTGAAGTTGAACAAATAAAGCTGACACGAAAAATGCTCAGCTGCAGTACGCAATCATTTGCTGAATTTAATGAGATCTAGCCCACAAAAATTAAATTTGTGCACAGGGCATGATTTTGAGTGAGGGTTTAGCTAGCAAATTAGCATGAATGATGAAGACGAGTGTGTGTGAAAGTCAAGTTGTATGTGTCCTTTCCCCCACAAATATGAGTAGATTCATCCAAAATCATCAAGTGTTGTAGAAATTATCCTTTTGACCAATTCTTGTTTTATTTGGGGATTAGGAAATTCCACCAGAGAATATCTTGAATTCGGCGAAAATGGATTATGAAACTGGAGGTTTCTGTGTACATATGAAAACAAGAACTGCAGGGAAATAGGTATCAGATACTTAGGAAATTACATAATTAAGTGAATTTAAAATTAATTATCAGAATTGGGTGATTTGGTTAAACTTGGGTTGTGATGTATTTGCCATTAATGTTGTGTGTTTTGTTGTAGTTCCTTTGCAGGGGGAAGCTCTTCATGCACTCAAACTTGCTATGGAAATGAAAAGTGAAGGAAAGAGAGACAAGGCATTGAAATTGTTTAAACAAGCTGAAGCATTATCACCTCATCATCCTGAAATACTTCTGCATTACGGAGAATTTCTTGAAGAAGATGACATTATTCACGCTGAGCATCTTTATGCTCGAGCTCTTGCTGTCAGTCCTGGGAATTCTAGGGCATTTGCGAATAGGGGGAGAACATTACCGAGAGTACGACAGCTTGATCAGGAAATGCTTGATAAGATAGACAGCAAGAGGGATGAACTATTTCGTGTTCCCAAAGGTAGTCTTGCTATGAAACGAGCCATTACGGAGGCCTACTATAAGCATATCTTTCACTCTAATGCTATTGAGGGAAATACAATGACTTTGTCAATGACCAGAGCTATAGTCGAAACAAGAATGGCTGTGCCTGGAAAAAGTATTTTAGAACATAACGAAGTGTTGGGACTTGATGAAGCAATGAAATTTATCAATGGGTCTTTACTTCAAAAACAAGAGAAACTTACTGTGGAGGACATCCTTGAGATCCACAGACGAGTTTTAGGTCATGCTCATCCTTTGGAAGCTGGTAGATATCGAAACACTCAGGTATTTGTTGGTGACCATGTTCCTCCTAATCCAATGGAGCTTGAAAAACACATGAGTGAATTTAATGACTGGCTGCTGTCCAGGGAACCAGAAATATTACATCCTATTGAGTTTGCAGCTCTGGCACATTACAAACTTGTTTATATTCATCCATTCACGGATGGCAATGGACGTACTGGTAGGCTTGTCATGAATTCTATTTTGATGCGAGCAGGATTTCCTCCTGTCATAATCAGATATCAGGATCGACATGATTATTATGAATACTTGAATATGGCCAATCATGGAGATGTGAGGCCATTTATAAGATTCGTGGCCAGATGTACAGACAGAACAATTGATGAGTACTTGTCTGCAACAACAATCTTTCCTGTGGGTCACAGCAAGCCTCCAGAACTTACTGATGAGCATGAAGTTAATTATGATGATGATGATGATGATATGTACAGTGTAAATAAAGAATTATAATTTCTAGAATTTATTACAGACAGATGTAGATAACAAGTGTTAGTAAATTCTCAACCTTGGTTGTTGCATTTCTAGCTTTCTGATTGGCTCACAAACTCCGGTTACTAGCGAATGACCAGAGTTTTACCTGATAGACGATTTAGTCATTAAATATGAAAAGCATTTTGCATGACATCCCAAAAACGGCTGTAAACGAGGCTAACAAGTGAACTCTACCAAGAAGCATTTAGTTTGATGGAAACCATTTAATCAAAAATGCTTATAAATATACAACAAAAATGAGTGAATATTAACAGATAGTTTACAGGAAGATCCAACACAATTTTCAGTGGCCAGAAAATGAAAACTGAGCACAAAGCTTGTCAGCTCCAGCAGGGTCAAGCTTAGCTGCTTTCAAATAAACGCAATAAATGTGGCAGACGAAGTGGCAAATATTTTTTGCGACGGTATAATATTTACAAACAACATCGGCTTCTGGCGGTAAAATTTAATATTTTTGAAGATCAACCACCCTCTCCAACCGTGCAGCAATTGACAGTTTGCTTTGCCTTTATCTCAGAGGGATTCATCGGTCCTAAACTAATCTTTGTTTTAGCACAGTTAATTTGTAATCAGTCTTGATTAATTGCAAGATTGCTAGACATCTGTAAACATTAAGCTTGATGTGGCTTGTTGAAGTAATGCAGCAATGTTCAGCTTTGTGATATTTCGGATCTTCCCATTAACCAACATCGTTTGCCAAAATGTTCCATGATGAAGACAATTTTAGAGGAGATTGTGCCAAAAATATTTACAAAGAAGCTGTTTCTCACGCTCGCCTTTTTCACGTTTCATTCAACTTAGAGAGAGAACAATGCACAACTGATTTTGCCATCTTTTCATACAATCACGTTGTTTAGGTCAAACTGGGATGTCTGCATTATTAATAATATAAAAAAATAAACTGAACAAGTGTACTGTTTTAAAATTCCTAAAACAATAACAGAGGTTGAGAATTTGCTAAACAATATCATTCCATTCGCTCTTCTTGGATATGAGGTGATATAACCAACTCGTGCTATGCACTTGTTGGTTATTTATCACCTCATATCCAATGCGAGCTCATGGAATTATTAAATAATTTTGAAATATAAAGTGCATTTTAAGGGCACAAGATACAAAGATATTTAGAAATCAGAGAAAGGTTTATCAGCTACCTGCCAGTCTGTGTGTGATCTGACAGGTTGTCAAGTCACTAAATTCCTACAGATGTTAGCCTGAACAATTACATGTCAGTCTTTGTACATGACTTTTAGGCAGAGTAAGAATTGGTGTGAGTGGACTGTTGATGTTGTTGCACTGAAACTCTGTTGGTGGCAGGGGTAGGGGAGTGGGACATTTCCTCATGAAAAGGAAAAGGTTGCCCACTGGAAAATTTAACCCCAAAAGGAAACCAATCAGGATGTCAAAGCTTTCTTTGCCACCCACCCCTACAATAAAACCTCCCATTTTCGTGCTTGATCAGTTGTTAATGTTACCACAGTACTAGGGTATGCTTTATTGCTGAAATTGTATAGGCCCTTTGTAGCTGGGGTCACATGACCGTCATAAAATCTCTTTTTTTAATGTCAGAGGCCTCAAACTTGGCAATTCGGTTATTTTTGACATGCTCTTTCCATTTCTGGCATTCTTTAAGCTAAAGCCTATAATTCTGTGAAAAGTTGGTCACGTGATAGCCCAGCCCTATTCACCTAAAGTGAGACCCAAGTTTGTTTTTTACATCCTAAGCAAGATGATGGACATCCCTGTCCCTTTTACAGGGGTGTTGTAGCCTCTGATTGGTTGCTAAGCAATTGACAAATTACCTGGATGCTAGAGTGACTTCCTGCTCACTGGTAGCAGCTTTGCTGCTAAAATTCCTCTGGAACCCAATCCAATCAGCTGCCAATCAGACACTACATAACCCTTCTCATTAATATGAAATCTCAGACAAGTACTGAAACACCAGAACACCAAAACACCATCAAATGTCAATAATTTCTAAAAAATATATATTATATAAAAAAATAAAATTCTGGTGTTCCAGGATGTTCCGTGTTTTGGGGTGTTTCGGTGTTCCTGGTTTTAGCACATGGTGACATCTTTTGACCAGGAGAGGAATTTAGGGTGCAAAGATGTACATCTGATTGTTTGGCTTTGAAAGTGTAGACTGCTATAATGATGGGTATTGGTTCAGATACTGAAAAGTTTTCCGTGTGGGAATGGCTACTGTGAATAAAGGAGTAGCATTTTATTTATTTATTGAGAATTTTACTTGAATGTAATGTATTTAATGGTGCAGATGACATCCCAAGCATTAAAACATTTCAAGATCCTTATGATGATTTTTATTTAATTAATATTTATGCAGTGAACATTATTGCCAACATAACACTGAACAGTTCTTCACTATCGAACATACCAAGTTTATTTACTACAGTAAAAGCCTGCAGATAAGAACCCAGAATTTTCAATGTTGGGCTGAACAGGTTCCTTAAATCGTCTATATTGCACTGTAACTTTATGGAAAACATATACACACAAATTGGAGTTTTTATTTTGTTTAAGAACCTATTTTTTTTTTCTTTGCCAGGCTGAACAGGTTCTCATATTTTTGTGTTTTTCAAATGCCAAATTTCAGCCTGTAGGTTCTTGAATCACTAGGTTCTCATATTTGGGTTTTTACTGTATTCAAAAATCCTACCTAACTAGAAGGCTATATTTACATTTTGTAATCAAGAAAATGGACAGTTTGGAACCTCCCAATAGATGGTTTTCACAGACGTGATAACGTGGCCATATTGCTGGACTAAACAATACAAAAATAATTGTTGTGCAAAATTTGCAGAAAAAGAGTTTAATTCTCAAAGGAGACTCCAAGAAAGTCTATTGTTCTAGTCCGCCAACACGGCAGCTGTGAAGTCATGTGAAAATGATCTATAGAAAACAGAAAAAACCAATGCTACAGTATCTTAATAACCCTTTCATTTCCAAAGCTGCCGAGAATTTACCTAGTAGTACATAGTTTATTTTTTTCTAATTCTTGTGCCAGTTACCAAAACATCTCTTACTGAGCTACGCTTTTTGTCCACTACATCAAATTGACCACATTTGTCCATGGTCTACAATATTATAGACCATAGAAATGACATCATAAAATTAATGTTCAAAACTAAAGAGGAAACACAAGCCATAGGGTGAGTGGTTTCATTGCAAAGTTTTGAACATTCTTTATACACAATTACACACCGTGACATTCCAAAAAATAAGCCCCAAGCTTAACATTCTCATCATGGTGGGGTTGTTTCCTGGGAAGGCATTTTTAAAAACTCCTTTTAAAAAATCTATGGAATGGGAAACTGTGACTGCAATTCTTTTGTGCATACAATACATAGTAAAACTCTAAACAATGAAATGAAACCCAAAAATACAACTCCTGCAGTCGCCGTATAATAAGGCTTGTGATTGAAAAACTGGTTATAGCTTTCTTTATGAGCTAAAAGTAAAATAAATTAATGCAAGCTTGAGGGGAGGTTTTTTCGGAAGAATTTTTGTGGTCTAATTTTTTCTAATTGGGCTATTTTTTTTTTTCATTTTACGGTAACAAACAGTCTAAAAGCTATCCAAAAATCCCCAAAGTAATAATATAACAGACTCTTTCAATAAAGTAATGTACTATGGTGAAGTTTGCAACCTTATAACCTTCAAGTTAGACTGTCTTTGAGGAAGGGGTGCTATTAAAGGTGGTGAGAAGGATGCTAACTTCAAAGCTAAAATGAAAACTAAACAGAATAAAGAAGTGAAGTGAAGTGATATAATTCATCTTAAATTAATTACATACGTGTTACTATTATAATAATTTTGCTTTCAAAAGTAGAATCTGTCCTCTGTTTTTTTTAACTTTCAGAGCCATTAATAAATTTCATAATTACGTCAGATTTATAAACCAGCTCCTTGGTGCTTACAGCCTGCAAATTATGCAGACTGATTTTCGCTTGTCTATGTTTCTTAAAATATACAGCTATATTTTTTAAAGGCCCATGATTTCTATAAATTTGTTAACTAAAGAATGAGCTGTGAAAAGATGCCAACCAAGACTACATAGTGTAATCACCTCTATCAGTAAATACTCAACTGAAAATAGAAATTTTTATTTTAATATGACTAAAACACTCTTGTCTGTTTAGTGGAACCTCCTCTAAGAAGACACCATGTCAAATAATTTCCTACGAAAGGCTGAGGTGTCTGACTAATAACTCGCCATTTTGACCAAACAAAACAGAAGTGAGGTTATAAGCAAACCTGATGAATGATCAAACATGCTGTCAATGCAAAACATTGGGGATTGCCTGAAAAGCAAATAAATTATCTGTGGACATTCTGTCCAACAACAGCCACTGGATAAACTTTGATCAGTTATTGTCTGATGTCTGGAAATTTGCAGCCCTGCCACTGGGACAAAAAGAAGCTCGCGTAATAGAAGAGTCTGCTTATGAGAAGTTAAAAGTTTTGTGTTTGTATGTGGCTGGGACTATGGTAATTGGAGGTGTCTTTTAGAAGGAGGTTAAACTGTACTGCTAAAATCTTCACAACATACAAACAGACAATTCATTTCTCATCATAATATTTATTTTGTCAAAAAGATGAATTACTGTAATTTGATAGTTTTTTGGCCTACTGTGGATATAAAACTGCATGCATTTTAATGTTCTTTCAATGACTGCTGGTATGCTGAGTTACAGGATATTATCATACAACCGTAAAGAGTCTTCAAGTTTTTGTATTACCTGGAAGTGACAGAAAAAAAGACATTAAAAAGAAAAACCCAGTAAATATATCACTTGTCAACTAAAAAAATATAAAAAATAGGCTATTTTTTTCCAAGATGCTGTTTACCTCTGTTTCAAGACGATTCTCAGTGTACAACATTTCAAATGGAAATGAGTTTTACTCGTACATCTTTTGTCTTGAAAATCAAACTACTTTCCACATGAAAGGTTGCGCACCAAGATTCAGAAATAGCTTTTTGAATTACTACCATGGATAACCACTATGCTGTTCTCAGCTGCAAGTAACATAAATTTCAGCAAAACTGCACCATGCAATTCTGAGTTCAATCCAAATTATAACAACATTCTTTGATCTGATTACTAATCAAGGGGTCAATGGGTTCAAATACAACTCAGTAATAACAATAATAATAAAATGAGTCTTTAAACAGGATTAGCCCATCAGTACTAGAACATACTGTTATCATAGGGGTCCTGTAAGATATTTAAAAATTTAAAAAGGTAAAAAAGAATTTTTTTTACAATGGTCCATTTTAAAGTTCTGTGAAATGTAACCAGGCCTCTGTATGAAAGCAAGGCTCAGGGTGACCTTGTCATGATAAAGACCAGAAACTATTTAGCATAACAACAAAACAAGAGGGTTAGTATCTAAGCAAGGTCACCTTCAGCCTCAATTCCACTCAAAGGCTTGGTAACTAAGCAAAGAACTGTAAAATGAACTATTGCTGCATTTGGTCACCCATTTCCTTTCAAGGAATAATGCTCCAAAGGATGTTCATGGGAAATTGCCTTCACTTAAAATTATTTTCAGTGGAGCTAATTGTGTGGTTTGACATTGCATTACAGTTTTATAAGTTAATATGTATTTACTCACAAAAGCTTTTAAACTGACTTTGATTGTCCATCAAATTTTGTTATAATTGTTTAAGGCAAAAGATGAATTATTACAAACAGAAACCTACCCTGTGGTGATAGCTTATTTGTTCTTGAAGAAAATGTTGCATCATGTTTTTGAAGTCTGCAACTTTTTGATCATGAAAGTGACTCATTTCAGCTGCGAACACAAAAAAAGAAAGTTAAAATAGTCATAAATTTATTTTAGTGCTGTTTTACTGAAAAATCGTGTAACAGTGTTCTTTTAACCAAAGTTTCGAATTGTTTGTGCGTGAAAGCCTGGTAACTATTTCAGAGCATCAGAACGAGGCTCAGGGGAATAAAGACACAACAAAGGCGCTTATTTTGAAAGCAAAACAGATGAAAATGAGGTATTGTGCCATTTCCGTGTAAAAAAGCAATTCCAAAAAAGCAAGCAGACCTCAACTTTTTCGATTTTCCGAGCGAGAAAAGGCTTCGAAAGAAATAAAACACCTTTTGTCGGCGAGCAGAGAAGGAGTTTCAGCCTTTTCTCGCTTGGAAAATCGAAAAGTTGAGGTCTGGTCGCTTTTTGGAATTGTTTTTGCACACAGAAATGGCACAATACCTCATTTTTACCTGCTTTGCTTTCAAGTGTCTTTATTCCCCTGAACCTCATCCTGATGCTCTAAAGTAGTTACCAGGCTTTCATGCACAAACAATTCAAAACTAGGCTATTGTATTTCAGCGAAAAAACCTCAGAAACTACACTGGAAATCAAGGTTTCTGTTCACTCACCGAATGATACATTGGTTATAGTGTCGGCACGTGCTCCTATTTCGTTAAATGTAGAATCCTACAAACAATTAATACAGGCACATTAAAATTGTGATGTGTTAAAGGTGACAAAAGTTGCCAAACTGCATATAATTTTCCTGTCTTCATACATTTTATGTAACAGTACAATGTGATGCCCTGTGTGCCAAGATAAGGCCACTGAAAGCGATGATGGCACTTTTTAAAAGCAACTTATAAAGTTACAGCATGCGGATACAAACAGGTAAAGGTACATGTGCTATAGAATTCTATATACCTCCATTTTTTCCTCATCCTTAAGTCTCTGACACTCTTTGACCTTGCCAATCGTGCCCTGTTAAAAAGAAATTTAGAACACATACATGCAAGACCTGTGCTTCGTAGCAAGTTTCTATAGCATAAGGCCCTCTCACACCAGTCAATTTCCCTTGTAACTCACAATGCAGCAAATATTGCATTGGGATTTTCCATTTGCCAAACAATATTCATTTGTAAACAACCCACCTTTCTCAACCTGCAAGGAAAGTATACAGGGCCATCTTCCACTTTAAAAATGTTGTGAGACAAGCTACTGCATGCAAAATATGCATTTTGCAATGCAAGTTGCAAAGAAAAAATTGTAACATGGCCTAAACGTGTAATCTCTGCATAATCTCTGCCTGCAATGTTTATGCGAGGGCTTCTGATATTTCAAGGTTCAAAATTCACCTTTGGATATTAAAAATGTTACAAAAAAGAGCTTTTGAGAGGATTTTGTTCTATTTCACTTTTTTTCCAGGATCTCTTTCTTGATACTTAAACTGAAAATTATGCTACAAAGTTATGCACCTTGAGTTGTATAAAGAGCTGTCTCTTTCATAACAAGATAATTTTATTGTCTAATATGGCTAAAATGTTTTGTCAATTTTCGTTTTTCTTGACTGAAGCTGAACAAATAAAGCTGCCGCTCAGCTGCTGTACACAATCATTTGCTGAATTTAATGACATCTAGCACAGACAAATTAAGAGCAGGGACCCAAAATTTGTGCACAGGGCATGATTATTGAGTGAGAGTTTAGCTAGTAAATTAGCATGAATTGTGAAGATAGGCAAGTGTGTTCAAAGGTGGAGTTGTACGTGTCCTTTCCCCCAGCAAATATGAGTAGAATCATTAAGATTCTTGTTTCATTTGGGGATTGGGAAATCAGGATTCCACCAAAGAATATCTTGAATTTGACAAAAACGGATTGTGAACCTGGAGGTGTCTGTGCACATATGAAAACAAGAACTGTGGGGAATAGGCATTAGATGCTTAGTCAGGCTTTCTGATATTTCGCGAGGTCACTGACCCCCGAAATTCAGGTATATCCGCGAAATCCCACGAGATTGAGAAAAACACACAAAATACCGCAAAATTTACTACAAATCCTACCAAATATATGTCGGCACAACATATTTCAAACTTATCTTATCTTAACTAAACTTCTAATTCGCCACTGCCACGGGTAAAAATGTACCAAAAACTACCAGACTTTCTTAGGTTAATGTTGCAAAAAACTGGGAACTGGACAATGTAAGGACTTTTCGTTGCCACTATACGGAGTATGAAAGGAAACTGCTGTCTGTAGTAATTCAGGCACATGTTTACTCGAACATTCAGGACACGACTGAGACGAAGGAATGTTTTGACTTCACAAACGGATTTGAACCTTCAATCACGAACAATCTTGCCTTGAAACTACAAAGCAACACAATACAGCAAGGAAAGAAAAGAAATTTATTGCATTGCTGTTTCCTGCTTTAAATTGCAGCTGAAAAAGGAGGATTACCGGTCGACGTTTTTGCCACTCGAAACAAGAACAGTTTCCTTCAAAACTGTGTTGGATGATCTTTTATGTTTTCCTTTTTGCCCTGAATTTGACATCCTGCACTATTTTTCTGGCATGCTTCTTGTTTGCTTCTTAGTGAAATTTGCCCAAAAAACTCCCACGAAATCCCCGCGAAATCGGCCATTTTCTCTGCAAATTTGGCTCTGCAAATACCGCGAAATTTGACTTTTTTCCCCGCGAATTATCAGAAGCCCTGATTAGTAATGCTTACTAGTCAAAATGAAAACTTAGTGAAACTTATCTTTTTCTTCATTGCTAACAACATCTTGCAAAACTTAACAATAATAAACTATTAATAGTAGAAGGAACTTGATGGTATTCCAAACCAACATTTCAGCTCATTGAACACTCCTAAATGAAACGGCCCATAAAAAAATTCATGTTCAATACTTTAGACCACAGTGTAACATATCAATGAATTCAAAACCAAAAATGAAAGCATATCCTGAGAATGCGCAGCATGGACGAGAAATCGACTTTAATCTTAGCCCTGCAAGCACAAAACCTCAACGGACAGAAAGACCATCTTTACCTTGTGAACTTGTAACACGTCTGGATATGTACTTAGCATCCCTGAATACTCTTTGAGCCCTTCTATGAATGGTATGAAGTCATTCTTGGGCTGGAAAACAAACAAAATCTGTGTATTTAAGGTGGTCAAAATGCATGTCTGTTTTGAAAATTAATCTCTCAGAGGTAGTCATGTAAAAGGACTACTTCAAATAAAAATTACATAGCCTAAGCACATAAGCTTCCAACCAAGTAGTAAGCTTTCAGAAAATTGATGTTGGTGTCAATTTTCACACCTTAGGTGTGAATTTGCATTAGAGTATGCTGATAGTACGAACAAATCACTTTGCCAGACTTCTCTTCTCACACAAGTTTCTGTGTGGGTTTTGACACCAGTTAGCAATGACAGAAATTATTTGTTCTTGCTTTTGGCTGTGCTCTATCACGTTATGGGTGCACATGTGGCAGTTACAGCGCAAGAGAGCTCTCTACATCTCTATCTGTATTTATTCGTTTAAGCAGGTTTGTAGAGGCAGCAATCGTGCTAACAACACTTCACATTTTTATTACATCAGATATATAGACGGGACCACAATACCGGGACTCCATGCCCTACTCTTTGCGATAAGTGTGTGGTGTCTTTAACGTTCCCAGCTAATCACAACATTGAAGATGCTGGAGACGGGGCCTACCGTTTATTGTCCTTATCCAAGAAGAGTAGAACATCTAAATATTTGCAGATGCCATTGAAAAGGCAGCATGTTCGCCTCAGTTATTTTAAGACCCTGAGTGTTGTCCCCGTCTGGGGTTCGGACCAGAGACATTCCGCACTGTAGTCTGACGCTCCACCAACTGAGCTAACTGGTCGGCAGTTGCTGCTAGAGTTGTTGAACACAAACTAACCTGTTCAGCGATCATTTCTCCAATATCATCATATGTTTTTCCTGTATGTTCTATTGCTTGTGTTAATCGACTTGAACCTGCGCAAACATACAAAGGAGAAAATTGTTGCAGGTCTTAGAATTCAGGACAGAGAGAGAGAGAGATGAAAGGGGGAGACAAGATAAGGGCTAACACAGAATGTTTGTACACAGGCTTGGATCAAGATGAGTATCTTGAGCTGGCAGAAGATATTTATGCCACTTACAAATTAAGATACATAAAAATATTCAGTAAACATGCACGTTATTATCGAAAGAAGCAGGTTGTACACCCAAAAACAAGTTCCTGGGCTTAACCTCCACCCCCCTTCCCCCCTTCCCTGGACTACTGCTGTCTTCCAGGATGTCATTTATCCACTAGAGACATAAAACACTTACTTTCTGAATCCATGTCAACAGCAAAAGCTACACTGAGAGATCCAAATGTACTACCAATTTTCTTATACTCATTCCTGTAAGCTGACAAGAAGAGGAAAAACTGTTTCAGGTTCAAGCTCAACTATCAAATGAAAATGCAATACATGTACATATTTTCATAGATGATTTACACTGATTTAACTATAAACTGTTACTATTAATAGCAATATGATTCATAAATTCATATAGTTTATACTCAATTGGGAAGTGGTAAAAAGTGAACTCGATAAGGACCCACCTTAGGGGTGTAGAGGCAAAGTAAGACACAACCCATCTTATGAGCCTGACCGACTACATGCTATTAGCTTCACCACTTGTGTTTATGAAGCTTACATTGTGAGGCAAACAGCACAAAGGCATTTAAATCTCTTTACCTATTTTTCACTGTGATTGACAGTGGGCTATTCAAAGGAAACACCATATTTTTAAGGTGGGGAAGAAGGGTTACATAAGACACCACCAGTCTGTCGATGAAATGGTGGGTCCTGTCTGTGTATAATAGTTAATTAGCTAGATAACAAAGTCTTCAAGAAGCGAACAAGTGGCCATAATGCTTGTTCACTGAACATTCACTGATGAAAGCTAAGTGTGCAAAGCACCCACGGTATGGCTGTGAGATGAAACTGCTGAAAACATGGCGGCCGCTAAAAGTCGATTGAAGTGCATGGATTACAATGGTTGTGAAGGTTATATAACAGGAATCTTACCTTTACGTTTTATCTTAATTACTTTCTATGAAAATTGAAAACTTTGACACGACAAGGAGTAAGTTTCTTGCTGAAATCAAATGCGAAAGTTTTCGATTTCATTTCTTGGGCACTCGTTCAAAACATTGACACAACGCTAAAAGTTTGTCGCCTTCTGGTGACTAGCTATGAAATTCTGGTCGCCAACACTCAATTTTCAGTTGCATTGGCAACCAGTGAGTCATAACTCCAGACCCTCATATAGCTAAGTTAGAATTACAAGGCAAAGTTACACCCTTACATCCTTGGCACTTTTCACAGTGCACTTGACCTCGGTCCTGAATTGCCTTGACACTTTCATCTGTATTTTTTATAAACCTTCCAAACTGTTCCATTCTATTTTCACTAAAATAAAGAAATGCATGTGTCAAGTACTGAACACTGAACAGAGATGTCAAATTATATGAATTTACTATTTTTTGTGTCTGGATCTGTTGCTGAGAAGTACATACATTGTACTCATACATGTATATCCATGTAATTACATTCATTGAAAATTTTTGATCTTGAAAGTAATCTTCTTCTGAAGGAATCCAGCGTTCCGTGCACCGATCGTTTGAAATTAGCTTAGCGACCCGACTTTCGAATCAAATTACCTGCGCACCCAGTGGGAGTAGGGATAATGTTCACTGCAATAGTTAGACGTTATCCATTCTCCCATCGGGTGTGCAGGTAACCCAAAGGACGGGTCGCTAAGCTAATTTCAAACGGCCTATGCACAGAACACACTGTCGTCACCTTTTTGTACACCTATCGATGGAAAAGCCTTGAAAGATTTGCACGCTAGAATTGCTCCTTGGCGGAAGTTTTCATCCGATGAAGAGAAGCAATGGTTAGAGCATCCATTAGCGTTGCTCTAGGCAGAATCTTCAGGCGATCGGATCCTTTGGAACAAATTTATGGCTGGATTCCTTCAGTTGATCTGCCGGGCTTCATCACTGGTGTGCCCTACCTTGAGGAATTATACATTGAGAGGAATACAGAGAAGATAAAACCCACTAGAATCACTCTGAAACGCCTCCAAACGCCATAAAAACACAAGTTATACACACAACAGGACAGGAAAGTCAATTTTATTATTTTTTCCCTTATTTTGAACTATTTTGTAAGATCGTAATATATTATATTCCCACACAACCTCTTAATATAATAACCAATGGCATGTTGACGGTTCCCAAAGGAACTTGGGCTACCTGTGGTGAAAACCAGCCTTTAAAGGAGCTACGCTGTGGTTCGTGTACTTGAACAATTTAACCTAAATTTTCAAAAATTGCCATTTCCAATCCATTTCAGTCTTCTCCATCGTCAGCCATCCTTGTTCCCTTTTGGTTTAGTATCAATCCTTTGGTGTTTTTCTCCCTTAGCAAACTATTATTTTTAGGTTTCCTAAATTTTATGGGTAATTTGGGTTGTCAAAGAAATAACTCAGTGAAAATATTGTGACGTAGCTCCTTTAAATGCTGTTTGTCATATAACTTACACTTCCAGCAGTTCTAATCGTTGTGGTGGACAGTCCACCGTCATGAAAAATGACGCACCAACAAGCTTGTCACATTCTGCCTTTCTTTTTCCTTGTTTCCATTCCTAATAAATTAATATCCCTGGTCAGCTGGAGATGCTACAGTGCGACGCACCTTAGTGTGCAACTTTGTTTGAGTTGTCCCACCTCCTAGTTAAAAGCTCGACAGGTTTCATGACAGCAGCTTTGAACATTTCAAGGAGGTGGGACAGCTCATACACATTCATGCTCTCTGATTGGCTAATTATAACTTGTCAAAATAGTTTGTTGGGTGGCCACACTAAGGGATGTCGCACTGTAAAGAACCCACATACTCATCACAAATAGTAGGGCATGGAGTTCCTGGTGTTGTGGTCTGGTCTGTTGTGTAGGCTGGGGTGGGAAAATACTCGGCATATTAGCTTAGCATTGCTCAAGCCTCATCAACCAAAGGGTAAAGAAAGATATGATGATGATTGATGAAAAAAATCTCAATTCATTTTCATTACATTTATTTGAACTTTTGGTTTTCATTTTACATCCCTTCCTAACAAACTCCTTTGTTTCAAACTCGTTATCATACATTACCATACCCCCTAAACAAAGGGAAATAACAATTGAACCACAACATAAATGGCTACTGCCTAGCTACATGTAGGTTAATGATGTGGGTAACCATGCAATGGACTAGCATTTCATCCAGGGGAGTAGAAAAACTTTTAGTCATTGTGTAGCTATACGGCTCAGCGCATGTACTAGTCCAGTCAATGCAACTCTAATATTATCTAATGAGTTGTGAACTTGTGCCTGTGTCCAGAATAAATCCTTCGGGCCAACCACAAATTGAAGTTCAACACTAAGTGTCACATTTTCTGAGAAAATCCACTGACATTTCCGAAAAATGCTTGCATCATTTTGTTCTGGCTGTACTCATGATAGCTTGTACAAACATCTATATGTGTGTGAACTTTTTTGAGCTCGAGCTTTCCGTGATTTTTGCAATCTTCTACCATTGGAGTAGGAACAAACAAAACAAATTCAAAACTGAAATAACACCTCTACGGGTAATTTTTCCACAAACGTCAAACTTGAGATGTGCAAAACTGTGAACCTGTCCCTTAATACAATTTTTATGAATAACAGAATAGACATTATTCCAATGTGGTTAAAAACAGTGCCAGGCATTGAGCAAAAGTGTCTGCTATTTTAGAGTGCTATTTCACCTTTTCATTGTCCCCGCATGTGATAAAATGTTTAAATACCAGACTTTGAGACAAGACAGGATGAAGACATATTCTATTCATCCATAATTGTAGTTTTTCTCTTCTTTTCTCCACAAATTCCTCACCAAATCTCCCTAAAGGAAAAGTAAATTTCAACAGAGTACTTTAACCGAGGTTTTTAGAACAAAAGGAACATCACTAAGTGAGCTCTACATCAACTCTTACAGAGTACATCTTGTACTGATTAAAAAATATAAGTTGTCCTCATAAAGCAAATTAGCTACTAGTCACAACTAAAGAACGGAAAATCCAAGCAAAGTCCAGTGCTTGACACTAACTTTTCAGCTTACTAGCCTCGTGGCTAGTGACAACTTAGATGTTACTAGCCCGACATTGGTGTTGGCTAGGTTCGATAACAGTTGATCCCTAGCAAGACTTGGAAGCACAAAGCAAGCGACTTTGTTTGAATACATAATCTTGGTAATTGCATTGTTCCGAAATCAGTTCCAATAATAAAACAATTTTTGTTAAACATTGTCTGGTAGCATGGGATGTCCATGATGAAATTCTGATCTTCAGTTTCCGAGCAAAGTGTTCGTTTTTGTCTTGCTTGAGGAAGACAGAAACTGCTTCGGCCAATTTCATTTTGTTTACTAGCTAGCCAAAGTGGCTAGTGGAAATTGAAAACCTTCTAACCAAAACTAAATTTCTACTAGTTTGTGGCTAGTTGGCTACTGTTAGTGTCGAGCCCTTGACGTCTACCAGATACCAAGACAAAGTGAAAAAATAATAAAAATAATAGCAATTTTAAGGAGGAAGCTAACTGCAATTAAAGTACAAAATTAAAAGTTAAAAAAAAGTGTGATCCCTACAACTATGTACATACTTTGCTCTTAAGAAGATCTCAATGTTTTGTTTAAAAATATTGCATGGCAAAGGTTTTGCCAGACTCTGGGGAGTGCTTTGGTGCATTGGTGAGAGCGCTCGCCTCCCACAAATGTGTCCCCCATTCGATTCTGGCCTGGGTTGAAAGGCCATTCCGAAATTGTGTAGGGAACTGGGGCGAGTTTCAACATGTAACCAATCAATAATTTAACACCACCACATGAAAGATCGCATTGAAATTGGTCATCTGACCAAGTTTGAAGTTTTTAGGTTGAAAAGAGTCCACGTTGTGGACTGTGAAACATGGTTCAAAATCCATACAGAATTTTGACACAGCATCCCCCAAAACCATACAAACTTTTAAATTTTTTATGATTTCCGTGATGCTCTTAAACATGGGCAATCATAGTGATTTTCTTCTCAGCTTCTTTCAAATAGTAGTTCCATGACGGCAATTTACAGTTGTCACAAATCTGATAAACATTTTCAGGGTTTGTACAGTTTTGTGGGATGATGTGTCAAAATTACAGACGTTTGTATGGATTTTAAACCATGCTTCAAAGTCCGAAACTTGGTCTCTTTTCAACTTAAAAACTTCAAACTTGGTCAGATGACCAATTTCAACGTTTTCTTTTCTGTGGTGGACTCAATTTATCGATTGGTTAAAAGTTGAATCTCACCCTAGTTCCCTGCACAATTTCGGAACGGCCTATTAGGATAATTAATGTCACAGAGTGTTTAAGTGTCTCCATTGCTGATTTGTAGTAATGATTCCAAACTGATTGAAGTGCAAGGCAAAATATCAGACATTGCTAAATTATTAAATATAGATCATTATGTGCAGGATGTTCCTCTAGATCCAATGAGCAGTTCCTTTCCTCTTCCCAATTTTCCCTGGACAATTGTAGCTTAAAGGGAACTTTCCTCGCAAGTTACATTTTGCCTTACAACACATTCAAATCAACCAACTGAAAGTGATGCTTTCTTGGAAAATGAGCATTGTGACACACAAAAGAAAAAATCAACAAGAGTAGATCAAAAGAAAAACCAACTGATCTAATGCAAACAATCATTGATAAGACCATTGAAAGAGAAAACTAATTTTTAGTGACATTAATAAGTGAATTATTGTATATAAACAAGGGGTTGTTGCTACTAAACAATAATTTGCAGGGACCCCTGTTTTCATTTCAAATTACTTTTATGTTTCTATAAGATAAACAACCCATCTAGGCAGAGTTTGGCAAAAGTCTCAGTGTACCGGTATGTTCTATATTCAGTATACATGTACTTAACAGCCTAAAAGAGCTCGACAAAAGAGTTCATCTCTGCAGCTCACCTGTAATTTGTTTGTCAGGCAATGGTGGAATTGATATGCATGTGAACTTCTCGACAAAACGATCATACAACCAATCAAAGTGCTTGTACCTTCTGCTGACAACAATTCCATTATTCTATAAATACGAGACAATGAGAATTAACATAAAATTATCCACTTGTTCTTGAAAACAACAAGTGATCAAAATCAAATCAAAATCTAGATGTTATAACTTACACTTGGTGTTATATTGTAAGCAATAAAACTCTTCATTCCTTTAAATTTACTCTTCTTCTCAGGAGCATTGATTATACAAGTAAATGGATTTGGGTTCTGGTTCCAAGAAATTCTATTTCCATCTTCCTGCAAAGAACATTTCATTTACAGCAGCTCAGTTAACATTGCATTCAGATATAATATTCCACAACATTGTATGCTACCTTGATTTTAACAACTTTCTCACAAGTTTCATTTCGATGGTAATCATCTGGTCAAACAAGTACAAAAGTTTATGCAAGAGTCACATGTGAGGAGCAGTTCCTCAAACTGTTGACTGACTCGTTGGCAACTGCTGGTTATCTTTCCAGTCGACTGTTGGTCCTTTGTCAACGGTCTAACAGGTTTAGTAAACCAGCTGTGATTTTGTCAACATGATATAACAGGAGATTGAACCTGTTAAAACCTCGAAGCCATTTTGTGGCGATTTTGAACTAAAATGTGACAATTATGAATCAGGAAATTCAGTACTACTTTCAGCAGCTGTTATTTGTTTGGTCTCGAACCTTTCATGGTGCCTATCATTACCCAGGTGTATAAATTGTACACGTCAATTAAATGCTGGGGGTTGGAACCCTGCAATGGACTATGTAGCATCCCATCCAGAGGAGGCTGAAATACTTCTTGTTATGCTAGGTCATGCTAAGAAAATTAGCCTAGGACAAGCTCTCCTGCCTGATGGGCCACTAGGCTCGTGTGCAGACTTAACCCAATGGGAGGGAAGAAATAACCTGTTATGGAAAGCTGAGTTCAGAACCAGCTAGTGTAGTTGCAAGCCACTGTTATCATGGACACTTACTATAGTTAAGAATGAAGAAATGTAAACGGAAGTACAAAGAAAATCACACAATGTACGCACCCTGATTGCCACTCTCTCGCTGTGAGGAACTTTTACATCTCCCTGTGATGCTCCAATTATGTAGGCTTCTCCACCAGACTTCACGAAATGTGAAAACCTTTGGAAAGCGTCAATTAAACTTTAATATACATGTAAGTGAAGTTCATACTGTATACAGTGCAAACATATATTATGAAGTGGCACGTGCAAGCAATGATGTCATATGAAACACCAGCAAGGATCATAAGACAGACAGGCTAGAAAGCTTAGATGAGGCTAGAAAGCTTATGCATATTACTTTGCATATAATTAACTCAATACATATCTGTAATTGCCTGGATTAAACTGCTTTCTTTTAATGATGTGAATTATTTTATGTCAGTGAGTCACCTTCAGGTCGAAGCAAATTAATATAGGATGGAAATCAAACAATTCTGTTTAACCCCAAAACCAATTTAACCTACAACAAATACAGTACTCATGTACACTCACTAACGAAACAGTCATCTTCATGTAATTCAGTGGTTACAATTGAACCACAAGATGCAATCATTGTTCACCGATCAATATTAAGTCAGGAGTGGGGTGGGGGATCAGTAGTTATTGTCTCGAAGTGGGGGCGTTCGACCATTTTAGTGTACCTCTAGCAACATTTTACTGACTTTTAGTGACTCTTTTGACCATCCACAAATGACCTGGCGAAGGGCATTTGAACAGAAAATCTCAGCTCAGTTCAAATGCCCCACCTATGCCCGGCCTCCCAACAACTGCAGCTTAACATTTATAGGTGCATTTTTATATCCAGTTATTCATTTCAAATTTTTCTTAACTAGTTTGTTTGGAGTGCACTTACATGTACAGTATAAAGGATCAACATCACATATTACCTGTTCATGCTTTTGCGTACAGTGCCTGTTCTCACAATTCCTAAATTATTGGTGTCTCTTCGAGGTAAAGATGAAATTGTTGATTCCTGATCCCCACCACTGTAGCTACTCACTGTTTCATCATCATCCCAGTCATCATCCCACCCGTCTGCGGTATCCACCGAGCCCTGGTTTTGTAGAGGTGCTGAGGGCAGTGGACGGACATTGTTTGCCTGTGGATGTGAATAGTCTGCAATCTGTGGAAAAATGACACACTGTATTTAAAAATTATCCTGCAAAATAGCGCAAAGTATTGCCTTATACTTAACCAACAAGACTGTAGGCTGAGTTGGCTAAAATCAGGCGATATTCTACAAGACTGAACAGGATAATAATTGTTCTATTATTCAACAAACTGTTAACACATTTGCTATTATGTGGCACTTTGAAAGGCTTCTGAATTATTGTAACTTACGTACATCGCAGGATATTTGTCAAGTATAGATGGGCAATGTGATAATTTGTTGAATAATAAACTTGTTATGCACTGTACAAAAAAATTAATACAATTAATGTACTCCTGTCAAAGCTCTCACGGATTTGGTTGATACATGACAGTAGGCGAAAGTCTGAAGTTGTTAATACTAATACTGCCATAGCTGTTCATCCTTGAGGTGTGGCAAATTTTAATTTTATCTGGTTATCTGTCACATTCGACCACTGAAACGCTATGTTTGAAATTGACTATCGATGACAGACTATCGGTGTTTTCAAGATATGCCTGTCCAGAACAATGAAAGTCTACTAAAACATTATTGCAAATATGGAGACAAGCAACGAAGTTTGGGAGGAGTTACCATCCAGCAGTCGGGATCGAGACTTCTTGGGGTCAGATTTTTTTACCTTGATAAATAGAAGGTAAGTGTGATTCAAACCTCACGTATGAAAATTTATTTAAGAAGTCCACCCCGGCTCTTCACCCGTGATGTAGTCGCACCCTTCAAGAATGGGCGCAAATGTTAGTGTTTTGAAAATATTCACAATATTTGTGTGTCAAGTGTCTCTAGTATATTATGCTAACAACATACTAAAAGTAACATCCAAAGTGGATCAAAAATCAACATTACACATAATTACAGCTCTATATTAACCTTTGTCTGGAATAATTACGCAAATCATTCGTTACCATATCAGGTCTGTCATATATTTTACTCTATATTCACATTTATGTACGGCTATTATCAGTGTAAATTTTGATATTACAAAATAAGCTTAATGGAAGAAAAATTATTACGACCAAGAAAGTTTACAATATAGTCGTTTCAAATATTATGTGGGAATTTTGTAAATGTCAGGATTCTTGTCTTTTAATTTGAGATGGAAAAAACCTTGCTAATGCCAGACTTCATTGAAACAGTATGCCTTTAGTTTCATTAAAGAATAAACAGACTTCATTAATTGAAACTGATCTGAAGCAAGCTTATTCCAATTTCACCTCAACGTAAGCTTCAGGAAACAAGCCTCTTGATCCATTCGGGCTAATGCCTTCCCACCAACCATCGCCGACATCCTGCCAAAAATAATCGAACAGGATTCAAAAACAAACACTCAGCAAAATAGCCGGTGTAAACAAAAACACTATGAGTTTCACAAATTACTGAACGCACCGTTCGAGTCACCGTCAAAATCTCATCCGTGTAGACAACGAGTTCCCCAGAAGGAACGTCACCTTCAAAATCATACAGTACGCGAACCTGGATGAGAGCATTAATACAGCGAATAATTGAGATAGGAAAAGGTCTAATTGTTAACGGAAAACATATGAGACAAGTATATCTTACTCTACAGCCAGGCGAAACAGCCATTCTTGAAATGGACCTTACTCCATTTCACGGAAAACGATGCTATTTTTGCATGTGATGTCACGTGAACAAACTCTCTTGGCCGGGCGCTGGAAACGCAGTGATGAAAGTAGTGATGAACTCAGCAGGGTGCGAAAGTAAAAATAAGTTTCTAAACGTGCCAAACAGTTTTTCGTTACTTTTGTGTAATATTAATTACACGAGCAGTTTTCAAATCATCCAGAATATCGGAACGTACATATGTATGAAAAATCTGGGGCACATCGTGTTTTCTTATTCCACAGCCTTACAGCTCCATTTGATTTTGCTGTGCAAGAATATTGCATATTCAGGAAAAAGATTTCAAAGATGGCGGATGAATGTAAAAATCAAAGCTTGAAACGTAAACGAAATTACAGTCGTAATTTGCGTTTTAACGATATGAAGAAAATTCAGACAACTAAATCGAGTAAAGGAAATCCGAAAGTGAAAAATTCCCAGACTATTCAGCCTCAATTACCAAAAACCGCCACGGAAATGTCATCTAACTGGAAGAGGTTACAAGCGGTAAGCAGAGTATTCTTTAAAAAACTTTTTAGAAGCTTAAAAACTGTTTGAAGGCCAAATGTGGCTTTTTGTGTTGATAGTCTTACATTTCCGTTGGTGTGTCAATGCTAATTAAACCGGGTTGGGGGAGGTCGGGCATAGCAGTTTATATCGTCCCGTGGTGGGGACTTTTGACCGTTTTAGTATACGTAGACTTTCTAGCAACGTTTTGTTGACTTTTAGCGACTTTTGACCACCCACAAATGAACAGAAAATCTCAGCTCAGTTCAAATGCCCTACCTATGCCTGGCCTCCCCCCCAGCCCGTCTTAACATTGATAGGTGCATAATTAACATTTACATGCACGGTATTCAGTCACCCTACTACAGACAATAACTCAACACCACAAAATTACCTGAGACACGAGCCACATCATGTATTACTCATTCCATAAACATTTGCAGACTTGTAAGTGTCACATCTTTAGAGAAATGCACAAAGTCAGTTGGTTACTTTAGACTCTACTTGACCACTTTGTTTCCATGTTTTTGCCTGAAGCTTCAACATTCCCCCGGTTGCCCGGGCATTTGAATTTTTGGAAAATTTGTGTTCAAATTCTCTCCTCCCCAGGAAAAAGCCATTCAAATGCCCCCACCCCCAGGAAAATTAATAAGTGACCAGATTACCATTTCAACGTTTTAGTAGCGTCAAGATCAACTGGAGTAATCAAACTGTCAAAGAACCCTAACATCTGTTGGTGCAGTTTTAGCTCCGAGAACACGGTATCTCTACCACTCAAATAGCTACAGGGTGCCTAAAGCCTTAGTCCTTTTCTTTTTAACCAAGCCACCAAGAAGCTGCAATCTTTTCCTAAAGTTAAAATCCTCAAAACTCGCCATGTTGGCCTCCACCATGATTTATCAACCCATGTGGAATCGCCGGGACACATAACATGAAATCGAGTCTAGCGTTCAAATTCCCCACCCTATATAAGTGAGGATCAAATTCCCCACTCCCGGGAAAGGCATGGGCGTCAAATGCCCGGGGTATGCCTGGGGGATATTGAAGCTTCAATTTGACTGATACATTATGGCAAGTTTATCGGTGTGAAGCTCTCTGGTGGCGAGGTGTCAGACTGGTAACCACGTGAACATGAGTAAGCTTTATAAACTAGCTTACTATTTTAAACACTGAGGTTATGTCATTTAAATTGTTTAGTTGCTTAATAATGAAAGAAAGGTCAAGGAAGAGAAAGGAGAAGTGAAACCTTGGAGCAGAAAGACATTTAAGAAAAGGTTGAAACTAAATCCCACCGCAGAAAAAGCAGCAAGGACTTTTGATTGTAGGTAAAGGCAATCATCTAATAGAACATTTTATAGTAGATTCCATAATTCAGGTCTGTAAAAATTAGGCTCTCATGGAACTACTACCTTTTATTATAAAATAAAAATATTGCAGCTGTGAAAAGACAACGACTTGATTTTTATTGGGTTGAAGCCCATAGGTAAGAGGGTGGTTCTGATTGTCTTGCTTCCCACACCTTTTATTCCTATCGTCCCCCCTGCCTTAGTGGGTCCTACTTCTTTGCTCAATTACCATAACAAAATGTTATGGAGCATTGCATAATAAATGACCAATGAATTTTCTCTTGATTCCCATCCTCTCTAGCCTGTAGGTTAAAATGTTCATCTACTTTTCTCCCCGGTTCTTTTCCTTGTCCCCACTTAAATGAAAATACAATTTATGTGTGGTTCAATTCTGCCTGTTACCTCACCCCCCTTCCTCCTCCTCCTCCTCCCCAGAGTGCAGCCTCTGGCATTTGCCATGTTTCTTATTTATAGTCCCTACCCCCAGGCACACAGAAGGAGACATTTGCTCACCTCTGGGACTCCTTATCAACCACAAGTACATTGTTTTGCGAACAGAATTGAGATAAAAGAAAATTGATTCTTCTCAAAATTGATTCTTGTGACTTACTCACTGGTTAACGCAACCTCATCATTCATAAGGTTTTAAGGGCTAACTTGTAGGTATTCTACTCTAGAACAACATTGTTTATTACAAACTGTACTTCATACTTCCTGTTGCTCTGTTACCCATAAGAAATTGTGCTTTGATTTTGTATAAACATTCTAAGAGATTCTAGCGATATAATTCTATGGCTACCTCTCTAGTGATCATTTGCATATAATCTGTTTTCTTTTAGGTCTCGTGAAGTGTGGTTTGACAATGTGGATCCTGAGGATCTGGGAGAAATTACAGGAAAAAGAATTAAAACATGTAATGGAGATCCCAATGATGTACTGGTGTCTGGCAATCTTGAAGGGTTTGTAACTTGAATTGCAATATCTGTAAGACATTTGGACATTAGAGTGAAACGGGAATTAATTAAACTTGATGTGGTTTATAAATTAGTAATTATATATGATGAAGGAGATGGTGATTGTACATCACTTCATTTCAATATTTTAAGTTAGTTCTTGTATACTAATTAACAATTAGATTATAAGCTCGAGATTTCTATGGGGTGATAGTTGATGAGGCAGAAGGCCGAATTTTTTTAGTAAAAATCATAATAAACGAATCATGTGTCGTTGAAGAAGCTCAAAATCTTACTGCGAAACTTCGCTAAAGCGTGAATACGTTGCATTTTGAAGACAACCTTCGACCACTGCACTCTAATGGCTGATAGTGTACAGTAGCTCAGCCAATCAGATTGCAGCATTTTCATTAGCATACTAGTAGATTTTTACTAAATAATTTTAGATCTTGTCTTTCATCCGACTTCATCATAGGTTAACAAAGAAGATCGCTTTGGACTGTGAAATGGTTGGGGTTGGGTTTGATGGCAAACGACACATGCTGGCAAGGGTATCCATTGTCAACTCTCATGGTCATGTTGTCTATGACTCTTTTGTGGCACCACAAGAGAAGGTGGTTGATTACCGTACTCCTGTTAGTGGGGTAAAACCTGCAAATTTGAAAAATGGTAAGTTCCTATAAAGCACTTAATAATAGTAATTATTAAACTCATCACCAATAGATGAGTTTGGGGAAGGTGCCTGAAATTCCTGTGGGAGCCGTCCCGAGCACGAACAGTAACCATGACAACCCTGTGAGGGGCAACCACCGGGCACCATCACACTGAGCAACAACTCAGTGGAAAGAAATCTTCAAGCTACCCATACTCATCAAAAGGGATGGGAGAGATGGGAGCCAAAGGGATCGCTGTCCCAGCTAGCAAAAGATAACGCAAGAAAATGACTTGACCTCAACATGAGACCTGTAAAATTACTGAGCCCCTGCAAAGCCTTGGGGCACCCCAGATTCACACACAAGACCGCTGGCCAGCATCATCTCAAGTTTAACCTCGCCTAAATTTTAATTTAGCCACATTTAATATGTTTCTCAGATCCGTTTTTCATAATTATCTGGTAATCAAGCCTAGGATTCTGAATAATTCAGCTTAAATGAAAACTGTAGCTGAAATAACTATTGTTTTAGATTACTCCTCAAAGTATGCATATGCACTAATTTATTGTGATATCATTATGACTGACTGAAACATGCTGAATTTTAAGTATTTAACATAATCTCCCATTTTTTACAGTTTATTAAGTTCTATATGTTTCTTTTAAATTATGAATAGAGGGGTAAGTTTCTAAAGAAACTGTGGTGCTGCGTCGGTGGGGAGTATAACAATATAATTTAGTTTTATCAACTGGGTTGGTAATGTCAATTGGCCACCGTAAAGAGATTCAATTGCTGACGTTTCGAGCGTTAGCCCTTTGTCGAAGCGAATCCAAAAAATTATGCTCTTCTTTCTCTCAGCTCCAGACTTCAAGGCAGTTCAACTTGAAGTATCAAAACTTCTTAAGGGAAAAATTCTCATCGGACATGCTTTAAAGAATGACCTTGAGGTGAGTTGTTTCATTCCACTGGCCAGCACATGCTAGTTGTTCACAGGCTACTTTCTGTCAGTTTTTATTGTTGTATTACTGTGCCATTGGAGAAAATGAATTCAGATTATCCAACTGGGATTTTGAAAGACAATTAAAGACTCTACTGAATGCACTGAAATCATAATTATAATTGTTATAATACTTAATAATAATTACTTATAATTGACCACTCCCCATCAGGGCTTTTCAGGGCCAATGTAAACTAACAAATATTGTAAAGAAACGTAACAGGGTTGGGAATCCCAACTGGTTGTAGGCAGACCAGTGAGCTATTTACAAGCGTAGCTGAGGAGTTGAACTCGGGGCTACTGAAAACAACACCCGCTAGTGCTCGGAATGGGACTTGAACCCACGGCTTACGGATTTCAAGTCAAACGCTCTAACCACTCGGCTACACTGCCTCCACAAAGGTGGAAAGGGGAGAGTTGTAAATGTTTTCGCATTCTGTTAGGTTGCCCCATTTATACTCCTGGTTGGGGGTGGGAACTGTGAGGATAAAGCACTCGCATGTCTTGAACGAGAACACACCACTACCCCAGCTAGGGCTCAAGCACAAACTGTTCAATCTGGTGTCCAGTACACTAACCGTTAGGCCTCTTGCCTTCAGCTGAGATTTGATTAAGTTTTGAAAATAAATGTAAACTCTGTGTGCATGTATTTCATAGGTATTGCTCCTTGATCATCCACGTAAAAATATTCGAGATACAGCCAAGTACAAGCCATTTCAAGCAACAGTCAAGGTGAAGAATTTTTGATTAAACCTTAGCAATATGTATTATTAACGACAACAATCCATAAACCTGTAGATTGTAAATATGAGGCAGATAAAAATGTCCTTGATTAGTAAGCTTACTCAACTTCACTTTTGATAATTTTTGATTTTGCAATCAGAGCTTATCCAGGATTCCATAGCATGAAGCAACTTGGAGTATTTCTACTCCCCCTGGATGGGGTGCTAGTCCATTGCAGGGTTAGCCCCACCATTACATGTATGTTGCCAGTACCCATTTATATACACCTGGGTGGAGAGAGGCACTATGAGACTAAAGTGTTTTGCCCAAGAGTGCAATACAGTGGCCTGGCCAGGGCTCAATCCCAGACCCTCCGATCCGTAGTCCAGTATGCTAACCAATAGACCAACGCTTCAACCGTAAATCTCAGGGACAAATTTCTTGTTATGTTTAGTCTACTCTCTGACTCAATTTATTATTATTTCAATTTTATTAATCGTATCTTTTTCGATCTTCAGAGTAAGAGACCATCATTACGAAATCTTGCCTTACAAATTCTCAACATCACCATCCAAGATGGAGAACATTCTTCTGTAAGTATTACTATACAACTAAACTTGTAAAGAAATCTTCACCTCTCCTGTTCTAATAAAATATTTAAGTTAAATGTTACAGCAAGGAGCCCAAAAGGGTGACCATCACTGGGGTGATGGGTATGCTTGTGACTCCGACTTTGAAACCAGACTGAAGAGTGCAGACCATGTGGCTGATTTGTCATATCACAATTATTTGGTCACTCTGTTATTTTTTCTATCATCACCTGTCTGTCGACAATTACTATAACTGACTATTGTGATGTAAAGTATATGAAATAATTCGTGTGATCTGTGGCTGAAGATGAAATTAGAAATGATCTTCACAGTGAATAAATTTGCAATTTAAGTAATTGGAATAAAGAAGCCTAAAAAACTTCAGGGCTTCAACTGCATTTGAACCTGTGGCCTCCGCGATACCGGTGCGATGCTCTACCAACTGAGCTATGAAGCCACACATTGGGAGCAAGGTCAATTTTGTGAGTTCATATTTTCCTGTGTGGAGTTAAAACCCCTCCAATTGTTTAAAGTGGAAATTCACTGTGATGATCATTTGTCACTGTCAGAAACTGACTTCCTATGGCCTGATTACATGAGCCGGGCTGGCCCGGTTAGCCGTTCTGGTTTCAGTTTGCCAAGATCTCGCCATGTCTATTAAATGCAACAAAAATCAACGCAGCGATTACAGTTATGGTTATGTTTGTTCATCTCGCTTTACAACGCACATCAAATGCTTTACAAGTTGATCAAAAGTTTGGGTCTTGGATTATAACGAAATGTTTTTGGTTTATTTTTCATCAGAATCTAACAGCTTCTGGAAGTTGCAAGTTTAGGGTCTCGGCTTATAGCCAAGATCAGCTTATAGGCGAATAAGTACAGTACATGTCAACTGGGCCAGCCCGGTTAGCCGACAAAGCAAACCAGCCCGGCTAGCCGGCCAGCCCGGCTCATGTAATCAGACCCTTAGAACTAGTTTCAAGATAAATTAAAGACAAATTAGCCCTCGGTAGCTAAAAGATGTTCATGTCTCACAGGTACAAGATGCCCAGGTGGCCATGAAACTCTACACACTGCACAGGAAACAGTGGGAAAGACAGTTAAAAGAAGCCAAGTATTCAAAGAAAGGACAAGCAAATAAACAAGCGGGCTCGAATCGAGACAGATAGCAGTACAGTATTATTACAAGTTAATGTTGCACCTTTTCGTGCAAACTGTGATCGGACAAACAAATCAAGAGGTTGCTATGACCACGGTTTCATCACGAAAAACTCCTGGAACTAGCTTGCAATGGAAGCTAATGCGTGGAATCTTTCCAAATAAAAACGACAAAAAGCTCTTTTTAATCATAAAAATGGTCTATTTGTGTCATTCTTATGTATAGATTTAGCCAAGCATAAAAGGGGAGCTCCACATTTTTTGTTGTTACTACATATTACATTTCACACTTGTCAGGTAAGGTAGCCCGAGTTAGCTCACTTGGGAAGGCAATTGCCTTGCAACCACGAGGCATATGTTAGAATATAGCCCCTGTACATGCGTCATGCAATTTTAGCTGCCTTTATTCTTTTATATAACAAAGTTATCACATCCGGGAAATCAAATTCATTACAGGTAATCCTCGCTGCACCTGATAGCTCAATAGTGCAAACTGTTAAGGTGTGCAAATCGCTTCGCCAACTATGTTTTTTTTCTCGCGCAAATTTTCGCTCTGGTTTTTCCATCACCAAACAACTGAATCCTGCTTTTAACTGTGCATCATTTAGTTATGGTGTACCTGGGAAATTTGGAGAGCACTCAAGAAGCCAGAGTTGCTTTCCGCTACTCCCAGCTATCGCCTCGAGCAATCCTTACGCTTCTTTAAGCCTGGTTCACACTAGCGACATAACGACATAAGGAAAAGATCGATCTTTTCCTTATGTCGTTATGTTCATGTAGCTTTAGGTCATTATGTTCCTACTATGTCGTTATGTTGTGTTGTTCACACTGGTGACACAAAACATAAGTGTAAGGTATTTTTTGCATTTGCGTGACCTCGTCGTTATGTCGTTGTGTCGGCCTTATGTCGCAAGTGTGAACCAGGCCTTAGTGCTCTTCAAGCGTGATGCTCTAACTTCCATGTCAGATAGTTGTATCAGAGAGAGTCATTGCAGTATCATTTAAGGCGGTGGCAAACGAGGACACATTGTTGCGGACACAATTTTTTTCCCGCGCTCGCAACGTTGTTGCGGACTTCAAAGAATGACTGTGATAGACCTAATTTTTGTGACAGATATATGATGAATAAAGCAAGGTGGACATGTGAAATGGTTTCGTCAGCAGGTTTCGCGTACATCAATCAAAAATTGATATCTTCCCGTGTTAAAAACAGTTTGGCAAATGAGATGATTATCATGAGAGGTTATTGAATGGAAAGTTGAAGACCGAGCTGCTGTTGCACGCCAAAGTATCGAAGATAAAGGTAAAGGTAGGTTAAAGGTGGATTTCCACTGTCGCGTATTTTTTTACGTGCGTTTACGTACGAAAAAAATTTAGAGACAATGTATGAATGACTTGCGTAAAGGTGGATTTCCACTGTCGCGAATTTTTTTACGTGCGTAAAAAAATTAGAGACAATATTTGAACAACTAGCGTAAACGTGTACGTAAGTTTTCCATACATCGTCTCTAATTTTATTTACGCACGTAAAAAATTACGCGACAGTGGAAATTACGCGACACTGGAAATCCACCTTTAGTCTGCATACGATCAGGAGTATTTCTACTCCCCCGGGGACGACATGCTAGTTCATCGCATTGTGACCCCCCATAATTAAATTCGCCGGTAACCATTTATGCAAACGGTAGACGGCTGCAAGCTTGCCTCCGACGCAGATCCTTCCCCATGGGGGATGCTTTTTCTTACTTAATAAATATTAATTTCTTGTAATCATATATTACTGGAAAATTTTATATCAAGTTGCAGGCAAAAAAAAGTCAGTTCTCTTTGACATTTTCCCTCTTGGTCTTTCATTCTGTTTAATTCTATAACTGGCAAGTCATAGGTCCATTCTTTGATAATATGTCTACTGACTTTAATTACGGATGTTATTTATTATTTTTTTATCCCGTCAAAACTAGACGTCGGTAGACTACGAGAAGTCCCTTCTTTTCTTAGTCCATCAAGTGCGAAGCGAAAAAATTGCAAGGTTTCGGGCGGCTTCTTGCTCGACGGACTAAGAAAAAAGAGACATACTCGTAGTAACGTCGGATGCTTTAAAATTCATCGAACTGCCAAACTGAGCGAGATAATCTTGCACCTGTTCTGTGTTTTGCAGTGGAGAAAAGAAGCACAAAGTACTATAAAGTGGAATGACTCTGATCTGCGTTTTAGTGCTTACCATGTAGTTTGCTGCCGAACAATACCAACAGAAAACGCCAATGTTGGCGGCTGGTCTCCCCGTGAATTGAGGGCGTTATAATGGGTCAGCTCGAGTTCGTATTTCCAAAAGAAAAGCGAAGTGTTTAAGTTAAGTTTCCAGGTAAAATTACAGATAAAAGTGTTTACAATGTGTGTTTCTCCACTTGTTTTCTATGAATAGTCAAATCCACAGCTACGACACCAGAACAGCCAATAATTACCGAGTGCATCATTCAAGGTCCAAAAATCTGGAACCTTCTTCCTACCACAATAACTAGAGTCTAACTACTGTCACTACTCTGTCAAGTTTTCCTAATTTTAAGAACAAACTGCTTGAATTTTTAGTAAAATAATCAATGAATTTGTCCAAGCCGCACACTCGTAGCACTATCTTTTGTTAAAGTATTGTGATACACGAGGTTTTTTGTGATGTTAAGAAAATAGGCAAATAAATGACGATGATGATGAGCAAAGTATTAACATTAATTTCGGGTCTCTGTAACTGGAAAATTGAAAACACGAATTTGGCTCAATATAGACTGCGAGCAGTCTCTATTTTGCTCCAAATCCGTAACGAAAGCGAAAATTTGCGCTAACTCCAGCTGGCGCCCACGAAACTCGCGACTCGCGGCTCGCGGTTTTGCCACTCACCCCTCGAAAATGGCACTCGCAAATTTTCGCTTTCGTTACGGATTTTGGAGCAAAATAGAGACTGCTCGCAGTCCAGGCTCAATACAAACAAATCAAAAATGATGGATGCCGGTAGATGGGGTTTTCTGTAAATAAATAAGTCAATTATTTCGCATGTCACACAATATTCTTCCAACGTGGCTTAATATACTACAATTTTTGCGAGACTCTAGAGCGCGCGCTACGGCTTTCTGTCTGACGTCGATATTGCTCGTGCGGACGAAAATTGCGTTAGCTACTCTGAAAAGAAACATATAAGAAAACGTTTAAATATGCTTTCAAACATGTGCTTACAGTGCTACGCGCCTTACCGTTGCCACTCGAGAAAGTTTTTGATTAATTTTTGACAACTTTTTTCTTACTTCAAAGTGAGCCAGCCAATCAGAACATGAGAATTTCCAAGGGCGGAGATGCCAAATTATAAGTGCATTCACTCCCTTGGGAATTTACATTCTCATGTTCTGGTTGGCTGGCTCGCTTTGAAGTTAGCAAAAAGTTGTCAAAATTTAATCAAAAACTTTCTCTAGTGGCAACGGTAAGGCGCGTAGCACTGTAAACCTCGAACAGGTAGAATATGATAAGAAAGTTAGATTAGCAACCAGCAGAGAAGTTCTAATTTTGTCTTTCTTGAACGCACGCGACGCATGGCGTCACATGAGCGCGTGCTAAAATAAAAGGGCAAGCACAATTCAATTCTCGTCAAAGGTTGAAAAAAACCTGTTTTTGACTCAAAATTTCTCGAAAACCTACCGCACAACCGATGATGAAACTTTCACAATTTATTTATGCGGGTGAGTGACGTCCACAGCCAAATTTGTAAAAAAATCTGCAAAACAGATTTTGACCTATTTTTTGAAAGGGCAAAACGTCACATTTTCCTATTTTGTGAAAAATCTGTCTTACAGATTTTTATTTTATTTTTCATGAACGTTTAATTAGTTTTAAGTTGTGAAATTTTGAGGTGGAGTCATATGGCTAGATTTTGAGGAAAACGGCATTGAAACTGCTAGTGCCCAGTCCACTCTTAAGCGCTCGGTCGTTCATTTTGGCTGTTTATTAACATTTTTATTGTTGAAATGTTGCATTTGATGGTTGATGGCTGTAAAAAAAATTGAAAAGAGAAAGTTAAAACACTTTTGAATATTTTATAAAAGATTTTGAAGTTGAGTTCTTTTAACCCCTGAAAACTGTAGTAAGCCACCTTAAATTAGAGACTGGATCGACTGGGTCCAAAGTTTATTTGCTCGACCGCTGTTTCAGGATAACGAAGGCTCTGAAAGGAAGTCAAGGAAGATAAGTCAGCAGTCAGTCAGCAGTTCACCAGACAGAGCAGGCCCAGAACTTTGTTATGGAGTGAGTAAGAGTGAGTCAATTGCAATTGAGATCTTTTATTCAGTCCTGATGTGATGACTTGTTTTCCCCTTTTGGGGCTCGATCGTAACGCGTGACAGCAATGTGGATAAAACCAGAAGAAGTCCTTCTAGCCAATGCTCTATGGTACTTAAATATACACGATTTACTCACCGATCCGATTTTCAGCCTCGTTGCAAAATGATTTATTTTGAAGCTAGAGCTACGTATATTAAACCTTGATTTATTCAGGTGATTACCTTTGGTGTTTCTATTTTTCTAGGGTGACCGAACGAGCGAATCCTTACTTTGTTCTTCAGCGGAGGAAAGGCCATGGAGGGGGAGGTTTGACTTCTCTCCTGATCGGAACATTAGACAATGTTTTAGACACAAAGGTAGGTGTCATTATCACGCGTACCATAAAGATGAAAGAAGGTCACGTGAAAAAGTTATTAAATGCCGGCGACTTGGATGATTTTTAACTGCATATTTGTACGTGTTGAAGTTTGAAGTTTGTTTTGGATTTGTTTCTTGTTTAGCCTGCACCATTTCGCATACTTCTACAGCTGCCCAGTTCTGATATAAGTTATGGTGAGTATATGCTGACCTGAGCAATGCTCGAAATGATTTATTTGTGAACATTTATCAAGACTAGCTTATAATTGAGTTTAATTATACACCATAATAGTTTATTGTACCACAGATCCGTTAGTTACAACTGTAAAACAATGAGTTAATTGTAATAAAAATTACAGGTAATCACTGAACCAAGTCACTTTACACGCTTTTCTTTTTTTTTTTCAGGGGGGGGGGGGGACTGACTGAGGCATCTCCTTTGTGGGAGGCCCAATGACCAAATAGTATGCTGAACTTCCAATCAAGCAGTTTGAGTTCACACTCTAGCTGAGACACTCCTTTGCTTTCTTGGGGAAGATACTTTTGTCTCATAGTGTCTCTCTTCACCCTGGTGCATAAATGGGTACAAACTAATTTAATACTGGGTAACCTAAGTTTTGATTTCTGCCGTTCTCTGAAGTCCGGTCTTTGTTACTTGGGCCTTATTTCCTAAACAAGGGCTAGTAATTTGAGCCTAGGGATAAAACTGGGATCTACTAGCCCCTCTGTATTAGGGGGTAGTAGAAATGTTCCGAGTATATGCTTAATGCATATGAAGCGAAATATTTTTAATGTATATTTCTAAAGTTTAACATGTTTAAGGAAGAATCTGAAAGTTTGAGAAGGAAAGAGAACAAATTGACGATTTATAAGCCTTGAAAGTTACCGCATTTTTCTCCCAAAATGTCCGCCAATTTGCGCGGTCAAAATACCAGATCATGATGTCACGTTGGTTGCATCTCAGATCAAGAG
Source organism: Blastomussa wellsi (assembly GCA_947652115.1). Classification (NCBI taxonomy): domain Eukaryota; kingdom Metazoa; phylum Cnidaria; class Anthozoa; order Scleractinia; family Plerogyridae; genus Blastomussa; species Blastomussa wellsi. The sequence continues at coordinate 6,868,797 of OX393561.1, forward strand.
ATGAGGTGGACAATGAGAAAACTAGGCGTTGAGGAGTTAGAACCTAATCCCATTGCGTTCGAACGGTTAACAAACGGCTATTTGTTTTGAGACGGCTAGTTTTTCGGAACGTTTTCGCGTGAGAGGTTCCTACTCAGCACTTACCCAAAATGGCCCTTTGCAACCAAAGTGGCGTCATATTAAGGATTTCACAATAGAAACTCGATCCAGGTTTCGGACACTTTTACACCAGAAAAACCCCATTTTATAACCCTCAAACCCGCTCAAATCTTTATTGAATGTAATTTTTCTACTTACAGTAGTTTTCTATACATGTAGGGGAACTGAAAATGGCAAAGAAAAAATTTGCTTCATATGACTTTAACCAGGGGAGGTACTAGACCCATGTTTGGGGTATAGGGGTGCCGCTGGGGGTTTGAAACCCGACCCTGTTTAGGACCAAAATGACGTTAAACACCTGCCCTCTATAAGACAAAGAGAATTTATGTTTATACTGCAGTGGTAAAATCTAGTCCTGAGAATGATCTAATGTTGACTGATGATTGGCTAAATAAATTTTGATCAGCATTTGTGATTTAGCTTACAATGGCGTACATATGTGTGTCTTCTGAATTCTATTGCAGAAACACCAATAATTAAAATATATCAAAAACAAAAGCTTTCACCAAGTAGTTTTAAGTTATTTTAGGCTAAAAATGTTAATTTTGGGTTGTCTCCATTTTGACCTGACTCTGTTTACTGATAAATACAAGATTACACTAAGTGTTTTTCATTTTGTATCATCAGCCTAGCTGTAATAAAATGCCACAAGGTTTTTCCTTAAGCCATACCCTGTCCAGGATGGTTCCAGACCCTGGTTAGGACAGACTCGCTTGAAATTATTATATACCCTGCTCAGGACTGAGGGGTCATAAACCTCATCCTATCCAGCGGCACATCCCTATATAGCCCATATAAGGGAGTACCCCCTTGGGGTCGGCTGTGGAAACCAGGATTTGCACCAGCCTGATTGCCCACCTTGCTTGAATAGAGTGACTCTGGTAATTGCCATAGTCAAAACTATTTAAAGGCTTTATATTTACTTGTAAAATTCATTAATAATTCAAAAGGAGTAGATGCAATGAAAAGGTGCTATTTAGGTTACATGAATGCTCTGTAAACCCCAATACAAATCAAGAGTAGAATTAACTTTTAATGCAAACTCCTGCTCAGCTAATTAGTATTCATTAACTTTTGATACAGATCTCTACTGATTAAAATGCAAAGAACAATGGAATCGAATAACAATACTTTGCATTCAATTTATTGTTTTCATTTCACAAGTAGGATAAAATATTCGCGTCCGATCTGTATGGGCTTTACAATGGCTCACCTATCGGCTCGCCATTGTAAATGCCCATACAGATCTCCCGCTCATATTTGATCTACTACATATACACACGCTTGAATTCTTGTTTTGCATATTCCAGTGATTGCAAGTGCCGCATCATTCCATGATATCGAGACAGACTGGAACTGGTTAGCCAAATATTTGTTGGAGACATTAGGTATGTCACACATTAATCAATTTATTACCGGTGCTGACTAATTTATTACTGTTTCTTTGTGGCATGGCACAATTTGAACGTTCCAAAAACATTTCTTGTTAAATGTTACAATTTAACTCATAAGCCATGAATATATGCATTGCGGATCTATTTTTTTTTTGCTTTGAGAATGCTATCAACCCTGTTGGAGGATGTTGGCCAAACCACTAGAGATGTTCAGCTAAGTTGGAAAATTGGTGGATCACGCTGTTAAGGGGTACAATTTGAAGCATTACATGTATGTGTAGGTAATTAGCCACTTATGTTGTTTGTACTGCAGTCACCATTGAAAGTGAAGAGGACATCAGAGTGTTTGTGAAAGCAAAGATTGAGAGTCTTGTGGCTAATGTGGCAGCAGACCAAGATGTTGTTGCAGAAACAGAAACCAACAGATTCAAGTCAGCAACAACAAGATTTCAAAGGATCTTTAATATGCCAGTCGAGGAAAAGCTTGTTAACTGTAAGTTCCTCAGTCCATTTTTTTAGAATATTACAAGAAAGCCCTGTTGAATATTGTTATTAAAAACTAGCTATGGTATATTGCATTTCCTGAGTTCTGATTGGTTTAGAGGCAATGGTATTTGAGCTCATATACCAGTGACCTACAAATATGGTGGGTGTATGCGTAAAAGAATGTATTTTTCGCAATGTTTGTACAATATTTTCTGGACGTTTTTAATAAAACAATTTTTCCACTTGCGCTTGGTGGATATGAGATGGTTATAGCCAACTTGGTGCTATGCGCCATCTTCCATCTCATATCCAACGCGCGCTCGTGGAATAATTGTTAATTAGACTGGGTTACAGCCGTACATGACATTTTCATAATCTTACTTTTGTATAAATGTACTAGTGTTCTATCATGAATGCTGTTCTCTGAATGGCCACGCTACTGACTTGTATCTACATATATTCTGTGATAGAATGCAAGTAACTTAAAGGTTAAGTCTGCATTCGGGCCTAGTGACCCATCAGGCCAGAGCTTATCCCGGTTTCTATAGCATGAAGTGACAGAGAGTATTTCTACTCCCCCCTGGACGGGATGCTAGTCCATCACAGGGTTACCCCCCAGCAGTCAATTCGCCGGTACCCATAAGAGAGGCACTGTGAGAGTAAAGTGTCTTGCCCAAGAACACAATGCAGTGCCCCGGCTTGAGGCTCAAACCCGGACTGTCCGATCCAGAGTCTCCCACTGAATGCGAGTAGCTGTTGTCAACAAAATGACAACCACTTCTTTGTTTGTAAAGTGTTTTGGTGCCTGTGAAAAAGATTTTTTAATGGATAATCTTGTAAAGTTTTGAGCATGATCTGGTATATGTAGATGTGTTTCTAGTAAGAAGGTATATAATATGTGGTAGAAAATATGCTATACTACATAGATCCCTATTTCATTTTTTGTCTTCAGATTATTCCTGTAGTTACTGGAAAGGAAGAGTCCCACGGCAAGGGTGGCTGTATTTATCAGTTAACTACATGTGTTTTTATTCATTTTTGATGGGAAAAGAGGCACGCCTTGTCATCAGATGGCTTGATGTAGTGGTATGAACAGCAACATTTCCTTTCACATTATGTATAAATTATACAGAACTTTATGTGGTATATTATTTGGGACGTTGTATCTTTATGCTTCCTTAATGAAATTTTTGAATATTATTTTAGTCTTTAGAAAGAAGCAGCAGTGTCCTGTTCACAGATGGAGTCAAGGTTACCACAAGGGAGGGGGAGGTCAGTATGTTGTCAACAACACAAGGGTTTCAACAGCTTTTATGAAACCTGAATCATTGGTATGGTGCCTTGACACTGCTATTACTGTAATTCCAATGATTGGCCGGGGTTACCATCGGTAATGGTTGCAGTTTTGCTTGTCTCCCTTGGACATACATACATACATACATACATACATACATACTTTATTTGTCATGTAGGTCAGTACAAGAAGGCAGCTAAAAAGCTGATGTGGACCTACAAATTTAAGTATTAATATCTACAACAATTCAAATAATAATGTTAATAAACTTAAGAATTATTTACAATGAGTAAGAAAGACTATAATACCAGTAAGATAATCAACAGTCAATAGACTAGCGTTAAAATAAATAAAAATAAAAAAATAACATTAATATATGTAATTCACAATGTCTTTGTTTATTCCTTGTAAACCATCAAATGTTATTTTATCTAAAATGTCAGATTTGGCTTTAAGAGCAGATTTAAAAGAAGAAACGTTCGGTTTGCTCTTTAAGTACATGGGTAAGTTATTCCATAAAAGAGTCGCTCGATGAGAGAAGGAACATCGAAGGAAGTCACTTCTAGGACGTTGTACGTATAGTTTCAGACCGTCCCTGAGATTTCTTAACGGTGATCTTTTAGTAAATAGAGAGTTTATACCAGCCGGAGCTCTATTGTAAAATGCCTGATAACATATAGTTGCAATTCTCTTTTTGTAAATGTATGATAAGGACTTCCATTTTGTCTTTGCCAGGACTTCAGTGTTGAGAGTAGATTCCTTTATGTTAAAAATAAATCTCGCTGCTCTGATGTGAATGTCCTCCAGAGTCTGAAGTGACTTTGAAGATCCCCATAATGCAATTGAATACGTAATACTTGGAATGATACCTTTAAAATAAATTGACTCTAAGATGTGATTGTCGAGGCCTTTTAAATGCTTGAGTTTCTTCACTCTTGCTGAGAAACGTTTGCTCAAAGTTCTAACATGTTGCGACCAAGAAAGTTTATTGTCGATTTGAATCCCTAAACATGTAGCTTTAGAAACAAAAGACAACTCATTAGGCCCTAAATAAATTTTCTGTAAGGGTCCGATAAATTTTGATTTGGATAATAACATCAGTTCCGTTTTTGCAGGATGAATAGTCATGAAGTTATCCTTAGCCCATTTGTTTAAGTTGGCGATCGCTTTCTGAATGTTAGATAAAACTTCATCAACAGTTTTTCCTATGCAGAAAGCTGTGGTATCATCTGCAAACATTTCAACAGAAGCGTTCGTGGTGGCTCCGGGTAGATCATTTGAGTAAATGCTGTAAAGTCTGGGACCAAGTAAAGACCCTTGGGGGACACCAGTATCTATTTCCAACAATTCTGAATTAGAACCATTCACAGTGACAAATTGTTTACGATTTTCAAGGTAATTTAGGAGCCAATCGTAAAAGGAGCCAGTAATGCCTATAGAGTGTAATTTATTCTTGAGTAGTGTATGATTGACGCAATCAAACGCTTTTTGAAAATCGATAAAGACTACGCCAATAATATTGCTTTCATCCAGGGCTAAACGCCATTGTTCTGTTAATGAGAGTAAAAGAAGTTCAGGTGAGCCTCCTTTTCTGAAGCCCCATTGATTCGTTGAAATTAGATTGCTGCCATATAAGAAGTTGTCGAGTTGTTGGCTGACTACATTCTCTAACAGCTTGCCCGGAATGCTGAGAAGGGAAATCGGCCTGTAGTTTCCGCAGTCGAGAGTGCTCCCTTTCTTGTGAAGACATTTCACTTGTGCCTGTTTCCACTGGCTTGGGAATTTGCATTCCAAAATACTTCTTTGAGCCAGTGGCATAAAGGAATCTAAAAATGCATCTCCAATGAGGCGCAGCTCCCTGCTGGATATATCATCAGGTCCACTTGCCTTGCCAGGTTTCAAACGTTTCAGAGAAGATTTCAGAAGATCCTTATTAAGTGCTATGTCATAAAGAGAGACACTGTTATTTCTTGCAGACTGACAAGGAAAGTTTACCGAGGAATTTTGTGTTGATTTCGAAAGGGATTTTCCAACATTAACAAAAAAGGAATTTAAAGCGATGGCTTTTGATGTGTCGTCTGAATGAATCACTCCTGAACTATCTTTAATTGGACCGATATTTGTAGTTGTTCGCTTTCCCTCAAAAGATCTTACTGTCTTCCAAAAATCTTTAGCAGAGGTTGTCTCGTTAAATTTTGATAGCCAGTAATTTGATTCCGCTGATCTAAGGAGTTTGTTGCAGTGGTTTCTTGCCTTCTTATAATCTATCCAGGCTTGTGAGCCCTTCGGTGTTTGCTGTGCTTTAAGAAGCAGTTTATAGCGTTTGTTCAGTTCTTTACGTATGGAAGAGTTCATCCAAGGTAGGCTTCCACTTCTTATCTTTACTCGTCGAGCGTGAATATGAGATTTCATTATATCCTTGTATAAACACTCCCAAGCCCAAGTAGCATCGTCCAGATCGTCAAAGACATTGCAGATACTCCATGGGGCAGCAGCAAAGTCCGCTCTTAATGAGCCTAGATCTACTTTTTTGTAATCATAGACTATGGTTTCTGACGTTTCCTTTTGAGATTTACAACTGCATATATTAAGTGGTGATCTGAAATTCCCAAGTCACAAACACCTTGGTGAGAAATTTTTGAAGTGTCTGAGCAGATTACCAGATCAATTAACGTTGTGGAGGTGTCAGTGATCCTTGTTGCTTTATTAATGACATTCTTTAGATTAAATTTATTCAAAAGTTGACGGAATTTCCAGATTGAAGAACTTGTGTCCTGGGCATTTAGCAAAAGATTAAAATTGAAGTCTCCCAGTAAAATTATATTGGTTCGTTTCATCCATATACGATCCAAAGTAGAAGAAAATCGGTTTAAAAAAGTAGTATTATCAGGTGGGCGATACATAGAAGCAACTAGAAGTCTCTGAGACGCTACCGTAACGTCAATCCAGGCAGCTTCTAGAGAGTTGTTTACATCAATGTCTTGACACTCGTATGCATCTAAATATTCAGCAAAGTAGATAACCGTGCCACCACCTTTTCGGCCATCGTTTCGATCGCGTCGGGCAGTTTTGTATCCAGTAATAGCAATTTCATCATCAGAAATATCCTCGCTTAGGTGGGATTCAGTTATGGCTAGAATGTCGAAATTTTATCGAAAATAGTAGAGCTTTGATATCCAGTAACTTATTTAGAAGACCATTTACATTAATGTGTGAGATCTTCAGACCTGGTAGTTGTAGGTCCGCTTTAAGTGATGGATAAAGATTTTCATGTTCGTGGACATCATCGTAACATGTTGTAGTTATGGGCGAGTCAAGCGAGCAATCTAGTGTTGTCGCATTGCCAAATGGTAAAGAGGACCAAAGGCATCTAGGACACCACCAGGAAAATGAGGGAAGGCTTTGATAGATCTTGTATTCGCTTGGTTTGATCGAGGCACATTTTATGTGACACCACATGCTGCAGTTGTCGCAATTCACCGCTCGATGATTTCGAGCAACACGCTTGTTACACACTGAGCATTCATCTGGACCAGGATTTAAGTCGATGTCCCCACTTATGTAGAGTCGCATTTGATGGAATGTTGAGTGCGAGTTCGCATAATAACTTGTTCTGGTCGCATGAAAACCTCTCACATGTAACACCAGACCAAGATGGCGGATCGTTTTCGTCTTCCATTGATTGCAGAGGCTTGCGTATTCGGGTATGAAAAATCGCCTTGACCACGAAAAATCCTTCAAGATAAGGATTTTTCTATTTTCTTGAAGTGCCGGTCGTCTTTTAGCGAATTGTGTAAATGATAAGAACAGTATAAGAGCATAAAAGCAGGAGAGATTTAAAACTCGTCCTCCCGCCATCCTCGTCCCTTTCAATGTTTTTTTTTCCTCTGTGAGGGGGCTGCAAACTTGGTGGCAAATACAGAATAATATTGTGATAAGTCCTTGACATTTGATATAGTACTAACAGTATTCCTACTGTTTGCAGAAAAAATGGACAGTTTGCACTTGTTGTTTTAAGTCTAATGCATTAATAACTTTTTGGCCTTGGTAGCAATTCATGGTCGCCAAAATTTTCCCTCCTTCTGGTGGCGGAACGTGCTACAATTGTAGATTAACAGGACAGTTGTTGTCAAGGGGATCTAAATTTTATGTCCGTTTAATCATCTTGGCTGAAAATCAAAGTTAACGTAAATAATGTAAGTTGTCCCAGAAATAGTTAGTCACCCACTGGTGAGTCTGAAAAACTTAAAAACACAAATTAAAGTACATAATTTACATGCATACGTTCTTTCTTTGGTCCGGTCACTTTACAATACAATGTACCGTAAATGGCGTCAGTTGTAATTCATGTATTCTAAGCAATTTTTTTGTTTCTTTTTCTGTTTCAGTTCAGTTTCTCTTTGTTACTACATATAACAGAAACATTTGGTCTTATGGAGCAGCTTGCTAACTTGGCCATGCGCCAGTGAGAGTCAATTTGAATTATAAATTTATTTATTTAATATGTATTTGTTTCAGGGCCGTAGACAGACATTTGATGTAGACGACGCAAGATCTTCAATTAACAAAGTTTCCAAAAGTAAACTCGAAATCTAGAACTCTGAAACCTTATTTTTAGCATTTTCCATAAGACTTTTTTTTAGAAAATCAATCTTTTTCTTCTATTATCCCAACTAATTATGAATTTAGATGAAGCAAGTGCCAGGTCTTGCCTCTTGCTGGCTACGGCCCTGTTCTTATTCTAGAATGGCTATGAAGTTTTGCGTATTTATAATTTCTTTGAAATATTTGACATGTGAGCTTCACTGGATGATACAATTTGAGTTTTAGCAAATATTTTTTGGGGGTAAGGGGGAGAGGGGTGGTGGTAATTTGCAGAACACCAAGTGCACTGTTTTCTTGCCAGCATTATGTTGTATTTGGCCCTTTCCAACACTTAAAAGCTAGCTGCAAGCTAACACGAGTGAACGAAACTGCAAGCAAATAAATTGTTAATTGCCTTGTTTTTTGGTTTGTAGGTTGCTGTCAGAAGAAGGCTATGAAGAAGATAAGACATTGCCTTTGTTGACAAAGTTAGTAAAACCTCTGTTCTCTATTAATCAAGTACCTCTCTCCACCCAAGTGGAAGGGGTAGCACTCAAAACGTCAGCTCTCGAATCTCTTTACAGTGGCCAATTCACATTATCAACCCAGTTGATAAAACCAAATTATATTCATGTTTGGAGTAAATTTTCAAAAAACCTGCAATAGGCAAGCAGTATTCCAAGTCTCTTCATTTCCAATTGGATTTGGTGGAAGTGCAAGTTGCAGTACTGACAAGCTATCAAGCCATCTTCTAATTGAGACCTAGCTTTTTATTGCATTTTAATATAATTGCAAGGGATCAGGAATGGTACAGTGGGGGAACCATTTGCCTCCCATGCACCAATTGGTCTGGGTTTGAATCCTAGATCCGACATCATACAATGTACAATCTCTTGTCTTGAAGCTCGAGTGACTCAACCTTTGAGAGGTGAGAATCGAGTTTCAAGGATCGAGTCAAGACTGTCAACTTAACATTGAGTCAGGTACTGTATATGTGGTCCTCTACAGGAAAACAGGTAAAAAGGTGTTGACATGGGCACATGTGCGATGACATGGCACACTCAGTGTGCCATACTGCACGGATATGTGCATATTAAGCAAAACAATGAGAGGCACAGTAGCTTTTGCTGGCACAACTTGACATGCTAAAGCTTTAGTGTAAGTAGCATGTTTGATTGCCGTGCACAGAAAAGCAAAATTAAACAGAGAATCTAAAGATCATTGCCAAGCAAATTATTTCATTCGCAGCATGCATGTATCAAGCATGTATGTTATGTTCGAAGCATGTAGGTATCAATTCACCAACTAAATAAAACAAGCGTGTTGGTGGTTCTTGTCCTTGCTCCAAGGGTTTTTCTCCAGGTTATCCAGTTTTTCACAAAAGCCAGCATTTCTAAATTCTAATTCAATCTGAAAACAGTGGAAGTGGTATGCTACTTAAAATTCTGATTTGTTTTTAATTTTATTGTTCTTATTTACATTATGCACCAACAAGAACATGCTCAGAAGTTGTTAACTGACTAGTAATTAAATGTGGCTAAATGTAATTTAGGCGAGGTTAAACTTTAGACAATGCTGGCCAGCGGTCTCATGCATGAATCCAGGGTGCCCCAAGGCTTTGCAGAGGCTCAGTAATTTTACAGGTCTCATGTTGAGGTCAAGTCATTTGCTTGCGTTACCTTTCGCTAGCTGGGACAGCGATCGCTTTTGCTCCCGTCCCTCCCATCCCTCTTGGTAAGTATGGGTAGCTTGATGATTTCTTTCCACTGAGTGGTTTCTAAGTGTGATGGTACCTGGTGGTTGCCGCTCAGAGGGTTGTCATGGCTACTGTTCGCGCTCAGGCGGCCCCCACAGGAATTTCAGGCACTTTCCCCAAACTCATCTATTGGTGATGAGTTTAGGTTAATGTATTTACTTGCATTAATTCATAGAAACAGAGGCAAGCAAGTGAAGAAGGTTCCATCACTGAAGAGAGACTTGGATGCGAGAGCGCAGAGTGAATTTTACAGGTAAAGTTTCTCATAAACATATTTACCGGTACACATATTCTGGTTATATTTTAATTGTTAGATTGTTACAAAAGGAGATCATGCTATTTAAACCAGCTTTGTTGTGTGTAAGGGAAAGCATGTACAGCTGCCCTGGTAAAGTACTCACTCTTGTAATTAGATGAAAACAGGCACTGGCTGTGCCAATGCTTTTTTTAATGATATCCACCAAACGTGACAGATTTGTGATATTTCAGTGTTGCAGTGTCCATGTATCTTGCTGAGTGTTGTTTAAGGGCTCCCATGGCATGCATACTACTTACTATACAAAGTACATGTAGATACCAACTTAAGTCATGTTCATGCCGACACACCTCTGTTTCACACACCTGAATGCCTCATTCATACAATTTTAAACCAGTGGTCCTAATGCTAAGTCCTTGACGTTATTTTGAGTATTAATTAATTTGTGAGGATTTAGCGAGATCTTGAACATTAGTAAAATGAATCAAAATTACTAAGCTAGGCCAAGATTAGTTTCCCATGTCTTGCACACACTGTCTTATCCCCTAATTGCCAGCTTGTTAATTTCAGACTACTTTACTTTCAGAAACTTGTTTCGCCTGCCTGTAGAAGAGAAACTTGATGGACACTGTGAATGCACTCTATGGAGTCCTCATGAAAAAGACCATGAATGGGGAACACTGTACTGTTCCCCAAACTATCTTTGCTTTAGTAGCAAGGTGAGAAAGAGAATCTAATTATGGTATGAATTTTATTGTATCATGCATGTACAGCAAAACTGAGAATTCCCAGAGTTCATGGTCTTCCAAAGGTGGGCTTTGAATTAAAATTTCAGTATTTGCATGAGTAATAGAAACCTCTTCAGATCTTTCTCTAAAAATAATGTTCAGAACCTTACCAGAATTGATTGGAATCAAAGTCAATAGAAACATTGTGACAATCACCTTGCAGCAATCTTTCGCAAAAATCACTACTTCCACAGTGGTTTCTTTGTCAGTGTTTATAATTACTCTTTAGAGATTTTAAGTAATACCCAGTATTGCGTATCAAGTGAAAAAAGATCAAACTTTGAGCCCGCAAGAGTGATGCTCATAAATGTATTTAATTTGTAATTCATTATTACTGTTGATGATGTGCGTTTTTCAATAAGTAAATATTTTTTCGTTGTTTCTTCAGGTGAGGCAGCTGCTATCAGTGGTGATTCCAATGCGGGAGATAATTCTTGTAGAAAAAGTGGAGACTTCAGCTATAATACCAAATGCAGTTCATATTACAACCAAGTCAAAGGTGGGTTTGTGCGGTGATGGTTGTGTGGATTTATTGGTATCATTACCAGTACTTGCCCAAAGATTTTTTATGCTGATGGATGATTGCCTGTCCTGTCACCATCAGGGAGCTTCACCACCAACAAACTCGCCACCACAAAGGTCAAAAACAGGGAAAAAATAGCATTAATGCGATAGAGTAGCATCCCATCCAGGGGGAGTAGAAATATTCCTAGCCACGTAATGCTTCAGAAATTGCACTGCATACAAACTAGTAGTCTCCTACGCAGCCGTTATTAGGGGATTGTGTTACACTTGTCCCCACTAACGTCTGCTTAACCAAGGCCAACATTCCTTTCCGCCGCTTCGCCAATCAGATTTTACCAACTAAAATCCCCACGACGCCTCTCCCACTGCGAGAAACACGATGAGATGAAACCTGCCAGGGACGATTGATTTTGCTCCAAGTCAGAGATTTCTCTGGTAAATTCATTTTTGATGAAAGCAAGTTCTGAATTTGCGAAGGGAAACTTATTTACTGAAGGGAAGAGAGATACACTCCTTAATTTATCAACTGGCTACGGTAAGTCGTTTGTTACCAAGCTTTGCCTACAGTGTGTTCGACAGTCTCATTGATTTTCAGTTTTCATATTTTTCCCCACAACTCTGCAAAAAGACGTACAATCCAGCAACGAATTACTTAAGGTCAGCCAAATGAAAAGCTAGCCTATGGGTCAAAGTTTCCACGTTTCAGACTCTAAACGACTGTGTAGCGATTTTGGAGTTCGGAAAAATATTATTTCAAGTGTGTGCGCCGTTCATAATCGTCGGTTGTTCAAACCCAATTTTTAGCAAATGGAGGCCTCAAATCAAAGAGTCAATGAACTATTGAAAGGAGAAGTTGAACACATTTTCAAGCCAGCCTTTTAACCCAGCAGTGCTGGACGTTTTAAATCGTTCTGTGGCAAGTTTGTCGAATGAATGATTCAGCGCGGTGAAGTTGTATTCGTCTTGACTGGCTCTTTCCAATTTTACCCTTTGATTTTTTCGTTCGTAAATACCACGGATGTGGACCTCTTTGATGATTTCTAAATTAATTCCGCTTTGCGTTTTCGAGTTGGTGAAGTCTTTTGTCACATTTTATAGCGTTGAAATAAATATTTCTGATTCACTGTTGTGTTCATGGGAGAGAGATCATTTTTCCCAAAATATTAACCCTTCCAACTTATGACAGAATCAGACTCGCATGCTTGCCTCTTGTATTCACAATAAATAATATTCTGGTGTTTCAACCATCGAAATACACCAGAGTATTGTATCCAACAGTGCCGGTGAAGAACGGATTTGCGGGAAATTTTATAACGATCGTTTTGAATGCCCACAGACAATGCTGATTGGTTAGTTTGTCTGGCGAGAGACAATGGGAAATGAATGTTGGTCGCGGTTAAGCAGGCATTAGTGGGGACAAGTGGTAACGCAATCCCCTAATAACGCCTGCGTAGGAGGCTAACAAACTAGTTGAAAATGATAATAAAATAGTATTCATTTTTTTCAGTTGGTGCTGGGAAAGCCCTTGTTTTTTTCTTTTTATTTCTGATTCTCTAAAATGATGAACACTTCAAAAAAAGTGAAAAAACATTATTATATTAGAATGTTCATTAATTGTCATGGTACTGTACACAAAAGCACAGATTTTCAATGTGGCTGCCTTGAAAAATTGGATTCAAATTCTCATGAAAATCCTTTAGTTACATAACATGTTTTTTTTCTACAACTTTACTTTTTCAGGCCAGCTTTCTTTTTGCCTCTCTGAAGGACCGTGACTACTTAACAAGACTGATTTCTGACTTCCTTGCAAAAACACCTGTGCCACAGTAAGTTACATGTTGAACTTACAGAATTTTCAGGTTGGGAAATAGTTAGCTTCTAAAGGTTTTTGGATTCCAGCAAAGGCCACCAAGACATCAAGAAGTGTTTTGTCTGTCTGCGTTTTAGATTCACAGGTTGACGAAGATGAATTCACTCTGCTTTCGACTCCTTCACCATTGCTGATCAGTTAATTCTTGTTTTTTGTCAAACAATAACTTAGATATAATGATAAAGGAGAATGGGTGTTCAGTACCAGGCCCAACAAGAAGAAGCCGACATTCCAGCCGCCACTTACCACAGTGTTCTCCAACACTCCTGCTGATCACATTAATGCCAAGGAGACTGTCAAAGAGCATTTGTGGCGACTGCATTTTGCCGAGTTTGGAAGGTAGGATCAACATAGTCTTTGTAGTCAATAGTGAACAGTACTGATATAGATGAAGCATGGCATACATTGTAGAAGACACCAACTCAACAGTGTTATTACGAATTACAATTAATTACCAAAGGAACAGGTCTGGTGCTAACGTCAGACATCCATGGATAAAGCCACCCTCTTTTACCCCTGAATAGATGCTAGCGTGTTCCACCCCCCAACCCCTCCCTTAAAAGTTTTAGCCAGGTGGCCCCAGCAATTCCCTTGTCACCATTTCTGTATGAAGAGAGACAATAACCAATAACCCAAACCCGGCTCAAACCTGAACTGCTTGATGCCGAGTCCAATGACTTTACCATTAGGTCACTCTATCGGTTTGGAATTATTGTTGGTACGTTCAGTTTGTGGTTCTTCTTAAATCTTGTAGGGGTGTTTGTATGTATCGTACTGTCAGGACCCATGATCTGATACTCAAAGGAGTTCCTGATAGTCTGAGAGCTGAAGTGTGGCTCATATTTTCTGGTGCTATCAATCAGGTAACTTTCAAAACAGATAAAGTATATTCCCCAGTGCGGCCTTTGCACTTAGTTAGGACGGGATCTTGCCTTGATGTCCTTGTTTATTACTGTTCTTATTTTCTGGACAGATTCAAACTCATCCTGGTTACTATGCAACGCTGGTCAATGAGTGCGAAGGAAAAAGCACACTAGCTACAGAGGAAATTGAACGAGACCTTCACAGGTGGGTTTTATTCTCAGTAGAAGCCACGAATGATGCATTTCGTTTAAAGCCATCTCAATGCTTTAATGGCACATGCTTTTAAGGTAGTCCCTACACTGAGATTTTTGCCAAACTTTGCTTATCGATTGTTTGTGCTATAGGAACTTAAATTTTGAAATGAAATGGAGGGTCCCCATGCATGTTTAGGCACAAGAGCAGTTTGTTTGTTTATATGCAATAATTCCTTACCATAATTAATTTTGATTATATTCACGATTGGTTTGCTATTAAAGGAGCAAGGATGGCACAGTTGGTTAGTGCGTGGCTCTCTGTGCGAGAGGTGACCTTGCATCCTTGCTTTGACTTCTTTCCATTCTGTGTAGCTTCAGATAGCTTTAAATACCCTTAAAATGGAGCACTGGTGGAAAAGAGGGGGTAAAATGAGCCCATCGTCGGCTTCCTGGGAGAATACCCTTTTGTCTCAAATGCACGTGCTGATCACATGTGAAATTATGTGCAGTAAAGATGCGCAATGCCAAACAAGTTAATCACTTTTGGCTGCATCTACAGTTAAATCACATTAGGCTACGATCGGTTCCAGAATGGTCCCGTGTAAACAGAAAGCCTATCTGGCCCGATTTTTGGACCAGATCCATTTGGATCCATTTGGAACCGGTCCCGTGTAAACATAGCCTAAAGCAAATTGATTTGCTTGAGCTACATAAGAATATTCATAGTGTCAAGCAACTTTTTAGGGTTATTCTCTTGTTACAGGTCACTCCCTGAACACCCTGCTTTTCAGTCTGAAGTAGGAATAGCAGCTCTGCGGAGGGTTCTGACAGCTTATGCCTGGAGGAATCCCAGCATAGGTTGGTAGCACTATTGTGCAAAAGTAATGCAAATGAATTTTGACGAAACCCTTACAGGGAGCTTTTTCCTGGTGTTCTAGTGAAAAAGAACTAAACTTTGCTTGAAATGGTCCATAGTTTCCCATTTTGGTCTCAATAGCACGGTCCGAAATTAACTTTTTTATGCAGACGCCAAGTGGCCAGTGAACCTTTTTTTTCAGCCGCCAAATAAAAAAAAAAAATAAAAAAAGTCATTCTTAAAATTTTTGCGTCGCACCGAAACATGAAAACATTGAGTTCTGAAGGCTCGCATGTATAAAGGCATAAAAATATTGTATAGCTTAAAGGAGTTATCGTTTAATAGGTAGCTCACTTAGTTTGAAGACTGACCAGTACGAAGCCTTCAAGAAGCTTCAAGCGCAGGCGGCCCATATGTTGTATGTGATTAATGTGACATAATGTAAGAGAAATGTTCTATGTGTGGAAAAGAGTGAAAATAAAAATGACTTAACTTGTATTTTAATATAATTTGGTTTTATCAACTGGGTTGATAATGTCAATTGGCCACCGTAAAGAGATTCAATTGCTGATGTTTCGAGCGTTAGCCCTTCATTCGCTCCGACGAAGGGCTAATGCTCGAAACGTCAGCAATTGAATCTCTTTACGGTGGCCAATTGACATTATCAACCCAGTTGATAAAACCAAATTATATTGTTATACTTCCCACCGACGCAGCACCGCAGTTTCTTTAGAAACTTACCCCCTCTATTAACTTATATTTTACTTGGGTTATTTTGATATCTCTGGGACCCTGGAGTCGATAATTTAGTTGAGTTTTACTCTCAGAGGTTTGATATTTCAAAAGGTCAGCTATATATTCCTCTGCCCCTGTTTTGGATGCTGAGTGTGAAGATTACAGTTCCATCATACATGTATGGTTTGCAGCTACAGTCACATCACATGTGTCCACAATTTCAAAGAAGCATTCTAATTTCCATCTTGGAACTTTCCATATTTGAATGAAATTTTCAAGGTTTAGCAGAGAATCTCTCTGACACAAACAGTTGCGACTTAAGAGCTTGGAGCTATTTTATCTTTGATAAAGTGACTAATTTTCACATAAAGGTCGGGACACACTATGCGACAAATCGCTGCGACACGTCGCCGCGACAAGTCACTTTGTCTGTACTGCTGCAGCGACAAGACGCCTGTTTGGTGCACACAAGCGAATTTGGAAGAGGGGAAATGTGAACTAGAAAAAATTGACGCTCCCTCATTGGCTTATTTTGTCGCTGCGATCTGTCGCACGAATTCAAACTGGTCTGAATTTGTGCAACAGATCACAGCGAAAAAATTCCCTCACAGCGACAAAGATTTTCACATGTCACACGAGGCGATTTGTTGCAGCAACCTGTCGCGGTGACGTGTCGCAGCGATTTGTCGCATAGTGTGTCCCGACCTTAAATATAAATCTTGCAACATGTTCAAAACTGCTACGTAAATTGGAATTGGGTTCAAATTTCAGACTATACGAGTCACATGTGCCATAGGTTGAATATAACATGTCTTGTAATAATTGTTTTCCTGTATGTGATAGGATACTGCCAAGCTATGAACATTGTGGCATCAGTAATGCTGTTATATTGCACGGAAGAGGAGGCATTCTGGCTGTTGGTGGCTGTCTGTGAACGTCTCTTACCTGACTATTACGATACAAGAGTGGTTGGAGCGCTGGTTGATCAAGGTGAACGTCCACTCGTAATTCATTACGTAATATATACATGTACATCAAACACGAGAGACAGTGTCTCATCAGGATATCCAAACGCTGTGTAGAGAGTTGAAAATACGATGTGCAGCGGAGTATTTTTAACGAATTTCGAGGTGTTTGGATAGCCATTGAAACACTTTCTTGAGTATTTGATGTCTTCTCAATCAAAACAAAATCTAAGGAGTAAACAGAAAAATAAAATCATCAAAATCTATGCAATGTCGGGTATCCAAACCTCCTTCACGATTATGATAAATTTTCTTTGTTTTAACTTGATGAATCTTTAATGAGTTTGAGAAAAATAACTTACATACTCAGAATATACACCGGCAGATCAGTGGCAGATCTTGGAAAATGTCCCTGCACCCCCCTCCCCCTTTTATTACTGAAAAAATCTTACCTTACTGGAGAAGAAAGAGCGGCTGGGTTGTCTGCTTGGTTCAAATTCACCTTAACCCTTTCACTCCCCCCTACCGTTCTAGCATTTTTGGATTTTAGATTCACTACTTTATGTATGTGCATAGTTAGTGGAAACCAGTGAGGAAATGTTTGGGTTTAACTCTGAACTAGAATGGAAGTAAGATTTTTAATCTACCATGTTTTTTGGCTGGGTATGCTGGCCATGCAGTAGCTATTAAAAGTCAAAAATGTTCTATAGTCTATGAATCTTACAAAAATAAAAACACACAACTAATGACAAAACCTGCATGTCTTAAAAGAAGCGAGTCCGATTAAAAGGGTGATACTAAAATTTGGTATCTGTATCTTATCAGCACTGCATTGACATAGTTACTTTAAAATCGTAGAAAATATGATGACATTTAGATATACATGCAGGTCACGCAATGCAGTTGAAACTGGCTGTTTGTTCATATTGTATTTTCTTTGCCTCCTTAAAGGAGCTGCATCTTCAAGTTGATTTGTGCCTTTTGAAACATTTAGCCTATTAAATTTTTCAAAATCATCATTTGCAATCCGTCTCAATCTTCCCCATCCTCAGCCATCCTTGTTCCTTTTTGGTTTAGTATCACCTCTTTTGTGTGTTTCTTCCTTTGTAAACTATTGGTTTAAGTTTTCTTACGTTTTAAGGGTAATTTGTTTCGTTGCAAAAAAAATGACTCAAAATATCGTGACGTAGCTCCTTTAAAGTGACATTCTTTTTGTGAACAGTGATATTATTATTTTATATTATTTTTTTTATTCATGTTAGGTGTGTTTGAGGACCTCACTCGTGATCACTTGCCAGAGTTGTATGATCATCTGATGGAACTTGGAATACTTAACATGATTTCACTCTCCTGGTTTCTAACACTTTTCCTCAGGTAACTACACATTATTCGTCTGTGTTGAACATGCCAATTTTTCCGAGTCAGAGCTGTGAGATTTTTTATCAGGGTTTTCAAAGATAACCCGAAAATATCCGAAGTTACCCGAAAATATCCGAAGTTACCCGAAGACTTTCTGAGTACGTTTAAAACACTTTTAAAGACTCTCCGAAGATTACTGGGTTCCAGTCCAAATACGTATTTCGTCAAAGAGAACTTCGTCGCAAGTACTTTTCCTTCTAATATCAGAGAATTGAGGGCATATATCTTATCGTCATTTACATGTAGTTTTCTTTTCATGCATTGCTTCTAGTTTACATATTTTTAGGAAATGTGTTTGTAATGTTGTTGCATGTAAATTATGTAACGAATTCAATAAAGTTTAAAGTTGAGGCTGCAATAGCTCTGAATTTTCAGCAAGGTGTGAAAAATTGGTTGGTACGCATAAGCGGGCAAGAGATTATAGTTTTCGATTTGGAGGTGTGAGACTCACTCCTAATACATGAGAGTTGGCAGCTTGAAATGATGGATTATAGGGTAGAACTTATTTTTTGTCAGTGACGCTACAGTTCTTAAACTACAGGTCAATGTATTTCCAAGTGTGCCTGACATTTTGTTTTGCAAAATTAGTTGGACATTATTAGCTTGACATGCCTAGTTTCCGCTGGCAGGAATTAATGTTGTGTCTTGATTTTTTTCTTCCGCTATTTCAGTGTCATGCCATTTTCCAGTGCTGTTAGCATCATAGATTGCTTTTTCTACGATGGTGCAAAGGTAAATAGACAGCCCGCATATTTCTATTATACTTCATCCTCATTAATTTTAATTGGGAGGGAAAATTTAAGTAGAATGAAACAGATTTGCCATAATACCCATTAAGGAATATTAAGTCACCCCAAACTCCAGTTCGAGAAATGACTAATTCTCACTTTCATCAACATCCGCAGTTCATATATGAATTATTTTCATATGCTTTACATCATTTCACTCCTCACGGGAAAATATGAACTCAGTCAATTGACCTCGCTCCCAATGTGTGGCTTCATAGCTCAGTTGATAGAGCATCGCACCAGTATCGCGGAGGTCACGAGTTCGAATCCCGAATTCTCTACTTGCACAATCCCATAATACACCGCTTCTACCCCCTCCCCCCCCAAAAAAAATTGTATAGGCATTGTTTTAGATTTCCCTTGGGACATCTTCATGTCCCAGGAGAAATTGCAAACAATGATTATGCAAAATTTTGGGGGGTAAAAGAGGTGCATTATTGGATTTGTGCAAGTAAATTTCTCACTTTAATCTACATCTGCAGTTCATATATGAATTATTTCATACACTTTACGTTACACTGTTTACAGTTTAGTACCGTTGTTTCTCGCATCGTCTTTTTAGGTACTGTTTCAGATTGCCTTAGCCACACTTGATGCTAACAGGAACAAGCTCTTAGCTGTTCAAGATGATGGCGAGGCAATGACCGTATTAGGGAACTACCTGGAGCACGTGACTAACAGAGACGCAACCATGCTGACCAACAACCAAGGCATTAATAACAGAGGCCCTGGAGGGGTAAAGTGCTTTTTTAAGGGTGGGGTGGGTGATGGTAATATTGCGTTAATGTGATAGCTAATAATAAAACATTAGCCTAGTTTTTTCTCCGGCTTCAAGCAAGTCTACCACAAGATCGTGCCTTGTCAACCAAGATCTGGCAGTGCTACATATCAGAATATATTGCTGGGTCTTTTCGGCAGTGGCTGATGTACCAGGACAATTTGTCGGGACTTCGCAGCGTCTTAACCAGATAGGAAAGCGTTGCCGTAGTCAAATGAGCAAGCACAATTTTCAATATATCAGTTAGTCACAACAAAACATCTGGTTCTATGCGACAAGCTGCAGTAAACTTTTTAATGAAGTGATTCTGAATTGGCCTTGCCTCACTTCCACAGCCTAATTTTTAAAGTATATTGATAACCGAGGTGGCCTCCTTCTGCATGCCTGGTGGTTTCTTGGAGGTCTCCTCGCCCTACTATTCCGCTTCAACGGTAACGATATAATTCCTGTACAATGTGGCGAATAAATGATGATGATGATGATGATGAACTTTGACCAAATTTAGCACGGCAAAAGATCTCCTGTTAAACAACGTGCATAAGAAGAGAATTAACGTTTGCTTTTGGTTTAATATCAGAGCACAGTGGATGTGGCAAACCTTATCCTAGAGTCATACCAGAAGTTTGGTTTTATCATAGCAGAGACGATTGACTCCATGCGAAACACACAGAGACTAAAAGTTGTACAGGTAAGGAAGCCATGTAGCTTTGGAAAGAACACTCCGAGTTTTCCTTGAGCATAAATATACGAAGAACAAAATTTCACATCTCCAATGGGAGTTGAACTCATATTCTTTCGCACACTGGTTGGACGCTACAAGCACTGAGCAACAGATAGCGGTGGGCTGGGCCTTGCACCAGGTTCGTTAGCGTCGTACAAACTTCTATGATCACCTATTGACGGGTGCATGGTGAAAGAGAAAAATTGTAGAATGACTTGAAATTCTTCATTCTCGACCCCAGAGCCGCTTGTCCCTCTTGGCCGGCTGGGTCTGTGCACGAGGAACAAGTGGCTCTGGGGACACATGATTTGATTTGCTGAAATCAAACAGTGGGAGTCCAATCACATCAGCCGTTTTAAAGTCCCTTTGTCATTAGCGCGTTTAAAACGGTAGATGTGATTGGACTCCCTTTGTTAGATTTCAGCCAATCAAATCATGTGTCCCCAGAGCCACTTGTTCCTTGTACACAGGCCCAGCCGGCTAAGAGGGACAAGTGGCTCTGTGGACGAGAATTTGAAATGATTTTGAAGGGAATTGTGCACAGTTAATTTCATAAGTGAAAGGCAAGTGTTTCATTATCAATTATCTTTTCTTCTTCCAAGGGACTGGAAGATAGCATGAGAAGAAATGCTGTGAGGTCCATAGGAGTGGAGGCATGCCTGTTTGAGCAAAAAGAACTTGAACAGTTATATGCTGTTTTCAAGGTAAGTGATGCGGCGACGCTTTGTGCGCCATGTTTGCTTCAACTTCGCATATCTCTTTCTTATGACTTGCACTCTTTGTTCTCCAGGCAGGACACCTTTTGACTCGTTACCACGGCAACACAGAAGCCAAGGATACTCTTCCTCAGTTTCCTCTCGTGCAGAACCAGTGTATCGACTGCGAAAGGTTTAAGCCTCTCTTTGAATGCCTTACAAACTGGGGGACTGGGGAAATTGGCCCTACCCTGGCTCAAAGGGCATTCAAGGTCTGTGACTCACACTTGGGAATGTGACTGTTAACTGAGATCTGTAAGATAAGTAATCTACGAGCTGTTGGAGCAGAGTAAAATATATGTGGGTGGAAAAAAGGCAGTGCATCCTTGCTTGCTTTAGTCGTTATTCGCTTTTAGTCGCTTTTTGTCGCGCACGATAAGCGGAGCCGTTTTAATGAAATGATTTAGTTTGCTGAAAGGCAGAAAGAGGATTGAACTTTACCACCAAGCCCAGCATGAAATAACTACCTTAGCACACGGGTGTGCAATACATCTAGTACCTTTTGTTTCAGCTCTAACTGTATTTGCAGTGGAATAAGCCCTTTGCCGCTAATGGCCTCGTGATTCAAAATGACACTGCTGGAGGGAAAGCCACGAGTCAAAGAAACAAAGCGAAGACCATACTCTGATTCGTTCATAACTTCAAATCTCGGTACTCCTCGGTACTCCTGCCTTTGTACTTGTGGTAAAGTTTTGTATAAAACGAAGACCCTGTTCAGATTCGTTGATAACCGCAACTGTTGTTGCTCTTATTTCTGCTTCGGTCGAGAATCATGTTCGAGCTATTTCGAAGCGATTTTAAGACGATTTTGTAATTTTGCTAAGATTGAAGTCGTTTGTTTCAGCGCACGGCTTGGTCTCCACAGCAGGGGTTTATTTTGTAAACACTGGCGAAATCAGGATTCCTCGTATTTCCTTACCTGTCCTGTTTACACAATTCCAACGTTTGACATACAGGTGATCGATAAAGATGAAGACGGCTTCATAACCTTCCGCGAGTTCGCGCGAGGCCTGGGCGTCATTTGCAAGGGTGAGCTCCAGGACCGCATGCAGTTCATGTATCGCATGCACGTACCGCCAGCTGTCTGTGACCACGCTGTAGATCTGAGCGATGAAGAATCGTTGGACAGCTGCACGGAACTAACAGAAAGTGGAAGCCCAGAGGTGCTGGTGTCACGGTCACGTGATCAGGAACAGTCACTTGATCAGTGTGGAGCTGACCGTCTTTCCGTGGAGGAGGTATCATTGAGTATTTCACCGAAAACAAAGGAAGGAGATGTTGGGAAAGCGGGCGAAGAAGATGTCAAGAGAGTAACAGAAATTCCACCAATGAGTCAGGTTAGAGTCAAAAAATTACTTGCAAAAATCATCGTTTTGCAATTTAACGCGATATGCCTTTTCCCCTGTTTCTCAAACTGGTCCTGTTCCACAACTATAACTTTAACTTTAATAAATTTTCAGTAACCAGCTTTTAGCTTTCAGCTTTCACATTTAAACCAAAGGCAGCTATTACTCCAGTTTGAATGGTTTGACGACCATTTCTAACTTCTAAGTGTGGAGTTTAATATAAAAACGATTTAATTTTCGCATTATTTAAATTCAGCTATGCTAACTCAAACTGCCTTAGAGTATATAACATTTGAACTGAAAAAAATCTACCAAGGAAGCCTTTTTGTGGTTACTATTTATTAACTCGCTTTCGGGGGGTTGAAGTGTCTCGTCTCCCAGATGTTCACTGACTCACCATGCAAAATTGTAGCCTGCGAACAGGCTCTTCATTGGGGAAAACCTGGGGAAAATTTCAGCGAGCGGCTTGCTGGGAGCCTGTTTGCAGGCTAGCAAACTTGCTTTTCCAGGTACGTTTGCGAATGTATTACTTTCATCTGCAGGGAAATTTTATTCAGTTGTGGAAGACAATGTACTCATTGTTTCGTGAGCTGCCAAACGAACAAGAGATGTACCAGGCCATTGCTTCAGTAGGAAACATGCTGCTAAAGCTGGGTGAATTTGGAGGAGAGTTGGACACTAGCGGCGAGAAAACTACTCTTCAGCAGTCCAAAAACGAGGAGTTAGACCAGTTCATGGACCCGCTTCATGTAGCTGAACTTGGATCGTCTTCTGTTAATACTGTCGATCTGTTAACAGGGCCAAGTGAAGTAACCGTCACGTCTGAGCTTGAATCTTCGACGCTATTGAAGGAAGCTTTGATGGACGCAGCAAGAAGCAGTGAATCCTCTCTCAGTAGTCCCGTGAGGAGTACGACAGGGGAAGATTTTATACTCGTGGGGAGTGATGAGGAGTTTAGTACACCTGAACCAGTGCTGTGCGAGAAAAACACGCAGGACACTTTAGATGAGGTTTACAATAAATTGAGTGTTGGCGATCCTCTTTCTGTTGGCGGCATCGCCGCTGAAAGTAAAACCTTCAATCAAAAGGACTACAATTCACGTTTTCTTGTTGTCAAACAAGGCCACCAACCCACGGAGGGTGTTGGCTTTGACAAAAGCAAAAACAAAAAATCAAACGAGAGCCCGTCATCCGGGGCGTTACATACGAACTATTTACACAGCCGACATTCATCCGGGACATCGGATATGGACCCCTCAAATGACAGACCTTCGTCCGGGACGTTAGATACTGACCAATCAAACGAGAGACCCTCATCTGGTGCTCTAGATCATGATTGGTCGATTTGTTTTGAACAATTTCTGGCCTCCATGTCGACTGAGCCTTATCTTGTTCACTACTTTGAAGAGACTGTTGACGTCATTCAGCGGCTTAAGAAAATGAAAACAGAAGGCATTGGAAGCTTCAGAAATGCGTCAAGGACAAATTTGAATTCTGTAGAATAGAAGTCGTTGTGAAATGGATAATTTCTTTTATAATTTTTCCCAAAATGTTCCTACCTAAACCAGGTGTGCTATGAAACAAGTTAGTAGAATGTTGTGTTTAGTGCCCGGTTGTTCAAAAAGTGGATCATCATATCCAGCAGATCTTTGCATTGTACAAACTTAATCAATACTTTTTTTTTCAGAACAGTAATTTGCCAGCTGGATAATGCTATCTGCTCTTTGAACGACCGGGACCAAATGTATACAAAATAGTAGTTTTGATGGGTTTCAAGTAATATTAGGGCATGGGCAATGGGGCTAAAACAGTGTTGTTTCGTTCGTGGTTTTCTTGACGTTGTTGTAAGATAAATATTTAGGATAAATATTTAGGTTCCGTCTCAGCCCAGTCCCCAGGCGTTCTCCAGGCGTTCGTTGGGTCAAGCTTTTGAAATGTAGGCATGCGCATTTCAACCGGAAGTCCGATATTTTCGGACTTCAAATCTGATCTTTCCAGGGTCGCTCGTTTCCCGACCGACCCTGGGTACGAGGGTGATAAGGCGATTGCTAGTATTCGTGACGTCATCCACATGTGCGTTGCGTTTTACCGCAGTGTTGTTCATGATAGAGTCCAAACTCCGCCGAGCCAAGAATGCTTGGGAAGTAGACTGGACACGTCTTGTGAATCTCGTTCCTAAAGGCCTGGACACTGGGCGACGTCACAAGTCGCACGACCAGGTCACTTCGACAAGTCGCCCCGTGTGCACTTTGGGTACCAAAACAGCGACAAACACTGGGACTCGGTATTGGACTGGAACTAGCTTGAAATGGAGGCTAATGCAGGGGGGATGCCATAAAAAAGAACTTTGTGTGATTTGCATTTGAAAAGATTCCCCGCATTAGCCGCCATTGCAAATAGTTGCTACTATACAATGTATAAGATACCAGGCAGTAAAATGAAGATAAAAAGTAAACTGGGAAATAAAATGCGAGGGGAGATCTTGAAATTATGTTAAAATTACTCCTTAAACACTATTTTCGGCTACAATTTTTTCCACTTTTATGGTTGTTTAATTTATTTTTTATTAAAGTGGGTTTGATGGGTTGAAACTAAATTTATTTATCGGTAATTGAGAATAAATGGTGTACGCTTTTTGATATTTGAAGTTTGAAAATCAAGTCTGTACTTGACGAGCAACAGTTCGATCGGCATTTGATCATCGGTCATCTTCGGAGACCAGGGAAAAATAATCGGAGCGAGAGAAAGGTACTAAGGGAAAGATCGGATGGTCCCCCGTTTGATCATCGGCATCTTCGAAACCAGGGGAAAATATTCGGAGCGAGAGAAAGGTACTAAGGGAAAGATTGGATGGTACCCGTTTGATCGTCGGCCATCTTCGGAGACCAGGGGGAATAATCGGAGCGAGAGGAAGGTACTAAGGGAAAGATCGGATGGTCCCCCGTTCTGAACTTTCGGCGCTCCGATTTCACCGGTGTTAATTTTGTTTCGATTGAGGCGATTATATTCCCCAACCCTTTTCGTCAATTTTGATTTTACTTGCGCGTCCAAATTTTTAAGTAATTAGAGCTTTGTACTCAAACAAGTAACCGTAGTGAACAAGCTGGGAGTTTCTTGTCGTGGACCGAACTTTTTTTCGCTTTTAGATCTCGCAGCTGACGTCCTCCCGCACGATCAAAGACACAAGACAAAAAACAACCAACACATGTAATATAAGTTGCACAACATTTGCTCTCTATAATAATATAATTTGATGTAAAAGCCTCTGTGTGAGTCTGATTTCCGTGTTACAACAAGGAAATGTAGTTAACATTCTCACCTGAGGAATCCGTAAACAGAAATTAACACAAAAAACACCGCGCCGCATCCAACGGCGACAACAGCATAGTCCTTATATTCCCATTTTCGGCGGGATCGCGCTCCCTTCTCCATACTTGAGATAGTTTCCCCTTGGAACTCTCCAAGTGAGCAAGTTGGAACAGGAAATTTGTAAAAGTACTTCACGAATCCCAACTCCTGAGTTTCTGTCGCAATCGCAGTGTCAGTGGTTTTGCTGACGACCATGTCACCTTGATCATACCCTGTTTCTATTTCCTCTTCTTTGATACCTGACTTCCTTTGTTCCTCTTTTCCTGCCTGCTCCTGCTCTGGGAATCTTCTGAAATCATTTGTAAACCCTCCCGCCAGCATGTAATAAGCTTTAGCCGTCTGCTTCAGGTTCTCTGCCATTTCTCTTGAATAAAGCGCGCTTTCTGCTTCAAGAATCATTGGCATAGCTTCTTCATATCCTCCAGAAGGAAGATATAGCGGCCTTGCATTCCTTTCGGTTAACATTCTTATCTTTGGATAGATAAAGCTCTCGTAATCCTTATCTAATTTCCTAACCCTCGTTGTAACACAGGGAGCAAACATTGAAGTAATCATTTCTGTCATGTCCTCGACCCGTTTCTTTGCCTTAGACACATTCGTTACTTTACATCTCTCTTTCTTCGCTGTAGTTTTATTTGTGCTTTCTTTGCAGTTTGCAACTGGTGTCTTAAGCTTCTTTGGGCTCCCTGCAGAAAACGAAGACAGTTATCAACTACTTGTTTTGGATAAACGAACAGAATTTCATGTTGATGTGTGTGTTGTCTGAGGCAACACGACCTATATTCTCAGAAATTCTTGCAATATAATTTCATAACAAGGCGAGAAAGAAAGTCAATACTGCTGGAAATTGTTATTGAGAGATTAATTTATAGTGTTATAACTTAAACAATGTTGTAAAAACCGAAAAAACTTGAGAAGTCTAACAGAGGGTGGTAATCCTACGTTACAGAGACACTTCTATTGGTTAGTCTCTAAGACAGAATTAAATAACAATTGTGTTTTGTGCACCGTCAAGGTCTAAGAAAGAACTTTGCCAAGCTTCATGCCCTTAGCAACCATTCGATTGCTACTGCGCACACTCAGTAGGCCGGCGCGCAACGCTATTTCGCACTATCAAGTTCTTTCACAAGGGAGTTTCTACCCCCTTCCCCCCGGATTAGTTTTAGTAAGAGAAAGATTGTTAGCCAATCTTAAAACGTAATAAAACAAAAACTGCAAAGCCTAAAACAATCCTAGATTATCATGATTTTCGATACTCGATTGAAAATCGGTTCCTTCATACACCGACCTTTCAAGATGAATTCTTGCAACGGCTTAAGCTCATCTGTCATGCCTGCTAAAATTTCTTCTACAGTGTAAACGGGTCCAAGCTTGACGGAAAATATTTTGCGAGCTCTTACATCTACAGGTACTGAAACAAGAAAACAGGAAATATAGTTAGACATTGTGTTGTTATAAAAAAAGAAAAAAATACGTGACAACATTACGTTGCAATAATGGATGAGCGGATGGCGAACCTTCAATGACAGACAAAGTAGTTGGGAATGCTTTAAACATATACCCGATTACAGTAAGTTTTGAAGGCCAACTTAGAAAACACCAATACTACATTCTTTTAGGTCTTTTAGGACCCCCCTCTCCCCTTGTAAATAATTCTTGTACGAATAAGGTTGCTAGTACTGGTAGCTCAACATTGAATATGGGAGGGGGAGGGGAGGAACCAACACAGTGCAAAGCTTCCCGCCAGCATTTTTATCTGTAGTTGTTGATGGTGAATTTTTCACGCCCAACAAGACTTGCGTCCAACTGGAATTTTATGTTGTTTCGTTCTTTACACGAAGTAAGATAAGACACCAAATATCAATATCCAGAAATTAGTATGGGTAATCAATTGGTGACGAGTGAAATAAGGAAATAATTTCACGCGCGTTTTGTCAAAATTCTTATAATTTCCCGATCCTTTAAGCGAGGGAAATTATCAGAATTTTGACAAATCGCAAGTGAAATTATTTCCTAATTTCACGAGTATACGATTTGATTGTCTTTTAATATCATAAGTGACAAATTACCCTCACAATCGTGGGTTTTTGACTTGTTTATTGCCATGGCAATTTTATAATTTCATATGTGAAATTACAGATTAACGCTGAAATCTCGCGCCAAAATTAAGAAGTAATTTGTCACCTATGACATTATACCAACAACATTCACCACTCACGCGTGTCATGTAAAATGAACCAGATCAACATTTCCAGTTTGCAGTCATTCAGTGTATTTAAGATTTCCTTCCCACCCCTCATAGATGCAAGATTTTCACCGCGCTTCAGGGACATAGTAACCTCAACCTGTAATGCTGAGAGCAAGCGAAACAAACGCTATTGCATTGTTGCGCGGGACACATTAGAGACCTTTAGATTCTACGACGAAGACGACTACGAGTACAAGATTTGAATTTAAGTTTTGTCGCGCGTACTAACAAAATAGCCTTTCCAGGAAACTTCCTATTCCTTTTTTGTCAGCAGCAAAGTTAACACGGTCATTTTTATTGAGGGCAGTTAGACCCAGTTAGACTTCTCCTGATCGCGAAATGATAAAACTACTAACATTTTGATAACTTGTTTTCGCGACTACGACATTCTCACCGAAACTTGTAGTGGCGAAAGCAAATTATCAAGTTATCAAAATGTTAGTAGTTTAATCAACTTGCGATTAGGAGAAGTCTAACTGCCTTCAATAAAAATGACCGTGGTAAAAAAAGGATAAAAATGACCGTCTATAAAAAGGAAAATGAAGTTTTCTGGTGAAGCTATTTTGTTAGTACGCGCGAGAAAACTTTAAGTCAAATCTCGTAGTCGTAGTCGTCCTCGTCGTAAAACTCTATTATTGGTCATGACGTTTCCTTGCGCGCGTAAACGAGGAAACATTTGTTGCGGACACAAAATGTTTCTGAATAAGATCAGAAACACTTTTTGTGTCAAGGACACACATATTGTTGCGTGCGCGGGCAAACAGGGAAACATCTGTATCCGCAACAATGTGTCCGCCACAATGTGTCCTCGTTTGCTAGCTACCGCCTTAGTTTAGTGTCACAAACTCAGATTGTCCTATGTGGTTATGTGATGTACTCTTCCATATAATGGGAAATTTGTTGGTTTGTTGTTTGCTTTTTGTTTGTTTGTTTAGCTGGTTGGTTTCTTGGTTGAATAAGGCGGTTGGTTGGTTGGTTGCTTAGTTGCCTGGTTGAGCGTACACATTTCCAATTGCAGTGCTTTAACTTCAAATTAGGTAGATATCTTTCAGTGAGCCGCAATAATACCTTTGGTTTTAGGCTTATTAGAATCATTTGGGGTCTACCTGACATTGCAAGCGTAACACTCACCTCTAGAATTATGCATCATTTCTCTCGGCGAATTGATGAGGTCATTGTTGAAGCGTCCACGAAAATCACGGTTTGGTTCGTTTTTCCGCAATGCACATGTAATAGACATGTGTAATACACACAAAAAACACACGAGAGAGTAAATGATAACCCTTAATTCAGGTACTATATGAAAATGGAACAACCCTGAAAGGAAAGAATAACAAAATTACACGATAACCGTTTTGTTAAAATATTCACTTTACATCTGTGACCCCGCTGGGCTCCGGATCGAACGGCCTGAGTTCGAGCCTCGGTCGGGGCATTAGGTAAGACACTTAACTCTCACAGTGCCTCTCTCCACACTGCTGTATAAATGGGTACCAGCAATCGCGAGTTGCTGCGGCAAACCGACAGAATGCTGGAGTACCCTGCGATGGACTAGCATCCCATCCAGGGAGAGTTAAGCGCTGGGAGCTATGAGCTATGTGGGTAAAGTTGCATCTTCGCTATTATTGGCGTAAGTACGTCAGGGATAGATACAAAGTAAATGTACATTACCTACTTTCGCACCCAAAGACCCCGCTACTGGTTACGTGGGTGCATACCATCTGCCACTGAAAATGGGCGAAATGAACAAAAGATACAGAGTCCTCCAGCACTCCGTACATGCTGGGATGAAAGAGCTACCTCAAACGTAATTTTCAACCGAAATTCTCTCTTTCTCCGTCCCCCTCTCTCCCTCTCCGTCCCCCTCTCTCTCTCTCTCCTTTCCAACGGATTTTTTGGTTAAATTTTAAACACTCAAGGTATACAGGGACGGGAATACATAATTACCCTTACAAAGATATTGAAAACAAGAAATGGCATTTGACAGGTGCCCATGAGAAGGAGCCTCCATCTCCCATACTGACCATCTGAGTCAACCCTGTCCCGTATCTTTTTATTTTTAGAAGCATTTCCCACGGTGGTTTTCGCGGGTGGTTTTGTAGTAGCCAATCATGTGAGAGCTCACTGTTCTAAAAATAAAAAAGATACGGGACAGGGTTGACTCAAGGGCAAAGTACGAATGGAGGCTCCTTCTCATGGGCTCCTGCATTTGAGTATAGCAAAATATCAGCGCAACTATTTATCTTTTGTCATTTCTGTATCCTCAACTTTGCGAACATCCACGAAACCCCATAAGTTTCCGTAATGTAAATACGAAAAAGTTCAGATTCACACACGCCCTCAAAAAGCAACTGTCTACTGCACAGCGGTCACAGGCAATTTCTATAAAACAAGTTTTTGAAATTGTGGCCTTTTTGCGTTGGCTTGCTGCCATCTAAAGTACTGGCAAGGAACTAAAATTATACCTGTTGGACAGAAAATGAAAACCTTAACTTCTGTCGTATTGAAGTTTGAAAAACCACCAATCTTGTGCAGATTTTAAAGCGCTCTAAACAAATTACCGGCTGTTGAATCCTTCCAATGGAGTCTGTATCCAAGCAACGAATTTTCCTCGCAGAACAGTGGACCAAGAACGACTAAAAAGTATAATGAAATAATAATTTTCATCTTGCTAATCTCCATGCCATTGTTTTTACTAGATGAAATCTGCTGATAGACTGTACCATTCCTTTTAAATACGTCAACTTACGTCACAAACATTGCGCGCGCTATTAGAGCGAGTTTCAATTGAGTGTTGTAAAACCAAAACAAAATTTACCAAAGTACTTGGAGAAAACAACCAAAGCTCGAAGTAATTACACGTAGGGCCGCTTGTCCGTCTTAACCGGTTAGACCGTTTATACGGGACTGGACCGAAACCGTTCCGGACAGGAAGACGGCTTCTGTTTACATGGAACCGGTTGGAACCGATCCGGGTGTTTACACGGGATCGTTCTGGAACCGGTCTGGTGCGAGTCCAAAACTGGACCTGCATATCAGCAGGTCCAGTTTTGGATCCATTCCGGACAGGTTCCAGAATAGTCTCGTGTAAACAGAAGGCCTATCCGATCCGATTTTCGGACCGGATCCTTTTTGATCCGTTTGAAACCGGTCCCGTGTAAACGTAGCCTTTATTTCTGATTCAACCTCTTCTCCTCGCCGTGGGGATCAGTTTACCGGTTTTTACAGGCCTGGGAATAAGGATGCTGCAGGTAAAAATTATATCAGAAGAAAGTACGAGGTAAGTGGAGCATGAAAATGCGACCTCTCTTCAACACTTGCTTCAGCCATCCCTTGATCCAGGATTAACAGCCTTAAACTTTATTTCGTCTTTATTTAATAATGCTAGCTGTTTTATTTCAAATTTTTAAGCTTATCATCAGCCTCCCGGCAACATTCAAGCACTTAGCTTGGGAGTGTACCACCATGCCCAGGGGGGTACTCGCATTATACATGACGGGGGTGAGGGGGGTCCCATAGAGCTTCATATTGCAAACCCAAAAAATACACGAGCTGAAATTTTAGACCCCCAAAAAATACCTGTAATCAAAATTTCCTCCCCCCAAAAATACAAGACTTAAATACCTCAATACCGATTTATTCAATCAAACAGACTCTTCTAATGCATGAATTTGCACGACGCTGAGAATTCGTATGCACATTTTTTTGATTCACCGATCGCAACGAAAATTTCGCTCGGAGATGTCACCCAAAAAATACGCGTTTTCAAAGACCTAAAAAGATACGTGACAGATCTCTAGACCCCAAAAAATTACCGAGCGTATAAATTACTACGTCGGATCCCCGTCATGTATACTGTAAATGCACTCCTAGGCCACCGTGACCTAAGATCTACGTTATTTGCATAAACGCTGTTCGCTACAAATCGGCACTATGAAAAATGAACAAAATAATTGGTACATTATATCAAAGCAGTCTAGCTGATAGACCCTGATAGTAAAATCTTGTAGGGATGTTCTTCAGTTCTAGACCAATATTAACAGATAAACCAAACTATATAAACCTAATGTAATTTTATCAGTGCTCTTGTGTTATCCTATTTTCAAATGTCCAAGGCTGCAAATAATTTTTGTTAAGTCACCATTTTGATCGGACAAAACAGCACTGATGTCGAACATCATATTACAGAATGCCTTGATAAAGCATCGTCGACGCAAACCACTTGCATTTGCATTGGAAGGAAAAAATTGTCCAGACATTACGTCCGACTACAGCTGCAATTTAATCACACATTGGCAAATTTTAGTCGGCCAATGTCCGATGCTCTACTGTTCTTTGTAGCCCTGGCGTCTGATTGTCCCAGGGACTCGAAGTGTACATGAGGGGGCGTCCGACAATTTTGGGTTTAAAATTTACACGCTCGGTATTTTTTGGGTCAAGAGATCTGTCACGTATTTTTTTAGGTATTAAAAAATAGGCGTATTTTATGGTTCTTATCTCCGAGTGAACTTTTCGTTTTGGGTTTTCGTTGCGATCAGTGGATCAGAAAAATATTCATTCAAACTGTTTTTTTTTTTTTGGGGGGGGTTGGAAATTTTGATGCCAGGTATTTTTTGGGTCTAAAATTTCAGGCTGGTGTATTTTTTTGGGTTTGCAATATGAAGCTCCGTCGAACCCCCCCCCCTCCCTCCGTCATGTATACTTCGAGTACTCCCCCTACCCCCCCCCCCGGCTGATTGGAATCTACAGTGGGTAGCTCCTTTTACAGTTAACATTCGTAACATCACCCTGGTGATTATAACCCTTAATTCATCCTCAGCCAAACCCTAAAATGTTGGACAAACAAAAAGTATTTTTTGCTAATCCTGAATATCGGGCTCCAGTTGTTCAAAGGATTGATAGTCCTATGCACCAGATAAATGGCTATCCAGTGTAAAAGTGTTCACAAAACCAACCACTTCTGTGTAAATAGTGATTTATACTCTGAGAAATCTTGTCCACCCTGGGATAACACCTAGAGGATCCTAGATGGCTGATTGCATAACACTTCTCCCTTAACTTTCAGTGTTGTGCGCTAAATATGAACCAACATAATTCAGATATTTAAGTACTTGTATAAAATTTTCGTCTTTACAGCAGCAAGCCCCATTTGAATGAAGCCAATTTTCTATTAAAACTAACTCAATAACATGAGCTACTCATTGTCTCGTTGTATTAGTTTTGATCTTAATTCTGTTACTTCCTTTCTGTGAAGTTCTTTCATTCTTTGCTGATTTTCTTTTGCTTTCCTTTTCATTAGCTCATTTTCAACAGCGAAAATCCACTTGCTTTGTTCTTTGGTGACATATCTGTTTTTAAGAAGTGTCAAAAAGACTCCTCCACTTGTACGTCTGTGGAAAAAAATATCAAAATAATTATTGTTTAAATAAATACAATTATTAAGTTGGTGTGCATATGTGGCCTGTTTTGCACCCTATTCCCCAGCAAAGGCATGATGATGACGACGACGATGATGCCAATAACATTGATGAGAAAATGGCAATGATAATATTGATGACATGAACTGTTTTTCGATTTTTTTCTAAACAAGCTAGAGAAATAAGACTCTGTTTGATATTCCAGACTTTACATCCTGTGATTGCCTGGCAGTCTTTCGGCGATTCATTTCATGGCAGTAGTTAACAGGGGTTGAAATGTTCCAGACTGTTTACCTGTGTCTAGTGACAGGCAGAATATTTTTTTACCTGTCTCCACAAACATCCAACTTGAACAATATTACATGCATTTTAATATTATTTTATTTTCCCTTTTAAAACTCAACTAGGGTTGTACAATCATTAATAATAAACTGATAGAAAGCAATGACATTTTGTTGTCAACTTATTGTCTCAGCCTATTATCCTCTATGCGCATCGACTCACAGCCTGAGATGAATTTGTTTCTGCTTGTTTTATCAAACTCTTTGCAGTAAGAACAGAACATCTTTCCATCCACTGCTGACAACTATGGGCGCCCATCTTTCCATTTCTCGTTGAACTTGAATACTCCCACATTATTATGTTTCGTTGTTGGTGTTTCCAAATTCTCTTCTACATGTACTTCAACTTCCGCTTCCTCAATATTGCGAACTCACGCTTGATCGGCAAAGAAACGCGGGAGCAAGAATTTGCTGTCTTTGTCATGTGCACTACAGAGATTGCATCATCTTGCTTTTATTGAGTAGAGTCTGGTAACTACTGTGTGAGAGCTGCACAAGTGAGAACGACTTCAGGTGGAGAAACGAATGAAAATATTATTCAAATCGATAAATTCTGTATTACTAAGGTTTTCTTACCTGTCGCCAGCGACAGGCATCAATATTGTTTACCTGTCACTTCCTAAAATTACCTGAAATCGACAGGTAGATAGGCAACATTTCGACCCCTGTTAGTTATAGGAGCAAAAATGAAAAGATCAGCCAAAGTTTCAGTGGCTCCTTGTATTCAGAAAGTGGACATTTCTCTTGCACTGCTGCAGTGATTTTATATCAGGAAATGATTCACCTTCTTTCCTTGTCGTGGGTCCACATGCCTCCATGTTTCTGAATCTCCTTTGTGTCCTTAAAGAGCTTAAGTGCCTTTTCACAGCCAATGCATCTCACAACTCGCTGAATGAGCAGGGTTTTTGACTGTTTTAAAAAGAGACATGTACATATTATATAATCAGGTCAACGGAATATGCATACATGTAAAACTGCAAGAAACAGCAAGGCTGTTTCTTCTGATTCGACAAACCATACATACATACAAACTTTATTCTCATCCCAAAAAGGCTTTTCAGAGAATACATACTAAACCATGTGACAAGTGGATAAAGGTGATCATACATGTAATACTAATGCACTATAGCATCTTACCTCATTTAACTTCTCTGCTAATTCTTTAGCTACAGCTTCTTCAGAATCATCTGATGTGACTTTCATTGGTTCATAAAGTCTCCTGAATTCAGGTTCCCCTTGGTCATTGTTTCTATGCCACTGTTCTCCATCACGACGGGCACGAAGAGGCCTTTTCCGTTTCTTTTTGCCACCTCTTGTTTTCACTCTCTCTCCATCTACAACATACATTGTACAAACGCAAAAGGTAATATCTACTACTTATCATGCAGTGCTAGAAATTAGAAAAAAATCCAGGTTGTCCTTATGGCAAATTTTGGCATGTACTAAAACCAGGAACACCAGAATGTTATTTTTGTACAATGTATATAATATATATATTTTTTACAAATTGATTGTCATTTGACGGTAGTTCTGGTGTTCTGGGTTGTTCCGGGGTGTTCCAGTGTTCTTGGTTTTAGTACATGCTCTTTATTTTTCCTAAAAACTGGTTGCCCCAACAAAGTCTTGCAAAGCGCCGCATAATGGCAACTTTTCCAGCTGTAAAATGCTCTTCATTGACAATTATCCTGCTCAATCTTGCAGAATATGGCCTGATTTTAGCCAACTCAGCCTATGGCCTCGTCGGCTAAGTATCAGGCGATATTCCATGCGATTTCGCAGGATAATTGTTAAATGCACACATACATGTATGAAGGTTGTCAAGATTTATCGAAAGTCTCAAATACTTGTTAGCTAAGTATAAGGGGATGATGTTCTGTGCAATTTTTCAAGATAACTTTCAAGAACGGTATGTCAAAGGCTATCTGCAGAGATTTCCTCCTGTTTTGGTCAGAAACCTCCTGTTTCTCCCATTCCTTTTGCAACTTTTCTCTGGCAAAGGGAGATGATGTTTTCCCTGCTTTGCCAGTCTTTTTAGCATGATATTTTGCCATTTTTCTTTGGTATCTCGAGCTATGATATCTCAGGCTTCTTTTATCTTTGGGGCATCATAGCATGTGCCTACTTTTTTGGGGGCTCTGTAATGAAATGAACTGCCTCAACTTTGTGTGACGGTTGCATTTGTTTGTGGTTTCTGCAGGGCAATTTTCTACACAACATGATCTCAAAAAATGCAGGAAATGGCATCTTAAAGGCTGTGGGGTAGAAAAGGGTTTGTGGGGTAGAATGACCCCAATGCCTCTGGAGGCTCGCGCCTTTAGCACTCGTTATCACGGCTTAGCAGCTTCCAAACCCCCCGTTTGGAATCTATTTGTCTGTTGAGTACTGGTGACTTGAGTACTAGTGACATATATTGCGGCAAATTATTTGTTAAATAATAGAAGTTAATAAGTAAATAAATTACTTACCTTTACCTCTCGATCTCCCGTAATTCTTCTCCTCACCAGTCTCCTGGTTCCCGTTCTCTAACTTTGCTCGCTTATGTCTTTTCCAAGATTGATCATCCATTGAATTATCAGACTCCATGGAAACATTTGCACCGTCTGTCTCAACACATTTCGTTGTGTCATGCATAAACGCGTCGTCCAAAAGTTCCTTTTTGCTGCACTCTTCCACGACAGAGTCTGGTGGCAAAAAAGTAAAGCCAGTTGCAATTGTGTCTTTTGAATCTTCAGCTGGTATTGCTGTTTTCTGCAATGGGCTCAGACCTACTCCAATTCGTTCTTCGCAATCCATTTTTTCACAGTCTTCATCGTCGCTTGAGCCTCGTATTTCGCCATCCTCTACATTTTCTAAATTTGGCACATTGTCTGTACAACTTCCATTTGCAACGTTTGACTCTTTGATAACAAGCCCACATGCATCTTTGCAAGAAACCGAATGATTTGTGATGCTGGCAAGTTGTTTGGCAACCTCTTGGTTATTATTCGTAATAATTGTTCTTTCCACAGTTGTGTCGTAATTCTCTTCTTGAAATTCAGACAGTTCCTCGTCAAATTCATTGAAAGAAACGTCCAAATCTATTTCTGCTTCGAAACGTTCTTGGTCGTTCGCCATGTTGTGGTCTGACAAGGTATCGCGGGCTCATCGGTTTCTCTCCGTTGGCGCTTTCTACGTCGTGTAAGTTTTGGTTTTAATGTGGGTTTTTCTGTGAAATTACACAAGCGAAATAAAAGTGCTGTTTATTATTTTACCATTTCTTGGGACACAAATTTAACATAGGTTGTTTTTTGTTTTATTTAAAAGAAATTTAAAACTTTTCTCTTTGGAATGGAACGACGGGACAATTCCTTGTTGCCTACATAACTGGATGAACGTCAACTTTGGCAGCGCCTGTGACATTTTGAGTAACACGTTGCGACAAATGCATGTACAATGTATTTATTTGTGTTTTGAATTTCGTGTCTTAGTTTCTGCTGATAATTGACTTTTTTAACAATCTTCAACGTGAGGTGAGTAAACTCCATAAACTTATAATAATAATTTTCAGTTGTGGAGGCTGAAACTTGCGCTTTCTTATTCCGGAAGTGCCATTCATGACCTCAAAAAGCGGGTTGTGTCAGATCCTATGTGTTTATGTGTGCAGAGTTTATCTTTAGTGATGAGCAGCGATGACGACTTTGATGCCCCGGCTTATAAAGCATTTGAAGATCAACTGTATGAAGAGCATTCTCTATCTGGGTTAGTGAAGTTTTGGTTTTACTGCTCTGCTGGGTCCAGGTCTTTGTTGTATTAACACCGGTTCTGGAGGCATTTTTGTCATTAGACTTTTCCAAGTAGTAGTAGTTTCTTTTTCACTCATTTATCACCTCAATCAACTGAAAAATTAAATATTAGCGACTAATAAAGTTGTCCATGCCCCCAAATTCAGTGATCCTTGAACATAATTAGTTTAGAAACCATCTTGATGGGGCAGGTATATTTTGCAGGTTCAAAATGTAATTAACATTGGGAAAACGACCTCTCGTTGCCATTAGTGCCAGCTGTTTCCCAAAGTTAATTACATTTTGAACCTGCAACCTGCAAAATATACCTGCCGATCTTGATTTAAGATCATTTTTATGGTGTTTGGATGTTGAATTTTCAACCTTTTAAAGTGCCTATGAAATGAAAAAAAATGAGTTATTGAAAAATAAGTTTATTTGAAAGGCCTTCAAAAATTAAGAAGGGCAGCATTTTCCTTTCTCTGATATATTCTCTTGTGCCAGAGATATTCAAGATTTTTGTATTATGCAAATTAGGTACTGATGATATTAGGAGAGCTAGTTCAATATGGGCCTCATGTATGCTTTAAATGGGATCATTCATTTCGGCCTATACAGTCACAAACACTGAAACAGGTAACATTTTATTTAAATAGGAAAGAGACTGGAACCAAGATTGTTGCCAGTCAAGATATGCATAACGTGGTGTATTTCATAGGATGCAATGTGCTTGCTCACACCTTATGATGTCATCAGTATCTAATTTGGATAATACAGAAAACTTGAATATCTCTGGAACGATAGGAGATATCACAAAGAGGAAAACGCCATGCTTGTTCATTTGACCTGTGACTTTCTAATATAACTACTATTCTGCTTACATCACCCATCAATTGCTTCATTTCTTAGTGGTGCATGGGTATCCCCTCCTAAAAAAATCATGAATCTGTCCCTGGAATATTTGTATATAATTATGAGAATCCCAGAGGGATTCCCTTATGAAGGGGATAGAAATTCTTGTTGTCTCACTAAGGTATGTAAATCATGCCAGGTCAGCAGAACACTCAGGGAAAAGTTTTGAGACATTTATCCAATGGTGATCAAACTTGGCACAGTGGTAGATTTTTTAATTGCAGATAGTCATGTTTTTTTTGTTTTTACCAGATTTTGGTAAGAAATGACATCACACAGCTTAAACCAAATTTTTGTTTTCACATTATGGCACAGACATTAAGGTCATTCCCCTGAAATAGAACTGACAATAGATTTTCGTTCAAACTTTGCCCATTTGTTGTTCATCGTAAGGGGATTTAAATTTTGTAATTAAAAAGAGGGGTCCCCATATTCGTTTAGGAGCAGGAGCACCTTGAAAATACCCCATAATTCGTTAAAATATCAGCTTCAGAAATGTTTTCATTTTACTAGCTTATGTCACGTCTTATGGGAGAAGAAAAAAATAGGGAGAAAGCAAAACAAGGGAAAAAACTATAGATATACTGTATCGCCTTCAAGGAACAATTTAATATATGTTTCATTATAAAAGCACGCATTTCCAGTCGACCTTGATTAAACTTGTTACTAGTATGCAGTGATCTCGAGACCACAATATCTGTTGAATAAGTTCACGTTTCTGTCGATTATTTATTTTTCTGCAATGGGAATTTGTTTATATTCCTGTTATAGGAAGAAAGTGATTGCTAGTCTCAGAAAAAGGGTAAAAAAATATAGGTCACCATACTCGTTTACGAGAAAACGACGATTTATCTCCTTCACGAGCAAAGCCGTTAATAAAACGCCGCAGTTTTCTTTAGGTGCGCGCGCTGATGACGCAATAAATCGTGTGCAGTAAGGATGCGCAATGCAATACAGGGGAATGACCTTAAGTGATTTTAAATTAAAGACCTCGTTGAGATGAGATGAAATGTGAAAAAATTATTGAAAAAGAACAATCATTCTGCCAAGTTTGAGCTCCATCAGTAAAAAGGTCTCAAAAATTAATAATATTTTTACCTGAGTGAAGTTTCAAACACTCTGCTGACACAACATGAATAATTATCGATTTGTGTGCTCACTTAGGGTGTTCAGTTCGTAAACTCAGTTGTTCAAAGGCTGGATAATGCTATCCACCAGCTGGTAAATCGTTATCCAGTAGATACGGCAAGTGTTACCAAAGCAAACTATGCTATCCAATGGATAGTGATTTATCCAGAAGATAGCGTGATCCAACCTTTGAACAACCAGTAGGAGTTTCATATGAAGAAATAATAAATGCCTTCATACTGTGTTGGAAGTCTATCTTTTAGGTGTCAAGAAATGTAGAGGCGTGAGTTTAATTCAAATTGTTTGATGAGTATCCCAGGCTATATGGAAAATAACGCTTGTTGTTGTTGTTGCGATCCTGTTCATACTGGAATCTCCCTTCCTTAGGATGAGAGTTATCAACAGGTGCATGCATCACTGATTCAATGCAGTTGAATCTGTCTTTTTTATCTTTCCTTTCCAGAAGTGATGATGATGATTTGGATAGTGAAGTAGAAGAGACTCTTTATAGCCAAGTACATTATGCCTCCTCTCTTTTAGTATCAGAAAATTCTACCCCAGGTAGGACTGTCTCTCGTAACAACCGCATTACTAATTAAAATAAATTTGTTTTGTAGAGTTCACCTCAGGTAGGAATGTCTCTTTTAACAATCGCATTACTAATTAAAATAAATTTGTTTTGTAGAGTTCCACCCCAGGTGGGAATGTCTCTTGTAACAACCGCATAACTAATTAAAACTAGAACCACTACGTGGAACTTACCGGAGCCCAGTGGGACACGGGATTGCATAAATATAGTTAATCTCTCGCAGCCCTCCCCCCTGTTCTTTGATTCTCGATAAATTTTACGATGGAAGGTTCACTCAATGTAGATAGCTTTGATAAGTCGCTCTTATTCTCGATAAGTTTCACGATGGCAGGTTCACTCTTAAGTAATCGCTCGTAAATTTGTCTCTCCAAATATTCACTCTTAAATTTTCGCTCATAAACTAGTGCATTGTAAAGGTTGGGTTAACGTGTCGTTCCTCAAAAAGCTATAATCTTTCTCTTGACTGTCCTCCATGCCTCATGCTTTTCAAAATGGCAGATAAAATTTCAATGAGCCAGCGAGCACTCCCAAAAGTAACGTGCCAGCGATATATCTCAAGTCAGCGATATATCCCTAACAACGTAACGTTGATTGTAAAATTCATTAATAATTCATAAGGAGTAGATCCAATGCAAAGGTACTATTTAGGTCACATGAATGCTCTGTAAACCCCAATACAAATCAAGAGTAGAATTAACTTTTGATACAGATCTTTACTGATTAAAATGCAAAGCACAATGGAATCGAATAACAATACTTTGCATTCAATTTATTGTTTTCATTTCACAAGTACGATAAAACATTCGCGTCCGATCTGTATGGGCTTTACAATTGCTCGCCTATCGGCTCGCAATTGTAAATGCCCATACAGATCTCCCGCTCATATTTTATCTACTACAAAAACGACAGAAACCATCTGCATTTTATGACCGGTGCCAGCCTTCGGCTGGGCCCCGGTAATAAATTTGTTTTGTAGAGTTTTAGATATGTGGCTTATTACTGTGTACTGTGCCAAATGTGGCATATATGTTTTTAGCAAGTATTTTGAGCTATTCAACCTTTTGTGCTTGTACTACTTTTAGATGAGAGAACAAAAACAAGAAACTTGGTTGATAATAGCGTGGATGGTCAAAAACAAAAGTGTCCATTAGGCATTTCTGTAATTGAAATATCTAGTGATGATGATGACGACGATGACGACGACGATGATGATGATGATGGTGATGACAGTGACAATGATGAAGAAGATGGCAGTGATGATAACAATAACATGGAAGTTGACATTGACAATTACACTGACAATCATGAAGATGTTAAACTTAGTTCTTCCCATAGCTACCCAGGTATTCATCTGAAAAGGCTTGCTAACTTTTTAAATATCGCAAGCAAGATGATTTTAGATTATAAATAACACATTCTTCTTTAAAGTACATCTATCCGCTGTCTTTCAGAGGTTGTCAACTTATTTTCTGATGAAGAAATTTTATCATCTGTCAAGAAAGCTAACAAGGTATATTTTATTTGTTATTTAGAAGTTACTTATTATATAATAAATTGCTAAAAAACACTACTCTAGACATGAGAGAAAGAAAACATATTCCCTACTTCGTTACATGAAAATTACACATTTAATTTTCATAGTCTACCCTGATTGGCTGGTAACCAATCTCTCAAATCTCTGTAAGTGACATTATCATTTGAACATCATCTTTATGCACACTGTACACAATATGTTCTTTCCTTGAGCCGGGGAAAATACCCGGTTGTCAGCATGGTTTTACCGGCTGAAAAACGACCTGTGATCTTTAAAAAACTACCAATTCAGCCCAAAGTATTTCCGTCTGTGACGAATACTAGCTACATCCCTGCTCTCATATTTGTGTTGTAGGAGTCATCACTTGTGCAGAATAAAGTAGAACCAGGTGAAAGAGCAGGTAAGGGTTAAAGAATGGTGTGGCTTCTGTTACTGTTTCTAGAATTTGTTCTATGTTGTCTTTTTTTGGGGGGGGGGGGAGTCGTAAACATGTAAATTACCTTGACTAACAAATTAATCCTGCTATAATGAAGTCGTCCATCCTATTAAATTTATTATCAAATATTTGAGTCAAGCTGGGAATTAAATTCACCGCTGAATGTTTTTCTTCCTTCCGCAGAAAACTGGGACATAGATGAAAGAGACCTTGAGGTAGATAATTAACAAAAAAAAAAGATTCATCGTAACTAAAATTATGTGATTAAAAAGTTTTGCACACAAATTCACGATAATTGTGGAACTGCAGGTGAAAGAATTTAAGACCTGTTTTGTCACCTTTGCATACAGTACTTTTTAACTAGTGTGAAGAGGTTGTGAAAAGAAAGCCTGAAAATTAAAATGATCCTAGCCCAAAGCGTGATTCAAATGAAGATCCATTGTGAAATGAAGTAAATACATAGATTTCAGCAATTTGTTATCATTATCATTAACCCCAGGGGCTATACTCAGGGGGTACACTTGCAGCGGGGGCATTCTTGCAGCTGGGGAGGGGAAGGAGTGTCTGGTTGAGCTTCATATTGTAAACCAAAAAAATATACATGCATGCGCTTGAAATTGTACCCCCAAAAATACTTGGCATCAAAATTTCCTACCCAAAAAAATACAATACTTATAAATACCTTAATATAAATACCTTAATACCTGGGTCATTATCATTGTTATCACATTATGCTATTCGTTTGATATTGTCCTTCAGTATCATTGTCAATAAAATATAGAATTTCAATAATGAAAACTCCTCCATAAAGAAACACATCTCCATGTGACAAACCAAAGACTACAAAGGCATTAAAATTGAGACTATTGACTAGAAAACAACCCTGTGAATCTATGCCTATTCAAAGAATTCTACATTAGAAAATAAAACCCTACCCTCATCTCCCGAGAGGAATGCAGTGAATTGACAGTGGGACCTTTACATTCTTATGTTTCTCACACATTTTACTTTAATTTGCACTGTATGATTGTGTAGCTTTACGTTGAATATTTTTGCCGTAGATTGGTGAAAGGTCGGATCTGGACTTTAAGTTTTACTGTAAATATTTAGGACTCATTTGAACTTTTTATCTTTTACATCATGCTATTGTTTAGGGGTGTTCAATTGTTAATCACTCAGACAGACGTGTTCTTTTCCAGGACTCCAAAGCAACCAAACGACATCCAAGATATTATACACCAGGAAAAGGACTTCCAAATGTGAAGTGTTACAACTGTAACGAGAAAGGTCATCTATCACAAAACTGCCCAGAACCAAAGGTAGATTTTGATTACTGATTATTGCAACTATTGCATAAGTAGCAAAAAACCTTGTTGAATGGACTAATGAAACTTGAATTTTACTTTTTATGGGTTTATAGAAAATCAGTGTATGCTTCTTGTGTGCTGGTGTTGGTCATGTGAAAAGAAACTGTCCAAATGAACTGTGCTTCAACTGCCATGAGCCTGGCCATATGTCTAAGGTATGTACATTGTACAT
This sequence comes from Blastomussa wellsi, assembly GCA_947652115.1. Lineage (NCBI taxonomy): Eukaryota > Metazoa > Cnidaria > Anthozoa > Scleractinia > Plerogyridae > Blastomussa > Blastomussa wellsi. Next base: position 6,912,604 of record OX393561.1, read on the forward strand.
TTAAGATTTGGGGCCTTTTGTTAGTTTTCTCTTTTTTTTATGGATAATAAATTGCCAATAGCATACTGTATGTATATACAGTAGCCTAAAACAGTATTTAAACACCCGAGTCTGCATTTGAGCCTGGTGGACTGTGGTTTACGCAGCATAAAAGCAACTAGGAGTATTTCCACTCCCCCTGGATGGGGTTATCTCCAGCATTAAAGTGCACCTTAGCCCAAAATATTTTTTTGCTAAAATATACCTTTGCACCAGTTTGAAACGCATTGCACCTTTCGTTTCTCCTTTTTACCAAATTCGGGCTATTTATAGCATTCAAACGTTATGAAAAACTGTGCATCATTTGTTCCACGACCGAGTCAGAAGGGGCGTGGGTCTATTCCTAATTTGACGTCACAAACTGATTTGCATGCATGTTTACAAAGACTTGATGCGATACAAATCAGTTTTGTGACGTCAAATTAGGAATAGACCCACGCCCCTTCTGACTCGGTCGTGGAACAAATGATGCACAGTTTATCGTTTTTTTTTAATGCTATAAATAGTCAGAATTTGGTAAAAAGGTGCAATCTGTTTCAAATTGGTGCAAAGGTTTATTCCAGCGAAAATATTTTTTGGGGTTAGGTGCACTTTAAGCTTCCATTCATGTGAATTTCTTGAATGTTTATTGACCTTTTACACACAAAACCTGTCACCTGAACTCATTTCGCAGGCCTACTGAACTTTTTAGCCATGTGTTTTGTTCCGTTAGATTTAAGAGTATCCTTACATTTTGCCCATATTTGCGAGCAACTATTTAATTTTAAAGCTAAGTTTCAATCTATTTTTGTGAAGAACGAAAAATTAATCTTTTAATTAACGTTTAAATAAAAGTATCAAGAAACTTAGGTAGCAACTTTTGAAATTTAGGTTAGCAACTTTGTGGATTTTGGCAATTTTTTAGCAACTTTTTGGCATTCTAGTGAGCAACTTTCCAGCATTTTGTAAACAGTGTAATTTATACTTAACTGAACCTTACAAGAAAATGCGAACTCTGAGGTTCAGAAACCTTAACTAACAATTGAACTTTATACTGCCTTCAGTCATAAAAATAATTAATACAGTGACAGTCAGAAAGCTGAGACAAACGAAAATGAGAAAAATGGATCAAATTCTACCATTATTAATCAGTGAATAAATTGCTAGTTTTTCATCAAATAGACAATCTTAGAAAATTCTCTTTGGAACTTTTTGTAATCTGCACTGTCACTATTTTCCAGCAATGCAGGCAGCCCAGAAGACGGCCATTTGATCGCTGTAGAAGATGTCATGTGCTTGGCCATTTGGCAAATGTGAGTTGCAATAATTATGCTCACTTCTTTCTAATTTCTTTTGTGGACTCCTCTCTCCCATTTTAACTCTCAATGAACTAAGTAAAAGACACACTTGCTAAAAAGTTTATTCCAGATTCTGTGGCATGATGCAACTAGGAGTATTGCCCCCTCAACCCCCCCCCCCCCCCCGATGGATTGCTTGTTCTCTGATCACATGTCAGTGAGTCTGGGTTGTTTTGTTAGTTTTCCTTGATGAGTGTATCATCAGTACCCCCTCCCCCCTCCTCTAATCACATATCGATCCAAGGTATTTTGTTAGTTTTCCCCAATGAACATATCACAATTCTGTTCCTATTTATTTACTGTGTGGAGAGAGACACTGGGAGTTAAGTGTCTTTTCCTAAACCCAACAGAATGCATAGGCATAAGAGCTGGGGTCAGGAAGGCTGTAAACCCGGCATTATTCAGGCAAAACGCTAAAGATTCAGGCCAAAACAGTTGAGTTTTTTGGGCGGTTGTATACTAGTTTAATGCCAATGCATTTGGGAATTTTTTTTCCGGGCAGGGAAGTTACAGCCCCCCTCCAAGCCTGAAGGTGCCCGTACGCCTATGACAGAATGACCCCGATCAGCACTCAAAGCAAGGTCTCTCGATCCGGAGCACAATACCCCATCATGTCTCCCATTAGCAGTTGAGTTCATCCAAACTTCACCAAAACTGGTGACAGCTCTCTCACTGTGATAGCTCTTTTATGTTTTGCTGTTTGCAGGATTGTCCTGATCGTTGGAGGCAGTATCATCTTACAGTAAGTTAACCCAACCCTCTTTCAGTATCACGTTCCCCATTCAATCGCAACCGGTCATTCTTGGCCCAGCTGATCAAAGGCTGGAAAATGCTAATCAAATCCGGCAGATTAGTGATTTATCTAGTGGATAGCTTTGACCAGCTTTGTCCACCATTTCAACAGTTCAGGCCTCGATCATTAAATGCGATTTCTAAAACTCTGGATGCGTTATTTCAGTGGTGTAAAATAAAAATGTTCTTTATTACAGACTGAAGTTGGACCAATTATTCGCCCTGACAGGCCTGTTTCACCTCCTCGTCCTGTTTATTGTTTTAACTGTGGTAGAAAGGGTCATTATGGACATGTAAGTATAATATGACACTTATTTGACTCATTGCAGTAAAATAACTAATTTCTGTGACTGCAACAAGCTAATCACTAAGCGTAGTGGCTCAAAACCACAGCAAACGCGATTTACGTTTGGCATTAGACTGAAACTCGCTCTTATGCCTGTTAGCTCGTACATAATAGACATCTTTGCCAACATCTTGCCGTTATGAAAACCCTGCATTAGTACTTACAGGCGTACTGCAGGTGAAGTGCCGGGAAGGATTTAGTGGTTCAAAAACACTGGATGTTACTGACTGTGCTAGAGGGATCCCCGGTAGGGTGTGGGTTCTTACTATAGGCGAATCTTTGTTTACAATATTTTTCTCATTAGCATAAGGGCATCAGTTTTTGATCAAGCTACAAAAATATCGGCTCTGAATATTACAAGACCATGACACACATGACACTGTTCCAAAGCCTCTTTGCACTTCATAACTTTTGTGTAACGCGGGTTTCAAACGGAAAATGTTACAAAGAATGTATGGGCTCATTAGCACTTTTGCCACCCAGAAATTTGTCACTTTTTGAATGCCAATATCTCCTTCAGTATTACACCTAACAAGCTAAAAATTTCACCAATTAATAAGTTTCACAAGCCATTTAAATGTTTGAAGTCAATTCGTATCTAGCATGATGCCTTTTCTAAGCAAAGTCGTATGCTAATGAGGTAAAATGTAAACAGTGACATCAGCAAAGATTCGCCGAAAGTGGACTATCCGTGTACACAGTATACACTAGCCCAAAAGAGGAACCTTTATTAGGCTGTAGGGGTTTCCCGATTTACTTATAGAAAAGGGAAGGGAAAACTTCGTTTAGGTTATTCAGGGTTGCCACGGTCAGGGAAAAGTCAGGGAATTTTGTTAAAGGTCAGGGAAACTGTTAGATGTTTGGTAAAGTGAGTGAAAAGTCAGGGAATTTTATTTCCTTTCTGTAAAACATGATGTAACACGATTTATTTTGATACTGTTTGAGTGGCACGTACAGAAGCAGTAGTTTTATTTAATTTTATTTATCTAATCTATGGTCAGGGAAAATTGTTCGAAGGTCAGTGAAAAGTCAGGGAACTTTTTAGTTTGTGATAAGTGACAATCCCGTTATTACAAGGGCCTTTTTTTCCCATACCCACAGCCCCCCAACTCAGATTATTTTTGGCAGCAAATGACCCCCCCCCCCCCCCCCCAGGCAAAAAAGTGTCCGTATGGTAGAAGTTTGAACGTCGGGCGTTTACCTCGAGCTCCCTCCCTGCCTTCATTTTCTTTTTTTTTCTCTCTCAAGGAATGTCGAGAGGAAAATGCCACACGGAGAAACGAACTGCCTTTGCCTTTTGTTGTGAACTATGACGGCTGCCCCATGTCTTCGTCTCGTGAGAAAAAGAATTACGACAAACGTACACTGAAACGTAGACCACGAAACGAAACACAGCACCAACCTCTGTCACAAGGATTCATTGATCAAGTCAGACACCAAGAATTTGATACGGACAGTAGGTTATTTCAGCCGCCGCCGGAAAAGATACTAAAGATCAGTGATGATGATGGTGTTCGGAGAGGTATGTGTCACTACGAACTTCCTCGGTAAATAACTGAATTATTGTATAATAACTGAGAAAATTCTCGAGCGCTCATTGGTCGAGAGATAGGGGTCGATAAGAGTGCAGACTATCAAAATGATATAGCCTGCAAAATCTCATGTACGCTACGCCAGGTATACTCCCCTCCCCGGATTATATCTGTAGATTATGTCTATTTTCCGATGGTGGGTTTGGGGGTACATGATTGTCCGACGTTACTGAATTTGTCCCTGACGTGATTATATCCGAAGAAATGTAATGGTGTGTAATGCGTTTGTGTCTCATTTGGTCAAGTCTCCAACTGGTTGAGAATTCGCGTTCTTTTCTTCTGTCTCGCAATCACCAATGCCTATCGAAATGACTCGTATCGTTAATGAGGTGTTTACTGTTGTCTTCCTGTAGTATCATTTCACGATGACAGCTACAATAACAGCGAGTTGAACTCACCGTTTCAATATTGTACACCAAAGAGGAAAAAGAACAAGAACAAGAGGAAAGAGACGGTATCAGGAAACGGGGTATTTAATAATACTGTAATAAATGACTGCGGTTGGTAGTCTGCTTTTGCTTTCTTTCGCGGTAATTTGATGTAAACCCCGAATATAATCTTTCTCCAGCGCGTCGTTGAGATCTTAGACCCCAGTCCTTGCGATGATGGCTTGATCGAGGAACCATATCAATTGAAGAAAAAGAAAGCGAAAAAGGTGAGAGTTTTTGTAAAGAATATATGTTACTTAAAGACACACTGTCACCATTTTAGCATGATTTTGGAAATCTCAAAAAAATACATCGATCTTTGGAAGCTGAACAATAATGGTTTTATTTTGTAGAGCAGTGTTAGACAAATGATTAGAACCATTAGGAAGTGAGGGTGGCCAACGATGGCGAGGATGGAAACGGATTGTGATATGGATTTTTGAAAAAGCGTCAGGATGCCAGTTTTTCAAAGGTTCAAGTTTGGCTTGAAAATCGTTGAAATTTTGCAAAAACTGTTGCTGCAGTGTGGACTTTCTGCAAGAATTTTTTTTAATCATTTAGTCAGAGCTAATTAAATTCTTATTGCATAAATTTAGAGACCATTCCGTGAATTTATAACAGTTTTCAGCAAATTGATCGAGACAGGGCCCCTTTAAGTACAAGTGAACGGGCTCACGCGGAACGATGACGTTTTTTTTTTCGTTTCCGTGTGAGGAGATATGAGAAGGCTACACACAGGCTATACCATAATTCTCGCATATTTAGTAATTATTTGATGCAAACAGGTTCGGAAGACAATATCCTTCTTTTCAGTAAGGGTTTCTATTTTAGCCAATCAGGTACAACTGTGCACGTTTTGCGCGCGCTTTTTGTGTTTGCTGTTTGTCACTTTGAGCAATCATAAATCACGTATGTTTCTTCCAGCTGCTGATTGGATAATTTGTTTTATTGACAGCTTTTTTCACTGGCTTTGTATAATTAACAATTATTCCACGAGCACGCGTTGGATATGAGACGGTAGATAGCCAACGAGGCGTGTAGCGCCGAGTTCGCTATAACCATCTCATATCCAACAAGCGCGAGTGGAATAATTGTTTTATTAAAAACGCCCCAAAGATATTGTACAAACATTGCAAAAATGCATTCTTTTACGCATACACGTACCTTTTGGTAGGCCAACGGTACATGAGCTCATATACCATATACCAATGCAAACTCAGGAATCCAATCAAAACTCAGGAAATGCAATATACCATAGCTAATTTGCTGTTATTACAAGTCTTACAAGACCACCGAGTTTGACAGAAAGATATATTTTTCCTTATTTTTTGCAGCGTGGAAAGGAATATTGGCAAGGAGACAGTTTCGACGATAGCATCGGCTTTAATGCACGAAATAATTTCAAGCATCGAAATGAAAGGAGATTCTCAAATCCACATCACAAGCAAGACTATAGATCACTTGAAAAGAGGCCGTTTGACTCGAGAAGAACTTCATCAAACGCCAGAAAAGGAAACAAGGATTTTATCTCGAACAGAGGATTTCGATTTAATAACGAGACGCGCAGAAAAAAGTCGAACGCGCAACGTTGGAAGCGGTATACGTTTTGAATTCTGATAGCGGTAGATAGTTTTTAATCCGTTTTAGGTGAGGATGATTGCACCGGTTCACAATTCCAGAGTTTACTTGGCACTTGCATTCGCAAATTCAGGACGTTTTGACTCTCCTTGCTTAAGGTGGAGCGCGAGTCAGCACAAGCATACTGTAAGCACATAAGAAAAGCGAGCACACTCATTCTTCTCACGCTGTCCTCACAGCGCAATCACGAGAACGGCCATTGACGTACGGGCAATTTGTCCAATTTGTCCAAAAAATTCTCCCAAGCTGCCTTGCCCAAATTTCTCTTGCTGCCCAAAAATCTGAGTCTTCCAATATTTGGAGGGAGGGACTGCCCCCCAGTTCCCCCTTCCGGTACGCATATGCAAGCGACAGGCCATTTTTACAGTTCTGTTCTTTGTTACTAAGCCTTCGAGTGGAACTGAGGTTGAATGTGACCTTGTTTTGATACAAACCCTCTTGTTTTTTAGATGTAGATCCTTATGTTCTTATGCTAACGATGCTAACTAGTCTCCGGTGTTTATCATGACAAGATCACCTTAAACCTCACTTTCATACAGAGGCATGGTTACATTTCACAAAACTGTAAAATGGTCTGTTTTGTTTTATTCTCATCACGCTCGTGTCAAGATTATTCCCAGTGAGGATAGCATACGCAGAATGCATGTCTTCGTTTTTCCTGTGTTATGTGCTGTTACTTAGTGAAACGATCCGCTACAACAATACGTTTGTCAGTAACTGGAATTTTGGTGCATCCCAGATTCATGCATTTTTTTATAATTGTTCTATGCCTCCGTGTCAATTTTTTGAAATTGTAAGTAGAAAGGACGGGTAAAGTATCTGCGAACGCCGTCCCCGGTATAAAACAAAGGGCAGAAACCTGACTGCCTTCTTAGGCTGTCTTAGGAGCTAAATGGTTGATTGTGCCATGTGCTTTTCATCTCAAGATAACGGCTTTGAGGAGAGCCAAGAGGTAGACAAGATTTAAACCCGTTAAAGGAATGAATTATGTGCCCTAGTAAAACTAGAGCACTTTTTTTCACGGTTTTAACAATTATATTATCGAAGCAAACCTTTTTACTCATATTTGTTAAACATCCGTTTCTCTTTCCAACTCGAGAGACGTCTGAAATTTGAACTGGAAATTCAGAAATCTGTGACGATCACTTTGATTGGTTGCGAATTTTACGCGAAATTTAAAATCGAGCATTGACCAATCAGAGGCCGAGTACCAATCTGTAGACCAATAAGAGGCACAGTACCAATCTATAGACCAATCAGAGGCCGAGTACCAATCTGTAGAGTTGCGTCTTCAAAACAGAATTTTTCGGTTCAATATGCAAACGTCTCTCGAGCGGAAGAAAAGTTGGCTAACGTTTTAGTCCGTTTTAGCAACTATTGAAGGTCTAGGATAATAGGAACGAAATTTTGGATTTGTGTGGGCAGAACCGCCCTCCTTTTTACAAGCATTTTTAAGGGATAATGGAATTTTTAAGTCTTAGAGTTTTATCGAAATCCAAGCCCCAAATACATGTATACTGGCCTGCTTGAATGTATATAATACCTGATGAAAATTACAGGAGGATTCTTTTACAATAAGATTGCGACCATTTTTATCGATTTCGATTTCTCTTTTATCTTCATATGGATGCTGAAAGCCTGGTAAAACAGTGACACAGCCGCCACATGAAATGAAACAATAGTTGTAGCAAGAGCCATGGGCGTTAATCACACGGCGACCATGTTGAGTCCCGACGGATTGAAACTTTTGTTTTGCCACGCGGAAACTCTTTCCAAAACATTTCAGCTCGAGGCTCGGGGTACGAAATCTATTGCCTATGGTCAATATGGCCGCCACGCGAATAAAGGCTAGCCATTAATTGCAGAATGGCTCCAGGCTCGGAATGCACTGGGAACGAGTTTGGTTAGCTAAATTAGACTAAAAAATCACCCTGGTTAGCCTATTATAACACTGCGGTTAGCCTACTAAGCAATCCGGTTAGCCTACTAAGCACTGCGGTTAGCCTATTAAGCAATCCGGTTAGCCTACTTTTGCATTCCGGTTAGCCTACTAAGCACTGCGGTTATGCGGTTAGCTCTCAAGAATGGTAAGGGTAACACGATAAAATCTTAAAATTTTCGGTGTTTGGCAGCCGGGCCTCGGTAGTGTAGTGGTTAGTAGGAATAGCTTGTGTTCTGGGTGACACGGGATCGATTACACCTCTGTGCTTTTATAATTGACTCTGTTTTTTTCTCTTTATTAGACGAAAAAATCAAAGTCTAAAAAAATCTAAGTGTCCCGGAGCCATTCCTGCATTTAACGCCATGTCGAATAAAGCCCATTGCTGCATTCTCTACTTGCACAAATCCCATAATTCACCTCTTTTACCCCCAAAATTTTGCATAATCATTGTTTGCAATTTCTCCTGGGACATGAAGATGTCCCAAGGGAAATCTAAAACAATGCCTATGCAAATTTTTTTGGGGGTAGGAGCGGTGTATTATGGTATCGTGCAAGTAGAGAATTCAGAGAAATCATTCGGACTGGGAAAAAGTACTGATGACAGGGCTAAGCTTGAGCCCGCAGTGTTTGTTACCCAAAGGTCACGCCGTCACACAGCGTAGCAGTATTCTTTGATTCGGGTCTATATATAATAAGGCCTTAAACGAGGTTTTTAAAAAAAATCGCACTTGACACAAGTAGTTGTGTGCGGCTGGAAAGCTTTCCTTTTTGTCTCATTCTCGTCCCCAGAGCCACTTGTCCCTCTTAGCCGGCTCGGCCCGTGCACGGGAAACAAGTGGCTCTGGGGACACATGATACACCTTATTCCAAAATTGCTCCCTAGCCCTTCTTGCCTCGTTTTTAAGCTCAAAAATCAAAAGAAATTTTATCTTGAATGAGGCAACTAGGGCCAATTTGTATGTGTGTAAATCAGTGGCCATTTGGAATAAGGTGCATTTAGTTGGCTGAAATCTAACAAAGGGAGTCAAATCAAGTCAACCGTTACTTTTGACAGAGAGATTTAAAACGGCTGATGTGATTGGATTCCCTTTGTTAGATTTCAGCCAATCAAATTATGTGTCCCCAGAGCCACTTGTTTCTCGTGCAAAGGTCCATCCGGCTAAGTCTGCCATTTTGCACAACAATGCCAACAAGGTTCTTGGAATGCGGTGGTTCGTTTGGGAGCTGCTTGGGACTGGGACGAATTTACATGTTGACAACGATGCATTCTCGTCCCCATAGCCCTTTTCGTTTCTCTTAGCCGGTGGGGCCTTGGCACGAGAAACGAAGGGCTCTGGAGACAGATTCTAGGACTTCCGGACTTCATGTATTTAGCATTGATGTTTCTACATGTTGTGTGTTGTAACATGGCGGCCGGTGAACATTTTGGCTTCCCTTTAAGATTTCTTTGTTCTCAACAGCCAATAAAAAAATTCGAATTTTTTTTGAAAATCATATGTCCCCAGAGCCCTTCGTTTCTCGTGCCAAGGCCCCGCCGGCTAAGAGAAACGAAAAGGGCTATGGGGACGAGAATGACAACGATGGAGAAGCGCGGGCGCCACCCGGGGGGTACTCCCTTGTATGGGCTATACGGGGACATCACGCTGAATAGGCATGGTTTTTGACCCCTCAGTCCTGTACAGGGTATATAATTTCAAGCGACTTTAATATTGCAAGGCTGGCCAAACAGCTGATCAAACAGCTGTTTTATCAATCCTCCATTATTAAGTTATCTTTAAGTTTATTGCTGATCCTGATCTTCACCACAATCCAGCTACAATCTGCTCCTGTTAGTTTAAGGGGTCCTTGCATCGTTTACAGAAGTCAGTTTCAAGCGAGTCTGTCCTAAACAGGGTATGGAGTCGTCCTAGACAGGTCGGATATCCGAAATCATGTTCATATGTTCATGTTCATAAGTATTTATTTCATCGGTCATCAATCAACATTAGATCAGTTTCAGAACTAAATATTAGCGCTACAGGGTAGATGTTTGGCGTTATTTTTCTCCTAAACAGGGTCAGCGTTTCAAACGCCGGAGGCATGTACTAAAATCAGAAACACCGAACACCAGAACACCGGAACACGGAACACTGGAATTCCCAGGAACAACCCGGAACACCAAAAATACCGTCAAATGGCAATAAATTTCTAAAAAAAATATATATATATATATAAAATTCTGGTGTCCCGGGGTGTTCTGGTGTTCCGTGTTCCGTGTTCCAGGGTGTTATGGGGTCAGTGTTCCGGTGTTCCTGTATTCCTGGTTTCAGTACATGCCGGCGTCGGACGAAGAGCCGGCGTTCGCGCTGCGAGCAAAAGAGAATGCCCGCAGTCTAGGTCACGAGCTTCATTTTACAATAATATTTTGAATGAAAGCTGATTAGCCTTTCATCAACCGGAAATGAAGTACTTTTATTGTTCCTAAAATAGTTGGATACAGACCAAGAATGTCGTTTAAAGGCCTCGAAATTGACATCACCAAAACATTATTATTTTACACTGACCGTGAGCTCGTGCAGCTAATGTCTGCTCTGATACACATTGGGATCACGTCAAAATGTTTGGTGCGAATGTTTGTCACCGATTTCTGCTTTTTGTATCGGTGATATCCACCTGTGGGGTTTCTTCTCTTGAAGGTATTTCTGAAACTTCTTTTCCGACCTTTGGACTTGCAAAATTTTACTTTCTTTCGTGCACAACTTGCAACTTTTGCTTAAAGACTCTTTGACTGATTTCCTGTGACGTGGACCTCTTGATAATGTTGAACTTTATTACTGGCTTATTATGTCAAACAAGATTATTATCAGTATATGAAAAGAGCTGAAAAGAATTGTTCATCGCCGGGCCCTATGCGTGGCCTGGAAACTGGGTAACATGTAACGACCAGTCTACCAAAAAATACGCAATCTACTAGTTATGATACCTATACAAAGAATATTGTTCCAGAATGAAGTTAGAATAACTCCAATTTTAAAGGTAATTCAGGTACAATGACTCTGCAATGTCGAGCTATAGCGCGGACGGAACTGTCGAATGCTCTACTTCCTTCTGGTTATCGCTTGCTAAATTCTCCCTACTTTTTTAAAAATCATTTCTAGAAGAGATCAGTGTTAAAAGAGTTGCGGAACTGATCACAGCAAAGAAATATCGATTAAGAACCAAATTCTTTTAAGTAGTCTGATAGAAATGTACAAAAGCATTTTGGAGAATTTTGATGTTTACTAAAGGACGTACGTGATTTTTGGTCTGGTTACGCAATTATTGATAAAAATACCACGACCCGGTGTACTAGCGATTCCGCTTAAACAATATACTTATTACGTCCAGTGTCACGACGTATATGGAATGACTGGTCAAAACATCAATTAAAGTTTTTTTGTCCTTTGAATTTGTTAATTATAAGCTGATGATTATTTGGGCCGTAATAATTTTCATCCGAGTATAGCTCGGCTTGGCATTAATAGAGTGGCAGTAAAATGAAGTCATTTCTGTTTTGCAAAGCCATCCAAAACTATCCAATGAATGGCAACTTCTAAGGTCTTCTAACACGTGTTGCTTTTAAAAATTTACGTGATTTCATTCCGTGATTAATTCATCAAATATATTTATTTTTACCCTCTACACGGACAGGTCACGACACTTGAATTCGTTGCCAGCATTGTCGCGAGTATGTTTTTGTTTCTAACTAAAACTGCAGGGTTTCTTTCGAATTACGTGGAATGTGTCGACTGATCTCCGTAGCGTAATAGGTATATTAACAGATGATTGATTACGCATGCCTTGTACTTGCAAACATTCCTTATCTTCTCATTGGGGCCCAATCTGATCTCGGAATAGTTTCGCTGTCCCTAATCATGTGATACTGCACATTAACAGCAACTCCTGGACTCTCTTGTTACAAATAACGCTTGAACGAGGAATAATTGCAAAAGAGAATCTAAAGATGTATAAAGTAAACAAAACATAGACGGTTGGACGATACGAGAGGCTGTGCAAAACATTTAAAAATAATCAAAGAGATTAAAAAATATATTTCTTTATTTTCTCAACAGAACCACGTTACATTGACAGTCACGTGACTTGTGCTAAGGACTTCATTCAGCTTGATGTAAAATTTAATTCGCACCTCTGGCAAACGCTTTCGTCCAAGATTAACATGCATCTCAATGATGAACACTGTAAGCCATTCTTTGTGAACAGTTCGCATGTATTCATAAGGACAAAGCATTATAGCTGCGGCACAAAGTCCGAGGTCACCCCAGATCAGGTGGTTTTCACCAACACGTTTATTGCGCGAGAGGAGACTGGAATCGGCCAGCATGTGTCTTTCTTTCCGGATGTAGAAGTTGGTTTTCGTTGTAATTACGACAGAAAGAAAGCGCCGCCTATGTCAGGTAATCTCGTGTTGAAATATATTTCACTTGTTCGCTGCCCTCACCCGTGAAATATCTTCCAACCCTCGAAGAGAAATTTCGTATCTCCGGGCGGCCATGTAATATACTATATTGGTTTAATGACCCTGCAGGTAATAAATACGTAGTGCAGATGTGGAGAGAAGTCTTACGACTTCCCCAACCATTTTTCGCTATATATATATTTTTCTCAAACAGGGGATAGCTAGACGGTTTGCAAATGTGATATAAGATAAGATATAACACTTGCAGACATACGTGCAAGTTTACAATGCAATAAAAAGAGGAATTATCTATAAAATATCACTTAACTTATCAGCATGGAAGTAAATAAAGTTAATAAGACATCTATTTACAAAGCAACGCTTGGAGCGCTGTGTGCGCATGCGTGGTAATATATAATCATGACCACGTTGACGTAATGATTGAAATGTACGTTTGCTCGGTAGAAGAGCTGTATCTGTAATTGTTCGCCGTAGATGTTTATCCCTAGCTTGAATTACATCGCTGATGAATATGTGCTTGTTAGTGTAGCTATATTTGCATGCTCGCTTACAGAATTTATCGACCTTAGAGAGGTACCTACTACCATAAGCACATGCCCTTACCATTTTCACCCAAGACGCATTGCGCACCACGATCCCTGATAATGAATTTCGCGTGACACGAAATTACTCAACTTTATTTCTGCAAGCACGAGTCTCTGAATATGCCTTTTTTTATATGAATATGAATTTTGAATATGCCATTTTCGTCTCATTTTAGCCAAATTTGGGCTTTGGGAAGAAAAAAATCATTAAAAATAATAATCGCCCGATCGCTTTTAAACTAATATTTTTGTAACTTGGTCCCCTGGGGCTTTATTCAAGCCGAGTTTGAAGAAATTTCATTTTTCGCTAATTCCGAACCTAGTTGAAAAATACGCGAAGCAGCTCATAAAGCCTTGTTCATCATATTATGAAAATGATTGTCCCAACGACATGGATTTTAACGGCTACTCCCAATAATTTAAGTTCACTCTTTCTTTCAATAGTGGGCACAGTCTCTGGAGGGCTTGTTTTGGTCTTTCCTCTTATTACTAATTCTCATATGCGTACAAGCCGGGGGGTGAGCTGCAGCACCCCCCCCCCCCCACCCCCAGTTTCGAACATTTTTGACATTTTTCGGGCAAACACAGTTGCATTTTTTGGGCGGTTGTATACTAGTTTTTAATGTAACGCATTCGGGAATGTTTTTTCGAGCAGGCTCAGTTATGGAGCCGCCATATTGGTGTACCTCAGTAGAACACCAACATGGCGGCCGGAAATAGTGTAAACATCTGGAGTTTACTTTGGTTATCTAGGCGACTGGTTACCTGTTCTGAACACACAAATATTCACATAAACACTTCTCCTCAAATGGCTAAATCTCGCGAGATAAGTATGTGTTTTTCGACATACATGAACGTACCTGTATGTCACGCACCGCCATAACTCTAAAATTCAAATTGTGCTGGTTTCCAAACGAAGGACTCTTTTTGAGCTGAATAGTTGTACACAGATATAAATTCCGCACCTCTTATGGCTGATGAGTATAAAAAGTTTGGTGGCTCTTTGGTTTTCGATTTAGAATTGGATGACGTCACGTGAAAACGCTCTATTTGTCAGTTGTCAGTTAAATTTTGGCCCATTTGTCAGTTGTCAGTTAAATGGCTTTTAATAATTAACTGCAGATTTTAATAATTTATTGAGGACTCCAATAAACTTAAACGTCATGTAAGACAGATAGGAGGGTACCCTTATTTACACTTTACGTTTCTTTGGCCGTTATACAAATCATCCCATGGCAAATCTATTAAGAACATACCTTACCAACAAAGCGAAAATGGGCTCGTATTAAATTGTTTTAAAAATTTGATTTAAAAAATTGTTTTAAAAATTGTCTTAAAAAATTGTTTTAAAAAATTGTTTAAAAAGCTGTTTTAAAAAATTGATTTGAAAAATTGTTTTAAAAATTGTTTAAAAAATTGTTTTAAAAAATTGTTTAAAAAATTGTTTTAAAAAATTGTCGGTTAACCCCATCCAGACCCTCTTAACCACGATGGAGAAAAAAACGAGACCTAAAACGGTCCCCTGAACGATTTTAATTTGCATAGATTTCATTCTTTGCTTTATTTTGCAGTTTTAGTTTCTATTGACGAGATAGACAAGATAGTTTGAAGATCGTCAAAATACTCCGCTGTGCGTCTTATTTTTAACTGTCTGTTCTCGGTGTTTGGAAATGTGATGAACACTGTCTCTGGTGTTTAATCTATTACTTCAGACATAGCTGATTAAAAGAGTGGAATGTTCGACTCACAGCGGGGTGTTTTTAAATGAATTATAGGTTTGTAGGTTTGTGTCAACAGTGCGGGCCATAGACAATTTTGTCTTTTGTTTTCTCTATATGGTCAATGAGATAAATCGCGCCTCGACTTTTGGCTTTACATTCTCAATCGAAACCAAACTAATTTAAGAACTGATATCCAAACCGAAACCACCATCACGGCTGTGTTATCTTTGTTTTGACACTGGGCAGGCCCCTATGTTTACTTGATGGATTATAAGTGAGTTTCAGAAAAAAAAAATGAGAAAAATGTGTCACTTACTTTTGTAAGTCAGCCAATCTAGTTTCTTTGATAATGTTAGAACGAAGCATTAATTCTCGAATTACTGTCTTTTCCAGCACCTCTGCAATTAGATAAACTTCATTCAAGTCCAGAGGAGGTCGCTACTTACTACGGTTTGCCAGTAGAACTGAGGTGCACATTCAAATATGGCGCCCTTCCCGTACGAGCTATGATTGCTCATAAAGGACAAACTGTAGCTACCCAGGAAAATGACACTCAAACCGTCTCTATTGCTGTCGGACGTCTGAGCAAGGAATATGGTTTATATACTTGCCTAGCTGAAGACGCAAACCACAAGAAAATCACATACAACATCATGTTAAGGAAAATTGGTACGCCGCCTATCAGGTGTCATTGTCATTTTTGTTGTGAAAATTAGAGTCTTATTACAGAGTGTAGAAGGAAATAAAGAGGGATACTCACGCTAGCAGGCACAAATCTGTATTTAAAAGTTATTTTAGCGGTCAATCTCTGAATCGAGGTAACTTCTCGAGTGTGTTTCGGAAGTTAAGATTTGCTTTGTTTGTTCGTTAAAACATAACTTCGAGCGGATGGTACATAGTTAAACTCGATCAAACTTTGTTTTCAAAGTATAATTTGTTTATTTCACGCATTTCTGTTCTCATCATTTACCATTAACAACATTGTTTTGGTAAACCGTCCGGCGGTAAAAATGCCATGTGCACGCGTCAGTCAAACGACCGAAGTCTTTTTTTTAGCGCGCCTTTACAGAGGAGCAGAACAAACTATTTGCGCTTGCGGAATTTGTGCGAAGTTCGGTAGACCACAGACAGCCCAAGCTCACATTGTGATCAGGATCATATTGCATAATAGCTGTCATGGTAAAAATATAAGAGTTTGTATGGGAATATTTTACAACAAGGAAATACTGCCAAATCTTAAATAAAATTGCCTTACCTTACTTTCACTGTGTTTTTTATTCTTGTCTGAACGCTTATTTTGCCGATTCTTGGCCATTTAGGCGAGTTATCGATTTCTGGGTTCCCCACTACAAAGAAAAGAACAAGGCTGCACACTCCAGTTCGGAACGCCCGACGAGCCAAGCGAAAAATCCCAGCTTAAAATGGTCAAACGGCCTCAAATCCATCGCGAATTCCAAGAAGAGATGTTCTAGTTTCATATTAACTCAACTAACAACTCAGTCCAGGCTCTGTCATCGATGCGAATCGGCCGTTTGCTTTAAAAAATCCATGGTAAAAAGATCGCCATTGTGGCCTGTACACGCTCGTCACGACACACGACCGTTAAAAAACTTCTTGGTAACCCCGCCTCATTAACAAACTATACCTCACCGGAGTACCACACCGTAAACCACACCATCAATTGTTCTCAACAAGTTTTGTGTTACTCCCCTGGTCCCCTCAGGACGATTA